>JBAWJW010000016.1:0-643840 GCA_037356055.1 Xylaria sp. Z34
TAGTGAAAACCTCCTTAGCTATCCTCCTCCCCACTCGTAGGGGTTACCCTGTTGCAACCGCCGCTACCCTTAAGGTATGGACCAGGGGCGAGTGTTTCGTTTCGTTGAATTTGTTGAAAATTCGTACGCCATGTCAGTTGCCACCAGCTGTCGGTGCAGTTGGCGGCCCGTTTGCGGCTGTGTCGCGCCCGGCGTGGCAATAGCGGCCCGTTAGGAGTGGCACACACAGTAAATTCAGTTGTATACACACAATTATAAACACACAGTTACAAGTGGTTGGTAGCAAAGTGGGGCCACTCGTTGCCCACCAGACTACCTGCTGCTAAGATCGCGGCTTAGCTATTTGGTTGCAGTTTACCTACTTGCCCAGGTGGAATAAATAAAAAGCTTTAATTAAGCTTAATTTTTTTATTAATATAATAAACACTTAAATTAAAAGGGTTAATATTAAAATATTTTTATTTAATTTAATATTATAATATTATATATAACTTTTTTTAAATACCTTTATATTAATTTAATTATATAATATTAATTATATAAATAATTAATATAATAATTATAATATATATTATTAATAAAAAAAACGTTATAATATATAATTAAAAAAAAATAATTAATTTTAATTTTATTATAAAAAAAGTAATATTATTTTATTAAAAATTTATAAACTTTTAAGCTTTTTATAATAATTATTAACTTTTAATAATCTTAAATTAATAATATTTAAATAAAATATTTATTAATATAATAATATGTTTATTTTTATATTTTTTTTAATAAAGCTAGTTAATTAAGTTTAAAAAAAATCAAAGCTAAATTATTTTTAAATATAAAATAACTTATATTATATAACCAGCTTTTTAAAAATTAATAATAATAAATAATTAAAATATGCCTAGCTTTATTTATATAACTTAAGTATAACTGCTTAGTTTTAATTAAAATTAAATAAAGAATTTAATTTTAATATTATTACTTAATTATTAAAAAAAATCTATTATAATAACCCTTATATTAATAAATATATTATTACTTAAAAACGGATTTAATATAAAATAAATATATAAAAAACAATAAAAAAATTTAATAATATTATTTAAGCTATTTTTAACCTTAATATATAACTTATTATTAAAAAAAAAGCTAATTATTATAAAAAAAACTTGTTTATTTTAAATAATATTATAAATATAATTTTAAATATATATAATAATAAATAATATTAAAAAAAAATTATATTAATTAAATAATCTTTTTTTAAAATAAATAGTTATTTTTATACTTAAATATTAATAAAACATTTTTTTTATTTATTTTTATATTATGTTTTAATATAACCTTATAATAATATAAGCTTTAATAATAATATTTATTTAAAAAGTAAAAGTTAAAAATAATTAAAACTAAATATATATTAATATTTTTAATATTATTTTTATTTTTAAAAATTAGCTTATTTAATATTATTCACTTTTAATTAATTATTTTAATAGTTTTTAATTAATATTTAAATATTTATTAAATAAAATAAGCTTGGTTTTATTTATATAAACTAAAATTATTTTTAAAAAACTTTTAAAAAAAGTTTAAATAATATAATTTAAGCTAAAAATAAAAATATATTTATAATTAAAAAAATTAATTATTTTTTTATATTATATATTAATAATAAATATTATATAAATAAATATTATTAAAACTTAATAATTATTATTTATAAGTTAAATTATTTGTTTTTATTTTTTACGTTTATTATTAATTTAAACTAAAAAAAGATTTAAAACAAGCTTTTTTTTAATTAAACTATATAAAATTAACTAAATATTAAAGTTTATATATTTAATTTAAAATAAAAAGCTTTATTTAAAAATATTAAAAAAAATAATTATTTTAATAAATATATTAATATTATATAAACCATAAAGTATTAAAAATAAAGCCTTTTATATATATATTATTTAATTTTTTTAAAATTATTTAATAAAAATTAATTATTATTATTTAAAAATATAAACTATATTATATACGTAAAAATACCTAGCTATAATATTAACCTAAATAATATTTTATATAATATAATTTTAAAATATATAATTTATAAATAATACGGGCCAGTTAATTTTAATTTACTTTATATAATTAAAAATTAATATTTTAAAAACTTTTTAAAACTATTTAATATAAAAATAATAATTATGCTTAATAATTATTTAATTTATTATTAAAAGCTTTATATTAATTATTTTAATTAAAAAATGCTAAAAAATATAAATAACTTTTAAATAATTTTTTATAATTTATATTTAAGCTAAAAATATAATATTTATATTAATATTAAAATATATATTATAATTAAAGTTATAAAATATATTTATAAATATATTTATAAAAATAAAAACTATATAATTATATAAGTTTAATAATAAATAATACTAGTTAATAATTATTATATTTATTAGCTTTATAATAAAATTAATAAACATATTTAAAGTAAATATATTAGCCCGTATAAAGCTGTTTATAAACTATTTAAAATAATTATATAAAATTAAACACCTTTTATATTAAAATTAGCTATATATTTATTTAATAAAAATAAAATACGCTATAATTTATACGTATTATAAAATAAAATTATAAACTTGTTTAAATAAAAAAATTTAATATTAATAGCTTAGTTTTATTATAATAAAAAATATAAAAATAATTAATAGCTTTTATATTAAAACTTTTTAAGTAATTATATATAAAAATTAAATTTATAATACTTATATAAATAAAATATATAATAATAAATTAATTAAATTTATTTTATTTATTTAAAAAAAAAAAAGCATTATTTTTTATAGTTATTATTAATTTTTATATTTAATGTTATTAATTAAGTTAATTTACTTATATTTAATTATATATAATATAATATTTTTAAAAACGTTTATAAAGTTAAAGGTCTTTTAAAAAATAATTATTATTAAACCTTTTTTTTTAAAAAGTCAGTTATATTTTTTATTAATAAACAGCTTAAGGTAATTTTTATATATATTATTTATAAAGTAAATGTTTAAAATCCTTTAATTTTATAAAATTAATTTTAATTATATATTTATAATAATTTATTATAATATATTAATTATTTTTATAACATATTAGCTTTTTTAAAATCTTTTTATATTAATTATAAATTATATTTTATTTAAAGGTTAATTAAGTTATATAAAAATTAAACTAAAACTAGCTTGCTTTTTCCTTAATTTAATTAAGGCCAAATTAAAAATAATCAGCTTTTAAAAAAAAAACTTAATTATAATTATAAAACAAAGCTAGCCTTATATAATAAAATAATTATAAATATAAATAATTTATAATAAGCTGCTTTTAATATTATTATTATATTAATTAATTAAAATCTTTTTAAGTTATATTTTTTTCTTTAAAGCCTTATTAACATTAATAAAACGTTTTTATATTTAACCTTTTATTATTATTATTAATTATAAAAAAAAGTCGTTTTATATATTACTTTTTTTAATATTACGGCTTTATTATTACTTAATAACCGGACAGCTTATTTACGTTTTTATATTTCTTTTTAGCTTAATTTAAAGTTAATTTATAATATTAAACATAATAATTTAACGGTTAAATTATTAAAAAAAACATCTTTAATTATTTAAAACAAAATTATTATATAATATAAATACACGTTTAAAGCTGTTTATTATATATTTTATAATATTTAATAAAATTAATCCTTATTTAAAGGCGTATTTATATTATTTAATAATAATTTTATATAAATATTACTTATTATTTAAAAAAATTTAAAAGCTTAAATTATATTAACTTACCTTTAATACTTTTTTATATAATTTAAGCTTTAAATACTTTATTTAAAAAAAAATATATATATAAAAAAAAATAATCATATTAATTAAACATTTATTAACTAGCTTTAAACGTTTTTATATAATTTTAAATTAATTAAGTTATTATTATTGCTATTTTTTATTAATATAATTAATACCTAGGCTTAATTAGCTTTATATAATTATGTTTTCCCTTAGTTTTTATTAATAAATATAAATATAAATCTTTTAATATTTATTATATGTTATATTTTAGTTATATATAATGTTATAATAAAAAATATTAATTTTAAAGTATTAAAACGTTTATTAAATAATTATTAAAAATATTTATTTATTAATAAATATCTTTTTTTAAAAATAAATGTTAATAAATAGCCTTTTATTAAAGTAATCCAGGTTATTTATTTAAGTGGCACATTATTTTTAAAGCTAAAACTAAAAATCAAAGCCTTTATTATATTATTAAAAAACATAAACCTAAATAAAAATATATATAACAATATTTAATTAATAATAATTAAGTTTAATTAATATAATATTAAAGTAAAAATACTTAAAAGCTTGTTTAATAAATAGTTTTATATTATATTAAAAATTAAAATTATTTATAACAACTTTAATCAGGCTTTTTTATAATTAAAAAAATAATTTTTAGTTATTTTTTATTTTATAATAATAATTAATAAATCTTAAGGTTAATCTTTTAAAATAATTAGTATTAATTTAAAAATACTAGTATTTATTTATAATTAATTATATATAACTTTATTAAAAATTCAAAACTTTTTAAATTTATTAATATTATTTTTAAATAATAATTATAATTAAACATTAAATAAGCTTTGGCTTATTTATAATCACCTGGTGATTTATATTTTATGTAATTTAGTGGTGTAATTAAATGGTTTATTGCTGATTAATTAATTAACCTGTTGATAACGCCTTTAACGCCTTTTTTTTCCTTTATAATATAACAGCAGCTAAAACGCTAGAAATAGCTTCCTTTTTTACAACAATGCCTTTTAATCCACATCCTTTAATTTATGTCCTTTAATCCACGTTTTTTAATTTATGCCTTTTAATTAAGCTTTTTAATTAAGCCTTAGCTGTTAAGCTATTTAGCTTGTTGTTATATAATAAGTTAATTAATTTTTTTATTTGTTAATTTTTTAAAGTGTTTTAATAAAGACTACTTTTTTAATATTATTAATCTTATTTTTAAAAATATTTATTTTTTATTTTTTTATTTAGTAATTTTTTATAACTTTATTAATAATTTTTAAATACCAGGAATTATTTAAATATATAATAGTTTAATCTTTATTAAGATGTTTAATAAGTATATAATGCTTGCTTTTTTTTTGCACTTAATTATATATATATAATAAAATTAATAATAACTACATAATTATTAATATTATTAAAACTATTTTATATAACTAGTTTATATAACAACTTAAAAGCATAGCTTTAAACTTTTAATGTATACGTTAAGTTAAACTCTTTTTTATTAATGTTTAAAAGCTAAACTTTAATAAAAAAAATAGCTATTTCAAGCTTGCCGACCAAACCTTATTAAATATAACACGTATACCTGAATTTAAATAAAATGTTACAAGGATAAAAGGTAAGCAAAGGCTTTGCTTATAAAGCAGTCATTTCTTTAACCTTTTATTATTATTATTACAACACTTTTATTACTATTATATCCTTTATTATGATATTATTATATTTAACTATAGCGAGCCCCGAGAACATAGCTTTAGCTATAGTTATTTTTAAATTACTAAAAATATTTAAAAATATTAAAACATGGAATATTTATAAATTATCTTTTATTTAAAAAATTAAGCTTATTATTATATATAATTTTATATATTTAAATAATTTTTAATATTTAATAATTATTAATAACGTTATTAAAAATTATTAAATAAAAAAAAAAAAAAATATTCTTAAAGCTAAAATTAATAATATTAAAAAAGTAATCTTTATTAAAGCATTTTAAAAAATCAACAAATAAAAAAATTAGTTAACTTGTTATACGGCGGCAGGTTAAATGGCTTAATAACTAGGGCTTAATTAAAGGGTTTAATTAAAGGGCTTAATTAAAAGGCGTGGATTAAAGGACATGGATTAAAAGGCGTTGTTGTTACGCAAAAAAAAAAGCTATTTCTGGCGTTTTAGCTAAAGGTTAAAGATTTACAAACTTATAAACTTGGTATAATTAATAAAAGGAAAAAAAAAGCGTTAAAAGCGTTATTAATAATTATAGCTTAATAAAGAGCTAGGTTAAGTAATTAATTAGCAATAAATTATTTAATTATACCACCGGATTATATAAAATATAAATCACCAAGTGATTATAAATAGGCCGAAGCCTGAATTATTTAAATATATAAAAATTATATATAATAATAAGCTTATACTTTTAAATAAAAAATAATTTATAAATATTTTATGTTTTAATATTTTTAAGTACTTTTAATAATTTAAAAATAACCCTAGCTAAGGCTATGTTTTTAAGGTTTTTTATAATTATTAAGTTTAAATACTTTTTAATTAAATATAATAATGTTATAATAAAGGATATAATAATAATAAAAGTGTTATAATAATAATAATAAAAGGTTAAAAAAATAACTGTTTTATAAGTAAAGCCTTTGCTTACTTTTTGTCTTTATAGTCAGCATTTTATTTAAATTTAAGTATATATGTTATATTTAATAAAGTTTAGTTAGCAAGCTTAAAACAGCTACTTTTTTTATTAAAATTTAACCTTTAAACGCTAGCAAGTAATAAAAAAAAGTTTAGCTTAACGTATACGTTAAAAGTTTAAAGCTACGCTTTTAAATTATTATATAATAAACCAGCCATATAAGGTAGTTTTAATAATATTAATAACTATATAGTTATTATTAACTTTATTATATATATATAATTAAATATAAAAAAAAAGCAAGCGTTATATACTTGTTAAACATTTTAATAAAAATTAAATCATTATAATTAAATATTAAATATTATATACTTTAAAATATTATAAAATCTTATAGCTTAAAATAATTAATATATATTAAAAACAAAAATAATTATTTATATATAAAAAAAAACGATTGTTTTTTTTTTTTTTTTTTTTTTTTTTTTTAAAAAGTTACCCTTTTTATAAACTTAAAGTTTTAAGTTTATAAAAATTATCTTTTTTTTTTTTTTTAAAACTATAACCATATAAAACTATAAAATTTTACTAGTATATTTTTTTAATTATAAAAGAAATTTAATATAAATATTAATATTTAAGCTATAAAATTTATTAAATTATAATTAAAAACGTTTAAACAACGTTGATTTATATATATATAAAAAATATTTAAAAAATTTTATATTTAAGTATTATATAATATAATTATATTAAATTATAAAAAATTAAATATTTTATTAATATTATAATAAATTATAAATAATTATTAATATAAAAAAAATTATATATAAATAAAAAAAAATATAATTATTTATAAAAATATTAATATTAATTAATAATTATAAAAACGCTTTATTATTATAATTATATATTATTATAAATATTTTTTAAAAAATAAATAAATTATATAAAATCGGTTTAAAAAATCGCCATAAATTAAATAATTTAAATAAATTAATTAATTAAAATTAATTAATTAATTAAAACTAATTAATTAATTTAAGCTAATTAAAACAATAATTAAGTTATTAATATATTAATTTAAACTAATTATTTAATTTTAATTAAAATATTAAACTAAATAAAAACTAAAACTAATTTATTATTATTAAAATTAATTATAATTAAATATTTAAATAAAAATAACGTTATAATATTAATTAAGCATTTTTATTTTAAACTAGTATTTTTTTTTATTTAAATATAATTAAAAAAAAATTAACATTAATTATTTTTATATAAAAAATATTAAAAATTATTATTATTATAATAATAATTAATATATAAACTTTTTAAAAATAAATTGCTTTTAATGTTGTTAATTATATAATAAATAAAAAAGCTAAGCTTTTTTATATATTTTATATATTTTTTTTAGTTTAATTATAAATATTTTATAATAAAAATAATAATAATTATAAAATTTAATTAATAATATATTTTTATAATTAAAATAAATTTATATATATTATTATTATTTATTTTATTTTTAATATTTAGTTTTAAATTATAAAAATGTTTTTAACCTTTTATAACTAAATAATTTAAAACTAAGTTTTATTTAAAAAAATATTATTAAAATTTAAAAATTAATATTAAAATAATTTAAAGTTAATTAAGTTTATATTTATATTTATATTATTTTATATATAAATAAAAATATTTAATTTATTTTTATAAACTTTATTTAAAGCTTAAATTATAACTTAAACATTAAATTTATTTTTTGTTATATTATTTTAAATTATTATTTTTATATATATTATTTTAAAAAAAATTATAATATTTTTAATAATAAACTTATTATATTTAAGTAAATATAACTTATTAATATAAGCAGCTAAAAATTAATTATAAAGCAATATAATTAAAACTAATAATATAAAAACTTTTAAATTAAAAAAATCATAATTTAAAATTATTAAACTTATTTTATTATAAATAATAAATATTATATAAATTTAACTGTTTATAATAAATTTTTTTAAAATAACTTTAAATATTAAATTATTTTTATATATATTATTAAACTTTTTTATTATAAAAAAAACACGTTTTTAAGTTAATTTTTTTATAATTATAATAAATTTTATTTTAAAACGTATAATATAATCTTAGGCCTGCTTTATAGTTTATTTAATTAAAATAAACTTAATTTAATTAGCTGTAGTTATTATAATTTTAAAAAAATTATATAATATAATATTAACCAATATAATAACTAATTAATTTTAATTATTTAAAATTAATATATTATTAATATTAAAATTATTTAAAATTAAATAAAATTAATTAAAAATTATATTATAATTATTAATAATAAGGCTATTATAAAATTAATAATAAAAATTTATATTAAATTTTATATAAAAAATATATAAAAATATAAATATTATATAATATTTATAAAATAATAATATAATTTTAAATAATATATTTAAAAATAAATATTTATAACATAATAATATTAATTTAAATAATACGTTTAAAAATAAATAATTAATATTATAATTTAAATTTTTATTTATAAAATTAAAATTATTATTAATAAATATAAATATTATTATATTTTAAATAATTAAAGCTTTAATTAATATAATTAGTTATATTATAAATATTTTTATTTTTTATTAATTATTTATATAAATAATAAAAACTATTATATTTTAAAAATCTTGTTTAATAATTTAAACTATAAATTTAATAACGTTTATAAATAAATTTTAATTAATTATAAGCGCTACTTAAATAAATATAATTATAAGCGTTGTTTAAATAATTATAATTATAAACGTTACTTAAGCAAATATAATTATAAACGCTGCTTAAATAAATATAATTATAAACGCTGCTTAAATAAATATAATTATAAATGTTGTTTAAATAAGTATAATTATAAGCGCCGCTTAAGTAGCTATAATTATAAGCGTTATTTAAATAAATATGTTTAAAATTATTAAATTTATTTTTATTAGTATTAATTTCTTTTAAAAAAAATTTTTTTATTTTTTAAAGCCGGGTGTATTATTAATAACCGGAAGCTTTACCAGGGCCTTTTAAAAAAGTATTTTATTTATAAATATTTAAATTTAAAAGTATTAAAATTAGTTATATATTATTTATAATTAAAAATAAAAGTAAATAAAAGCTATAAAATTAAAGCTATTTTAATTAATTAAAAAAAGTAAATAATAATTAATTAAAAAAAATAATATAAATTAATTAAAAAATTAATAATATTTATAATAAAAAAATTAAATTAAATATATAAAAATATATAATTATTACATTTTATTATAAATTAATTAAAACTTATATTAATTAATCTTTTTTAATAAATAAATTTTAAAAATATATATAATAAATATTAAAAACATATACGTAAAAAATTTTAAGGTAATATTTATTTAAAAAAAATAAATTATTAAAAAAAAAAAGCTTTTAAAAATAAGTATAATTATAAATTCAATAATATAAAAATTAAAATAGGTTTATGTAGTATTAAAATAAGTCTACGTGGTTACCTTATTAATAAAAAAATCCATACAAAGCATGGATCAAGCGTTAGCTTATCAAGTTATATAAAAACAAACGGTTCTTTACGGTTGCAATAAAGACCTGCTAATACCTATAATACATAAGCTCCCAGTTAAGTTATCTGTCACATTTGGCCTTACACCACCTCGTAGATGGGTTTTACTATCCTGCCAGCTGTTTCTGAATGATTTATGCATGCATTAACAACTAATTTTAGTCACGTGACTGCACACTAGCTGACGGAGACTGGATGGTGGGGATGGCGGGCAGCGGCTGCAGGGGAACCCTAGCAAAAGAGACAACTAGCAGGGGTAATTGTGCCTGAACAGGGGACTACCAACGCTAAAAAGTGGCCCCGATATTGCGGTGCGTCACGTCACTTGCCAACCACATGTGAATTACCTACACTTTCTGTCTTCAACATGGTGGAGAATCACATCAACATATAGCAATGCGCACCAGCTCCGAATCTCGACCGTCAAATTAACATGATGGGAATCGTCGCAGCACCTCCTCTCGATCGTGATCCGCATCCGCGACGTGTAGCATTCACATGACCATGGAGAATATCCCTCCTGCTCAAAATGCCAGCTCGCATCAGCCACCAGAAGCAACCACCAGCGGCCACAAGAGAAGCGGCTCCGGCGGCAGTATCCTATCCAGATTCCCCTTTCTACGCACTTCCGATTCCAGGTCGAGCCTCGATGATGCACGAACCCAGCAACATTCGGCCGTCGCTGGTGGTGATGCTCACTCCCAGGTTACCTCTGACAGGCCAGCGCGCGCTCTAGCCGCGGCCCTATCGCAACAGAAGACTCGTAGGCGGAGGGGCTCTCTACGGAAAGTCGCTCTTCTTGGTCGCGGCGCCGCGCGCGAGAAGCGCGACCCGAAGCCTCAACCGCCGCAGCAACAGCAACAGCTGCCACAGCCTCTCGCTATAGATACGTCACAGATCTTCCTCCAACAACCCTCCACGCCTCCACCGATACAGCAACATCAACATCAACAGCAGCAGCAGCATAGTAGCTCCGGCATCACCTCCGACGTGCCCGTTGTCGGCTTGGGCTTGTCAGACGCTACGCCGCGCCCTTCCAGCGAGAGTTTCGCGGTACCCTCAAAGCAAGCTCCCGCCCTCCATTATCCAACTCAGATGCCGAGTCCCACGATTTCTTACACATCAACTACAGACGAAGAGGATGGGCTTTCCATGTCGCTACCAGTGCCCTCCCTCTCTCAGTCAGACCAAGCCCCCTTCGCGTCTGGTTCCGAATCTTACTACCGTAGCTCATCTCATCGCGCGCAGTCTCCGGCGAACTCGATACAACGCCGACGGTCCATGAGCAAGCAGCAGTATGCCAAGTCACCTCTATCATTGCAGGGACTAGCCACAGGAAGCCCAGCCTTGGGCAACATAGATAGCGGCCACCACGACTACAGCGAGACGGAATGGTGGGGTTGGGTTGTTCTCATCGTTACGTGGTCCGTCTTCGTCATCGGCATGGGCTCCTGTCTGAACGTCTGGAGCTGGGCTTGGGATGTCGGTTCAACGCCCTATGCGCCTCCCGAGCTCGAAGATGATCCCACTCTCCCCATCGTGGGATACTACCCTGCGTTAATAATACTCACCTGTATTATGGCGTGGGTTTGGGTAATCGTCGCGTGGGTCGGGATGAAGTATTTCAGGCACGCAAAGATTAGTGGTGATTAAATCTGTTTATTCGTATATAAAATAGAAGTACATAAGAAGACTGTTGCGCAAGTTCATTTCATGTCAAAATTACGACACTCCGATACATACCTATAGGGGGGGACCCGGTTTTTTAACAGGGTGGTTCCAGCACGATGTAGCGGTTGCAGACCTTCGTCAAAGTAATTCTTCCAAGATTTGCTCAGCCAAAACACTTCAGTTCTAACCTTTTCAAACGGTAGAATGTTAAATTAAAAGCTATGTTACAAGTAGAAACGATGTTGCAACAATGTTGCAGCAATGTTAGGCCTACTACTTTTATCAAGTCGTTTTGATAGAACCGCCGCCATTTCGTCTCTATTCTCTTTCTTGACTTTTGACGCGCTGGACGATTGTTCCGAACTGGTATCAATTGCCGCCAGGTCTGACCCCAAGACGGTACAATACAACGTTGTTAATACATTTATACATGCATGGCTGGATCAATCCATCTACATAGAGATGCCCCAAGGGCACCTAGTCGAAAGCCGGGTACGATCTTGCGATTGAAGAAAAAATTATATAGGGTACAGTCAGTATTATTGCTTTGATATCAAGAGCTTGCAAAAGCACTTATTGGAATTAAGTACAAGTGACCGCTAGGAGGGTCCAGAGCATATTATTGATCACATGACCAATCCATCATGCGCGCATCCTGTTGTGTAAAGGTCGCCAATCGTGACATAAATAAAACAAAAACTGCTAAGCGGTTATAAAATGTTATTCATTCATTTGATATGTTTCTAATTTATATTGCTATCCCGCACCTGGGACCATAACAGGCCAGTCACGTCGGGGGTTTCTTGATATGCAGGTAGAAATAGACAATCGAGCCTGAGGGCCACTCGCTGCAGAGAATGAATGGCTTCCATTGATTATAGTCATTGATAGCTGAGGAGAGAAAAGCAGACTAGTTACGAAGGATATTGGCTCTATTCTACGTCTATGTCTTCCCTACTATCTCTTCAGACTCGCGCAAATCTTTGTCGAGCCTCTCGAGTGGGCTCGACGAACTTAATAACGAGTTAAAAATTATCTCCGGTTCTATGGGTCGTCCCCTGTCTTCTAGACTTGGCCCGATAAAAGGGCCTTGGTTGGTTTGCTATTTTCGCGAGGACCGCCATTGTAGAAATGTGAATATCAATGCAATTGTAGCCACTACGCCACTAGAAATACCAGCACCTAGACCTATCTTATCGGATGTGCTGAGACCGCTGCTCCCCCCAGCTCCTCGGATAGTCATCGTAGTAGCTTCAGTCGACGTGGTTTGAGCTAAATTGGGTTGGGTTGACATAGGTTGAGTTGATGTAGGTTGAGTCGATGTAGGTTGAGTCGATGTAGGTTGAGTCGATGTAGGTTGAGTCGATGTAGGTTGAGTCGATGTAGGTTGAGTCGACGTGGTTTGAATTGAAGTAAACTCCCTTTCAGTTGTTACAGTACTTGAAGTTGTTGACTTTGTCGTTATCGTATTTAACGTAGCTGTAAACGGTGCCTCTGTTGTTGTCTCCCTAAATAGGATGATTGCTTCATTGACAGGCGCACACCCGACTCCTTGTAGATATGGTGTTGTTGCTTCTGGGTTGCGGTAAACCTCAAAGCTTCGACAGTAAGGTTTGGCAGTGCCACTGGAACAGAATGGTGTTACCCAGAAGCTAAACGAATACGATGGGTTGGAAATGCTACTGCTTTCGCACTGATTACTTACCAGCTTCCTTCTGTCGTAGAAAATTCTAAAATGGTACTGCCTAGGCAGGCCGTCGGTAGAATGCATTCTGAAAGCGGACAGCAGCCGCCAAGCCGGCCACTGGTGACAAAAGCTGGGGTGCAGTAATCGCAAGTCCCTAAGCAGCACTGGTCAGTAGGCTGTGATTAGGAAAGGGGAGAGCGGTCTATGAGCCGGTTCACGCACAGTAATCACCGCTCGACGCATACCCAATCCACCCTACACTCAACGTGTCGCAACTCGCCGCGGTCAAAGTCGAGTACTGTCGTAAGTCCAAGACAGCCGTTGGGGTGATCCGCGGCGTTGACACTGTAGAGGAGTCGCGTGTGCTTTCGGCTACGGCACCGGCCAGCCTAACGAAGACCAATACCACCAAGAGTCCTCTGAATCGGACCGGAACATGGCGACTTGGCGCAAACGACATGGTTCTATAAAGACTCGATTAATAGAGGATTTCTT
The DNA here is from genome assembly GCA_037356055.1 of Xylaria sp. Z34. Lineage (NCBI taxonomy): Eukaryota > Fungi > Ascomycota > Sordariomycetes > Xylariales > Xylariaceae > Xylaria > Xylaria sp. Z34. Next base: position 14,019 of record JBAWJW010000016.1, read on the forward strand.
TCTAGATATTGACACGAGGCTGGTTGCTTGACGTTCAGAGACGGAAGATGAAATTTGGTTAGAGGGAGGGAGATTCGTACCTCAGAAACTGCGACGGACCAGGTCATCAGGTCTGACATAAGGGTTAGTAGAATATATTTGGATGTTACATTATAAGCATAATCATATATATATAATAGACTCGCATTCTTCATATTTAAATTTCAAAGATAAATGTGCATTTTTTTTCTATTCTTAGTTAATAAAAGGTAGTCGCAGCTAGGTAGTACAAGTTGGGGTCCAAGGATAGACGCGCGCAACCGCACTCTGCATGGCTCGTCGAAGACCAAGGAGTGCTTTGGGGATATTCGCGAGGCTCCGGATTAGAGTGAGGGAGGCGAGGACGAGGAGAGGGGCAAACTAACCAAGAAGCTGGTACGAAGGCTTGTGAATGAGGTGGAAGTCATATCGTCTCGTATCAAGGGCTCACTGGGATATAACTGTTTCTCTTTTTGAATAATAGCTTTACAGACTTTTTTTGTATTAATGTTGGCAGGATTATCGTCCGTACGATAATTCATCCACAGGATGGAGGTGCAAGCTGGGTGTTTGAGCTGCTCAAGAGCGGCCCGGAGTATTTCATAGCCTTTTTCTCTTTATCTAAGACTTAATCTTGACCTCATATAGCTAATATGGCAAGGTTAGCTTGTTTTAATCTTGTCTACATTGATTCATCTTAACAATAATATGGATATTGTTTCAGATTACTTTTGCAGATTGTGTCCTAATAAGGAACAGGAGAACGACTCCGAAAGTAAGTGTCACAACACTGATTCCACGTATCTACATCCCTGTCCATTTCTCTTTTAACGGTATTTATGCAGACTTGCATTCCAACGATGGTCTTGTTGCGGCCGCAATAGCTTCAGCTTCTAAGTAAGCCCGATGTCGACAAATTCAAGGCGGCCTCGATTTCTGCGCAAGCTGTAGATGAGCCCTCGCCGACCGACTCATTAGCGGGGCGGGCCGTGGCATTTTGCATCTCACCAGGAAGGAGAGACTCCCAGTGGAGTTTTGCACCTTGGCCAAGGGTTGGCGATGATGCTATTGCAGTACACTTACAGTTGATCTTGGACCACTCTTTAGTAGCCAGTGCCATGTTTAGAAAGAAGGGCAACCCTGTGTTTCAGTAAAGTCTATAATAGTAGGCATATGTATAACAGCTTGCATACCTTTGTAATCGTTGCGAGTGGATATTTCATATTGTAGAGGTAATGGTTGAATCTACAGGGCAACATTCGTGCGAGGTTCCTTTTGACCACTGTTCTTCGTACCTTCCGTACACTCGGAGTATGTTTGGAGGGAAATAAATGAACACGGGGATCAAAATCCTGGGGGAATTAGTAGATGTGTGCTGAAATGCCTATCAAGAGGGTTGGGATGATAAGCGTGTGTATAGTTAGAAGCTGTTGAGTTGGGTGCAATTATGAGTGGGTGTGGGTTAAGATTGAAGTGAGCTAGATCGGAGGGAGTGCGAAGACCTGTAACCACGCTGAATCCGAGATGCATAGGGCAACATAAATATAAACAAATATCATCTCTAATTGCTGCCTTTAGGTAGGAAAAGCTATAATAAACTCGGTATATAAACAAGGCATGTTTACTTAGCGCTATTAAACTTTAATCGAGCTGTAAAATAGGTATAGTACCGGTTATCTATAGATTATATGGCCGTTAAACACTTAAGATAACGCAGCTTAAACAAGCCTTACACGACGCTTATGCAGGACCCCCTGGGCTTCGTACTTTGTGGGATGGTCTCCGGAAGGCTTCGCGACGACTTCAAATATCATATGAGGCGTGATATTGGTAGTCGGTGCCACAGCGATGGCCTTAATAGCTGGCCAATTCACAAACCGGCCGTGGTATAGATAAGTCTTGAGAGGCTAAGCAGGGACAGAAATTGCAAGGTTAAGAAGGGAGATCTTCAACATCGTCATTGCGGCGGCGGCGCATGGTCTCGCGCGCATTCCCGAAAAGGCGGCGGTGGAATGAGATCTTGGGCTGTAGTAACGACATCGCGAGAGCTAATGCATCAGTATCTTCGCCTGTCAGTTTCCTTCAATTCGTCTGAGAGACAATGACCTTCCTTATGACAATATACCCGCATCATTTCGCCTCGCCCTCACATCACATTCAAACAGTTTTATTACTCCATGTTTCTCTGGGCACATTATAAGCTCAAGTCATCTGAACATGCTTGTTTTGGGAAATATTTCGATGCTGCCGATGCTCCTCCTCTAAGACAGTTTGTTATACACATACCTACCATTATAGATGTTACTGAAAACACAAGGTTACCCCTTTTTCCAAACATGGCATTGACTACTTCTATTTGGGCCCCATTTCCTTTTTATTCATCTCGATCTAGAAAAAAAGAATATAAGATGACGAAGGGGAATAAACCCAACGCCACGTACATGAACACAAGGAACGCACAGTCCCTTAACTCCGCCCATGAAGGCCTGCCCGCCGCGCATTGCTCATACAGCTGGGCCTCTGCCGCGAGTCTCGCGTTTTTCCTCTCCAACCTCTTGTGTGCCTGGGAGACTATGTGGAGCACGTCTTTGGTTTCCTCGAGTTTCGCATCGAGATCTTTGCAGCGTGCCTGAAGCGACTCGTTGTCTGCCCCCAAGCTCTTACACGTCCGGGTGGTCAGGGCGAGGACCTCCTGGAGATGCGCGTTATTCGCCTTCAGAATCTTCTTCTTCTGAGCGGCCACGGTGAGCGCATCCCGGACGCGTATGTTCTCCGCTTCAGTGCAATGACACCGCACCTCGAGCTCTTTCTTTTGGTTCCACAGCTCGTTGGCGACCTTCTGCTTCTGCTCCTGCTCCACGCAGAGGTTGCGCCACTGCTGCTTCGCGGCCTCGGGATCGGAGTCCAGCTCCATCTTGGATGGCTTGAAGAGCGGCCCTTTGTCACGAACGTCCTGGTACAGTGGACGTGGATCCATGACCGAGCTCCAGCGCGCGAAGGCGGGATTGATTGGCGCCCTCTCCCTTTGCGTCTTTGGTTTGGCTTGAGAATGACCACCAGAAGACGGTGGGTCAGTCTTCTCCGGGTCCCCATCGCATATATTTCTTCTCTGTTTTCGAGTCTTGTTAGAGATCTGATATGTAGGTCTGGGGGACGAACCGGTGGGAAACGTGTCGGGCATATACAAGTCATAGTGAATAGACGGGAACATGATACTGACCATTACTAGAGGAGTTAGACGTTGGAAGCCGTTTGTCCTGAGCCCAACGCCTCCAGCGAGGGCACGATGCATACTTGATCGAAACATTGTGATTTGCTATGTCGATGGAGAATCTCACGGTATGAAGTTATAGAGAAATTCCGTTTCAAAGAGGGTACTTGAGTGGTCCTTTGAGCTGGAATAAAACGATAGAGAGATGGAAAGATGAAGAGATTAAGAGATGAAGAGATGAGAAGATGGACAAGAGGGAGGGTCATCCGCTCTTTTTATAGCCCCAGCTCCCTTCCAAGCTTACACTTTTCCTTCATCAAACCTAGCAATAGCCGTTCACGAAACCAAATAGAAACTGTAAACAGACTTTCGTCACCTAAAATGGCCAGAAATAGTTCACGTAATGTTTATATGCAACCTAATTTCCTTGACATGTGAATTCGCTGGGGTAGCGTGAGTACCTGAAGCTGAAGATAGTACGTTGTTCTCAGCATTTTATAGTTATAATCCGGACGGGTTGAGTAAGTCATTACGTACAACCTAACCTCGTGTCTTGAAAATGAGTTTAGCGATAAATGGTAGGCTGAGAAAGCAGGTATTCACCTTAGTTAAAAATTACTGCCAAGGTGCTAAGATATACCCTCTTAACATCATTAAGAATACTACGGGCTTGGTTGGCGCAAGGACAGCGGTTCGACGTCTATCGACCAGGACTCAGAGGCCTGTTGAATCCTCCCACACGATTCATATACTGGCGGTACTCGGTTTTCTTGGCTTTGTATACCGCTCCCGCATTGTTGCCGGCGACCTTTTGACCCTTCGTAGTACCGAAACCGCCGAAGCCCATCATTGCTTGCATGGCACTCATCTCATCGTCTTCCTCAACTGCCAGGTTGTCGTCCTCATCCATGGCATCTACCTCGCTATCATCCTCACGGTTCGGCCTTCTTCCTCGTCTTTCATCATCATCTCTTGGACTGTCCATTGCGCTCTTCTTCTTGCCTTGGCTGCTCTTTCGGTTTGTATCATCATCGTCCAGATCCGCTCTCACCGACGAGTGGCCCGAGTCTCTGTCTGCTGTCTTCGATCGCGTCGGAAGAGGTGAATGTGTATTATGAGTCGCACGCCCTGGTCGTCCCAATGGACTGCGTTGCGGTGATATAGAGCGCCGGGGATCCCCGCGCCGTCTCGGGCCTTTGCTAAAGTTAGAACTAGTCATACCAGGGGTGAAGGCGCGTCGTACCTCTTGGTATTATAGTTTCTTCGCGAGCATCATCACGCTGACGCCCGTCCTTCTCCCTCTCCCTTTCTCTATCCGGATTCCTTTCTCTGTCATGATGTCGGCCGTCCACCTTATCTCGTGTACTCTCGTAGCCTCGCCGCCTGTCTCTGTCTCTATCGTAGTCTCGTTCTCTGTCTCTGCGATCGCGGGAGCGAGAGCGGTGGCGCTCGCGGCGGTCATTTCGTTCATTTACGGGTGATCGCGATCTAGTTCGCTGTCGGCGATCCCGGCTCCGTGGTCGCTCATCTCGATATCGGTCACGGTTGTCTCTTCTATCTCGTGCGCCTCCGCGTCGATCTGATTCGTCCCACATTGCCCTACTGTCCGGGCGGTTTCGACCGCGACGGGGATGATCCGCCATGATGTGAATGCTATAGAATATAGAGCTGAGGAATTCGCGCTTCTGGTATTAATTAGGTGTATGTGAGAGTTTACATGTGATGGCGAGTGCAAAAGTCTACGTAAATACCTGATACAGTACAGACGCGAAGTAAGTGAATGAGGGAAACCGGAACTTGCAAGGATAACGCCTGCGCTATTGGGACGAAATATTACAGTGGGACTTAGTTACCCGTGCTTGGAACCTGAACAGCCTCACCTAGATAATGCGGGGCAGGGAAACATCCCGAAGCAGGGGTCAATTAGTATACCTAGCTCTTAGACTTTGACGTCAAATCTAATCGATAAGAGCTTTCTCTCCCACAATAAGAGGTACCGGTGTACCTTGGTAACCTAGCATCCTCCAGGATGCCACCAATAATCTAAAACCGTGTTCAGTTTCTAGATCTCGTTCCTGACATTACGTCTGCCTTTCAGCTCTTTCTACATACCATTTCCCCCAATTGCGACCAAGGACTGGCGTCATCCGTCAGTTCAATGTTGTCATGGGGTTCTTAAGTCAATTGACAGCTGGGCTGTCTCTATTGCTTCTGGCCTCCGCAACCACAGAAAACAATGAAGACGTCCTCCACAGCGAAATTGGTCGCTTAAATAATGAGAGTCTTCTATGGGGTCCCTATCGTCCCAACCTTTATTTCGGCGTTCGCCCGAGGGTGCCGAGTGGCATAGCAACCGCTTTGTCATGGGTAAAGGTCGATAACTACGTTGATGTGCAAGGCAGTATGTAGTCCGCATTTGCCTCATCCCAGAGCAGGCAGGAGTCTTGCGCTGACTTCTCTTGCCATAGACGTCCGGTACACCTGCGAACAGAACGAGGACATGGCAGGCTATGGCTGGGAAGAGTATGACACTCGGAAGGGCGGTGTCCAGACCATTCACGATGCCAAGAACCAGATCGACATAACCACCATGTTTGTCAAGATCCCTGGGGGTGCGCATGGTGGAAGCTGGGCGGCAAGAATCAAGGGCGAGCCCCGCGACGATGCCCCGGCAGATCTCAAGACTACCGTCGTCTTCTATCTCGTCAACGAGGGCTTGGATGAAACCATCGACGTTGCTGAAGGAGCCCCGACCGGATTCGAAGAGGATGTTACTTTTTCAGGGACGTCTAAGCAACTGGGTGGGTACAAACTGGTTGTAACGAAAGGAAGAGGTGTCCATCCAACGAGTGACCATCCCGCGTCAGCACAGAGAGACTTGGAAAAGACAGTGGTGCACTCGGAGACCGTGCCCTTACATCATCTCTGGCAGGCCAAGAAGCTCTTTTTCCAAGCTCTACAGAACGGTGTGAACGAGATTATTAAGGAGTTTGGCCCAGAGACTGCTCCGCCCCCGTGGCAGGTCTACCAGTTGCCAAACGTTGCCAAGTCTGGGAACTTACAGATTGTTCAGAAAGTATTTGAAGGTCCGTTTGAATTTGACGTGCTATTTTCCAGCGAATCCGCTGGTAAGGACGTCACAAGTGAGGATCTATCACGAGAGATTAAGTTGACCACGGAATCCTTCAACGACCGATTTAAGGAGATTTTCTCCCCCAAGGCGCCGTTTGACACGGCACAGTATGAGAAATTCGGAAAGAGCATGCTGTCAAACTTGGCTGGGGGTATTGGCTATTTCTACGGACAGCACTTGGTTGATCGATCCGATGCTCCAGAATATGAGGAGGAAAATGAAGGGTTCTGGGAAGGTACAGCAGAAGCGCGGGGCCGCAGGCAGGAACGAGCCGAAGGGCCGTACGAGTTATTCTCAAGCATTCCATCGCGGCCCTTCTTCCCGCGAGGATTTCTTTGGGACGAAGGATTCCACCTGCTTCCCATCATTGATTGGGACACAGATCTCGCGCTAGAGATCGTGAAGAGTTGGTACAACCTGATGGACGAAGACGGTTGGATTGCACGGGAACAGATTCTTGGCGATGAAGCCCGAAGCAAGGTGCCGCCGGAATTTCAGGTCCAATACCCGCATTACGCTAACCCGCCCACGCTATATTTAACCCTCGAAGTTTTCCTAGATAAACTCCAAAAGTCCAACGGAAGCCAGGAAGCAGGCAGAGAGCGGCTCTCTGCCAGCGATTTCCTACAAACTACCTATGTCGACAATCCCGAGCTAGGAATGGAGTATCTCCGGAAATTGTACCCTCTCCTTCGTCGCCAGTATTTGTGGTTCAAAAAGACTCAGTTTGGTGATATCAAAGGCTACGACCGAGAAGCGTACTCAAACAAGGAAGCCTATCGATGGCGAGGTCGCTCTGTCCAGCACTGCTTAACAAGCGGTTTGGATGATTATCCTCGGCCGCAACCGCCTCATCCTGGCGAGCTTCATGTTGATCTTATCTCTTGGATGGGTATGATGACCCGGACTTTAGCTAAGATAGCCGATATAGTTGGGTTACCACAAGACGTCCAAGAATACAACAAAGCTCTGGACGGTATTACTCATAACTTAGTCGATCTACATTGGTCCGAGGAAAGGGGCTGCTTCTGCGATGCCACTATTGATGACTTCGAGGAGCATTCTCTAGTCTGTCACAAAGGCTATGTCTCATTATTTCCCTTTTTGATGGGTCTTTTAGAGCCTGATGATGCCAAGCTCGGAAAGACTCTTGACTATCTGGGCGACGAAGAGGAGCTTTTCAGCCCACACGGAATCCGAAGTTTGAGCAAGAGGTCTGTATTCTACGGAACGGATGAGAACTATTGGAGAAGTCCCGTATGGATTAACATCAACTACCTTGCTCTTGTGCAGCTCCGAGTGAGTCCTCTTATATTCTATATTTCTCATCATACACTGACACGTGCCTAGAATTACGCCCTCCAAGACGGCCCTTATGCAGCGAAAGCCAAGGGTCTATATAACCGTCTCCGCCAGAACCTTGTGCAAACTGTGTACAAGAGCTGGGAGGAGACGGGATTTGCGTGGGAACAGTATAACCCGGAAACTGGCGCCGGTCAGCGAACCCAGCATTTCACTGGCTGGACGAGCCTGGTGGTCAAGATGATGGCCATGGATGAACTAAGTGACGGTAGCAGCAGCCATGTTAGAGACGAGCTGTAGATTTTCTGCCTATGATTTGGGTACCCTAGATGCTATGTGTATATTGTAGAAGACCTTATGATGAGATGTGCGATGAAAGCAATAGAGTGGCGATTTGCAGAATCATTTCACCATTGCGTCTACCACCTGTTTATCGTGCCGAGCTTAGATTTAACATATCGACTGCTATGGCAGATGTTATGAGATACCATCAACCGATACATAGCAAAGCATTGACAAAAGGCGCCTTAAACCGCGAATCGTCAAAGTTTTCCAAATAGCATTGTTTGAAGGGAACAATCGCCTATATCATCCGATTACACAATATCGAGACTGGAATTGGTTGAAACAATCAGAATAGTCGCTTTCTTCCTCTCCAAGTCCAGTATACATAGTAGTAGTATGCCTTAAATCCTGCTCAACCCGACCATCTATTTCGCGTTGTTGAAAAGATGCCCCCTATGCAAATGTTGAAACTCCGTTTAGCATGCCGAACCTTTCCGCAGCCATGCTCCTGAACCATGTTTTTGTTGAACAATTGTGTAACCTCCCAATATGCTAACCCACGATATGTATGTTGAACCGCCATGAAACAACGCCCGCCGCCCTCATCAAATAAATAAACCAATGCAGCTATAAGACAGCTAGCTATCATGCTTCCTCGAATATGCCCACCGACCCCTTCAACTTTATAAGCATCTCGTCCCTCTCGCCTTCGGGCGTGCTCAGCGCCGTCACGGCTCCTCCGGCACCAAGGTGCCAGGTCTCCATATCTACTGCGCCCACAGCGACGTCAGCGGAGGAAACAGTCTCGTCGTCCCACCGGAATAGACTTCTGATTGTCACGCTCCAGTCCCCGCGTCCGGCGGCATCCATATACCCCACGACGCCGGAATACAAACTACGCTCGCGAGCGCGTGGGCCCTCGAGCCCCTGCAGGATCTCGCAGCTCCGCTTCTTCGGAGCACCTGTCATGCTTCCGGGCGGGAGACTAGCAGCAAGGACATCGAGGCCCGTGACCTTGGGGGTCTCATTTTCTCCAGCACGAGGTAGCTGTCCCTCGACGACGCTGATCATCTGGAATACGCTCGCATACTCCTCGACTTTCAGCAGATGCGGGACCTGGACGTTTCCAGGCCCACACACGCGATGCAGGTCATGTCGCACGAGGTCAACGATCATCAGGTTCTCGGCCTCTTCCTTCGGGATGTGCAGGATCTTCCCCGCGGCCTCGAGCGTCGAGACCGCGGGGGACTTGCGCACCGTGCCCTTCATCGGCCGCATCGAGCACAGGCCCGCGCCGTCGAAGGTCAGGAAGCGCTCGGGCGAGCTGCTCACGAGCGTCGCGCCGCCGAGCCGGAGGTACGAGCCGAAGGGCGCGGGCTGGCGCGTGCGCAGGGCGCGGTAGAGCTGCCACGAGGACGGGGAGGCTTCGTGTCTGTCGTGCGGTTGAAGCAGGGAACCCGAGCCTTCGAGGCGGCTCCGCGGTCGCGTCACGAGCGTCTGGTCCGTTAGACAGAGCTCGTACGAGTCGCCTGCCGCGATGAAGTCCTGACAGGCGCGGACCTTGGCCTCGTATTCGGGCGCCGCGGGAACGCGTATCTTGGGCGTCGCGTGTCCTGATGTCGGCGTGTGAGGCGGCGTGAGTTCGTCGCTTTGGCGGACTTTGCTAAAGTTTGCGGGGATGGCGTTTGACCAGATGGAAGATCGGGTGAGTTTTTGGGCGATAGACTCGAGCCAGCGCTGGCTCTCGAGTTCTGAACTGGAGAGGACCTGGATGCGCAAGTTGCCCTCTAGGTGATCGATCACGATGCTCTTGGTCACCCAGGCGAAGCAGAGATCCGCCCTGTCGTGGCGCCGTTCTTCATATAGCTTGACGTCTATCCCTTCGAGGCCGAGCTCGTAGGTCGTATAGCCCATGAAGCCACCTATGAAAGGGTCTGGCGTCTCGTGACCTGGGATTCGGCGTTTAGTCCAAAAGTCGGCCAGGAACTGCCATATCGTCTGCCCTGGGCCAAGTTCCATCTTCTCGATTGTCTCATGTGGTATCTGCGGGGTTGAAGGACAACGTGCAGTAACATGTCTCTCCCCTGTCCTATACTCCAGCTTCAACGCCTCATCCACGTCGAGAGCAATGATACTATACCGTCCACGCACATCTATCCCGGCCCTCCTTAGTTTTGCGCTTGCCGAATCAAGTACTATAAACTCCTTTTTCTTATCTTGTAGAATTTCGACTATATCTGGAACTTCGATATGCAGTGGAATATCAAGAGACTGGGAGAAATACTGCGCATCCAGACCAAATGGCGACAGGACACCATCATCTCGTAACCGCGAGGAAGAGCCGTTGGTCGCACTAACGTCTGCCAACATATGTGTCTCTGACCTCTCGGGGCCTTTGGTTTCAAGGGAAACTGACTCAGGCTTTCGGCCGGTAGCGTCATTCCACGCCATCGCTTCCTGAAACCAGTTCACGATGACCTGGTGGCCTGTCGACTCGGTACAGACCGACTCTGGGTGATACTGCAGTCCCCAGAATGGCCTGGTCTGGTGCCTGACGCCCATCAGAATGCGCTCGACCACGTTCCCCCGATCCTCGTATGTCCAAGCTAGTGGCACGATATCTGGGAAAGGGGGTGGAGAATCCCATTTCACGTTTTGCCACTCGTCCGCGGGGACCGATTCTTGTCCGACGTCTGCATGTAGACTGTGATACAGCGTCGCCTTGAATGTCGGCACGTCCGCGAAGATGTTCCCATCCTGCTTTGCGCCCAAGTGGTCGATTTCTCGAATCATGCCGTGTAAGCCTGTTTGCAGTCTCTTCACGACTGCGCCACAACTGACAACCAGACTCTGGAAGCCTAGGCATATTCCGAGAACAGGCGCCAAATCTTGTCCTTCGAGGTCCCAGATGTACTTCATGATTCCGACATCCTTATCTACATCGGGCGCCCCGGGGCCCGGGCCACAGACGACGGCATGATACTGCCTCACCAGTCCTCCCAACACATCTTTGAAACCCGACTTCTTGGGATCGAGATGAACCGGGTCAATAGGCAGGACGTCGACGTCGGCCCCTAGAACTGTCGTCAACAGTGAGACGATGTTATTGCTAAACGAATCATAGGCGTCGATGAACAATATGCGCGGGCGACCCATTGCCACACGATGGTTGGCTGGATGCACAGAACCCGGAAGTTCCCTTTCGGTATCACCTGTTTTTTAGGAGCCTTAACCTTTTTATCCCCTCTCAACTACCCGACAACTCAAAGAAACCCGAATATGCAGTTGTGATTTAAGATGTAAGCATATCGAGGTAGACGACAAAGAATCATCTTTCCCCGAGTCAAAATTTCAGGGTCCGATTTGCTCGGCTTACATCGGGAAAAGTGGAACTTCTACTTGTAGACTTGAAACATAGCGCTACTGTCACATGTATCTTACGCCGTTATCATGGATTATGATCTAGAGTCTCTACAGATATCTATAAGAGTGAGCTTACTATGAACGGTTAGCTTTCTACCTACGTACACGCGCTTCAGAATCTGAGGACTTGCTCCCTTCAATCGATTATCTCGCCGGTCCTCCGTCTTCGGGTTGTATCGGAAGAAGTTGTTGGAATTCGCAAGAATATACCTCAACTTCACTAAGTGAGTGACCAAGGCCTTTCTCCTCACGTCTACTGCCGGCAGGCAATCAATCTAGCGCATACTAGCAACATGACTATAATAGTGCGCGCTAGCCGCAGAAGCCGTGCTAATCCCTCCTCGACCTGCTGACAAGGCGTGGGGAGTGTAGCATCACAGTAACCTGTGTTCTCATATCGTAGGTCCTCAGACACGCACGTCCTTGTGCCGTTCTCAATCCGCTGTCAACTAGGATATATCCGCATTTGAAGGAGAACTATGACAAAAGTTCCGCATATCAAGGGTCTTCTATTTACGTGAATGATCATATGTGTATGTGTATGTAGTCCAGGATACTTGGTCATATCGTGCTGAGAGCCAGATTTCCCCGTTGGTCATAAATTTGAGAGATATAATATCTTGAGGAGCATAGGGATTTACGAATCTATCTATTAGGCACGATTGCAGACTTAGAGCCGTTCACTCATTCCATCGTAGTGCTCCTATTAGTAAAGGTTTAGGCCGCGGTTTAGCATAACTGAAATTCCAAGATCAGTTCGGCACGGTCCTTACTTGGCTATGTAGTTCCGTCAAGAGAAACAAGGTCTTAATGCTAAACAACTGGAGTTTAGACAGGTGTTGCGTCCATTACTGGTAATAGGTCGCTCGTTCTTTTCGGGCCGATGCATTCACCATCATCTAAATCAATTGTCTTATCGTTCTCGTGAGCCACTGCATCACGATAAGTCTCAACGTCATGGGCTTGGATCCGTAGAACCAATCCATGTGAGGTCGACTTTCTAATGTCGTATAGACCGAAGGGAGGAGAAGATTGGCATGGCAATGAGAACTCTGTAAGAGCCGCGGAGAAATGCCTACTTTGAACATATAAATTTACAGTGCTAGCATAGGGGCTCAGTTTGAAATGGAATTGAGCAGTAGCTAAAGGTGAAAATGCCAGAGTGCTGCTATAGCTAGATTCATCATTGGAAAAAAAACCAGATATTATGTCGAAGAATTGAGCGGTACCAAGTTCTAATATATATTTTAGACTATCCTTATAGATGACCTTTAATCGACCTTGTTGTCCATGCTGTTGTGGCAGCTATCTACACAAATGCAAGACCTCTTATTCTTGACTCCAGTCTAGCCCGTACCGTGCATCCGACACCTTATAATTTCGCAGCGCCTCTAGCGCTCCTTCAGCATCAGTAGCTGTGACTATAATACCGGCATTACCAGGTTTGAGGAACTGCTCCTCGACGGCTTTGCGGATCCAGTCCAAGAGGCCGTCATAGAAGCCATCAATGTTGAGCACGCATACGCCCCTGCTGTGAATGCCAAGCTGGTTCCAGGTCGCGGTCTCGAGCAGCTCCTCCATGGTGCCAAAACCGCCGCTCAATGCAATAAAGCCGGAACCAGGGCCTCCTTCCAATACTTCCTGCGCCATCATACGCTTGCGTGTGTGCATGTCCTTAACTACCGTTGTACGGCCATAAACACTTTCCTCGGGGACATGGTATCCGTTAGCATCCTTCTTCGCCGCGTAGGTGTCGTCACGCTCCCACTTCACGAGAGCCTCGGGGATAATGCCGTGGACAGCGCTGGGGCCGTTGATCGAGACAATGGTCTTGGCTACCTCGCCCATGAGTCCCACTGTGCCGCCACCGTACACTAAAAAGAGAGCACAGAGATTAGTCCTATGAGCGGAGTGGCAAGTAGGGGAACTGGCAGGTAACATACCCAATTCGATGTCCTTTTCAGCCATGACCGTGCCTAAGGCTTGTGCGGCTTTGATATGCTTGGGGTTCTTGCCAGCGGAGGAGCCGCAGTACACGCAGATTCTCGTCCGCGGCGGGACTGCGTTCTGGTTCAGCATGGAGGGCGTCGATGTTCGTGGTGTAGCAACAGAAGAAGGCATTGGGGATGCGCCACCGGACTGCATGATGTGGTAAGTTGTCGAGTCTTTCAACGCTCGACACCTAAGAAATGATAAGAAATAGGGGGAAAGAAGAGACAATCGAAAGGGGATTTGCTGTCGAGGGGGGCGATTGGGCCAACGGTCCGAAAAGCTGAACTCAGGGAACCGTGATGTCTGAGACTTTTATGCGGGCAACACGGGGACAAGACAGACAGATCAGATCAGATAAACGTGGAAGAGTCGTTAGTAACACGCAGGAGAAACAATATATATCATACGACACACAGAATATGAGGGGACAGTAAGAGTACTTGTAGATTCACCATAGAAGAGGGAGAAACATAGAGCATCAGAGTCAGACACTTGCTGCTAGGAACAATCCGTGGTAATTGAGTCACACAACGGCCCTCCCATTAGGTAAGTCCAGTTAATAACATATGTAAGGTATCCGTTAGCTTCAGGTACCGGGTCGCCCAGAGGTAGGCCAGGCCAGAGGAGACCGGGAATTGAGCCATAGGGGTGACGTCGCCCGCTTGAGACAAAGCAATAGAATTGAGCTCGACCTGGTACGCGGCCCACCACAGCAGTCATTTAGAACAATGCCATTAGTAGAGAGTTTGCCATTGTTTGCCATTCCAATGTTCACGTGTTGTGTTTTTGGGCATGGCTACCGGTTGTTATATATGATGCGGGGCCCGTTGGGTTGGTTATTGACGGCGTCAGCGAGTCATCATGGCAGCCGAAGGTGGAATGGTGGGAGGTGGAGTTGAACATGGTGAGGACTTTATACTTGGTCAGGCTTTGAGGGGCTCTGCGCGGGGGTTTTTGGGCTGCACCTGGGCACTTGATACCCGCCAGCCAGCCGGATGCCAGCCACTGCCCGCAGACAGAAATACGCTACCCAGCCGAGCCAGCTACCTGGGAGCGGTCGGATAACGAGGGATGTGAGTACCTTATCGGCATATCCACTTTCTTCTCGTCGCATTCGATTTCCGAGAGAACAGAAGTACGCAGTGGACACGTATTTGTGCCGGCCCTTTTCACTCCCAAATCGCTGTGACCTGTCTTCCCACAGCGTAATCTACCGGCTTCAGCTTCGTGACAAGATCTCGGTGCATCTCCAACGAGATCGATACGTGGTATCATCACGATGCCGGAAGCGAACGGCCCTCCGGCTGGCGATGGCGCCGGAAGGGAGCAAGGCGTATGTGATACAGTCCTCCCGGTCTCTGTGTTGCCACGACGAGTTTATTTCGAGAGCTAACTGTGTCTCTGCCACCTGCAGCAGTCCATCTTCTCCAAGATCGCCCAGGGTGTCATCATCTGGTTCGGCATTCAGATGCTTATGAAGCAGTTCATGGGCGGTGGCAACCAGCCGCAGACGGCCACGACAAAAGATTCCGACGGGAACATCGTGCAAATCCCCGCCAACACCGGTCTTATCCCTGCATATCAACTTCGCCCGTCTACATTGGATGAAGGCGCCACCTACAACCGCATCCCTCAGCGCCTGGCTCCCATCTGGCCGACTGACAGCGCCATCGATATCGTAGTCACTGTGTCTTCGAGCTTCGTCCCTACCAAGATCGCAAGTGTCCCCGAGGAGATGATTGCTATGAAAGAGACTGGTTTCAAGTTCGGCGATTTCAATGACAAACGATTCGCCGAAACTACTTTTGACGTGCCCGCCTCTGTGCAGAACAATGGCACTCTCTGGGGTCATTTCTATTTTGGTCTCACGGGTTCTAACTTGGACCCAAAGGAACCCAATTTTGACCCAGCTACGGCTGTCCACTTTACCTATCCTCTTACCCAATATCTTCCCAAAAAGAAGGAAGCCAAAACACGAAATCTGCTAGAAGATCGGGCCGAGGTTGTGGAGGAACCAGAACCAGAGGTAGCTGGTCCCATTATCGCCAATTATTACCACCCCAACACAAGTCTATCCTTCATACCTGATACGGGAATACTGGACTTCCCCAAACTACCCGCGGCGGTCCAACAATTCTTAATGCTTGAGGTAAGGTCCCTGAAACTGCAGAGATTGTTCATCGCACTAACTGAGCACAGTCAACGGGCGCTCGGGACGGTTCTGGACAGAATTCATGGTACTGTAAGTGATTAGAGATGTTTGAACGCAACATAACGCAGAGCCTAATTCTTCTCTAAGATCCGGTTTTGTTTGTCAACCAATTTTGGCAAATGAAGACCCACATGATTCTCCTCAACGACACAGTCAAGACGCTCCCTCTGCGCCTTGATCTCAATAACCTGAGGAACTGGCAGTTCAACCTCATGGCTAATATGGATCTCAATACCAAGCAGCAGGCCCGACAGGCTGCCTTTGGCGGCTCGCTACCAGGTGGTGGTGATGGCAGCGAGATCGAGCTGATCAAGGAAATCTTCCTGGATACTAATCCCTGGCTTCTAGGCGTCACTGTTGTCGTCAGCATTGCACACTTGATACTTGAAACGCTTGCCTTCGGTTCCGACATTGCGCACTATCGAAAGAAGAAGGACAACGTCGGCATCTCCGTGCGCTCCATTCTGGCGAATGTCTTCATGCAGGCGGTCATCTTCCTTTACCTGGTTGACAACTCTCAAAATACCAGCTGGATGATCTTAGGGTCTCAGGGCATTGGTATCGTCATCGAGCTTTGGAAAGTCACGACTATAGTGAACGTGAGAGTGCGACCTGCACCACCGGGCTCTCTCATCCCATACCGCATCGCATTCGAAGACAAGTACAAGCTGAGCGAGACCGAGGAGAAGACCAAGGAGTACGATGAGATCGCCTTTAAATACATGTATGTTGCTGGTGTGCCTCTACTGATTGGCTATGCTATCTACTCCTTGTACTACGACTCGCATAAATCTTGGTATTCCTACATCATCACCACGCTGGTTGGTTCCGTGTATGCTTATGGTTTCCTCATGATGGTACCTTCGCTGTACATCAACTATCGCCTCAAGAGTGTGGCCCACATGCCTGGAAAGGCTATGATGTACAAGTTCCTAAACACCTTCATCGACGACCTGTTTGCTTTCACCATCAAGATGCCATTTCTCCACCGTTTAGCTACCCTACGAGACGACGTCATCTTCTTCGTCTATATATACCAGACCTGGGTCTACAAGGTTGACTACACTCGTGTCAACGAATTCGGCCAGGGTGGTGAGGACGAGGAGCCATCGAAGGAGGCTAAGGCGGAGCCCAAATCGTTGCCCAATGCCGATGCTGTGGTTTCCGAGAAGGTCGGAGGCGAGGCCAAGGCAACGGGCAGGAATACGGGCGATGCGAAGAAGAGGAAGTAGTCGCCCTCTAGGCCACACTCTTGCAATGCCTATATAGTAGATAACGTAATAAATACATAGGTATATATATATAGAGAGCAAAGAAGCACCACTAAGGATAGATAAAATGATAATTTGAAACCGTCCATAAGCTGCCTTCAGTGAGCAGTGAACTTGTCGAAATAACGTTTATATGGTACAAGCAAAGAGATACAGTCTAATAGTGAAGCAGGTTCTTCTCAATGACGTGCTTGGTATTAAAGAGTTAGGCTGGCATTGATGTTGTTATGCCATCTTTAGGACTAAGGGCCGCCATAAATACTTATCCGAACGAAAGTTCCAATATTTAGAAAACACCTGAGGCATTTAAATCAAAATGAAGCTACCATGTCCTCCTTGTAAAAAACGTCCTCCCATTGGCATGGATTTAAAAAAAAATACGCTTGAACCATCTGTGAGAAAGGCTGGTTTATCCACAAGACCCTTTTTGATGCGATCTCGAGGCTAGTGATACTCGCTGAGTCGAGCGTACGGTAGGTGAGGATTATTGTTATGAGGGTTAGTATCTAAGGCTTAGAAAGGGTATTCAATATTGCAATAATCTTCTTAGGCATCAAGGAGGCTGTACAAGTCTGCCTCCCTTGTTCACCTTTCGCGGCGAACCTAGGTCTATATATACACAATTACCGTCGTTACGCAAACATATTCCACAACCTCGTAGGCCAGTAGCCAACATGTTGTTTTTCTTGACGCCGATCATATAACTGATTTCGCAGCAAAATTCGATGTCTCGAAACTCGAGCCAAAACTTCCCATTTCCTACCAAAGGTTTGCCAAAGCAAAGTTGGAACTCACTAAAACCATAACTAAAGACTTTGAAGAGACAATTTTTGGTAAAATATTGCAATTGTAAGTTTATCAGCTGATCGTCGAAGCATTGTGATTTTATTTTAATGATAACTGGAGTTCAGACGTAGTAAAAGGTCTGGAGGCAGGATATTGATGATAGATATGGATGGAATAACTTGAGTAGCCGCCTTAACCTAAATTTTCAATACACATACATCCCTTCGTAACTTACTTAAAGCAGGAACAGAAACTAATGCTATTGCACGATGAACTCAGAACATGCCATAATGGTTTCGTCTGTTTCCGTATCATTTATTTTCTTCCGCGGCTGTACACGCAAATTCTATCCTTCAAACCTTGATATTGTCACAATATTTTCGGTCATTGTTTAGTTATTGCTCTCTAGTTTCTGCGAAGACCCCCATAATCCCGTCCAGCATTCAACACATGTCATAACACTAATTGCCGAGATTTGATCGAACCATCCAATGTATGCACGTATCTTGGTCTTTTTGTTATGTTAGGTTTAGAGGCACATAGATTAGCTTCTATACGTGTCCCTTTCTTTAATTGGAAATATGATTCGAATACTCCCAATGTCATTATCTAGTGGTTATTATTCTTCTAGCTAGTGAAGCATGTACGACTAGCTGCAGGTTTCCCAGACCTCCTAACAAATTATTTCGCTTCTCCCCTGAGGATGCAGACAATGAGTTGGGCAATGCCGAGTGCCACGTTTGACGATGAGACACGCAATCAGTCAGTCCCTCAACTCATATGCCCCCTTTCCATTATTCTCAAAATGGTGATATTTTTCATGTAATCTACTTATTTCAGTTTTGACACCGCTCCTATAGAAGAAACAATAGTACATGTTTACCTAGGACTATTCTACGAAAGAGTTTTTCCCACACCTTCACATTGCAACCACGGTCCTCATTCGCCCTATGGTCGACTCCTCAGGGAACCCCGGTAGTCTTGGACGCAACTTGTGTCAAGGAGGTCGTGTACATGGAGAGTACAAGATATAGTGTCCCCTGTCATGTAGATAATGGGGACCTCTCAACTCCTCACACGGCTAAGCAAAATTGACTACGGAACCCGTATACCTTGCAGCCCTACAGGGAGACGCAAGCTGAAAGATTGGAGAAGATGTGCAACGTGAGGAGGACCATATTGAATCCAATTGGCTAACAAGACCCCTATTATTAGGGACCCGGAGTAAAAATCCCCTGCATGTGGTTCCTTAACAACTTCGAGAAACGCCGGCGTATGGTTACAACGCCGCTATAATTTGGCATCATGTTTAGCAAATAAATGCAGACTATCTTGGTATGATTTTCATCGCGTCTAAGCCGCGTTACTATTTTCTACGAATCATTAGAAATACATTACATTCTTGGGATGAAAGAGCGCATACGTACACGCTATTCATCGCGAAGTTCCCGGGGAGAAAAGCGTGCAATGTTAACGTTACTTTGGCCACCGTGCGGTTGTCTATATCTCTGGTCCAAAACACTCTAAACAAGAGTGCGGTCAGTGTGTCGTAGGTAGTTCACCGCTCATGATATTCATTTAGTATACATGGTTACGTTATGGAGCTGAGTAATCACTTGGAGTGGGATGTTGCGCGAACCGCGTCTTAGCAACGCGTCTTAGCCTATTAGGGGGGTAAAGAAGGAAGTTATGCGCGAGACGGGGGGAAAGGTTGTCGGCCGACAAGGCCCCTAAATGACGACCTCGCACCGCCGCCTATCGGAACTCTCGGTTCTCAATACAGTATGAAGATACGCCGTGACTTTTTTAGGGGTGAGATTTCTTTGACGCCATTTTTTACGTGGGGGCTGTGTTCCCATATTCAAGTCACGTAGCATCCCGTCCGCGCCACCCAGGTTCACTATAGGTGAATTGCGCACAGGGCTGAAGGGCTGGGTGTGTGGTGTGCATCTGAGACCGACCGTAAGATCCCCCACGGGTCCCTCAGTCTTTACTTATTTTGTACTTACCAATCACCACTGGCCTTACTGTAAGTAGACGATGGCCGCGGAAAGTGGGCAACAGAAGTCCGTGCTAATCTATGACAATTATTCTACACCTCCCCATGTCGTTCCTTCGCTTATGGCGGCAGCTGCTCAGTAGTAAGTAGTTATAGGCAGATTGGAGACAGCCAGAGCAAGAATTAAATGGGCAGTCTAGCAAAACAGGTGGGTCTTGTCATTGATCCTGTCGAATTATTCTCCTGAATCCTAGTGCCGCCAGCCTTGAAAGATGCTACCGTTTTGGGGTTGACGTTAAGTGTCGGGCTCCAGTGTTAGCCGCAGCAGGGCTACGGGGGTCCCCTGGCTTAGTCCCTGAATGAAGTCATTTAATCTTTGCTGCACGCTTGCATTTAAGCTATACCAGGGTCGAATCCTCGGTGCCTCGGTTCTCCATAACAATGTCTCAGATTCTTCGTCGCAGATTCGAGAATTAATCTAGTGCGATTCACGTCGGTGAGGAACTTATGCGTTGTCCCGTTGCGGGGCCGCAACGCCGGCATATTGCTTCAAGATATGTCCGGGTTTAGTATGCCCGGATTTACCAACGGTGTCTGGCTAGATCCAGCAGCAAGGCGAAATTGCCGTTGGTCTATCTGAATTGCTGTTATGGGAAGAGTATGGTTCATTCTCATGATAGCAATATAGCTAGGTCTTAGCCTGGCTACTCACTGTGAGCGATGATGATCTGCAACGGCAATAGAGCTATTAGTGTTATTATTATTTAAGTTGGTAAGTCAATACAACGATATTGTCCGTAGCTGCTTGGCACTGCTCCGATACTCCGATAGAGCCAAGAACAGGTGCCGATAAAATATTTTTACTGACATGATACATCAAGAGTGTTATCAAGCGATGGTACGTTTTAATAACATTCATGCCCTTGGCGGAGAGCGGAAACTATAGGTGGAATAATTGTTGTTAGAGAGGCTGTTAGCACAAAACTCTCGGGATTTGGAATCATAAAACTACTCGGATCTAAGCCTTAAATCATATGCCATTGCTTGTTAGGTCACGAGAAATTATGGGACTATATCTAATGTTAGTTAGATGGGGGAGGGCATTTCGAGTCAGTTTCAGAGGAGTATCGGAAATATGATACTCTCTTCACTCGAGTCATGATTGAGAGAGAGAGAGCCACTTCATTTGAGAGAGACTTGGCGTTGGTCGAGTTTAGGACGCTTTGATGAGTCCTAATATAGATGTCCATTTACATGACTCATAGACATGCTCAATATTGGTGGTACCTTTGTTGTGGTAATGCGTGGTGAGAAGGATCCTGAATCTTAAGAAAGCGTTGGATATGTTAATCCTGTCGCTGATCTCTTCCGTGTAAAGCCTAAATGATAGTCAGGACCAACGATATCCTATATCTCTTGGGCTAAACCAATTTGCGATATATGTTTAGATTTCGATATATCTCCCAGGAGATATTACCGTACACGTGATCAATATGATGCATTGACAGGCTACGGTACTCCATACGTAGATCTCGTTAGCTAATGCTAGCCTGACATCTGCATAAGAATATGATCCGCGATTTCCTTGATATACTGTACTGTGATTGGATTGACGTGGCTGAATTTTCCGCAAGTACTGAAAATAGACCTACTTGTGATATCGTCACTGGTATTATTGCGTAGGTGGTCACCGCGAGAGTCATCCAAGGAGGACGAAAATCGTTCTCATACAGGTTGCACGAGCATTTCGCCTCTCTATCGGAGCCCAGGGTACCATAGGCCGTATGTAATGTATGTAATAGGGCCGAGACGGTTATCGGACGTCCCCTATCCTCGGCGCCGTGTCGGCGGCTTTCTCATGAAAGCAATATCTGGTTTGTTCTGATATGACGGAGGAAGTCTACGGGATGCCAATGGGAACA
This sequence comes from Xylaria sp. Z34, assembly GCA_037356055.1. NCBI lineage: Eukaryota > Fungi > Ascomycota > Sordariomycetes > Xylariales > Xylariaceae > Xylaria > Xylaria sp. Z34. Next base: position 35,573 of record JBAWJW010000016.1, read on the forward strand.
AAGGAGCTTATGGGGAAATCGTGGCGGTGCTTCTGTGCCGTGCAGGCACTGCCGTTACTGGCTGATGACTACTTGTACGGGGAATGCTGTGCCACCGTAAAAGCACTTTGGTTTGTAATGCAAGGAATGATGGTTATTGATTGCATGAATCTGATATTTCACACCGCCGGGGTAACTAGATGACAGTCGAATTCAACATGCCTGAAAATATGTAACCACGCTTACCAAAGCAGAAACAGGAAATTGAATTGAGATGTTCCATAACCCACCACAAAGTTGTCAAATAATTCATGATTAGTGATTAGTAACCTGCATAGAAGCTTAGTAGGTAGAGAATGAATTTTTACAATATGGAACAGGCCAATCAAAAGAGAAAGAAAAAAAAAGATCTAGCCAATGTTTTTGCGGAACTTTCCAGGTGTCTATGAATTCCGAACTCGGAGCTTGCTCGCTAATGTTCGAACGTTACTTTGCAGCTTTAAAGCACATAAAACAGCCCATTCAAAAGTAGAAAAGTTCGATGGGCTTCGGTGGCCAAAACCAACGTTACCTCCACTAATAACTGGTAGAATGGCGGGCTACGATAATCTGCACAGACGAGTAGCGGATTTAATCATCAGTTTCTTAGGCCACCGGCTCTGTCTAGATCAGATCGGGGTCCCCAAGGAGAGCGCGGGTAACCGTGGGCTCTCCAGATTCGCCCTTCGGAGCGCAGGCAAATACCGAAGGCTAGTGGCGCGACGTGATGTGAAATGAGAGCGCAAACCTGTATACCTAGTGTATAGTATTCCAAAATTAAATATTTTGCCTTGCACAGCATAAAGCAGCATTGAAGCGCGCCATCGTGACTTGGCTGTTGGGTTGTGTAAGAAGTCTAACCCCGCCCAGGTCCGCGTGGTTTCTGTTGTCTGGTCCGTGGAGACTATTAGGCCGACCCGTCGGATTAATAAGAGGATATTCATCCTGATATAATGTCTCGAACAAAAGCAAATAACTAGCACGTGATATTGAACTTGGTTTCAACATTTTCAGGGTCCAGCCTTACAGCGTGGCATGTGGAATCGTTTTCTTCTTCTAGATGGCAGGTCTTTTGGGTTTTCTGCTTTGCTCGTACATTTGCACGGAGTGTTGGCCCAACAAGGGAAAGTAGACTTCGATGATGCGACACATATCCAATCATTCGAGTCATGATAAGGTAAGGAGGTAGGCAGCTTGTGTCTGCATCCCCGTCTGTTGCACGTGGTGATTGGAGATGTTGGGCAAGCTTAAGGTTCTCGGGTTCTCGCTTATCAGGAACACTGTCAGGGATCATTCGAGAATCTCTAATTTTAGGTACCCATTACCAACTTCTTCAGCAAATCGGCTACTTGCATTTTTGCTCCCAGCACCGAAACATGTCGTGGGTCTTGATGCATCTTCACCCCGGCAGACGCTAGGCCAGGATTGGTAGGATTTTTCGAGAAAGTGGCAGGGGGCCCTTGTGATAATCATTCGCTCGAGCAACGGTCGGCTGCTCGGCTTCTGCCGTTGTGATTGGTGCTGACAGTTGCTGGATTGCTTGTAATATGGGGGGAAAGACCAAAAGATTCTTTGGGGGATGGTACGATGTTTTTTTTATGAAATGGTACTGTTGCAGTCGGGTCGAAACTGGACTGGCATCATGCCACGAAGGTAGAGACCAAAGCCAAATCAACGTGCAACCGGGAACAAGAGAACCAACAAAACCCTTGAACCCTTGACACTTGCAATGCACTCAGCACAACTTCAGGGCAGACGGCCATTTTGCAACCTGTACACATTTGGCTGTAGTGTCGTGAACCACAACGCATGTCTTGCAGGAGCCAGGATCTGCCGCCAATCAGGGATTCGGCGAACCCTCCACCAGATGGGGTTCTAGCGTGATGTAGCCCACTGCTGCTTTGCAAAGTCATTCGCTCACCGCTTTCTTTTATGCATAGTCCCATGCAGAGCTCATGTGTACTTGGACTGGTGGGCACGCAGTAGCAGTAGCAGCAGCGGCAGCAACAGCCATCAGCCAATCCCTTGGGAAAGCAGTGTATCGCGCTACCTACGTGGCAGCAGAACCGACAGAACAAGAGCACGGAAATAACGGGGGCCCGGAGCGAATCATACGGAGACGGCCAGATAGGGTGATGCCTGGGACGACGCGCGACATTTGGGAATAGGCGCAGAATCATCATCATAAGATGGAACGATGCATACAGTAGTAGGTAGAGACAGGCATACTTGGTACTGCAGACTGCAGACCGCAACGATCGAGCCGACGGTTGCGACGCGGAACCGGTTCAGCATGCCGTCACTGGGTGGTAAGAGCAAAACAAAACAAAATAAAGACAATACCTACCTACAGCACGGTCGGTCCATGGATTTTCAAATCTGGTCAACGTCATGGGTTAATGACGTGGGGAAGGATTCGACAACGAATCGATTCCGTTCATGCCAGATCAGATGGCACATATGGCGTAGTAGTATAGTATAAGTCCCATGTCCTGCATTGCATGGGGTGCAGCTTGTAGGTTCAAATGGGATTTGGAGTTGCAGCGTGTATACCTTGCACGGATAACCCGGATATATCCATGTGTAGACTGATGTTTTGCATGTATGTATGCCGCTAGTGAAGCTTTGGGCACGTATGTATCTAGTGGGAGTGTCGATGCTCATGAAACGTTGTATTTTCGGGACCCGTTAGGTAACAGAAGATGGATTGCCGGGCATAAGACCTAGGCACCCAACATACACTATTTCACAGTACTGGTAATTAGTGTATTGGCGATTGATGATCAACTTTGACGACTTCAGCCTCAATATCTACCCACTGCGGCAATCACGGCTTATTAACCGCACCCATGATGTTATCCTTGGTTCTGTTAAACCGTCTAAACTAGTTGTACCTAACGTGATGTGCGGAAACTGCTACTGTACGTTGAAAAAGTGCGTTCGTTGTTTAGAGCATACACTACCTTCCGTCATCTGATGAAGTTGGACTGAGGTTTGGATTCCAGTTGTAATAAGCTTCTAATGGCAGCACTGACACACCTTAAACATGAGACTGCCGGTCCTTGTTTTGTCGAACTGAGCACTGATAGAGTTTGTATTGATGCAACGCCTCGTGTTGTATTTTCATGTGTATTTCTGAATATTACAGATGTGCGGGGCGCCTGGGGATAACCAAACCTCATGGACCCTGCAAATATGTAGCGACAGGTATGGTGATTTGGCTGCAGATGTAGATCTAACGGTTTATAGCTCTCTTATTAGTCGGGTAGCGGCTATTCTCGCGCTCTGCTAATGAATAAGAGCGTTAAGAAATGCCTTGGTAGGCACGGTACCTCGGGCGCCCCTAGTACGCATGTGTAAAGGCTATCGGCTTGCTTAGAAGGTGAAGGGTAGTATTGTGAGAGGTCCCTTCGGAGCGTTTGTTGAATTTGGGGCTCGTGAGGCTGTGCCGGCCTAGGATCACACACCGTTGACTACTCTTTCCAGCGCCAAAGTCCAGGACAGGCGGGCAGTCTGGGGCGACGAGATAGCTGGGACAGGTAGGGAGGAGACGACAGGATTGTGAAAATCCCGTGCGTACAAGTAGATTACAGTAACCTAGTGTAGGTAGGTGGTTCAAAATGGGTCAGATCCGTGGTCCACTTGGACCGGAGCCAAAAATGCGCCAAAAATGGACACGAGAAACTGCTGTTTCAGCCAACCACATGGCCCGTCTGTCCCCAGTCTACCTGTAAGGATCGATTGCATATGCAGAATATCCTGGCTGGAAAACCACGCTATAAATTGAATCCCATTCCCGGTTGACTTCTGGTGGTCCTAGCTTCATTCTCTACTTAGCTCATAGAGGGAAAGCGGACCTTGCCAGGAAAGCATTACCCTTGAAGAAAGCTTTCACCTTTTTTTTTTTCTTCTTTCCCTTACTCAATGCTGGTGCCTGAGCTAGGCCGAGATACCGAGGAACTTGCTAATTGGGAGCCCCATATTCTGTAGGGACAGGGAATTCAGAACGCTTGCTCACTTGGTGGTAATATTGTGTTGGTCTATTCGCTCTGTGACATGGAGTTCCTTTGGTGTTGTTGCTGCGCTAGGCGAGTCCGGCATCGATACATCGTCGTCTGCGAACCGGAGTCTTTTTGTCGCACGTCTGTAAGCGGACCAATGGGATGTTTGTGTGTAGTTCAGTATAGGTATAGCGATGATTTACAATGGATAGGATGGGAATTCCAAAAAAACCGTGTCAGGTGTGAAGCGCGGTGTGGAGTTTTGATCGAAGTCCGCTGTTGTTCGGGTGTTTTCGTGGTTAAAAGGCGGAAGACTAAGTGCGTTTAGACTAAGTGCGTTTAGCGCAATGACTTCAGAGATGACATCAAAAGTCCCCCGGGTGGCCGCTAGGTCGTTTTGGTCCGGTACCCGATGGCCCGTTGCCCCTCATCTCAGCACAGCAGAACTCGCTCTAAGCCCTTTATGATATTAACCCAGGTGCGGCAGTTCGTCAATAACTTAATGAATACATGCTACTCAGAAGAAGCGGCTGTTTAGGCGCGGAAAGCTCGCGTATAATGTACTGATTCTTAAGAATCTGAAGAAAATCGATTCTTTCTGCCTTGAAACAAGTGAATTGGAGTATTCTGCGAAATCTTCAACCAGTGTTAGTGGACATCATTATGGGCGCAAATGTGACCCGACCCAATGTCACCGTACTGCGTGGATGGCTCGGGTATATTCTGGTTTTTTTTTGTACATCCAATCATTTATGCCGACCGAATCTTCGCTCCGGCTCTAAGATCAGCATGTTTTGCTGTATTTTGTAATTCCATTACTTGGCGCTGAGCAATACTTCCCCCAAACCCAGAGCTTCACGAGAGACTTGATCTCCTAATACTAGGTAGTCTAAAGCTCAACGATCGGTGTAGTCGCCACGAGCTTAGAGACACTGAGATATCAAGCCTTATATATTTATGATGAGAAAACTACTGCGGCGCATGACCTGAAACCTGGAAGCAGACGGCATCCTACGTAGGAATGGCGGGTGCCCACGCTCACACCTTATCGTGACCTGGGAATCCCATCTCTCGCTTGATGATTAGTATACTGCATTTCTCCTACTGTAGGATTCATGGGACTCAAGAAGTTACCCGGTCAGGTATGACACGTGCATATGGAATCCATTCCTCATTAAAAGATTAGGTACCTATTGTATATAGTACTTGTTCCCTAGAACGCATAGGCTGTAGGTAATGGAATAGCCCGGCCTGACTATAGCAATGCTAAGCAGCTGTAGAGTAAGTGTCTGTAGGCCTATATTGGTATAATGTTGCTGTGATATGATCCTGGGCTGGTGGCCATTGGGTTTGTATGCGGAGTGTAAGATCTCGACGAGCTGTATGCAGACAGACTTACAGTAGCGACATCATAAATGCGCAGATATTCATCTTCTAGCCCACCGAGTCTGCTCGCGTGTGAAGTACTCATCTACAAGTAATGCTACCTTCCGCCTCTCCTGAAAACTGGGCATCCCGCCTTAACGCTGACACGTCAAGCAACTCAAGCAGTGACAGCACAGCCGCTTGTTGCTTCCCCCGTCGAACTGCAGAGTAGCGTAAATAAGGATGGACGGTTGGCGTCGAGGGTCTTGTTTGACGCCACATATCAGGCCGTGATGGATCTGGCCGATGCGAAGCACATTGATCACCGAAAGCCCGTGAATTGCTGCGTTGAGGTAGACGTTGGTATGGTATGGGGGTTTTGACAGTTAAACCTTGAAGTCCGACACTAACAAGATTCAACCCTGCCTGATACTTGGCACTGTCTGAGCCATAGAGAAGCGCACTGCTGATTCTCAACCCCCCTGTGTAAGTAGAGAGAGCACTGTGGGGTGACGGGGATTGAAATGGACGGACAAATAACGTACAGTTAGGTACTGGTAGTAAGGTAGGGGACTTCGGGGAAGTAGTGTGCGCGAAGAGGATCTAATTAATGGAGTCGCCAGAGGCTTGCTTCGCCTCATTGGTACTATACTAAACCCAGAAAAGACCGAAGATGCTCCCTAGGCAGGCAGTACATTATACATTGTCATGGAATTGAATTTGCTTATATTATTTTAGCAAAGCAGATCTAACACTTACCTAAATCGTACCTGTTGTGGGCTTGATGAGACCATTATACCAAGTAGCAAGTAGATTCCCCATTAATCTCGTGCCTTCTTCTGCTTACATGATACTGCCTCATAGGGCTTGTGCCAAGGATAGTTTGAAAACATGTGTAACCCATTAGCCTTATGTGACCCCGTGAGTAGTAGGCCACACTGGATGCTGTGATACTTACCTAAGAGTTGTAAGTAGAGTAAGATAGTAGCGTGACCTTGAAGAAACAACAATACTGCCTGACTATCATAGCCGTAAATCTGTGTATTGTCGCGGCTACAGATCCATACCATTGGCTTAGATGCATAACGTATTAATGTTGGTATACCCGACATATATCAGATCGCTTACATCAATGTAACAATGCATTTCTCTTTGCGGTGGGCTCACGGGCCCTTACCTAATATTCCCTTTTGGTGTTTTTTTGTCGCACCGTCATACGCCGTCTGGGATATGACAGCATCTGGGCTATACTTGGTACCTCCGGACCCTACTTCTTTAGCTTCTTAGTGGGTTGGCACTACTAGCCTACCTGACAGGGGGCGTTATGCATGAGGTAGTGGGGTTGACAAGCACCACGATGTACCTGTGTAAGCTACCTGCCCAGGTATCTACGCAAGTACCTCGCTGGCAACTGGAAAACAACATCCCGTCATGTCAGGGACTTGACTTCGACTTGACATGACTTGAAATATGCATAGATGGAAAGCATTGCTCGGTACGGACACTGTACTACTCTCAAGAGCCTTTCGATGCTTGTCCCTCTAATGCTCCAGGTTGGGGATATCCTTTGTTGTTATGATTTTGCTTCTATTTTGGGCTATAGTACGAGTTAAAAACCGACGGTGAACAATGAAACAGTTAGATCAAAGATGGCTTCAAGACTTGGGCATGTTGCAATATGACCTCTGTACAGCTGTACTGCCTCCCCGAAGGGCCCTAGCGATACAGTGTACAGTGTGACTGCAGAGATCCCCTCCAATCTAGCGGGCAAAAGACACTGTGGGTAGCGTTCAGATACAGAAAGGGACCCTAAAATGGCCTTGGCTGCACCGCATGGCGCGGGTTGCACTGGCCACTCACTGCACAGGACGCAAGTATTTGGCGTTGACTCGCTCTCTGCACTGGGTGCGCTGGCTGCATGAAGCGGCGTGGCCCTGGTCTGCTGCCCACAGCCTCCCCCCTTCCTTTGGGGCCTCTTTACCTATTATAATAACGTCCCTCCTGTCCCCCGACTCTACTCCAACTTTTTGTTTGATCCATTCCATCATCATCAACAGCAATCTCGGCGTTGCAGCTAACTGCACCACCTCACCACCACACTCGCTTTATCGCACCTCTAGGAAGTCCTCGTCGACTCCTGTCATTCGCTTGTTCCTTTTTTTGTGTTTTGGAGATTTGGAAACTCTCGAGTATCTAAAAAATCCGTCGCCTACTCAATCAAGACTCTCTCGCCCGCTTTGTCTCAAAACGCCAGCACAACCCATTATTCAGAACTGATTGATATCAAGAATCCGCCTGGTCATATCCCAAGTCAAGAAGTAGGAAATTCAAAAAGACTGTTCAGTCCACATATCCCGGACCATCAGCAGCTGCTTTCGACTCGCCAATATAAATATATATATAAATGACATTGCGCTCTCCGCCAGAGTCTTATCTTCGTTGATCCTGCGCTCTCCCGCCTGCACAACGAGATATTCAATCGCTTAAAACACCTTCAAAGGGAATATTCAGCTCGACAAAATCTCAGATCAGGCAACGAATATCGTGTTAGCAGTTGTTGGGGTCCCACTCTTCCCAACTATCTTAACAAAAGTCGTTAAGAACATCGTCCGATATATATGTATATATGTATCGGTAACTCGCGCCATTGCTAGCCACCACGATTATCTACTGTTGCAACAACTATAAGCAAACAGCAACCTACGACTGAGAGTTTTGTCGTCAAAATAATCTGCTTCTAAAGCTTCTTCTTACCCTGTTACGAACCTTCGCTCGCTTTCCTGTTTCCGGCACGACATTTCTTCGTGCCTTGTCATATGTATGTACACTTCGTCGTGGAGGCTTGGTCTGTTTCTGGCCTGGATTACCCAGATCCAGCAAGCCGCCACATAGGAGTCGCCTTTTACTAACGGCTTGTCCCAGTTTAATTCGCTTTATTTTCATTTCATTTTTTTGCAATGGCTGGTCCTGGCGGTGGTCCTCCGCGACGCAGGTTTGTTATCAAAGATCTCTTCATCGTGAAGACGGCGCACTAATCATTCCTCAGTCACACCAAGTCTCGTAAAGGCTGTGATAACTGGTAAGTGATTCTTGGTAGTGGGTGTATTCGGCCGTCGTTCTAATACTAACACTCGAGACTAGCAAACGTCGACACATTCGATGTGACGAAAACTTCCCGCAATGGTTTGTTTTCACCCGGCTTTCGTGATTTACGAATCCCCAAAGCTGATAACATGAATAGCCGAAACTGCACGAAACACAAAGTTCGATGTCCTTACAATGATGTGTCCGTCCCTGATGAAAGGGCTACTACTCCGGACAAGCCTGATCTCATGTGGACGCCAGAGATCGAGGCAACGATTGTAGAATGGCAACGCTCTGGGATCTTTCCGTTCTCAAACCTGGTGTACTCGGCACCCTCGCCAGAGTATTATTCCATCGAGGAACTACGTCTCATTTACCACGTTGCCTCGATCTGCCACGACCTCAACGCGATTGATGCCAATAACTTCACTCTGTGGACACGTCAGATCCCAACGTATGTATCGAGCCACCTATAGTGTTACTGCTGCGACGAACGACTAATCATCCGCTAGCATCATCACGATTGGCGCAACTCAACGTTATGTCATGCACGCTCTGCTTGCATTCTCCGCCGAGCACATTGCCTTCTTGACTAACTGTCCGTTGGTCGGCAACATGGCATACGAACATCGCGGTATTGCGCTCAAAGGGCTGCAGGAAGCCATAGGCACCTTCTCTCCTGAAAATTCTGACGCTGTCCTGGCTGCATCACTCGTGCTTTCGTGGCAGGCCACAGATTGGTAAGCAATCGATGAATGCGCTCCATCTGCGAGTGACGATCACTGACTGGAACATGAATAACAGGCGAAGCTGGACTCAACTAATGCATGGAACATCGTCGGTAAGTAATGATACACCAGTGTGCATATATATGTGGTGGGGCCAGTCTAACAATGAGCAAAGGTTATTGATGCCATGGAGCCATGGAAGCATGAATCTCAGTTTGGGGAGTTCATTGCGGAAAGCAGCACGTTTCCTACTGCTCCCCCGTCCCCACAGCCAGACCGCAAACCGAATCAACCGCATAAGGAGGACCTGGAGGCTTTTCAGCGTACCATTAATCAGCTAGGCAAAGTCGAGGCGCATCTGAAGCACAAGAAGGAAGATCCTCAGTCCGTTCAACAGCTTGCTTCTTTCCTCAAGGGCGCTCGCAAGGTCAGCCCAATCCAGTCCATCGAGGACCAATTTGACCGATTGCGACCACTTCGAACCTGGCTTTTCTGGCTACCAGTGCAATGTCTGAAAGAGAATGGCACTTCACCAAGCGCTCTGCTCGTCATCTCGCATTACTACACAGCCGCCATGATGATGGAACGACTCTTTCCAGAGATTGGTGCAGCCTACTTTGGCAGCCTGGCCATCGGCCCCGTCGAGGAGATTGCGCGACGCCTCTTCTCCATCAACGTCTCGGGAAGCATCGACGGAGATGTGCAGACGCCCATGTCGTTGATGGAATTTCCTATCGACACGATTGCCGAGTTTCGCTCGAGGCTGGGTTGGATTCAACCGACGCGGACGCAGTCTTTCCCACAGTTTGATCCTCCCAACTTCTACATGAGTGAGCATGGGACGCCGCCTACCACAAGTTCTTACATGCCTTACGGGGACAGCCCAGCCTTCAGCTGGAGCGCCGAAGACCTCACTATGCTCGCACCAGAGCCCGAATGTGGCAGTGCAGTGAGTCCTGTAACTCTCTCGTCGCCATTCCACGGCGGACAGTACCTCAGTATTCCCTCACCCTACGGTGGCTACAGTCCAGCATCGTCCACATTTGGCGAGGGGTCCATCGTGTACAGCGATCACGAGGAATTTGGCTCTTTTGACGCGGGCATGACAGACTGTCATCATCTAGGCGCGGGACATAATAATTTTGGTGTCGGGTTCGTCTCTCCAATCCAGCCCGTGTGGATCTGAAGAGCGAACAAAATGATTGACCATTGGAACTCAGGACCGCTAGCGCTCAACATACCTCTTCGGCAGGCTATCCTCCGCTCGAGATTCCCTTTCAGCACGATGCCGTTCGGTCCCCTGCCACCTGGGGCCCTGCTGCCTATGAGACCAAACCGTCACCGTTTCTCGAGCCCCATCCGTGGTCAGCTAGTGGTGGCTACAGTGAATCTACCACACCACTCTCCGTCTCAGCACCATCACCAGTGTTCATGCCTTCACCCCAATTCGCGCATCATCGACACAATTCCTCCGTCTCTTCAGCGCCCATCCAGTTTAAGAGAGAAGAAGATTGAGGTTGTGGATTCGAATCGTTTGCATCGCTTGATCAGGACCATTTTCAGCCTTTTTTACCTACGACTTTTTAATAATCTTTCAACACCAGACGCCATTGTACACCACGTTCCTTTGACAGGACTCGCTATACCGACATGTCTGTATCGACACAATGACCACGACATTCCCTATTTACAACAGATAACTACTATCCTTAATCACTAGTATATAATGATCGAACTTACGACACTCCTTACGACGATACCCGATAGACACTCCTTACGCAAGTATTGCACTAGAAACCGACCTTTCACGCTCCTTACGATTTACGACGATTTCTATACTATATAAATAGAATCTCATCCGCTCCTTTAAGACGGCATTATCTGGCATTATCAGGATACCCAAATCACATCTTGTTTCCAAATTGCATAGCGACTGTTTACACCTTTTCAACTGGCGGAGGGTCAAAAAATTGACGACAAGCTGAGGCTGTCTGTCTTTGCATGGATTGGCGTTTTTTGGTTTTGTTTTAGTATACGTGTTTTTTGTTGGTGGCACACCGGGTTGTTACAGCCAACCCCTTTCGCGTTCAACATTTGTTGGAAAAAACCAGTGCTGGGCGCCTGAAGTTGAATCGGCAAAATACTAGGAGTTCTCGGCGCCTTTACCGTAATTTGTTGGAGGGTTAATAGCTCTTGGAGGTACATATGTGCTGGCCATGGAAAGGACAGTCTATCGCGAATTCAGCTATTGCTGCTTCAATGTTAGGAGGACATGAGAGCTGATACACGCTCAGCTCGCGGTACCTAATATTAATAATAAACCCTGCTGGATTTTCTCACATCGGCATTCACGTTCTCCCTAGTATACGATCATAAGTTTGATTAAGTGAACTTGCTCTCTAACGTACTAATATCCTATCGAGCACTCCTGATACGCATATTTGATACCTTTTCACAATAATCTCTATCTGTAGCTTAAACAGAGGATGTGGAATCGTAAACTGTTGATACAATCTGTCATAGATTTGCCAAGTCAACATCGTCCGCCCCGCATCATCGCCCGCACTCTTTCGCAGAACTGCAGGTGGTCACCACTACCAGAAGACGTTCTGGGCATAGCGGCATAAAGGCTCTAGAAACCAAATATCACGCGCGGACCTGAACATGCGCGCTAAACTACGACGTCGCATATTTTTACGTCTGGATTTGGCGGGGAGGCGACAGGTGACAAACAGGTAATGTAGGCCGACAGGACGATTTTGCTAGCGAATACGAGGTTCTCTCCTTGATTCGAAGGCCGCTAAGCTGAGCCCGACCGTTTGTCTCGCCGGACTTCCTATATTCTTAGCTTCGGCTGAGGTACCTCAAAGCTGACTCTTGGTCTAGAAACTTCATAATCGGGAGGCGAGAGCTGCAGACTGCTATTCTGGAATGTGACATGGGTCTGTTCGTTGCACAATTCTCATGTCAGGTTGTATGCGATGGCGCTATCATTATCACGTCACTAGACACCCGGTCGGTCGCCACCAGGTCTACGGTAAAGCGAGCTGGCCCGAAGCAGAGCACGTGAAAGGGCCGTCCACGAGCTAATCTCGCGATGGTCGTGCAGAATAAGCGGTGAGATACGGATATTCTAGACACCCTTGGAGTTCACTTCGTCCTGCCGCACCGGTGTGTCCCTTGTTCCTGCTGCTGCATCGGAAGATGTAGGCTCTATTTGCGCGACCCGAATGAACCCTTCCCCTGAAGAAGCAACATGACTCCCAGCCGGCTTCCAATCGAAGGCATTTCTACCCCCCCGAGTGTTTTGACGTATCACAAGGTCTATAACAAGTCCGGATAAATGTTTTGCCCATGAAGAGATACATACATATGCGAGACGCTATAACTGGAAGCACAACATGTGTACGCCACGCCACGCCACTCCTCGCCAATAGTTATAGCAGTCACGCGTACCTGTCGTGCCTCATGCTGCCGTCCGTCGCAGGGAATATACTCGACTGTCTCGCGTCCTTGCAGATCCCGGGAGTAAGCATGCACCGGTTCGCTCCCGGAGCACAATCGCGCATTGTCGCGAACGGCAATGAAACGTGGTTCTCGACCCATGCGTGACGGTTCAATCCGCCGCCTTGAACGTCGTTTAGGATCAGGTATAGTAGAGCTCTAATCCACCGACAACGGCGCTTAGTAGACGGAGACTCTCTATTATTTTTATCCTTGGTTCTTCGATTCTACAATACGCCGAATTACTGGTCCGTCACTCGCATTCAAGTCAAAATGAGTCATTTTGTGACTGTCACGAGCTTCTAGCCAAAAGTAAGTTCGCATTGCAGTGCTTTACGCCGTATTTTCTACGGCTCAATGCTTCCCCGCCGGTTTGACTCGGATTACTTAAGTGTGATATATGGCTTCACTAAGTATTTATGTCCGCAACGACACGGAGTTATATGGTCTTTAGCCCCGTTTTTCTAACAAATGAAAGTGTTGCGAATTGCTAAGGACCAAGCCAGACCGTATCGTCTATAGAAGACTAGTAACTTTCATAAACGAGTGATAATATGTAGCATCCTCTCACCTTAACAGCTTTATTGGAAGATCAATGAATACAGGACTAGGAGGACTCAATTCCTGTTCACTATGAAGGTAACTATTGTGGGAGTTGGAAACAGGTGCATGAATAGTTACCTAATCGAGTTAAGCACGACAACTAGGTATAACACGGATCAGGCAACAGGAATCAAATCACTATAGACCTGAGCGCTATTTCTATTATTAAATGTCGGACCACTATCTCCGAAATGCTTACAATTCTTCATGCGAAGGTATTCTACGTATTGCTATAGCCGCGTTTTACTGTTCTTTCTTCTTGGTCAGGGGGTCGTTTTGCCCTTCACATGGAGCTCGTCAGCATTGACGCTGGCGTAATTTCTTACTCACTATATGTCAATCCATCGGGTCTAAGGAACACTTGAGTATTAGGTACTTTAATACGTTGCACATGCTTCTTCTGAGATCAATTAGTATATTCCTTGATCAGAATAATACCACCTGAGCTTTAGTTCCATTGAGGACCATGAGTCATGACCGCAATACATCTAGAAATGCGCATAATGATGTCCCACCCTTTTAGCTCCTTAATGCTAATGATAGAATGGTATCGAGATGTGAATGTCACAGCCTTTCTACTAAATAGAACAATATGTACGTGTAGCTGGGAATCCCTATATAGCTTATTAAAGGGTTGCTGTATAGAGCGCCTCGTGTACTCTCAAATCATAATATTTCAACTTGCTTAGGTTAGATTGATTCTTACATCTACAAACCTGCACGCTTACTCACAACTCGGTAACCAGCTGGTTTACTTGAATATCTATTGATAATATGTGTCACGGTCTACACCGCTGGTGGTTCCAGTAATGACTTATTGTTATTGCACGAAGAAGGAGAAGTTCTATCTATACAGCAGCGGTCCTGTAGTCAGTATATATAGGCACGGGCTGAAGGCCCGTGCCTCTATACCCACTCTGTGGCGTTCCGTGACAATATGGCTCTCATACCATCATACTTACAAGCAACTATATCCTAATTGAAACGTGGACATTTGAGAAGAACTTAACCAGCACGCGAAGAATATCCTCCCACAACAACCATCTCCCCTCAGAACTAAACTTACTCCTTAGACAAGGTAAAGAGACTCAAAACTCGATTTACTATCACAAGAACTATTTTTAAATTACTATTTTCCCTTAACGTTCAAGAAGTATCGGTTAGCTTACTACCAGCATAATTTTACCTTTCAGTTAGCTCTTTCTCTTTTTAGCACTAATACAATGCAATTCAGTCAAAGTATAACCTATCACATGCCAAGCTTTACTTTCCTCCTAAGATATCTAGTGGAATAACGCTACGTAATCATCTTGGGGCTTGGATTCTCTTCTCTTGTCTTTTCTACAACAAATTCATGTTCCAATGTTATGCGGAGGCGAAGTTTAACAAGAGTATTCTACGCAGCTCTTTTCACACCAAATGACCATCTAAAGCCCAAGAGAACCAGTTTCGATGTTTTCCCAGGCCTTAATCTGGGGCCACGTGTCCCAAAGCTCGTCCAAATTCAGAATGGGACAACACCAGCCTCAGGGTAGACCTAACGCCCGACGAGTACTATATAGAAGGTTTCAACATAGGGTCTTCCGGCCAAGTTGGTACGGCTTAGCGATTGCAATTCTAGCGTTCCCAGCGTTAATTATACTTACTCAATATCTTTACTCCGCATCGTTAGGCACCGGGGGTTCGATTCCCTCGATGGCTAACTCCCTTTTTCTGTCTGCGTTTTCTTTTCCTTCCACTTTTAGTTACTCGGATTGTAGACATATGCCTTAGAATATGGCTTAGAATTTCCATCTCCATTTATAAGAACCCTCTACGTAATTCCTCGTGCAGTAGCTAATGCATACGTAACAAATAGGCAATGTCACGACCCCTGGATACTGATAGCAACGTAGGGGTTAGTCTTGAATAATTGTTGTCACACAAGGAGCACCAACCACTGCATCTACAAGCTAGAGATCTATATACAAAATGCCTTCTTTGTTCTGTCACTCTAGGGGGGCGGTATGCAGCTGTAAGTATCGCGAAGCTTTGCGAGAGTCTAACAGGCAACAAAAGCTGACGACTTGCGAACATTTTTTTAAGCCATTCTAGACGTCTTATACCAGATTCCGTTGCTGATTTTGCTTGGTCGTCGACATCGTGAGCTACCATCAATACTCGTCCAAATCTTATTAATACCAGTTCATGCCACGTTAATATCGGTCTTCTGTAGACAACCATCAGGCTTTAAGTGACAAATTCCGATTCGCAATGAAGGCAAGATTTCCATGACAGCTTATTGAGAGAAAGACTTGAGCCTTCTGCCAGACGATCAAGATTCAACCCTTCATTGATATTAATAATGATTAGTGCAACAAAAAACTCTTCGATACACTCGCAATATACATTCGGGATTCGAGGAAGAAACTGCTAATCTCTAGCAGATAAATATGCATGCTCATGTCCGGCCAACTCAAGTATGAATTTTTTTTCTGGGCCGCTAGGCCAGCTCAAAGAGATCAATCATGAGTAAGGCTTGATTTCAGTCACATAGTTGTGAATGATTGAGATCTCACCCTATGTCTATTCACTACTCACAAGCCAGCGATTTCAATGAGACTGAGAATATCGGAGTGAACGGGATAGTTATCGAGCTCCGACTAAGCTAGCGCATGCATGTAGCTGACACTATCTATCACGACTCCAACAGCTCGTCAGCTCTTAGTTCAAGTAGATGCAGATCAGGCAATGATTTCCATAGATCAGTATTGTCAAAACAAGATTCAGTAGTGTATTCCGTCATTTAAAGTTGTTATTTGTACATGATATCAAGGAAAACATGTGAGCTCTTTGTAGCATTGATAGACCATTGGTGTGAGAGGGTTAGCTGAGATATATATGTACGTCGTCAGCTCATTCACATATCAACATATAGCGATCAAGCAAGGGTAGCAATCACGGACCCTTCGGTGCTAGCTTATCCTGCAGATTCATGATCCAATGGAACACTTGGATGGAGATATCGAGCCCTCCGATCCGGAAACTTCTGCTGATGCTGATAAGAGTTTCATATTGCTCGACTCCGCTTCCGGTCACTCCGTCTCTTCCGTCTCTTCTCCTCAAGCACTCTGGATCACCTCTTTCGGAAGAGAAACCGAGCAGTTTTATTATCTTATAAATAATGTTGAGAGGTCTATTTTTCGCAGGAGCCGTAATAGTCGCGGTGTTGGCGCTGATCGCCAGTCAGTGGACACCACCGACGGCTCCGCGCATCACGGCGATCCGCCAAGGCCGCAACAACACCGTCCTGTTCCTGACAAATAGCGAGCATGGGATAGCCAATGTCCTCGTAGCAACGGCATACACCTTACTAGAGCGCCACCCCGAAGTCGAGGTGCATTACGCGTCCTTCCCGTCGATGGCTCGGAAATTGGAGCGGATTTCGGAGCGAGCCCGCGAGAAGCGGCCGTCCGCACGCAGCATCGTCTACCACGAGCTTCCCGACCTTTCTCTCATGGCCATTGCCATGAGGCAGGCCAGCGCTCTCCCCCTCCATCCGCCGGGCCACGCCGGAGTTAAAACAATAATTCGAAATATGCCCTCTTATATCTCACCATGGTCGGGTGAAGAGCATATGAGACTCTTCCACAAGTTCATAGG
This sequence comes from Xylaria sp. Z34, assembly GCA_037356055.1. Taxonomy (NCBI): domain Eukaryota; kingdom Fungi; phylum Ascomycota; class Sordariomycetes; order Xylariales; family Xylariaceae; genus Xylaria; species Xylaria sp. Z34. Next base: position 52,518 of record JBAWJW010000016.1, read on the forward strand.
TATTTGGATAAATCTTCTTAGGTGAGACTGAGACGTGGATGGAATAATACATCTAAATATATCATAGACATAATCGACGAGGTGGACCCCTCAATTGTTGTATTAGATACTTCACTGCGGCCCGCTATTCACGCAGCGCGGAACAGCAGCCGACTTCATGCCTTTATCTCGCCTCTCACGCCCATTGAGAACTTCCCTCTGGAACAGCCTCATCTTGGCTGGCTATGGAAGTACCCAGTGTATGTAACGCCCCCCTTAGATAGACGAAGCGGACAGCTGGGTGGCCACCACCTTCGTGACATATGATGGATGTTAAACTTATTGTCATAGTATGGGCTCCGGCATACGATTTCCGATCCCGTGGGCAAATTTTCTAGAGAATTTATACATAAACATGCAATACTATTATGCTATGCTTCACGTGTCTCGTTTCACGGAAACGAGGAAGTATATAGCGTCAAAGGGGCTTGCTGACTCGGTCAACTGGTTCAACATCCGCAACGATGACACGCCGTTCTTCACACAGGCCCTTCCTGGGGCATCGATACCTGTCGATGTACTTCCACAGAACGTGACTCTCACGGGACCAATCCTGCTCTCTATGTCACCGGCTGAAGAGCAGGCCCCTACCCTGACCGAGTGGCTTGCTCGCGCGCCGACCGTGCTCGTTAGCCTCGGGAGTATGTTCGTGTGGACGGAGAGCCACGCGACGATCAGTAAGTGTTACAATATACTCCGAATTTCCCTCCAGGCTGTTTCTTACACCTAATTTCTTACAGTGGCGCAAGCGATTGCGGATACTCTGGCCTGGAGGTCAAACCTGCAGGTCCTGTGGAAATTTATGAAACTCCCGTACGATGCTAAGGGGACGACGTACGGCGATGAGTTCATGGCTCCACTACGTCCTTACCTCGAGAACGGACGGCTTAAAATAGAGTCATGGTTAGAGGTTCAGCCGGTCTCCCTCTTGGAGACTGGGCACATCGTCGCTTCGGTCCACCACGGTGGTGCTGGATGTTATTCCGAAGCCCTCGCGTAAGTATGACCACAAACGACATCCTTCGTGTGAGCTCGAGGAAAGAGACTAATATCTGCATATGTATCCACAGAACCGGTGTGCCCCAGCTCGTATTACCGCAGTGGCTAGATCATTATAGCTTCGCACAGCTGGCCCAGAATGTTGGCGTTGGTGTCTGGGGCTGCCCAGACGCGAGTCCCTGGGTAAGTGATCCTCTCCGTGATGTCGTCGTTTCTTCTATCTTTATCGTATCTCTGGAGGCTGGAATGGCCCCCAGAGACTTATAAACCACGTCCGAGTAGTTGTTGTCATTGACCTCGAGCGCTGCAGTGGACAACTGCCTGCCTCCGTGACGCCTTCGCTACAGTTCTAGGCAACACATCTGGCGATGCTATTCGAAGTAAGGCAAAATACTTCAGTGAAATTGCGAAGAGAGACCCTGGCCAAAATATTGTAGCGCGCGAGGTTGCTAAATTAGCTGCCTCTGGCTATTGAAGGGCGATCGACTCTTTAATACTTTAATATTTTAAATCCGGAGAGTGGAGCTCGATACAAGTTTCAACAATATCGATGCTTTGGGGTCATTAACGGCCTATGATCGACAGATATATTTCATCTATCTGACTTTCCACTTTTAGTCGCCTTCTGTATATCACATGAAGGGAATAAATGGAAAATGGATTGTCCAAGCTAGGAAACCATGGGCAGGTATAACTTGGTGAGGAGGCGTGACATTAAACATAACCATGCAATTTCCTACAGGTTTCACCGTTGTACTTAGAGAAATTACCTCTTCTTGATACTTTTGATTCCGTTGAACAGGTAGCTTACAGCCAGTCTCAAGTCTACGTAAGCTGGGGTAGTCGAATCCTGTTAGTCCTGTTAGGAAGACCACTGAAAGTAAAATCTTTCCAGTCGACTAATACATTATTAACCCCAGATTGTTGACTGAAAGTAACACCACAATAACTACCTGATATAACGCATACTCACCCTAAAACCGCATAGGCCGGTCTCCTGGGCCAATCACTTAGTGTAAAATGCAACACAAAATAAGACAAATCCTACATACGTATTATAGAACTTAAAAGAGCGTAATTGCTCGACCGGCTCCGCGATAGACTTACTTTATCCTACCCAGTTGACACGAGAGGGGTCATATTTCATAGCAGAGCTAGGATAAGAACGGTCTGCATCTAATTCTTCCCATCCCGGTACCAGCATTTCAATTTCTATCGTCTCGTCAAACTCTGTCACAGGAGCGTGCGCTGCAGCTGCAGCAGTACAGTGTCTAATACAGATCATCTCCGACGTCCTGTCAACAGTACGAACACGAGGGCGTTCAGTTGCAGACGGTAGCGGACCGCTGACTACCTACCTACCTACCTACATTCATCGTTATTCATGTACATGCATGTCGGCGAACTCTAAAGTCGCGTGCCAAGAGGCTTCGCCCCTGCTTTTAGGCTTAAGCTCACGTACATACAAAACACGAGGGGTTTCGTCACTCGAACTCTGGTCCGAGGAGATATGTGTCTGTACACTGACGGGATCCTAGGAGATATTATCCGAGTTCTTGGATTTGGCGGTTTAGCTTTGAAGCTTCTTCGTATAACGGATAGATACACACAGGATAACATCATAGCGACTTCATACCTAACCAGCAATGCACATCGTATGCAAATAAATCTATCCATGTTAATGACTGGGTTGTCTGCATAGTATCTTATCCCTTCCTCTAACGGTCCAGGGACGAGGAGTTTGTTCCCAACATTTGAGTACAATAAGGTAATATCCGTATTTTACAAAAGTACTGAGATCGGATTTGCTTGCTGGTGCGGCCTCGAACAACTATACTAGCCTTGGGAACGGCGCCTGGCTAAGTAGATACTGCGTGTGGGAATTTTGCTTACACATATCTAACTCGACCTAACCTCGTATTCTACAACTCAGAAAATATTTAGGAAGTGGTGGGATTGTAAATTTCATGGGAAGTCGGAGCCCGACTCCTGAGTGGTTCATAGGCATATTTGACATTAGACTTATCAGATCATAAAAGGGGTATCTGTTATTGACCGTGGGTTTTGGGCACGCTGCTTAATCTACTACATCATCACCGCTGGTACGCTAGCCTCCATAACCGAACACATCTTCTGTCCTCAACATATTTTAGAACCCAAAACTCGAGAGAAAGATCTAAGTTTGGATTCAAGCAATGGGTATTGGAGCCGGGCTTATTTCCAAAATACATCATCTAGTGTTATGTACAGGATCATGGCTTTGATGTGATATGATACAACATGAATTGCCTTCTCCGAGACCCTCTATATGGACTTATGCTCCCCGTCTTCCACGCTTGATTCAGGCTCCCGCACATTTTGTACATATGATACAACAACTTCACAAACAGTACAACAGACACACAGATCAGCGGCGCCTGTTCATGCCGTGGATCCTCTTGCTGTACTTCCATAAACTCTTGTACTTGGGCTTGGATCTCTTGGCCTCCCAACCACGAGCCTTCTTGGGGCCCTTGAGCGAGTAGACACGTTTGTGCTTGAATTGGATGTCGGCGCCCGGCACGCCAGCGCGCTCCATGACGGCTGCGGTGCCCTCATCCCAGACGGTTCGGAAAATGTTGAGACCAACGGCCTTTAGAGGGAACTTGTCCTGGAAGCTCTTTAGACTGAATCCATCGCGGCCGTTGTAAAGTTCGCGCAGTTTTGCAACATCTAAAGTCGCGCCATCCTTCTGCTCAAGCACAAAGACGGCTAACCGGTGATAGGGCGCCCCCATCTGCGAAAAAGCGGGCAGCCACGGAACGGCTAACTGGGTGTCCTTGTTCACCTTGCCGAGGGGCAGAGAAGGTTGGTTGGGACTTATGGGTATGTTGGCGGCGAGGTAATGGCACCGACGATCAAACGAGTCAGTCTCGGCATTGGGGACATCTAAGTCCACTACTGCGACTGACACGAGACGTTCCCCTGGATTGAAGACCTGCACCTTCAGACGCGGTGATACCTCGGATACCCTCGAGTCTAGTATCTCGCCGGGCTCCACCTTCTTTCGGCGGAAGTAGAGCTCCACGTCGGCAATAGGCTCAAATTTGGGGAGCACATCAGGCACGATATGTAGCTGCTGTATACGTTGAGTGATGACTCGGTAGGGCATGCCGCGCCATTTCTTTTCAGCCAGGTGTCGGTAAATGGGCTTATTCATATCACCTGCGAACTCCATTAGCATTGTATCTTGTGTCTAAATGCTTAAAAATGGCCAAGACTGTATTAGGAAAAGTAGTCTAAGATGCCGTAGATCCTCGGCCTGTAATAGAAGGGCCTGAGGAGACGGGTAGGAAGGCAAGAACGTTAGCACTTACCGAGTCCATCCTCAAAGCGGCGTTTGACAATGGGGTCGTTGATGTCAACTAGGATCTTGAGCTCCTCGACGTATTTCCGTAAGCTCTGTAAACGCAAGTCCTTTTTGCGCTGACCGCCGGGGACCTGCTCGGCGGGTGTATCCTCAAGGCGCTTAATCTTTGCCAATTCCTTAGCGAGAGCCTGCAGCTTCTCCTGGCGGTCCTCTTGCAGGATCTTCCGAGCTTCTTGGAAGCACTGGTAGGGCAGCTGCTCGAATGGCACGTTCTGCGAGGAGCGGAGAGCGGCACGACGACGCCGAGATCCGACAGGTGGTGTGCCGGTGCGCATCAGCTTCCGCTCCGCCCAAGGTGCCGTGGTCGTGTTCGGGTCCATCAGAAGGTCCTGCATGCGCGGCTTCGCAGACTCGACAGCACCAGCAGTACTGGGAGCGGCATTCTTTGATATCGGCGTCGATGTCGGTGTTGATTGCGGTGGCGGTGGTGTGGTTGTAGCTGTGGTGGGTGGCACCTCGTCTTGCCGGGCTGATGTTATGGAAAACGAGCGAGCGAGTGACGCCGACGTCTGGAAGAGCAGGCCATGTTGATGTATTGACTGCACTGATTTCACGAGGGGTCTGGCGACCCTCTGGCAGCTTGACATGGTGCCAATTGGGGCCAAGGCGAGGAGGGTCGTGGTGGTATAGTCTCGTAATGACCAGACGCACGAATGCACTTGACTTTTTCTGCTGCTCTTTCTCTCCCACGCCCGGAGACGGACCCCATCCAACTAAAATAGCGGGTCCCCCACCGCTATCCTAGCTCTCTAATTCGCTGCTATCCACGGCTTCTTCATGTTCCCTCATTAATTTTTCCGGGGTTCGACATACAATCATCACGTACCTACTACGAGCAAATCGACCTTTTTCGGTTTCCTGCGATCATTGTCATCGTTCCTCCGCCCGACCGGCTATTGTCTCAGCATCACACACAACTGGCACCAGCGATGGCCGCCAGAGGGGCGAGGGGGCTCAACGAAGCCATGAAGGGCCTGAGTCTAGCATCACATACCTGCAGAGATGTCGCTGCTGTATGCCAACTCTCGGGGTCATGATCTATTTCATCTGCTAACCTCGATGACTAGACCCGGATACCATCGACGATATTTGCGCGCTCAATGGCCACAGAAGCTCCCCTACCGACCATAACCACAAACACCAATTCCTCCCCCTCTCCATCCAGCACTCTATGGAGACCAGGTTCGTCTCATCTTACAGTCCGTGGGGTCTCCAGCTCATTCTAACTGGTGGTTTTTGTGTGCAGCGGCTACCGTCCCTGTGACTATCTTCAATTTCCCTTCTTACGAGCCGCAACGGTTGGAATCATGGTCTTCAAAACATCTATATCTCCCGCTGCGTCGCGACATTCTTCATCTGGCCGTAGTCTACGAGGGTGACAACACACGTCAGGGTTCCGCCAATTCGAAGACACGGTATGAAGTGCACGGTTCGCACAAGAAGCTGTATGCCCAGAAGGGTCTGGGTCGTGCCCGTGTGGGCACCAAGCAGTCCCCATTACGACGCGGAGGTGGAAAGACTTTTGGTCCAAAACCGCGCGACTTTGGTACCAAGATCACCCGCAAGGTATACGATCTGGCATGGCGGACCGCACTATCCTACCGGTACCGCCGAGGCGAGCTCATTGTATGCCAGGACGGTATGGAGTTACCTATGCCTGTCGAATTCGAGACCCTGCTTCAGAGCGGCCGCCTGAGCGAAAGTGCCGAGCTGGAGGCCGGCTTCCGCGCAAAATGGGTAAAGCAGGTGCTCGACACAAACGGCTGGGGGCGCAAGGCCGGACGTAGCACCTTTATTACGAGTTCGCGCCGCGACGAACTCTTCGATGCTTTAGACCTCGTGCCCAATTGGGGTCGCGCACTCGACGTTAGCGATGTGGATGTCAAAGATCTGCTGGAGACGGGCCGCATCGTTGTCGAGCGCGACGCCCTCATGCATATGATTGAGAGCCACCAGAGCGATATCGTCCCTAGGATATTCGTCACCAACGCCGCCTTGCCGAGCAGAGCAGTTAGCGGCGAGATTATTGTCGAATAAGGGTGAACACATCATTTATCGGATGTTTGTCGAGGCTTGTGTGCATCGATCATAGCCAAAGAAACTAGCATCTAAACTAAGCGATCGGTATGCTATGCCGATCAGCTAGCTGTATACTGAAATTCCCTGTTGCTGCAGCGAGTGGATAGTGTAGGTTTATGTAGATACGATGAAAAATGTACAATAAAAATTGTAAAATGATTACAAGAGAACGAAATAATCTTGCGTAATTGTAACACTCTGCACAACTAAGGACGATTAGGTTTTTTGTTTTGAGTCCGATCTACCAATTCCCCTAATGTTGGGTCCATATTTTGGTACGTACACCTTGGTAGCGGCAATGATATCTCGACATAATCGAAACAACAATTGGAAAGTAATGTTATCATAGTGAGTGAGTAATTTACTTCAACACCATGACTATAAATTATTGCCTGAGCACAATACCGAATTACTTGTCGACAAGCCCATAGTTTTGATGATGATGATGATGCATTATAAACCTACTGTCGATATACATAAAACAGACTACCTACCACTAATATGATACATTATCCGTTTCCAGATATTCCAGTGTCCATGTTCCTTGACACACATTCAGGCTCACCCGACCCAAAGATCCGCATTTCAAGTGCCTTGTTGTTTGTCGTAAGTCTTATAATGATATGCATCCTGTCCTTCAAATACCACACATACTTGCCGCGTTGCCTCTTTTCCATCCATTCCAAAGCCCAAATGGTAAGAGAAAGTCCAATCCTATCCTTTGCAAACTCCGAGCTCTCTCCGTTATTACAGGAGGATTAAAAGAGAGATATAAGACAAAAAATGGGATAAAAATGTTGCTATAGGGTATAAAGCGGGCGGTGGCCGGGGCTTATATGGTTCAGCCGGACCAACCAGCAAGAATCGAAGGGGGTTGTCTGAAGAAAAATAAAAAAAACTAATTAAAGGAAAGAGTTAAGACCTCCTTATTACTATTATTACAGGCAACCTTGTCATTGTTTGCGTAGGCGGGGCGGGGCGAATGATTTAATGAGCTGGAATGTATGTAGCACGGGACACACGGGACACCACCACCGGGTTTCAGCTGACGGCGTGATCGTACAGCGCCATGGGCATGCCGTCGTAGTCGGGCTCCTCGTCGCCCGCCTGCGCCTGGCCGAGACCCTGCGCGAACTGGGCCGCCTCGTGGGGCGGCACACCGTAGCAGCCGGGCGTGCTCATGGACGGAGGCGCGGTATGCGTGTAGAACGCCGGAGACGACGGGACCTGGGTGCCCGGGTGCGGGTGGGGGGTATTGGGGATCTGAGACGACGAAGTCGTCAGTGGACTGATCAGGTTTGTCGGACCCCCGTGATATTCGGAGCCGGCTGACGAGGACATGCCGCCGCTGCCGTCCTGATGTTGTTGTTGCTGTTGGTGCTGCTGTCCGGGGCTGAAGTGGGCGTGGGCGAGGATCTGGTCGTATCGCTCGCCCGTGCCGATGACGAAGCGCTTGGCCTCGTTCTCGATCCACTTGTCGATGTTGGCGTCGTTGCAGTTGGCGTGCACCATGAGCTGCGCGCGGATGCGGCTCGCCTCGTCCACCAGGCCGTCCAGCTCCATGTGCAGGTGCGTGTTCTGGCTCTCCAGGCCGGACTTGGTCTCTTCCAGGTCGTTGACCCACTCCTTCTTCTTCTTCCGGCACTTCATCGCCGCCACCCGGTTCCGCTGCAGGAAGTGTCTGCGCTTGCCCTCCTTTTCCTTGGGATTCGTTGCCGTTACGGCTGTTGCTGTCATTGTCTTGTGCTGCCTGGCCCCTAGTAGCTTGCCTCGCGAGCTCAGCAGGGGTAAGGGGTCGTCGTCCTCGTCGAAGTCTTCTTCTTCGTCTTCTGCATCTTCTTCCATGTCGTCGTCCGCGACGTGTCTGGTGGCCACCAAAGGGTTCTTGGGCGTGACGAGCAACTGCTGGGATTCTTTGGTCTCGGGCGTCGAAGACGACCCGTTCGACAGCGATGGGGATTCGAGCTTTGGATGTGTGAGATAGGGGGTCGATGACCGCGCTTGCTCCTCGTACGAGGTCACGAAGCTTCGCGGGATGAATGCGAAGGGCGAATTTTGAGATGAGATGTGCCCAGACGAGGAAGCTTGTGCGTGAAGCGTGAAGGCATCGGCATATACCTCTGCGTGCATAGTCTGGTGAAACCCGGGATGAGTCGTGGCGCTTGGGACGTCAAACATCCCGAAGCTGAGGTCTTCCTCATTCTGGAAGTTGAACTGGGTGTAGGTAGGCGTCTCATTCATGCTGTCGTCAATGCTTTTTTTTGTTTGTCTTTGAGATGACACGATAGAAGGGGGGGGGGGCTGGAAAATCCTGGGGTTTTGGTACTCTCAATAATTTGTTGTGGTAATGAGAAGAAATTCTGGTTCAGTTTAAGGGTTCCCAATGGAATATCAAGCCTGGGAGGACGAAGTGGCGCCTCCGTGGTTGGCCAAGCAGTCCTATCAGGTGGCTGTCGCACAAATCAGTCGATGTGGCAGAGCTATCGGACATGGACAGGATGCTCAGGTCGTTATCAGAGGCAGGCAGTGGTGAGATTACGGGCGTCTACCGGGCGTTCATAATAAATAGGGATAGGATCATCAACCACTTGGCCGAGAGAGCACGGAGACGCTGAAAAAGAAGTGTGATCTGTGCCAAGAAGGGCGTCGAGCTTAAGGACATAGCAAACGAGAAATAGCTGGTAACGTGGCGTCCCCAGCCTATTCAAAAGTTCACATGGTCAAGCTAGATGCAAGGACGTAGATGGACATGGATGAGCTTGGTACAGCACCAATAGAGAATGACACTAGACAATGTCAAACTCGGAACGAAACTCTCTTTGCTTAACCCCTCAACCCATGCGCCTCCCCCGTACTTTCTGACACAGTATTGGGATGTTGCAGTAAAATGCGAGACATACCACGAGTGAAGCATCCGTTTCCCAGAAGGGACTGATGCTATGGTAGAAGCATGGCAACTGGGATTTATTGCCTTCGATAGGGATACGACGGGGAGCAAGCAGCAAGAGGAATGCAATGAGAGATATTATCTAGCTTTAATACTGCGACTGTCAACTTACAGGACGCTTAGGAGAGTCGACATTGGACTCGTCCCGAGGCGTTCCGATACCCACTCTGTCTACATTCTTGTATCTTGTAGGATTTACTGTGCGAAGCTACTATTTCTGGACGAGAAACGACTGCTCCGGGCGGGGGAAACATGTGAAAAACAGCTACTGGAAGCAAGCTTTTTGATTCCTAATCATAGGACTGCTGCTTGGTAATGATATAGAAAAGATACGTACTCTAGTCGCTAGATTTGGGCGACTTATAAACCGCACCCTCTACGTTAGGATCTTCTTTGCCCCGGCTCAAGGATGTGCGCCCGAACTGGTGAGATAGTGTCGTCGAGCTAGAGAATAGTGTTGATCGTCGGGATCGGGATCAGGCAAGCTTGACAGAAGTCGGATGCCGACTGTAAGGCAGAGGCAGAGCTTGTTGTCGAAGAGGTGGTCACGAATTCGCCATGTTCTACCCCTGAACCTGTCACAGTACGTTAAGATGCGTATCAAGGTTTTTCGTGGATAGGAGTTAAGGGATGCGGAGAGGCGGAGACTAGGAGCTCTATCTGAAGTCTGCATTCTGGAGACGGCGGCAGATCGACACCGTTAGACACCTTTGGCGTGGGGTCTGGCCGGGAAAAGAATTCTGGTCGATGATGATTTCCTAAACCGAAGGTAATAATTGATCTATACGGATTCTGGACGTTCTAGGAAACGAGCGTGTCTGATTGGGCGATGACACTGTTTAGGTTTTCTGGTATACGACGGCGGAAGTCTAATTAGCATATGAACCTAGCCGCTCTTGAGGCCGCCATGGGTTGAAAGTCTACTATGAGACCGGGATGGACTTGAATGCACGTATTTGATGCATGTCTGCATGCATACCTACCTGTAGCCCAGGCGTCGGTAATGCGCCGACCGTTCCGTCTGAAGGTTCAAGAATAACGTTAGAGGAATGCCTCTAGCTGCGTCCCAACTTACACCAAGTATTAGTACATGTTGCTAGGCTATAGAGTTTTAGAAAATTATGGTCGTGATTGACCTTCGACGACTACGGCGGTTTGGTGATATGCAGCCTGACGAGACCGCACAGAAAGAACATTCTGGATAGGTAGTTGTTATAAAACCATCGGTATATGTAGCTGGAGGCCACGCAATAGGTGAATTCCACATATGCAGTCTCCGTATGCATGCAGTTCTCCCAAGGTAGACCTAACAGTAGGTAGGTGCCTTATCTCTCACGTGGCTATAGGTTGTCGTTGGACCGTGAGAACTCTCTCAAGGCAGGCAGATGACTCTGTAAGTAATACTGTAAGCTAGCGTTCGTGGTCCAGAAACGATCAACACCGTTAATGGCCAAGAAGTCGTGCTTACACAGAGTGTTCCACAGGGCGCAAGAACGACAAGACGCTAGTCGAAAAGCTCTTTGACTAGCGAAGATACGTAGTGGTAATCTGGCGCTGTAGACCCTTGATCTTGTTGTTCTAAAACTGAAATGTACGCGAAAGTAGGTTCGTTCGTATATCCCCAGCAGGTCAACTCCCCAATCTTTGGCTACGCTATTTTACGGCATTTTTCACGACTCGCTTGTTCCCTAGCGAAAGTGTCGCTCCCTAGTTTTGCGCGTATTTCAGACGCCGAACAGACACCGACACAAGTGGTTGTGGTTAAATTAGCTCAATGAGGGTGGCGTGAAGCGGGCTCTGCCGCACGTATGTGTTGGAGCTATAGGTTCCTTACACCTCGCAAATCCCATGTCCAACTGAACTGCTTGGGAAACGGGTCGCTCGTCCTAGCTAGCAAGTAGTCCCCTACCTTCGATCCGAGGGTCGTAGTCACACAGGTTCACGTGGGTAGGTATGCCCAACCGATCGTGTGATTATGGCGAGTGATTGGAACCCTTGCTCCCGGCTCAGCCTTATTTGTGCGACCTTTCTGATTGGAAACCCCCTCCTGAGAATTAAGCGCATCGTCGTCAAGTGGATTAGGTCGCCAGATCATTCTTCTTGTGGAAAGAGCCCGGATGACAGACTAGCATTCGTTTCAAATACGGCATGGGATGTGCGGCGACAATGCCCGGAACGTGGACAAATCATGTTGGTAAACCGCACATATTACATGTAGGCAGTGAGTTCTAGTTTAGCTGGTAGATAAGTTAGACGTTGTGGAACGTTGGATGTTGGATGACTAGTGGCCAGTCGGTAGCAGCTGCCGGTTTCCAGCTCTTTTATATGTACCTACGTACCTACAAGTACAAGCAAGGACCAGAAAAACGCGATAGAGAAGCGCGTTTCAATTTACTTGTTTGCTCCTGCCCCTCGTTCAGCCTCTGCCTCTGGACAGAATTCCCCAAAACACCCGCCCAACTCCAGGTTTCACGTCAGACGCCTTTCTTTAGCCTTGGCAACTCCATAGCCTGCCTACTTAAGATATCCGCTCTCACTTACTCCTGCGTCTTTGCTGACATCTAACATATCACGCCGCACTGCACATCACATCACCTCAACCATGGAGGCCGTGTCGACGCCCCGCATTAACGCCCCGTTGCTCACGTCCTACGTCGGCCAGAATGTCATCGTTGTCGGCAAGGTCTTGCAACTCCGCGGCGAGTCGGCTCTCCTTGAGGCCAATGGCGAAGTCAATGTCCTTCTCAACCATGTATGGCCTGATCATTTGCTGTCGTGGAGAAAACGTACTGATCCGAGATTGCTCTTCAAGGAATGTCATCTCATGGCCGGGAACGGTGCTCAGATCATCGGAAAAGTGAACCCGGACTTGTCCATCAAGGTCTACAATGCAAAGGACCTGGGCAGTAATGTCGGTACGTTGTATCCACAGCCAGCTCTTATCCGGTCTCAGCAATATCTGTGTTGATCAGGCTGCTTGTGATGCTATTAGCGTCTTACCATAAGCCTTGCTTGTGCTACATACCCTCTAAGACTTCGTGACTAGTGTGTGTGTGTGCTCTATTAATCAGTGACTCTACCAGATTTCCAAATCGCTCAGAAAGTCGTGGAAATCATGCACCAATACAAGGAGATCTATATTTATGAGAACAACACCGGTGGCATGAACTGACGGTTCGTGCGCGGACGTGTATCTCTGGGATGGTCAGCTGGTTCGCAGCTTGAGCCTGAGTCGCAACAACGCCATCATTCCCCTTCACCCTTCCAACCTCGTCATCATGATCATCCTCAGACCCCACCTCGACCGGCTACAGCTACGAGTTGTCGTACGTCTTCGAGTGTGGTTTACAGCTCGTCATCGTCTGTAGCGTCTGTGGGTAATGAGCTCTCCCAACTTGCTATTCAGTCTAATGCATCACCATCTTCGCAACCAGTCACAGCCCAAGGCACACAGTTGACGCGCTTGAATTACCAAAGCACATCGCGAGTTCGTCCTACCACAGTGGAGAGTTACCCGTCGTCAATTAAGACTTTCAGCTCCACATCGTCGTTGGACAATGAACTCTCCCAGCTTGTCATCGAGTATGATAATACTACTACTCCATCCTCACAGTTTGCCAGAGCTGAGAGTTACTGCTCGTCTTCGAGCGAGGTTCTTAGTTCATCGTCCCCTTTAGATAATGAACTTTCTCAAATCGTGACCGAGCATGATGCTCAACCTTTCTCACAGTTTGTAAGATCTCATCAAAGTTCTCGCTCGTCTTTGAGGGGTGCTCTCAGTTCGTCTTCGTCTCTAGATAATCAACTTTCCCAACTCGCTCTTGAACATGATCAACTTGCATCCTCCCAGCCAACCTTCGCCGAGAGCTACGACTCGTGGCGACGACGTGTTCCTGCCACATCCCCGCCGCGTCCCGCTACGGCCGCGAGTTACTGTTCCTCCTCTAGTGAAAGTGAAGCCCTTAGTTCGGTACCGGATTCCCAAGACGGCGTCTTCTCCCAGCCCATCGTCGTGGAAGAAACACCGCCATCCTCGCAATCAACTGCCCAGAGCACGCAGCCGCATCAGCAGATAACCCAAAGCACGCAGTCGACACGCTTGACAGACTCCTCAATTCCAGTGACTTCAGTGTACGAGTCCGAAGCGGACGAAGCGTCGTCGGCACATGATTCTGATTCCTTGTCTTTTACTGGGGCACCTGTATACGGCTCCCCTTCTTCTACCGGGAAGCTTAGTAACAGGTACCCCTCCTCGGTTCCATCCCCGACGCGTTCCACCTCTCATTCCACACCTTCAACATCGACAAGCTCGCCGCGCCTGTATCGCACTCGCTCTGGGGGACTGGCAAGCCTCGCGGAACTTAGGCAGCGCAGAGAGCGTGAGGAGCAGGCGCTAGATATCGTGTTGAGAGGGGTCACGGTCCATAGAGAGGCGCGGAGACCCTCGAAGCGTTCCATCCCTGTGCGTCAAGATGAAAGTGGCCGGTGGCGAATTGGCTCAATCTGGGAACCCTGGGGCCGGTGACTCACGTATGTATGATGGTCTGTTACACGTTATGAATTGTAGGACAAATAACCTAGTGTGTACCTAAATTTCCTTTCGACTTAGTCTGGTCAGGGCTTGTATGGGATGTAATAACGTAGATACATGAAGTGAGTTAACATTGCCGATGTAATTTCTCGATAAAGGGTGACGGCTTCACGATTTTGTCTAAACTGCCGCGAAAAGAACTGTATACTAAGAGTGAAGTGTTTTTTCATTTACCTTACGCTTTTAGTTTACATTAATATCTGATACTACTCTTCTAAAATTAGTCGGACTTTTGCTGTCCACGGTCACAAGAGCACAATAACATAGGACTGATTCATTAAATAAATATCGCACACTTTGGAAAGTGATTCTTATATTGCAGTCGCGGTATCGTAATCACGTCTAAACTAGAAGCTAAGCGATCTACATTGCTCTTGATCCTTTGAGCATACATGAATACTGTATGTAGCACAGAGAGAGACCCTGTTCCTCGTAACAGAAAAAGAAAACGACTTAAAATTCAAAGGGGGTATCCGAAACACCGTTTTCGATCCCTCCCTCGGGTATCCCTTTCATTCCGGTCAAACTCCCGTAAAAAGCATCTTCGTAGAATAAATCTCAGCGTGCCACCGGATGCTAGGCTAGAAACACCGAGCAGAGGTTGGTTGAAGTATATACAGCAGGTAGAATATGTATCATGGATATCACTTTGTGAGCTTCGAGGTACCTGGTCGTCGGAACCGAGGAAGCTATTGCGCGCTCTCGTCACTGTTGGGGGAGTGCTTAACACCACCTCTGCGACGGGGGCTGGCGTGGTATTCCAAGCTGTGCGCGTCAATCTCAAACTCGAGGCTGCCGCCAAAGCCGAGTAGCTCACCACTCCGCAGGGCGGATGGCGAGCTTGGCATGAGCGAGTCAGTGGTGAGTAACGTAGAGAAGTCGAAGTGAGGCAGCCCGCCGTGCTGGTCGATGTTATCGAGGTGCGGCAGCGAGCCGAAGTCGATCCCGAAACTACGAGACGGGCTGGGCATGATCAGATGGTCTGCGTCTGAGAACATCTGGCTGATCGAATGTGTCAACGGTGTGCCTAGACCACTCTCCCCCATTGCTTCCGAGGGAAGTTGGTGACGGGGCGAACGCCGGGGCATTGCGCCGGACAGGAACGCCGACCGAGGCGTTTTGCGGGGAGTACGGGAAGGGGTGCCAGTTGGGCTTCGCTCCATAAGCCTGTGGTTCGGCGACGCGAAAGACCTTATAGATCGCATGCTCCTAGATACGCTTCTAGTGACTGGGCGGTGGCTCGGAGTCGGCCGCGTCGGGGTCTTGAAGGGGCCGCTGCTTGCTCCCTTATTAGGAGGGGGGGTCGAGGGCCGCGGAGTCGGGCCGAAGAGATCAGCGAAATCGTTGTTGAGCGGCTCTGGGGTTTGGCTTCTAGGATGGCTGCTCTTCTTTTCGATGGTCTCCTTATCCGTGATTTCGATGATTTTGGGGCCAGTTTGAACAATGTTGACGGCGACCTCTCCAAGGACCTTCTGCTCTCCGGTTTTCCGTGGAGAGGGGAACAGCACGCGCCGCGTTGTACCGAGCTCTTCATCAAGATTGATGGGGCTCATCACCGTACCGCTGGCCCGAGATGCGCGAGAGTGAGTTGACCCTAGGTCCTTGAGTTCCGTGTTGGTCCTCTTGCGGTTTCGCCCGGAACCTTTTTCGGAAACGTTATCGGCCTGATCGCCATTTGATATCACGGCGGAGGATTCCTTGGGCGAATGAGCGGTATCTGGTGGTCCAGCTGGATCTGTTGGCGGGCATGCTTCCGAGTTCAGATTCATCTGACCATCGCTTTTCGCCCTGCCCTTTCTCGATCGCGAGGTTCCACCACCAGCTGCCCTCTTCTTTCGCGTCTGTGTGAGCCTCTGTTCGTCCTTCTCCCACTTTTCCGGGGGCCGATGTGCCTTCCATTTGGAAAACCATATCCCGCATGCTATCGAACTATTAGAAAGGAGGACGTGTCAAGTTCACATGATTGCCACACTCACGATTGCATAGGATCGTCTCGGTCCACTTGCTTTTTTCATCCGTAGGGCCTAGGGACTTCTTGATGACCTCATATAGAGTAGGATTGTTGGCGTCGTCTCTCTCGAGCACGTTGATGGCAGTGACGTGACCGGGCTTTTCGGAGTACTCGTGATACTCGGGAATGCCACGACGCTCTTGTTTCCAAATCTTGCGCCATGTCGGCGTCTGGAGAGCTCCACAATTGCTACAGAAAGACGGCATTTCACCTAGGGCCACTGCCTCTTCCAGTTTCTGCTTTATGGCTTGTCGTTTGACGTAGTTCTTGTTCATTCTTGACTCCATACCATCGACGGCGTCTGTCTGAGGATGGGGTCCGCCGAACATGGGAGGCATACTCTGTGATGACTGTGGTAGAACCGGATCGCTGGCGGGAATGGCTGGGAGCTCCGGCTCGACAGATGGCTCCGAAGCGGGCGTAGGTATGGCGGGTGGTTCCATCTTCCCGTCGTTGAAGGCGTCAGGATGTGGAGTATCGTTTTCTAGAGGTGTAGGATTATCGGCTGGGCTGAAAGAGTTCACGTCCATATCGAGCGTCCCAAGAAATTGTTGGTCGTTTGGGTACTCGCTGAGGGCTGCCTCCAGAGCATCAAAGTCGATTGGAGGAGGTAAACCAGCTTGCATCTGTTCTATTCTCTGCTGCATCGACTGTTCCCCCATGATCCCTGCCTCGACGGTCTCCATCATCTCTGGCCCTCTGGTATGGATAGGTTCTGCGACAGGGGTTTCAGTCGCAGCGAGCGCATCCAAATTCGATTTCTTTCTGGGACCCTGAGGACGCGGATTATAGATTGATGTCTGAGGAAGCAGCTCGGGAGGCCCAGGCGTTTCGTTATGAATATGGAGGGTTCGCTGTGATTTCGGCTCTTGCTTCTTGGCACGACTCCGGCGCGGCTTTGATTTCGTCGCTGCTGTAGCAGGGGCTCTGGGTGCAACAGCGACTTTCTTTGCCGCAACGTCCTCTTCGATTCGGCTCTCCTCTAACCCGCCACTCATGAATCCAGAATCCGGCTGATCGATAGCCGCTCGCATTGGCGGCAAGACGGGACTCGAGGGCGCAGGACTAGACCGTATGCTATACATCACTGATCTCGGCACGGGCGGCGAGGAGCTGATATCGACGGGGCTGGCCTCGTCACTGAAAGGCGATGGGGCAACCGAATCCATGGGCGATCGAGCGTCCTGACTCATCGAGCTGTTGAGATCGGGAAATGATGGGCTCGGCATGACCTCTACTGGTTGAGATGTCATAGACTGCCGTCTCAGATGGCTCTGTGGCATGATTCTAGAATGGGGGTGTCCCTGAAAACGGGGCTCGGGTACCGGAGTCGGTGCCCTGGGACCCTCCTCGTGTAGATGATTTCTCACCGATGCGTCTCCGGCAGGTGCAACCGGCCGAAAGTTGCGAATAGACCCCGCAGTGCTGGCCGCGACACGAAGCGATTCTGGAGCGGACCCGAAGGTTGCCGTATTACTTCTCTCGACCTTCATCGTCGTAGCCCTCTTCTTAGCCCGCGAAGGTGCGTCGTCTCCGTCAGTCCCATCCTCATATCCCGAGGTATTGCCTTCGCTTGCAAGGGGTCGCTTTCGGGGACGGCCCCTGGGCCTACCCGTGGGTGGTCGACTCGACGCTCGAGAATTAGGACGAGACTGACTCTGCGGTTTTGTGACTTTCGGGATGGGTTGGCTTGATGCGGTTTCCTCGACAGCGGGGCTCCTTCTCGCAGGTGCGAGCGGAGGCGTTTGCCTGAAAGAAGGCGTGTTTCGTTCCTTCGAACTCGGGTCGACCGAGCCAGACCGACTGCTGGGCGCGGGCTGTATGGGCGGATAATGGTGTACGATATCGTTTCTGGCCTCGTAGGTCGAATTATAGGGCCGCACAGGTGCTGGAGCAAGCGTGGGGAGGTTCATCAGCGGCGCCGACTGCTTCTGGTTGAGTCCAGGATGAGACTGGACGAAAGAGCCCCATTCGCCACTATCTGACAGAGCGGACGACGAGGTTGCCAAGTTTGGTGGTTGTGCCATGGCGGATTGCGGACGGGACAGGGGGTCGTTCCGAGGGATTTTTGATATGGCGGTCAGTTTTAATTTGACCTCCAGAGTCTCCTTAATGCCATTGCCAAAGATGGCGAGAAGGTTCTTCGCGACTCGCCCCGTAATCAGCTTCGGCTCTCGTGACTCTGATCCCTGACTGAGCCCCCGAGATAGCAGACCCTGTCCCACTAATGGTGTGTCCGGCTCGGAATAATCGAAAGCGTAGACGGCGTAGTCTTTTTCTTCGTCCCCGGCGAGTTCTGGACTGCATTGAGAAACCGCCTGCAGACACAAGCCCAGGTCGATGACTCCAATTGTCTGGCCGTCCATCGGAATCGTCTGGATGTGAAGGATGTGAGGCCATCGAGCGAGGCAGCGCTCCTGGTTGTCTTTGTCGAATGTATAGTGAACTTTCACTAAGAGAATAGTTAGCAATTGAATCAGCTATTGCTCCAGGTCCTCTTCTCTTACGGCCCATAGGTCGGACTTGAGGCCCGCACTCTTCCCTGGCCGGGGACACGCGGTCCCAAGATGCGTTGTTGTGCGCCATGGCTGTCATCGAATCGGTATCGGCATGAATCGATTAAGATGGTGGCTTCTTGGAGATGCTGAGATTGGGAAGTCGTAGGATACTTATTTGACTACCGAGCCAGTCGTCATTGAGGGCGTTGTAGGTCGTGATGTTGTCGTGTGGATTATCTCGCGGTTGGTATGCTGTCCTCTTTCATCAAAGTGCGTTTTTTGCAGAGTCAAACAAGACTAGCACATGCAATCAGGGGGGAAGACAAGCAAATCGCACGTATGTGGACGAAAGTCTCGATCTAAATTCGAAGGAGTCGGTGCTGATTGAATGAAACTAATTGTCGCCGAATCACATAGTACCCTGATTGGAGATGCCGTCGCCAACGCCGACGCAGAGGTGAGGTAGGTAGCGAAGTTGTAAAGGTAAATGCAACGAGGAAGCGAATAGTGGAATGAATGTCCACTATTGTTGGTTGCGGAGGTACCAGATGAGCAGCTAAGTTTAATGGGTGGATACAAGTACCGTGTAGGTACGCGCGTGGGATGCGCGCTAGGTTCAGGTCCTCCCTGTTGTACCGCGTCAAGGTCCCGCGTAGGACGTCACCCCTCGGTCGGGTGGCTGGGGGGCAGCTGAGACTGTCTGGGGCGTTTCCGCTGCAGAGCAGATAGTGGTGGGGCCGTCGACGCACGGACCTTGTGATATACCTAGCCCCACCCGGAGCTTATAAGGTAGCGTTCGACTTGATTGCCGCTTGGTAACTCGAAGGCAGAAATCCAGCACCCGAAAGGAATCTCTTCACACCATAACGGCAAGACAAATAACTCGGTGGGATTTCACCACTTTCTTTTCTCTCGACCGGGGACGTCCCGATCTTTTTATACTGCCAGCCTCGCCCCACAATTTGCTTATCCCCGGATGGGGATGACTCAATCATAACATGCAGAGCATTGGAGGTCGTTCATTTCTTATCTATCTCCCATCTAACAACTTTGAAGCCGGATAGGTACCTAAATACTTCGTACCTACACAAGGCACACCCTTTTCTGGGCGAGACATGCGACCGGTTGTCAGCATACCTACTTCAACCGTTTGCCCTGAAGTTAAAGACGTTTCACTTTACTATCAACCTATGTGGCCACATGCACAGATTTGATTTATTGTATCCAAAAACTTGTTATTCGGGATCCTAAGGCCCTGCCACTTTCATCTCTTTCCGATCTAAATAACTAATCTGATCAAAGATCACTACAATTTTCATCTTATGAAAGCACAGCTAGCTGCAAAAGGTAGCATACTGCGGGTCCCAAGCCCTCCTTTCTATAACATCATCATCAATATAATTAGTTGGCTGGCCGTTTGCTCTCGCTTTAAAACCTACCTATGTTTCATACAATCTAGTACATACTGATACCTACTTCAATTTTTTAAACATTAAAACTGAGAGCGGCATACTTCTGTAAATCTACCGTTAAGCTTACCCCTACAATCCGCCAAGTATCTTTCGTTGAACCTGCATAGTGCTCGACACCTTTCCTTTTCCTCTTCTAAAACGAGAATTACCACGACCCGAGTCACCCATCATCTTCTTTGGCTGACTGTTTACAAGCTATGTTTCGACAGAAGCCATCTGGGTTGGAAGCATTGCTCCACCGCCCACGTCCATCTGTCTTGCAACTCTTTTTACAAAACCCTTGTACCTTTCTATCTAGCAGGCTATATTCCCGGCGGCGCCTAGCTATCGCAGACACACCTCGAGATGATCTCTTGTCCGTGGTATGCATTTCAGACACGCACAATACCCAGTGCTCCATTCCGCGAGGCGACATTCTCATCCACGCCGGTGACCTTACCCAATCAGGCACTCTTACAGAGCTCCAGGCTGCCATCACATGGTTGAGGCAGCAGCCGCACCCTATCAAAATCGTCATTGCTGGCAATCACGATCTTATACTGGACGTTGACAAGGACGAACAAAGTGGCAATACCCCGGCCATGCGTGAGCAGATCGACTGGGGAGACATCTTGTATCTCCAGGACGCCTCGGCAACCATCACGTGCCCAAATGGCCGCCGCCTCAACGTCTTCGGTAGTCCTCGGTCAAGACGTCAAGGCAACTGGGCATTTCAATACCCCAGGGAGGCAGATATCTGGAAGGGCCTGGTGCCCG
Organism: Xylaria sp. Z34; assembly: GCA_037356055.1. Taxonomy (NCBI): domain Eukaryota; kingdom Fungi; phylum Ascomycota; class Sordariomycetes; order Xylariales; family Xylariaceae; genus Xylaria; species Xylaria sp. Z34. Next base: position 73,319 of record JBAWJW010000016.1, read on the forward strand.
ACAACACCGATATTCTTATTACTCACGGACCCCCACGCACCCATCTAGATCTGACAACACTCGGTTGCAATTACCTGCTTCGAGAATTATGGCGCGTACATCCTTCCTTGCACGTCTTCGGTCATGTTCATGAGGGGTACGGGCATGAATGGGCGCACTTCGACGAGCTTCAGTACGCCTACGAAAGAGCTATTATGGATGGTGGTGGTATTTGGAATCTCTTCTGTGTGCTTGGTATCGTCATCCGCACCCTGTTCAGTTTCACTCCAACCCTTGCTTGCCAGCTGGTGAACGCTAGTATAGTTGGAGGACTACGCGACGACGTCCGCCGTAGGCCTATTAAAGTCTACATCTAACGTGCTCCCTTCATATTCTCAGGTCAACGCCGCCCAGCCTTTACGAATATCGGAAATGACAACGACCCTAGGCTCTCCGCGTTAGCAAAAACTGTCGCAACCGCCGTGTGAAGTCCCTCTTTCTCAGCCCGTGCAGCCCATTCCCTAATGGATAGCTTCTCGTACTGGATCTGACCGCCGCACTCGCTTTCGAGGTACTGCCCCATCTCTTGCAGCGGGATGTTCAAGTCACCCGTCTGATGGACATATGTGACAACATCTCTCCCGTAGCCGTGCCCTTGTATCGGTTGTGATCGTGGCGTATTCGTTAGCACCTCCGCCACAATGCCCTTCGCCGTGTTTTCTTGTGATATGAGATCCAGCGCACCACGCAACCGGTCTGATACTGGCACGGCCCGCATCTTGCGTGAGAAGTGCAGCAGACTCTGTAGCAGATCGAACTGCGTCTCCCCGTTGCGCTCAAGCTCATGTTCCGGGCGGATGATGCCCGAAGGTCGGTGGATCCATACCGGCAGCCCCGTTTCCTCGCTCGTGCGCTCCAAGAGCCGCTCGCTGGCCCACTTCGACGACGTGTACCCGGCGAAGCCGTCCGGGGGCGGCGGAGCATCGCGCACCGAGACTTCGGGAAACGCTTCGCGATCCTTGAACATGGCTACGCCAGCGGTGGATACGTAATGGATGGGGACGCGCCGGATCGCGCACAGGCGGACGAGCTCGCCCGTGGAACCCACGTTGGCGGCGCGAAGACTGACATAGTGTTTCAAGTGCGAAACGTCCGCGCCGTTGTGGATGACGGCATCTACCCGAGCGAAGATGTCGGCTGCGTCGACTTCGGAGAGCCCCAGGCGTGGCGATTGCAGGTCGCCTTCGTAGTACGCCACGCGGTTGTCTTGCGGTGCGGGAAGCTCGCTTTTTTGGATTCGGCGGTAGAGGCTACGGATGGCGATGCAGATGACCTTTTCAATTCCTGGTGTCGCAATGAGCTCCTTCAGGATCTGCGCCCCCAGGAATCCGGTAGCTCCCGTGAGGAGGATGGTTCGAGGAGCCGTTGGTCGTGGGACAAGTTTTGCAACAGGTGCAGAGAGCAGAGAGGGTACGTTCGTCTCTGCGACCCAGTCGATGAGAATATCATCATCCATCGTCTCCGTGTTCTGCTCCACGAGCTTAGCCATCGCGCGTAGCGTACTCGATCTGAAGAGTTGAACGAGCACGATCAAAACGCCCAGCTGCTTCCGTATCTGCGCTTGTACTTCGATCAGGAGCATGGATGTCCCACCGACATGGAAGAAGTCTGATTCGGCATTTATGGAATCTGCGTGCATAAGGCCACTGACCAATACTTCACCCCAGATGACTTTCATACGAAATTCCATGGTTGTCAGTGGCCTTGACACTCGTGGTGTGTCCCCTGCCAGCTGGATGGGAAGCGCGGCTATAGCAGCCCTATCAAGTTTCGAGGATGCCGTCGTGGGCATTCGGTCAATCGGTACCAACAAAACAGGGCAGACGGCCTCGGGTAGTGGTAGCTTATCGCACAGATCTCGAAGGAATGATTCCGTGTCTGACGGAATGGCTGCGGGCGAAAAGACAACGTGGCCGACCAGTACTTGTGATTGCGAGCGGACGGAGACCACGGCCCCCACGATGACGCCACTAGCACAGGTTATAATCGCCTGCTCGACCTCCCGTAGATCTACTCGCATTCCGCGAAGTTTGATCTCAGTATCTCCGCCTATGCGTCCCTCGACAAGCAGGCACCCATCGCTTAAGAGACGTCCCCGATCTTTTGTGCGATACATAATGGTCCAACCCTTGCGGATGTCCAAGTCCGTTGCGAAGATATTTCGGACAAACGACTGCTTCGTCAAGTCATCATGGTTCAGGTAGCCAGCCGCTATACAAGCGCCGCCAATGACGATCTCTCCCGGTAGACCCGGTGGCAGTAGACGCATCTGTTCGTCGACAATGTAGATGGTTTCATCGGGAGAGGCGAAACCTGCTGGGATGGAGTCGGGGTACGCTTTACTGTCTCGATAGTCGAGTTTCATCTTCGCAGAGCTGAATGTGGTCTCTGTTGGCCCGTATCCATTGTAGAGTTGGAGATCCCCCTTGCCAAGATCCCGAAATTGAGCTAGGAGATTATGTGTGACGGCCTCGCCACCACTCTGCGCTTTCGTCCAAGCTGATGACCGAAGTTTCTCCCGTGCTCCAAATCGCAACCAACTTATGTACTCAGATGGTGTGGCGGCTGTGAAGCTGACGTTCCGTTTCGAGATAACTTCTGTTATGGCCACCGGGTCGCCTCGCATTTCCTCTGAGATGATGCAGACTGAGCCTCCAACTGAAAGACCAAGTAAGACCTGCGCAACAGACATATCGAAATTGAAGGAGCTTTGCTGGAGGACAGTGGCGTCTGAATCGAGTTCGAAGACCTGAGACATCACCTCGACCTCATGCCTCAAGCTGCAATGTTTTATCATGACACCTTTGGGTATTCCAGTAGAGCCGCTGGTATAGATGCAGACAGCAGGGCCGTCGGAAGTTGCACAAACCGAGATCGAGTCACATGGTGCGGCCTTAACAATCGTGGAAACATTTAGTATCGTGGCTTTAGATGTATTTAAACGCTCTGATCTGGACTCGGTGCTTCTGTCGACCAAGATAGCCGTAGGCTCGCAATCCTTGACGACTGCCGCGAGCCGCGAGCCGCGAGTCTTGGAATCTAAGGGCACATATATAGCCCCGATGCTAAGAATGGCCAGCAGAGAGCAGACCCAATCGGCTCCTGATTGCTGGTAGACAACCACACACTGGCCTGACTCGACGACGTTGCGAAGCGCTGACGCGATGGCGTTGATTCGATTGTTCAGTTCTTGGTATGTAACTGTGACTCCAGATGCAGACACAACTGCGGTCCTTTGAGGGTATCTGCTCACGACATCGATGAACCGGTGGACCAGCGTTTCGGGCCATTGTCCCACGAACTCTTTGCCTATAATGAATTAGCCGTTTACACGCCTCTAGACGAGGGTTCAATGCTTACCCCTCCCCAAGTTCAACCCTCTCGTTATGTCGTCTTCCCTGAATTTCCAGGCTTTGGTGACTCTCTGGCCGGCGTTTCCAGAGAACTCCACCAGTACGTCCTCAAAGCATCTCGCGATCGCTTCCACATCACTTTTACTGTATAATAACCCCTGTCCTATGACCGATATGAGAGCGTCTCCTTTCGGATTGTCAATGATGTCGAGACTGAGATCATAAGCCGTCTTCCCGGGCTCGAATTTCACCAGATTCAGCTCGCACCCCGCGAACAAGACCTTCTCCTTCGTCCCTTGACGGTAGTCAACAAAGGTCTGGAAAATGGGACTATGGGCTGGTGATCGGGCGACCCGCAACTCGTTCAAGAGCACCTCAAATGGAATGCGCGAGTGAGCCAATGCCAAATGTGTCTTTTCCCGGGTGTCCGAGAGTTCCTGTGCGAAAGTCTGTGGTTTTATCTGAAACTGAAGAGGTAGTATGTTGACGAATGGACCAAAGCTTGATAGGGATGCCTCTTCCTTGCGATTCCCGTCTGCTATGCCGACAGAAAAGTGTCTCGCATCCGTCAGGCGATAGAGCAAAATTTCGAATGCGGTCAAGTAAAAATGGAAGCTTGTTGCCCTATGGGCTCGCGAAACCTCCCGGATGCGGTTCGCAAGCGCCGTATCGATTCGAAGCTCGGAACAGTTTGTCGTGTACTCTTTCAGCAGCCGCCGAACCGAGACACAACCCCTGACGAGGGGAAGGGGATCTGGGATAGTGGCGAACTCTTGCTTCCAATACGCAACGTCCTCGTCGAATACTCCATCTTTGAAGTCAGACCACTGTTTGGTCGAGTAGTCGGGATATTGTAACACTCCAGTGTCGAGCTCTTGACCGTTATAGGCTGTTTCCATGTCGCGCAGTAGGACCTGCTGGCTGATGCCGTCGACGTTGATGTGGTGGCAGCCGATCAACAGATAGCTCTTCGTGGGGGACTGGATCAGTAATCGAAGCCGCATAATTTGCCCCATGTGGATGTTGTAGACATGACTCTTCATCTCCTCATATTCTCTGATGACATCAGCTTCGTTGAACACGAGTGCCTGCTCCAACCGAAGCGTACTGCTGGTCAAGACTCCCTGTAGGACGTGCTGGCCGTCGTCTGAATAGAACCGCGTTCTGAGTGCTTCGTGGTGTTGCCCGACTCGTCTCACAGCTTCTCTTAGTCTACTGACGTCTAGTTCGCCCGTGACCAGGAACATGCCTGTGTGATTCAATGTGGTCTTGTCTTCCATCAGAGAATGGACGAACCAAAACATCGACTGGGAGAATGACAGACTTGTTGACCTCTCTAGCTGGAGATCCGGAATCTTCTCTTCCTCGGTCGAAATGCCGGTCTCGGAGGAGACTGGCGTGATAGCTTCTCTAACCGGAGTGGAACTCGCAAGGATTCTCACTGAGGGAGTCGGGGAGTCAGAGTTGGCCGTAGAAGGCTCTAGATGGATATCCTGCTCACTGATCTTCGTAACATCTTCGGAGATCTCAGTAGGCTCCACCGAGCCCCGAAGGTTGGGTGTTAACTCGGACGGAAGATCCTGAACAGCTTGTTCCACCAATTCGGATATGAGAGCACCGCTCAGGATCTTCAAAACGGGAATGCTAACTTCAAAGTTCCTGAGGAACCATGAGCGGATGTCGACGGCGATCAGAGAGTCCATGCCGATCTCGTCTGTCCTCATGTCTATTAATGCATCATCTTCCGTTTCAAGCTGAGTAACGGCTCGAAGTTTATTTGCAAACGCCTCTTTATAATAGTTTAGCCATGCTCAACTCGTAAAGATATTGTGCGATCACTTACCTCTGATCACCTTATACACCTCTGCAGTTGTTTCCGCAGACTCAAGTCGGCCTTTGATAGACAGACCGGACTTCTCCATCCCCTGGGCAGATTCGGTAGCCGTCTCTTCCACGACAAACCTAGAAAATTTAGGGTTATCATGCCATGTCGGAAGATCTTCGGTATCAGATCGGATATGGCGCAGCCCTGTCGATATTTCAGGCTCGTCAAGTGATTCATTCCTGCCGGAATTGACTGCCTCTGCGAACATTTGATGGAAATCCGACTCGGACATCCACATCATGCCTCCCCGGTCAAGCCTCTTTTCATTCATATTGCTCACCTCTCTCGTAACATACCCGGCACCGATGATGACCCCGACATTGATGATCGATGCGGCTAGGCCACGGCTGCGTCGACGGGCGGCGAGACTACTCATGAAGGTATTCGCCGTTGTGTAATTAGCCTGACCCATATTCCCAAGAACCCCGGTCATGCTCGATAGAAATATGAAGAAGTCGAGATCAACATTCCGAAATATGTTGTCCAAATGTAGACTGCCGTCCACGCGAGGTCTGAGCACGTCAAGCATTTCAGACAGGCCCATGTCACGAATAGAAGAGTCTTTAAGCACCATTGCTCCTTGGACTACACCCGCAACAGGGGGTAGCGTCTCGACAATGGTGCTGTACACAGTTTTGAGGTCCTGTTCGACGGTGACGTCGCTATCTTTAGGTTAGAAATGAAGTCGCGACGCGAACATGTCCTTTTTACTTACTTAACAAACAGCTTCACCGTAACGCCCTTTGATTGATTGCCCTCTACCCATGCAGGATCAATCTTCCCAGGATTTCGACTGGTTATCACTATGAACGCAGCTCCATGATCTATCATCCAGTCGCAGAGAGAAAGGCCGAGAGTCCCCGAAAGTCCAACCAGCCAATATGTTTTATTCGCACGGAATAGAGGTTTAGAGTCAAGTCGGGCCAAATGAACTGGTAATGGCGAAGCGGCTTGCCAATTCAGAACAGCCCACGGGCTTTCAGGCTGTGATCCGGCAGCGACGTCTTCTATTGAAACCGTTGTCCATCCGGAGAGGCTAATCTCAATATCTGGGACTTTCTCGGTGTCCGCAATGGCTTCTTTGAGCAATTTGCCTCTCAATATGTCGGAGACGGAGGGACCGTTGCTAATCTCCCTCGGAAAGACCGAGCTCATAGTTTCAACATGGCAAACTGGTGGCAACGCATTGATGACAGACTGCTGAGTCGACGACGAGTCGCCTTCTTTCCCAAAACCTAGGAAGTAAGCCACATGCTTTGGAATACTTTGTTGTATAGTGTGTCGGGTCATTTGTGGAGATAATGTGATCCAGGTGGTCGGCATATCAGTTAGTTCGCAATCTGTTGAGAAGAAAACCTCAATCCCTTTCTCCGACGCTCTTTCAGACAGGTATTGAGCAAGAGTCGGTATCGGGTTATGAACAAACAGAGTCCGACCAGGCATAATGTGGTGTAAAGTAGATGCGACAAGTAGACGTTCGGCAACCGAGGCAAGAAATGCCTCGGGGTTTGAAGAAACCTCGCAAGTTGTGGTAGCACCCCTGGGAACGAGTTGTGTAGATGCCAAAGACTCCGTAAGAGCAAGGTGTGTAGTGTTGTTGGTCCCGTCAAATCCCAAGATAAGATAGAAATGGCCTACGCAGGTCTTCAGAGGAGACATCGTACTGTGCAACGCTCGAAGCTCTATCATGGCCTCTCCCGGGCCAGTGGAGGCGTCAGAATGTAAGAGGTCACGAACGACGTAACCTAAATCATCACCGTGGACCTCTGCATCTGACTTGTTCAGATCAACATTGCGAGTGATGGGACGTCTTGCTGAGTTGTAGCGGTCATTTGCTTCGATCATTTCTAATTGGCGAGGTACAAGCTCACGACCCTCTACATCGATAACTATTTCAGGTTCAATGGACCAAAGCAGACTGTTCGTGTCATTTCGACTAGCAAGCATTGAACCGAACTGAAATCTAACAAGTGTTTCCGCTATCATGTTAGCATCAATTTTGTTCGGGGATTCGAAGTCCAGAAACTGGAGACGCAACCCAGGAGTCTCATGTACAGCAGTCCGCCCAAAGCCAATGACCATGTTGGAAAAAGGATCCTCGGCACGTCGACCCTTGGTAACCCACAGGATGGTTGTCTCCGTCAGAAACAACTTCTTGAAGATGTCAAATTGAGATGAATTGATATCCTTGAACACCGGCTTGTCTAGTTCTATCAAGCTGAGTATTGTCGCCTCAGCAGGCACACCGTGGGTGCCGATGCCTTCCAGTGTCTTCAGTGATATGATAGACTGGAAGCTACGCTTCAAGGACTTCTTGAGCTCCGTGACTAGACGTGCGGTACGTAGAGTACTGCCGCCTAGAATGACCAATTCCTGGGTCTCGCTTGAACTGGCGGAAACAGGTGCATCGGAATGCAGAGGGTCACGGAGGAGCTTCAAACGCTCATCCACAGCTTGGGATACCAAAACGGAGCCGGCGTAGGTGTGTTCGAAATGTTCTGGGGTAATAGTATCGATGCCAGAGAACCCTGTGCGTTTGAGCACCTCGTCCCATTCCTCAGCAGCTACGCAAGGCGAAAGAACCCTGCCCTCGTCCACGCCAGACCACCATCCAGGCAGGGTCCCAAATATGAATCCAGCTCGGGTCTGGTCATTGTTGGTACTCTCTGCGAGGACAACATAACCGCCCGGTCGGAGTAAGCGACGGACGTTTCGCATAGCTTCTTCCAGCTTGCTTGTTGCGTGGATCACAAATGATGCGATGATCAAGTCGTATGAGTTTGGCTTGAAACCCTGCGAAACAGGATCACGTTCTGCATCGAATGATTTGAAGATCATGCGGTCCCGATGCTGCGCAAAAACAGACGCGGCCGTCTCAAAGAATCCCGTGGATATGTCTGTGTACGTATAGGATGCATAGTCGCGGCCGATCTTCTTAAGGATGCTTTTAGTAGCACCACCCGTGCCGGCGCCTTTTAATTATATCAGTTGAATATGCTCCGTTGGACCTAGTAAGAAACCTACCTATCTCCAAGATATTTGCGTGCGGATAGCGATGCGTGATCTGGCAAACAATGCGGGCGAGCCATTTCGAGAACTGCGGAAATCCGATAGCGCCGACGTAGTATTCGTCAAGCAGATTGTTTGGGCGAAGATGTTCTAGAATCGTCGTCTCCCCTCGAAAAACCTGAAGCATATTTTCCCCAACAGCTCGCATTATCTTCACATCAGGGGTCTCAGAGTATCTGTTCATTAGTCATACCAGTGTGAGTTTCACATGATCTATGGACGAAGAAGGGCTATGAAGTAGAAGTACTTACCGAGAACAGATAGCTGAGATATCGTCGGCAGTATCATCAATCCATTCTTTCTTGGCATAGACATGCTTGCCATTCTTCTGTAAAGTATTCATGTATTTGCAGAAGTTCAAATAATCACTGAAAGGGCGCTGTGACCGTGCTGGGTGATCAGCCTCGAGCTCTTGGTCAAACATTCGAGTGTAATATGTCGACAGCCTTTCAAGTGCGTAGGCGAAGTCTTTATCTTCCTGCGTTATCTCGTCGTCAAACGCCGCTTCCTCTCCGCTGGGATTGAGGCTCCTCCACACCGTATGGGAGAAGATCATCTTATCATCATCCGCGGTTGCTTCTGAGAATGGCACAGCTCTCATGCCCTCTAGTTGGATGACTGTTTGCTGAGAATCAACGTTGTAAATATTCACGTCCCCGAGAATACCAGATGCTGCGTCATTTATACTCATGGACGTGAAAGGTGCGGTGACAGTTCCCACCCAATTCCGCCCGCAGAGGGCAGGGTTGACCCGGAGCTTAGAAAAGCTCGTGGGAACATGGAGGGACCACAACCTCCCATCGCGTGGATAACTGTAGGCTAAGATGATAGACTGAAGCGCGGAGTCTAGGGTCGCCGGATGCACTAGAAATGGTGGATGACTGAACTCCACCGGAACCACGTCAACGAGTCCTGAGGCTGTTCCGAGCTTGCGCTCCAGGGATGATAATCCTTGGAAATAGCCATCGTACATGTAACCCATATCTGAAAGGGATGTATAGAATCGCTCTTTTTTGACCGGGACCATGTGTGGTGCGGGTGGACCCCTTTTCGGGAGTAGGTCGAGTCTGGGCTCACCAAGGTAGACAGAGACATCACCTTCCGCTATCAGGGTCAAATTTTGGGGGTCTTTACCCACGCCGGCAGCATATGTAAATTTCGCCCGAATCGCATTTGAAACAGTGTCCTTTTTGATGTTACTCAAAGAGGTAAGTGTCTCTATACCAGCATCCTCCTCATCAAAGACGAGAGCTTGATAAATGGTAAACTCATCAATTTCAATGAGTCGAACGTCGCGCTCATCTGCGAGGAACCTGGAGGCTTCTAGTGACGTAGCTAAGTATCCTGCAGCTGGGAAAACTGTTTGGTTTTGGAGCTGATGCCCACGAACCCAGGGGATTTCTTTCGCTCGTAGTAGATTTCTCCAGGTCCGATGATGCGGTGAGCTATCTGTGGTCGTGTCGCCCAGAAGGGGGTGGACTGGGGTTTCCCTGAGACGGAAGCTCTTGGACTGCCTTGACTCATGCCAATATTTCGTTTCGTGGTTCCACGGGTAGACGGGCAGGTTCTTGAGGACAGAGAAGGAGGAATCGTTGCTCATCTTTTCCTCGTACCTGGCCGTATTTACAATTGTTCGACCCAAATAAGACCACAAGAACCCTAACGAATCCGAGACTGCCTCACAGGCACTCACGCCGCGAGAGAGCATGCCGGAATAAGGAACAGAGTGCCCCAAGTATTCTTGCAGAACCTGGCTCGCGGGTCCCTTAAGCGCTGGATGAGGCCCGATCTCAAGTACAAAGTCACATTCACCGGAAGATATAGCTCGCTCAACGCCCTGCGCGAATAACACGGGACAAGTCATGTTATCAGCCCAGTAAGTCGCTGAATTTTCAGCGGTATAAACTTGGCCATGCTGCTCGAAAACGGTAGATATCCAGGAACACCTCGAAGAAGGTTCTTGAGTTTGGATAGCGCAAGCCTGGAGCGATTCCACATAGGGCTTGAACGCTGGCAACATATGGTGCGAGTGATAAGCTTTGTCAACACGAAGACGGCGTCTGAATTTATTCTCGTCTTCAAAGATGTCCTCCAGTTCTGCGATCGCGTCCTCGTCTCCGGATAAAGTTACACTAGACGACGAGTTGACAGCAGCTACCGAGACCCTTCCGGAAAATTCGGGCAAGTTACAAATATCCATCGCGTCTTGCATCGAGGTGGCAACGGCCAACATAGCGCCTAGCTTCTTGTCCGGTCCCATTGACAGTGTAGAGTGAACTCCGCGGTAGTAGGCGATGCAAATGGCGTCTCGTGCAGAGAGGTATCCCGCTGCGTAGGCTGCACCGATCTCGCCTGATGAATGACCAACAACAACATCCAAATGGATGTTTGCCTGTCTAAGGAGCTCGACTAAGAGGATTTGCACGGCGGTGCATAGAGGCTGTGAAATTTTAGCCTCATTAAGACGAGACGACGAAGAATCAGCTAGTAGTTCTGCTTCCAACGACCAAGATGGTCGATCTTTCTCCGGGAGCGCTTAAACGGAGAAGTCAGCGAGTCTCATTTGAAGCGAATTTCTTGACTTTACTCACCTGAAAGATGGGCCTCAAGCTCTTGAATAATTCCCAGGGCGAAGTCGGATCTTTCAATTAAATCCGCCCCCACTATCGCCTCGAATCAGCTGAATGTATCTACGCATATCACAACAATGATCCAAAGTTCTCATTGAACAACCTGGCTAAGGTATAGCTGCTCTCTATATCGTAGGTGGTCCGAGAGAGAAACCACCAAGACAGCGACAACAGCACAGTATATAAATAATATAGTTGATATGAGACAGGAATTAAAGGCCATGGTTCAAGTGAAGAAAACAATAAGGATGTGATAAACTAAATAAGACATAAACTTACTACGAGCATACTGGGCGCCTTGACCCGTAAAGATGCCCAGGATGCGAATTGGTTTGGATGCGGAAGGACTTCGTGACTTCGTTGCCATAATCTCATGCTCTTCTGAGAGCCGGTTGGCAATAGCTCGTTTAAGATTCTCGATCGAACTCCCGGGGAAGGCAATACGGAATGACAGAGCAGATCTTCGTTGAAGAAGCGTCCAGGCTAGATCCCGTGGACTAATCGAATCATGTGTCTCGAGATATTCAGAGTAAGATCGCAACACAGCGATAAGCGATCTTTCGGTATCGGCAGAGAACACGAAAGGGATGAAAGGGATAGGCTGCTGTGTAGCTGGTGAGTTGTTACAGTGTTCTGTACCATTTTCAAAGCTTTCAAGTATTGCATGAGCATTAGCTCCGCCAAACCCGAATGAATTTACACTCGCACGCATTGGCTGGCTAGAACCAAGGATTCTCGGCCATGGCTTTGCGAAAGTGGGAACTTCGAGGCTTGAGTAGAACGGAGCCACCTGTGGGTTCAAGCGGTTGAATAGCATGTTGGGTGGAATAACACCATTCTGCAACGCAAGAGAAGTTTTGAGAATTGCGGCGAGGCCAGCAGTGCCTTCAGTATGTCCGAGCACAGTCTTGACTGATCCCACGTATAGTGGATTTGTGGCCTTAATATCGACATTTGTCTGAATCTGGTTGTCACCAAAAAAGGCCGTTTTGATGGCTTCGGCCTCGATAGGATCTCCTGCTGGGGTGCCGGTGCCGTGTGCCTCGAAGTATTGACAGCGTTCCTTCTCATCACGAGGATTTAGACCGGCTTTCGCATACGTGTCTTCAATCAGAACCCGCTGGGCTATTGCACTCGGCATCGTGATCAAGCTGCCTCCAGTGCCGCCATCCTGGTTGATGGCGGTCTGTCGGATAATACACTCGATGTTATCGCCATCTTCGAGTGCCTTGCTTAGTGTCTTGAGGACGACGACAGCTACACCGTCTCCGCGCGCGTATCCATTAGCATCCGCGTCCCACATCCGAGATCTGCTATCTGGAGAAAGCATCTTTAACTTGCTTTCTGTGACATAATTCTCAGGGCCAAGAAGCAGGTTGGTGCCGCAAGCTACTGCAACTTGCGATTCCCCTAATCTTAGCGTTTGTACCGCAAAATGAAGGGCAGTAAGACTTGAGGAGCAAGCCGTATCGACGGTTACCGACGGCCCGCGCCAGTCGAAAAAGTAGGATAGCCTATTTGACATAGTGCTGCGAGCATTGCCGACGGAATGGTAGGTTGGAATGCTCTGAAAATCGCGGAGAAGGAGTGCCTCGTAATCGGCGCACATCAGCCCGACATAGACAGCCGTGTCACTACCGCGAAGTTCTTCCATTGGAAGACCTGCCGATTCAAGTCCTTCGTAGGTCACTTCTAGTAGTAGCCGTTGCTGAGGATCCAAGGCCCTCGCCTCAACGGGCTTGACGCCAAAAAACTTACTATCAAAAGCCCGGACGTCTTCGGACTCGGATAGCAGGTAAGAGTGCTTGACGTTGCAGTGCCCATGGTATAGACTATCAGTGTGATGGAACCCATTGGCGCTGAATCGACTTGGTGGTATCTCCGAGAGGACGTCTCGTGGAGACTGCAGTAGCTCCCATAACTTCGAGGGCGAAGTAGCATCACCGGCGAAACGACAAGCGCTCCCAATGATGGCGATAGGCTCGTTTCCTTGTTGAGCCATATTTTCGTTTTTTTTATCTTTTATAATCTAGATGAATCAAGAGGAGGCAAACAAACACTAAACAGATATAGAGAGAAAAACAATTTCTAATGTAGACTCTGGGGAGGTAGTCGGGGGCTTGAGGGTTATTTATAAATTCTAGGTAGAGTTCCGAGTTTCGTAACAGCGCTTCGTTGATGATGATACTAAATGCGAATCTTTCGAGTTATTTAGTGCACACTGCCAACCCTACGCCATTTCTCTATTGGTTTCTAGGCAGCATTGTAGATGATTCTTATATCGTTCAATGTAGTTTCCTTTTTCTCATGACGATATAACCCCCCTGCCACCTTGTTAGTTACTTGTTTAGGAATATTTCTTTGCAAGCCTATGCTATCTCCTACCTTGTCAGCTCATGTATACCTATCGAAGTACAGTAGCTGTCACGAGTCTCAATCCAGGCTTGTCCATTGGGAATATCCAGACAAACCAGTTACCGTAGCCGAGTAAATAACCCTTGGATATGATTTCGATCCACCTATAGCACCCCAAGAAATAATCTTCAGGTCAGTCACTAACCATAATAGACATCTATCAGACATCGTGTAACATCTCTGTGAGCAGTATTGACAAATACTTAGATCCACTCCAGCCTGAGGCTGAAGTATGCTCATGACACATGAAGTTGAGCTTATGCAGGCTGAGATCATGTGCTTCGCATTGTACCTCTATTACCTATCCTTCTCGTAGGCATCTGACCAGGCGGCTGATAGTGGCCGGTTCCCCCCACTTGTGAAGTTCGGAAGGCTTGACTTGCCGACGTCGGCTCCGCAAGGGAGCTTGGTTTGTTAAGCTTACGCGCCGATTACAGATAAACATCTCGTCGGAGGGTTTGTATGTAAATTGAGGAACCCATATACGCTAGTTTTCTTTCTCCTGCTCGCTTATTGTACTCTGATGAGGTTCGGGAGGCGTTGATGTAGGACATTGCTATCCTGCATCAATATGAAGTAATCCTTCCGATTTGTTAATCTACCAAGGCTTAGCAATAGCTATTGATATGAAATAGTCAAGACCTTTTCAGCTACGATGTAAAGTCTATGAAGATAACTGTGTCAGTCCTTTTGACTTTTCTGCTGGACCTCTCGCATCTCAAAGCCTAGACTTTGCTTGTTCGTTCAGTGCTCAATCAATCCTCAAAATTAGAACATACTACTTTTTCATTAGATTCTGTGATCATCATTTCTATTCGCTAGTATGGAACTCTCGTTCGTACCTGAGTCCGTGAAGAATATCCAATCGCCGTGGTTATGGCTTGGAGCAGCAGGTGTCAGTTTACTTTTCAGTTTACATCACTCCCATGGATATTAGACGTGTAGCTAAGTTTACGCTTAGTGGGCATTATACTGGTTGTTCAAGATTATTTATCGACTATTCTTCCACCCGTATGCCAAGTATCCAGGTCCGCGCGTCGCTGCAGTATCTGAGCTGTGGTATGCTTATCATTGGTAAGCTCCGGGAACTTCGAGTTGGTAGCCAACACATATTCAGCTGGCTTAGGTTTTCCGGCCGTTACCCTTGGGCGATCGAGGCAGCATTTAGAAGATACGGTGACGTGGTGCGCATAGCACCCAATGAGCTTGCTTTCTTCCGAGTGGAAGCACAGATAGGTTTGTTTATCAGGTTTGTGAAAGACCCATTGTTGACTGACCGCTTTGGAATTTAGACATCCTTATGGCCGGCACAAATAGAGGACGTCCTCCATTCATTAAGACGGAGTTGCATCGCATCCGCGGGAAACATGCCGGTATCGCATTTGATCCTGATCCAGAAAGCCATCGAGTAGTGCGAAAGATGCTGGTGCCAGCTTTCAATCCTCGTGCGCTGAAAAAGCAAGAACCAGCGCTTCATGTTCGTATGTTACGCCAGGAAATGTTTTGTTGCGTTAATATAGTGTTCCAAGTCTCGATCACGAAGGACTATTACTAATTTGGAGTTTCCAAAGACATTGACAACTTCATCAGCAAACTTGAAGAACTTGCTGGTGAAAACCCAGCTGATATGAGTGAGGTTAGTGCCTGGCGCCAAAATATCGCTGAATTTCGTTAATGGGTGTACAGTGGTTCGACTGGCTAGCCTGTGATATCGCCGGCGAAATGTGTTACGGACACAACTTCTGCAACGTTGAAAGAGGTCAGTAAAATATTACAATGACCTCGCAGTGTGAATCTCTCTAACAGGTCTTACTCAGGGGAGAGCAGCTTGTTCCTCAGCACGTTCCGTCGCGCAGGCCTTTGGGGCACTCTCCAGCAAGTCTTCTGGCGGTTTCCCATGCTATATCCGCTGGTATTCCTAATGTTGCCCCCCAGGCTAGCAACAGTGATCCCTACGATCCTTCGAGAGAACAATGCGATCGTCCGCGACCGGGTCACTCGACGAGACAAGCTACCCCATCCAGATTATTTCTCTCTGCTGGTGAAGGATGGCCATGATGCTCCAGATCGTGATTTCCTCGTCGCTCAAGCCAACCCCCTGATTATCGGTGGATTTGACCCAGATACCAATCTTTTCACCTCGGCAGTGCATTTCCTACTATTGAATCCCGACCAACTCAAAAAGCTGCAGTTTGAAGTTCGCGATCGTTTTGCCTCGTATGGTGACATAATAGGCGACGCAGTGCAAGACTTACCCTGGGTCAATGCTGTGATTGATGAATCCCTGCGCATTCATACTAATGGCGCTTCGGGACTCCCGCGCATTAGTCCAGGAGCTACCGTGGATGGGCACTATATCCCTAAAGGAGTCAGTCTATACCTGTCCCTTTCATGTGCTGGTGTTTAATTTCTATCCGTATTCTGACAGACCGCAGTGTCGTGTGCAAACTTCGATCTTTGCTACTTCCCACTCTGAAAGGTACTTCACGCGCCCCCGAGAATTCTGCCCCCAACGGTGGTTACCGGCAACTCATCCGGATTATGAGCGCTCTTTTGATAAGGATGATAAATCTTCGTTCAAACCATTTAGCATGGGCCCTCGAGGTTGTATTGGCCAGAACATGGGCTACTTGCAAGCACGCCTCGTGCTAGCTAAGATGGCTTGGCGTTTGGATTGGGAACACGCCAATGCTGGGGAAGTCGACTGGGAGCGCGATGCTCGTCTCTACGCCATCTGGGAGAAGCCGCCTGTCCTCGTTCGCTTTAAGCCGAACGCTATTGGACTTGGGAGAGGCAAATAGAACTTCGCCTGTTCTTGACTCATATGCATACTGAAGCAGTGTAGGTGTGATGGCTTACGTAAATTGCAATTTTGGGGTTCGAAATTCACGTGAGGGGCTAAGGGGCAAGGGTGACATTAGTGTTTGTTATTGTACCGATTTCGTGATAGATTCCGATTTTTTTGGACTTCACCACTCAGTTTCTAGTCTTCAATTCGATCGTTGTTTTTCCCATTTTATCGCTTGAATACCTTCGGGTTTACGCGATCACATATTACCCCATTGATTTAGCTGGATTCTATCAGCTTGGGATGTGTAATTTTTAGATTTCCTCCTCGGCTGAGGTTCATGGGGCCTGCAGTCACTCGTGGCGGTTTCAATACACATAGTTCCAGATTTGCTAGGTCACCTCGCCTAATGTGTGAAAGAGATTAGCTAGAATTATGCTAGTCAATGACAAATACTCAATGAAGATGTTGCCTGTTGTTCGATTGGGTGCATCTCTTCCGCTAATAATGATCAAGGGGCATTACCAAGACTCGGACCCATTCAAAAAAAAAAAAAAAAAAAAAAGTCCCAATTTTGGCTATAACTATAGTCAGATACATAGAACTGTGTAGCTATTACTGACTTTATTGTGTATGTATAACTGGGTGAAAGGAAAGGGCAAGCGTTGCGTACTACTAAACGTCTTGATAAGGATTAAACCATTATAGTCAGATACATAGTTCTAATTGTAATTCAAACCTCAGTTATACGCGTATAGGTAGTTCCATGTCACAAGGGCTAGTATCTAGGGCTTGGAAAGGGTATTCAATATTGCGATAATCTTCTTGGGTATCAAGGAGGCATACAAGTCTGCTTTCCTCTTTGCCCTTAGGTCTCTATATACACGAATAGCTTCGCATTTACTTGCCTAGATAATTCAGGTCCGTTTCACAGCATCCAGCGAACACGGGTAGCTGAATCGTTTCAGGCCCCGAACTGCAGATTAAACACCGACTTGCAGATTGGTTACACAATATTGCGGACCGAGCCCTGGTAGGCGGGGAGTCACATGCCCCTACCTGGGGCTATTCCGTGTAACATTTTAGGCATACCCCCGTAGTAATGTAATAAGTACAATCAATAATTTTTATCCTATTCTATGGGAGTAAAATAAGTACCCTTTTAATAGACTTTATTAGACAGTCAATAAATTTATTCGTTGCTAGCTTTCTTTGTAATATTAAGTAGCATTGTTCAGTGTTGACAGCCTTTAGGATAAGGGGTGGATCTGGGCCACACTAAGCGACAAGGAATCATTCGTTTTACTCAGTCGTGAATATATTCGCTTATATCTCGTATTTCCAGTCTCATGAACTCCATAGGGCTGTAGTCTGTCGGCCAGACTATCGACTTACTATGTAGCCCTAGAAGCTGCATCGGAAGGGGCGGGTCCAATGTCATCTTTCTGATTTCCGATGCATCTTGGGGTCCCAACTTACATCATCCTTCCGAGCCCACATGGATCTAACGGATGGTCATGGTTCTAAGTGACTCCGACACATCGAGTTGAACCATCCGCCCAAGTGCCACTTCTTACAAATCTGTCTGGTTTGCATAGATTCTAACAGGTGACCAGGGCGGGTGAGCTTTGCCGCAAATCAAAGTTCCTCCGATGTCACATCGAGTCTAGAGACCTACTGAACGGATGAGATGAAACAAAACAAAAGTATCATTCTGTTCACGTCCTTTCAGAGTCGACAGATCTCCTCAAAAACAAGACCTCGGTAGGAGTGAAGAACTTTGCTAAAGACATCCTGGAAACCGGTGAGACGAGCTCGCTATGACACTCGCTACAGCCGTCCCCATAGACGTGCCCGAGACGCATACAGCGCTCATCCAGGCCTCCGGGGCAACATTACCTTCCAGCAAAATTACCCTAGTGCTTTCCAAAAATGCCCCTATTCCTCCTCTCCCGTCGCTAGACCACGTGCTCCTTCGTGTCCTCGCTGTGGCCCTGAACCCAACGGACCACAAGATGCCGACGCACTTCCCCATGCCGGGGTCAACCGCCGGTTGCGACTTCTGCGGCATAGTTGTATCGTCCACCGGCTCAACACAAAACTGGGCTCGACGGTCGCCACCGCCGCCGCCTGGAACTCGCGTTTGCGGCGCTGTGTACGCATATAACCCGGAGGATCTCCTCACGGGCGCCTTCGCCGAGTATGTCGTGGCAGACGCGCGACTTCTCCTGCGCGTCCCGGACGACTGGTCTGACTTACGCGCCGCGGCGCTCGGCGGCATCGGCTGGGGCACGGCAGGCCTGGCTCTGTGGGGATCGGGTACGATGGAGCTCGAGGGGCGTCCCGCGCGTCCCGTTGTTGCTGCTGCCGGCGGTGGTAGAACACCGGTTCTAGTTTATGGAGGGGCTACGGCAACGGGGACCATGGCGTGTCAGCTGTTAAACCTGTAAGTAACATTGTGCTCTCGTTTTGACCCAATCTCCCTCTCCTATTTTGCCTATAAGAGCTTGAATCAACCCTAACTTCTTCGCCCTTTATTTCTAGTTCTGGCTACCACCCCATAGCTGTCACTTCCAAGACATCGGCTGCTCTCGCGAAACGCTTTGGCGCAGCTGATGCAGTCTCCTACACGTCTCCGAAATGCCTAGAGAACATCAAAGACCTTCTGATGAAGTTACCGAAGCCACTCTCACTCCGCCACGCACTCGACTGCATCACGGACCCTGAGTCGTCAGCCGTGTGCTTTGGGGCGCTTTCACGCACAGGAGGGCGATATGCTTGTCTCGAGCTCTTCGACGAGTCATGGCGGAGCCGCCGCACTGTGCGCGTCGGAGTCGTCATGGCGTACGAGCTATGGGGCGCACGCATCATTTTCGACGACGTTAAGGGAGAAGCATGTGTCTTTGACGAAAAAGGGCACAATATGGGAGAGAAAAAAGGTTCTGATGGCGTGAAAGACCGGAAAAAAGGAGAACAGCAAGTTATGACAAAGAAAAACAACGCTGCGGCCTATTCGCGGCCCGCTAGTCCCGAGAAGCTCCAGGCGACCATTACATGGGCGGACGAGATGCAAAATCTGTTAGACAACGGCCTTATCAATAATCATCCTGTGCGTGAGCTGGAGGGCAAGTGGGATGGAATCATGAATGGGCTAGCCATGCTTCAGAGAGGTGAGGTCAGAGGCTGTAAGCTTGTTGTGAGGATTTCGGAGGCGTAAGGTCAGGACATTCTGTCCAACACTTGTATCGTTGATTTAGAGTTTTATGTGGGAAGAAATATATCCTCCTATCATGTTTCATGCAGGAACGATTTTTAGAAAGACCCTATTATATCCGTCAAGCAAGAAGCTTTAACATATTATACGCGATTCTACCACTCAATATAATGTCCATTTTTCCCTCTCAAATTTCTCAACGCACTACCCACCTTAGAAGATCTTGAGTTGTGATCATTTATAATTAGCTAACAATTCGCTAACCGATCATCGATCCCATTTTCTGCTTTGTCTACTCCATGCTCCACAGTTTGTCTCTTACTACTGCCCATTGAAACGCCTCGCCGCTTCAACCGCTCTTTTTATCTATGGGTGCAACAGCCTGTTCGGCATCCTTCTTCTTCTCGTTGGCTATTCCGTAATCCGTGTCAAGCTCAGTGCGCATCTTGATCTGCTTCTCTAGGAATACAAGGAGAAACGATACGCCAGAAAACACCACTGATATATACCATATGTACTTCAGGCTATCTGAGTAGACGCTCACGATCTCCCGTTTGATGTTGGGAGGGAACGAGTTGATGAATTCAGCAGTGGCTGACTCGTACGCTTTGCCATTGGTAAACATGGCGGCTACTTCTGGATCAGAAATCCGATTAGACATTTGGGTAAAATAATTGTTGAAAATAGCGGCGGGAATCGCCACACCCCAAATATTTCCAAATGATCGAACGGAGGACCAGGTTGCTGTCGCAGCAGCCTGGTCGCGCTCATCTAGTGGTGTTTGACATGCCGGGAGGAGAGTGTTGAGAACGAAGCCCGAACCGCCGGCGGCGATGATCTGGTAGATGACCCATTCAGCATTAGAGCTGTTATTGTCGAGGAGCGAGAAGAGTCCAAGGCCTATCGTATTGAGTGCAAATCCAACCAGATGTAATGGCTTATATTTGCCAAACTTGGCAAGCAGAAGAACTGCTGCAATAGCTGCGGGGACTACGATATCCAGAGTCAGCAATCTGGAAGAAGCTAAGACAGCCATAAGACGGCTTCATTTAAAACTCACTAGCTATGACGATCGCTGGCAGTAATTGCACGCCGGCTCGTGTTGGGGAGGAGCCAAGTACAGACTGGAAGTACACAGGCAAGAAGAAGAGTATCCAGTAGAGGAGAGCGGAATTCAAAAACGTGACAGCGAATATGGTAGCAGAGGTTCGGTTGGCGAACAGCCGAGGTGGAATGACAGGCTCTGGGATGAACTTTGCGGTCTCGAGGAATACAAAACCAATCAAGCCTAATAAGCCGAGAACTAGGGGCACAATAATTCTCCAAGATGACCACGGCTCGCGCGTACCACCATATGTAGTAGCATAGAGTATAGACACAGTGGAGGCAATCAGGAGTAGATTACCAACGTAATCAATTCGTCGTAATTTCTGAGCAAAAGACATCTCCTTGTTGTATTTGACGTTAAGAAAGAGCAGGATCTAACCAAAGTCAGCCGTTGAATTCATCGTACAGACTCTAAGGGATTCCGGCAGTATATGAGGGTATTCAGAAAGCTCCTAATATTAACCTTTTCCTAAGGCAACAGGGAATGGATAGATGCCAAAAATTGCTTACCATGATGAGTGATACGCCGCCGACCTATATTTTTTAGTTAATACAGCCCAATGAAAGGGTTGGGGAGATTTTACGGGCAAGTTAATCCAAAATACCCAACGCCAAGTTGTGGAAGCAATTATCGCTCCTCCGACATATGGGCCAATGGCAGTGCCGATGAAGTATATCAGAAGGACATAAGCCGTCTTCAAAGGTTGCAAGTCAGCAATATGGTTCACTTAAAAGGTCTATATGGGCTCAGGAAGTATACAGCGTATTAAAGAGAGCCGTCCTTGGATTCCCCGTCTGTGTCGCCAACCCCTCAGGGGGTTACTTACATAGTTTCCACGCTCTCTTAGGGGAACTAGATCGGACACGATGACATCGACAATCATATTGATACCACCGCTTCCCATGCCCTGAATAGCACGGCCAGCAATAATCGTGGCTGCGTTGTTCGCACCACCCGCAATACCACTGCCGAGGGTGAACAGGCTGACGATGACCAAGGTGATATATCGGCGACCGAAGATATTTGCCAGCTGGCCAAATAGGGGTTGCACAGCGGCACTGAGACAAACATCAGCAAATAGGACAAGGGGGACTAACTTGGGGCAGGGTTATAGCTAACCTAGTCAGGAAGAAGACATTTGTGACCCAGATATAATTGTCGCCGAGATCAAGCTGGGTGACGATGAAAGGGAGCGAAGTGGTGACAACGGTATTTTCGAGGGCACTGAGGATACCGATGACACAAAGGGTGGCGATGATAGCCCAAAATCTCGGATCTTTGTTGAATTTGGGTTTCTCTTGTTGCTCACTACGCGCAGAGTTGGTGCCGTCTAACGACGCCGGCGCATCGCCACACGTTCCTTGGGTACCGCTCATGGTGTTTGATCAGTAAATGGCAAGGAAACTTGAGGATTGTCAAGTAAAACAGAAAGAGGCTCTAATGATGTATAAACCATAATTCAAAGGTAGGCAGGCGTGTGTGGATACAGAGTGTAAAAGAGGATCGGGAAAGAGCTTCTTGCATATTCTATCACGTTTTGAAGGCCCAGAATATGAAGAGAGGGAATGTTGAGGCTCGTGGGTGAGGCGGGCCCCTAGTGAACACATCATGTTTGCGGCTACTTTTCATACGGCTCGGAGACTTTTGGGCTTGTTGTGTAAGCTCAACCGGGGTAATATACGGCTTCCATCCCGACCCAGGAAATAGGTACCATGGTGAAGTTGAGATCCGGGCTGTTAATCGTTGCTTTTTATCAAAGGGCTTAATTAGGCTCTTTGTTCACATGCTTTCATTTAGCGCTTATTATTTATTTGATTGTGTTTCATTGGTTTATTGATTGTGTAAGCCTCGTGATAGGAGACGGCTGAACCACTTGCCTACCGGACCTACCTACCTAGGTAGGTAGGTTTCACGAGCCCACCTTCGTCTGCCACCCCTTTTGGCTGCGGATGCCACCAATGTCCCATTTATTCTCAAATATACGCCACTTTAGCGGTATAAAGTTAGATACACGGCAAGGACTATACTTCTGCGTGACTTATCTGGCTGCTTATAATAATACATGTAACTTAACTGATATAGTATACTACCTAGTAAATCAAAAGTAACTTTACAAGCACTTAATTATACACTTAACTTTATATATACAATGGATGTTTTCTACGTCGTATAATCACGAAATACAGGACTTAGGGAGGCACGTGGGTTAGCTGCTTCGGCTGCTTAATTATATGTATATCACCTGTACATGCGAGAAATTGGTAGCATCCCCAGCCAAAAAGGGTGGCAGACGCCGCTGGGCTAGGTTTAATGCAGCTTCGGCACCAACAGCTTACTAATTTCCTTCAAAATAAGTTTAGAATTGCGGTCTAGATAGGCAACACTACGATCTAAAGCTCTTTAACTGGTCCATCGCCTCCTTTACTGTAGCAGTGCATATGTGCGGCGGGGGACTTTTTCGACGAATAAGAATATTGCCAATGGAAAGAGCATGAAACTCTCTACATTCTATATATACATGAGTCATGAAACTCTCTACATCTTATATATACATGAGTCATACTTGAGTGGGCAAAGATTGTGATCAAGGACTAATTAAGGGTCAAGGCTGTGTAGTTTTAGCGCTCATATAGATATATTTTGGACGTAGCATTCCGTGTTCTGAAAGTAGATTACAGATACTATATGGAACCTACTGCATATAATCTGGGGCGTGTTGTCTCAGCGTGGTTTATCACGGTTGATATACAGCGTCGTATTACTCCATCTATTACTTATCCCTTCACCTGAATAAGGGTAATCACGCCTAATTCTGCAGTGGACGTGGCATGCCATGCCAACCTCGGATGCAGACGCACCATCATGTCTCTTCCCGACCACTACACACCGGGGTCCCGATCGTCGTTGAGACGTTCTGCCTGCGACAGATGCCGGAGCATGAAGCTGAAGTGTATGCGGGACAGCAACTACCCTCAGACCTGCTTGCGGTGTATGCAGACAGCAGTTCATTGTCTGACTGGCCCAGCAAAGCCCCTTGGTCGAGCTGCTCGCGCTGCCGCCAGCCCGGCTCGAGAGCCTCCGAACTACCAAGACCCCGAGATTCCGAACACCAGCACTTCTTCCGCAGGTGTAGACATTTTGGGGGCTACATTCAACAATAGTGATCTTGTCAGCTGTTCCGGACAATTCGATTATATGTTGCTGGATCCAGATCGTGGCGTTGAAGAATCTTTGGGCCCAGATAGTATGGACTGCTCTCCTACAGTTATGGAAAATACCATAATGCATATTCCTGAGATACATGGGAATGAAGGATCTATATCCTTGAGCCAATGCACTGAGAGTCGCAACATAGATATATATGACGCCCAGAATACCGGGCTTCAATTCTGCCGACTCAATCTTACTCTGTCAGAGCAGCTACTGTTTTTTACAACACACTTATTGGGTGATACCTTGGAGGACACCACGTGTGATGCTGAGTCCGAGGGCTCGAGTCAATCAACCCCTATCTGCAAAGTCCTAGGCCTTACATTCGAGTTTGTTTCTAATCTACGGCACTACTTATCGCTCCAGCAGCCGTCGACTCATACGCGGCACCAGAACCTACCTTCTGCGTCGTTGTGGTCAACTGCACCGTCGCTGCCGCCCACGCCAACCACGGGATCAGCTGATGGCAGCTCCTCGACGTCCTTCTTCTCAGCCCCATGGCTGTTTAGTTCCCCATCCGATTCAGTACCATCCCCAGTGGAAGCAACAATAACGCCGACAGCCACATCTGCGAGTAACAAAGTAGAGCTGAGTGTCGTCGCCATACCGAATATCTTGTCCTGCTATCTGCACCTCGTAGCCATATTCGGAGTCTTCTTCCGGAATATGCACACATTCCTGCGCCAGACGCCAGCATCATTTCTGCCGCAGCTCCAGACTGTTCCCGGCCTTCAGCTTGCCGACATGCAAGTCGACCACGGCGGACTGCAACTAAAGATTCTCATCCAGGTCATAGAACACCAACTTATCACGATGGAGACCGTATTAGGTCTGCCGGACGAGCATCGTGTGTTTCCTAGGCGTCAAGAACGGCAACCACATGACGACGACCGGGGCATCCGCGTGGGCGGGTGCGAGATCGGGATGTTATTGACTGACGTTATGGGGAGTACTGTTGCGGCCTCTGCGATGCAGATCATTGCATCTCTGCGGGAGGAGATGGCGAAAGTGAGGCAAATGTTGTGACCGCAAGAGATGTTTCTATGTCGTGGGAATGTGTATAAATAGGGATTGATTCTGCGTTCATCTTTAGAAAACGCGAATATAGAAACCCGGGAAAACCTCGCCACGATAACTGGTTAACGAGCATAAGGGAAACCTTACGGCCCGCTACATATTATACACCAACAACTGACTATCATGTAACTACCTACTCACACCTGCTGGTAATCTTTATAAAAATCGTGGGAGAGACCTTCTGATTTGACCGGGCGAGAACCCGAAACATACTTGTCACGGAACAGAACTGCAGCTCTATACCATCATACTATCAAAAGATAGAACGTTATCAAGTTGAAGACTTAACCGTCTGCAGTTACTTATTTAGTTGGAGCCGTAACAATACTTATCCTTGGCGATCTATCGAGACAGTCCTTTTACGTCTTCGAGAGATAGTTGTTTAGAAAGTTACGCAACGTGTGCACAAAACACGCTACTTGTCATTTTCAGAGTTGTGATTGTGAGTGCTGCTCTCTACTGTTATTACCTGTCTTACTCGAAGAAATTATATAGTGAGTATTTCACCTAAAACCCCGGTTGAAGATATCTAATTCTTCAAAACAAAAAGTTTCTACATGCAACGCCTAATATCATCGGCGCAAGGTTCCTAGGTACAATGCATTTCTGATGCTCGAAGACCTCAGTGGGATTTTACCACTTCCTCTTCTCTCAACTCTGGACATCCCGACCCCACAATTCCCTTATCCCCGATGATGACTTACAGTAATCACAACAACATGCAGAGCATCAGAAGTCATCTATTCAATACATACATTATGGCCACATGTACAGATTCTATTTTACAAGATGTGATATACTATTTCATAACATTTGTTTTTACTCGGAATCCCACAAGGCCCTGCCACTTTCATCTGTTATAGTTTTTCGATCTAAGATTTCCTCAACAATCGTGCTCATGCCTTGTCTTCCATTCTTCTTTGCAACAAAGTGTGCAACCACTTCTTGCGGAGTTCTCGTACCCTCCTGCACGATCTTCTCGACGTCCCGTTCCGTAGGCACACCCAGGGACTTATATGGATACTCATCGAATTCCCGACTTGTCAGAAGTTTGAGCTTGGGCACGTCTTCGGTTACCTGGAAGAATGGCTCTTCGATCTTGTCTTCGGGGTTCACAGCTTCTAGACTAGCCGGCTGCCATTTCGGTGTTGGCCTCGGACGCTCCTTGGAGATTAAGCGGGCCGACACACCCTCGGTAAAGTCCGGATGCCGCATGAAGTGGGCAGCAATTTGGTGTTCCCTGTGGAAAGTTTCAGAGATAGACCAGTTCAGTCCCACCCGCATCTGCTTGAGAGCGACGTGTACCGCCGTGGGAGATCGCTGGTGCAAGGTGTGCAGAGTCTTCTCCGCCCATGCCTTGGTGGGGCCTTGTTCCTCCTTTAATGCGCGTATCACCTCGGCTACAGAATCCTTGCTGAAGCAACGATCGATAGCTCGTCGGAGTTCGCCACCGAGTAGTATGGGCTCTTTCGATGGCAAGCCTGTTGCATATTCCTCAATAGTCATCTCAATGATGGCCAAGCGTTTCTCCATGGTGTCGTAGTCCTTGAACCGCAATTCGGCCAGACGCGATTCTAGGCTGGGTAAACTCGTCGAGTGCAGGTAGTGGGTAGCAACACCCGAGTAAAAGACATTCGCCCCTGTTAATTGGTCGCTCGTAAGGGCCAGGTAGGTTCCTATAGCCCCATCCATTCGAGGAAGGAAGAATGATGCGCCGACGTCGGGAAAGAAGCCTATCGTCGTCTCGGGCATAGCAAAGACGGTTCTCTCGGTAGCGATTCGGAAAGGCGCATGTATACTCAGCCCTACGCCGCCGCCCATGGTAATACCATCCATGAACGCAATGTACGGCTTGTTGTAAGTCGCAATATAGTGGTTTAGCTTATATTCGAGGGCAAAGTAGTCGATAGATGCCTTTTGACCGCCAGGTCCTTCCATGTTTTGCTTTGCGAGGGCCGCAACGTCGCCGCCGGCGCAAAGGGCCTTGTCTCCAGCACCTTTCATGACGACAACATTAGCTAAATCCGACTGCTCCCATTCCACTAGTCGTGGCACTATCTTCCTGATCATCGAGGCGTTGAGAGAGTTCAATTTGCTTGGGCGGTTCAGTTCGATGGTCCGCAGACCGTAGAGATTGTTAAATACAACATCTTGGGGCTCGTCGCCGGGTAGCTCCCTAATAGTCTCGTTGACTGGACTTGTCGACATCTGAGCAAAACGGTATGGTGAGCAATCTACTTAAGACAGCGGGCCAGCAATCGTCTGTGAGCGTACCTGGGCTCGCGATCCTATTCTGGGGTCTAGGATCCTTGCTTTGAGAGGCATGTTGAAGTTGGCTCTGCGAAACGGGGATGCAGCCTGAGCTGCTATGCCACCGCGACTTGCAAATACCCTGAAAGACATCTAGGTGGGCGTACGGGCACGTGTATGTTTCCTCACTTCAATGCGCATGTAAATAGGTATTGCGCATCGAGTAGCGGACGAGGAACCCCAGACGTATATAACAATACACCCCAACGATATTGATAGGCGGAGCTTTATGCCGACGGTTATGCTGAGTGAGCCCGCAAATCCTCGGTCTTAAATTTTTGGAGCTTTGACCTTCCGTAACCTTAACGGCCCCACAAGTGCCACTACCACCTACAGCGTAGTCTAGGTACTTCGTACCTATCTTAGCATTTCAATTTCAGCCTTGCCTTGTCATTCCACCTCCAACTTAACATCCAGAAGACGCGGCACATACACAACACATCCATCATGGCGGACGCAAAGATTCAGTAAGTATCCGATTGATCGCAGCTATGATGAGATATTTGCTAAGACGTTCTACTAGGGAGCTTCTCACCAAGCCGAGAAACGAGTTAACGTACGTCGCTACCTATCACCGATACCTATCACTATTTACTCGACTCGACTCCACGACCACCCGCAACTACATCGTATCAGCTGACAAAGTTGTCCTACAGAGAATATGAGGTCCAATTACTCGAGGAGTACGAATTCGGCTCCGGGCCCTTGTCAATCCTCCAGACCGCGGTGCGCAGCCACACACAGGTGCTGATATCCATTCGCAACAATCGCAAGCTGTTGGCGCGTGTCAAGGCCTTTGACCGTCATTGCAACATGGTGCTCGAGAACGTGAAGGAAATGTGGACCGAGACGCCCCGCCTGGCGAACGGCAAGAAAGGCCGTCCCGTGAACAAGGATCGTTTCGTTAGCAAAATGTCCGTCGTACTATCCCACAGGAAGGATCTCCCTTGCCTGTGTAGACCTCAGATCAGCTAACCGTTCTCCTTCCATAGGTTCCTCAGAGGCGATTCGGTCATTATTGTACTTCTCAGCTAATGTTGTAAATGCGGAGTTGGGACTTTCGAAAACAAAAATATCACATGGTATTTGAAGGGCAGTACGGTGTTCTTGCCCCAGAAGAAGATACTAGGGGATAAAATTAACGACTTTCATGTCGGTCCGTTATCAACATCTTCGTGCTCATACCATAGATTGGGGCGGTAAGTCCGTTAAGGAAGCTGGAAAATTGAGCTTCCCTCATTGATGGGCTTCGCATCGGCGTCAGGAAGAGATACCACGAGTTAATACATGAATCAAAAATATTAACAGCCACTATTGACCTTAGATATGTTATACATGGTGCCCATATGTGCATTATCATCACATCTCCCATCCCTCTTCGTCAGGCTCAGTTCCAGCTAGACCCAGGAAGAAGCTGGCCAGGCCAAATGCCCCTGGATCAGGTACAGTCTCGAATCCAGATCCACCCACATACACAGCTCTGCCGAGGCTTGCTCGCATTCCTTTCGTTTTTCCTGCGGCCTTATTTGAGGCTATTGCGGCCTCTTTGATATTGCCAGTTTCTCCCAGGGTATCGACGAATGGATACAACGCATCCACAATAGTCCGATCACCTGGTCTGGCTGGTGTATATCTAGCAAGAGCCTCGCAGCTTTGCTTAAGGGCTTTCGACCATAGCTGCGGTGTAGCTTCTCCGGGAGAAAGGTCACGCAACGAATGGACAAGTGCGTTAAGGAATATGGCAAAGAGCGCGCCGGACTATTCGCAATACGTTAGCTCTTACTTGTCTACGGCCCTGTTTCCCGGTCCTAATCTCTAGGGGGGGATGGAATGGAACTCACAGTGCCGTCCATCGAATTCTCTATCACAGGCACAATGTTCGCCACATCAACTACGAGATCGCCCGTTGCCTGAGTTTCTTTCAGATGCTTCAAGACAGCTGCTTCCGTTAACGCACAGTCCGTCTTTAGAAAGGAAGTATCATACCTTCAGCTCCTCTCTTAAGACCAATCCCGCAGTCTCCATCTCCAACAACTGTATCGAATCTTGTGACTTCGGGTTCGACCGAAATCAATGCTTCAAGCCCTGATGTCAACTTTTCCGTGAACGCCACTGCGTCTGCCTTGAGTCCGCTTGGCTTGATGCTTTGGTCGGATGTCGCGCCGTCCTCCCGTGTATTCGTGTTCTTAGCTTCCCAGGTCTCCTTCGCGATAGGCGCCGACCATCCGGTGGCTTCACAGGGATAGTCCAGAAGCTGGATCATGCTGGGGCCGCCGATATCAGTATTCACAACATTCAATAGGGATATACTGAACCCGAGCCCGTTCAGACTCGTCATGTAAGTGCCGCTGAGAATCCTCACTGGCCGGATGCCCCATTCTCCGAGCTGCTTGACGACTTCCGTAGTGATGCCTCCCAATTCGAGGACACTAACACCACCCAAGTTGTTCACTAAGAGCACTACTTCGTTCGAATTCACATTGAGGAACGCCCTATCCTTGTCGTTTTTATCAAGTAGCTGAGACAACATCGTCTTCACGAGCTCGGGAAGCTCGACCTTAGCTCGACCGGACCCTGCCTCATTGTGGATGCCCATCCCAACCTCAACCTCATCGGCACCCAGACTTCCCTCGGCTTTAGGGTCGAGAGGTGCTCGGCCAGGGACGTGAACGTGCTCGAGACTCGCTCCGACGCTGACCAGATTGTCCGCCGTGAGCTTGGCAACTTTGTATACTTGTTCCAGAGACGCCCCCTGAGCAGCGAGGGCACCGGCGATCTTGTGAACGAGCACGGTGCCAGCGATACCACGTCTTCCCACCTTCCCGCCCTTCTCCCTACCAACGCCCACATCGTCGCCAACGACGAGCATCTCGACTTTCAAGCCGGCAGCCTTGGCCTTCTCAACCGCCATTCCGAAATTGAGTACATCCCCGGTGTAATTCATCACCGTCACTAGGACGCCCTTGTCGGTATCGACCCGCGACGTGATAGCCTTCCGCACTTGCTCCGCGCTAGGAGACGCGAATATGGTCCCCGCGACGGCGGCAGATAGCAGACCCGAGCCGACGAAGGCGCCGAAGCTGGGCTCGTGGCCGCTGCCGCCGCCGCTAATGATGGAGACTTGCGGTGCATGACCAGGTCTTCTGTATACAATCTTATTTGCGGCGTCCAGCGCTACAGATGGATTTGTTATGGATAGGCTCTGCAGAGCTGTGTCTACCAGAACGGTAGGGTCGTTAATGAAGTGCTTGGCCGACATGATGTGAGCTGTGTGAGGGCTGCCTGTCGCCTGGATTTCTTGTCATTCGTGTCAAAATCCCGAGCACATGAGTGATTGTGTGTGTTTTGTTTTAGATGGAAGATCTAGGCAAGCTAGGTACTTAAATGCTTTATTTGATCTAAAACTACAAGAAGCAGCCCTCCTCAAAGTGTAAATACTGGAACAGCAAGCCTAGACTCAGAGGCGGGGTTAGTCGTTGCCGAATCAGAAACACGGATTTGATTATCCTGGGTTACACTGGAATATTTTCTCCGGATTCACTTATCATAGCTGCCTACATCGAGTTGGGATTTCGATGCTGTCTCGATCATCGCCGAGGTCAGAGATGTACCCCAAGCAGTCGGGTAAGACAATGAGGGGCTTTGGCGTGACAACACCGAGGGGTATTGGAGGTACCTAAGCTGCTTGGGTGGGTTTACTGCGGCTTGTGCGCCCCGCTCTTTCAAGGAGATTGTGGCTTGATTGGTAGATACCTATCTCTTCGCATACTGTTTTGGCACTGCAACTTTATTTGCTGCATCCATAATTAGGTAGTTTCCCAGAACTCAAGTGTGTTGCGAGACCTCGAATCTTAATATGTATCTCTGTTAGAATTGGGAAAAGTACCCTGCAAGGAGGTATTTTGAGTTTATTGGCTGATTGGGCGCTTGGCATCCATTGGTGCCGTGGGCTTCGGCCGTGGGGTCTGAGCCTACCTTATTTCTGCCCCACGTACGATTATCAGAATTTAGGTGGGATTTGGGAATTGCTTGTGACGAGTGACTCAACTTTTGCCGGCCACATTCACTTAAGTTGAACATGATATTTCGTGATATACTTAGGTACTCAAGCACCAGGTATCTACCAACCAGGAAGAATTACGTACAGTAACGGCGTACAATTGATTTTACCACCAGAGTTATCTCCCTGCGCGACCGATTTTGGACGCACTCTGAACACCTTTGACCTCTGCCGCTCACCAGCCTTCATTTTAGCAACATATCCAACCGATTCTCGTTGCGCAGTGGCTAAAACTCGGCGAATCGATTATGTCGACAACGACCAGTGAACCTCCACAGGAGGAGAAACCCAAGAGTGTAGAGAAGCCTCAAAATAGTCCAGCAAACGCGCAAGCCCCTCCAAATGGCGAGTCGCAACCCAAAGCCGAAAATGCGGCGTCGCCCGCAGCTCCCAAGCTTTCTGGTGCGCAACTAAAGGCGAAAGCAAAGGCAGAAAAGCAAGCGCGACGAGCTCAAGCGAAGGCCTCCAAGGAAACGGCACCGGGCGGTGCATCTGCGCCCGCATCGGCTGGACAATCGGGCCATCCGCCCCCAGAATCGAAGGGGAACAAGAAAGGAGGCAAACAAGAAAGCGCACCATCCGCTAACTCGGGTGCAACTGGGAGAGCTACTGGAGCTAAGGCATCTGTGCCAACCGTTCCCCCGAAACCAGAAAACTCAATACCAGAATGTTTCAGTCACCTCACCATGGCCAAGAGGTTACCAATCACCCAAGCCGACAAAGACGTCCATCCCACAGTCTTGACCCTCGGCCAGCAAATGGCCACTTTCACCATAGACGAGAGCATTTCTAGATTAAAAGCCACGCTACTGGCTTTCAAGAAGGTACAATTCATATCTCCCATTATCTATTTTTCGAGTTAGCACTTATAGCTTCGCTAGGTTATCGATTCGTATACCACTCCGCCTGGAAACACGCTCGCACGACATCTCACACCTCATGTCCTGAATCCACAAATCGAGTATTTGAGCGCTTGCCGCCCGATGTGCTTTTCTATGGGAAATGCCATCCGCTGGCTGAAGTTGCAAGTCAGTAAGATTGATCCGGACGTCCCAGAAGTCGACGCCAAGAAAGAGCTTTGCGCTAGTATAGATGCGTTCATACAAGAACGCATCAACTTCGCGGATGTTGTAATTACCCAAAAGGCTGCTGATCATATCCAAAATGGCGAGGTGATCTTGGTATATGGCCGGAGCACTCTTGTTGAGCGAACTCTGCTTCATGCCCATTCGGTCGACGGCAAAAGGTTCGAAGTTATCGTAGTTGACGACCCGTACGAGCGACAGGGCCAGAACTTGGCTAGGAAACTGATTGAAGAAGGATTTAAAGTGTCGTATAGTGGCGACTTTGGCGCGCTTCGGTTTCATGTCAGGCGCGCTGATAGAATTTTCCTCGGCGCTGAAGGGATGTTTAACAATGGTGCGCTATATGGCCGCTGCGGCACGTCTGATATCGCTATAACTGCCAAAGACTTCGGAAAGCAGGTCTTCGCGCTTTGCGAAACTATCAACATCACTGACAGAGTATCGACGGATTCGCTCACATACAACGAGATTGACCCGGAAAGATGCTCTGGCTCTTCTTTCAGATTACTCTACGACACCACTCTTAGTCATTATCTATCTACAGTCGTGACTGAAATATCTAGCGCTCAACCGACATCAGTCTCATACCTGCTGCGGAAACTCGAGGATTCCAACTAGAAGATGGAACTTATCGAAGAGATCATGAGTACTGAAGGACATCTATGGATTGAGGATCTGAAATAGCGTCTGTGTATCATACAAGATCTAGGAAAGAGCCAGTTTGCATACAGCAAGTTATGCGGCGTACCCATCTCAAGAGAAGGGGCAGTGAAACCGGAGGCCGGGGTTCACGAGGATAATAGCGGAATTTAATGCGTGAACAAGATGAAAAGCTGCTTCGATTCGCAAATAAAAGTCGATGTTGTCGGCTTCGTAGTTTTGATATTTTAGATTTCCCTCATGTCATGTACAATAACGGGATATAGACCGGTTACGATGATTCCGCCTCGGCATCGCGAGCTGCTTTCCTCGCCCGCTTTTCCAGAATTAATCGCTTGCGCTCCTCCAACACAGCCGATTGTCGCTCGTCAACACCCTGTAGCCAATATCCGAAACTTGCGCCGACACCCGCGAAGACTGGGTATGCCCATAATGAGCTCCTGTTGAAGAATGGCCGCATCTCGAGACCGAGCTGCCAGACGCGGACGGCAACGCCTACACCAAGTCGTCAGCTATATATTACAGATCCAGTAGAGTAGCTTGCAATCGTCGACGGGGACAAATGGTAAGCCCGAGAAAGCTAAGTTGTCATACCGAAGCCGGACCAGAAGAGGACTCTGTGCACCATCGTGGGCGATTGGAGAGGAGATTCGTCTTAGTGGCCGATTTCAGCGGATTGATCGAGTAGAAGGCAGGTCGTCGATATCCTCCCTATCGGCGGCAGACTGTGTTGGTGGTGATATGCGGCGATTAATGATTGTCGAAGCTATGGGCTTGAGACAGGATGCTGTGGAATTGAAGGTTCAGTGGCAGGGGTATTTGGTTGCGCACAGACCATCCAAGCACTAAACTGGGGTCGGTACAGGACGCGTGCAGGCTTGAATTTACGGAGCATACCTGTTATTCAATGGGGGATCCTTACCTCCGAATTCGTTTTCTCCTAAGCTGCGTCCCCGGGACGATATAGCGAACCATCGCCAAATGTCACAGCCTTCTCTTTCTCGGCATCCCTCCACCTTCCTCAGACAGATTTCTAGCGACTAGGGTGCTATACTTATACTGCAAGAAAGAAATTGCATCGCAAGCTATTCGATCCTGGTTGGTTGTAATATCTGAACTGAGGCCCGATGGCCTCTTCGGCGGTTGCGATGACTTCCACAGACCAAACGCCCGCTCCTCTGAACGGAATAACGCCTCTCGCGCCCAGAAAATTCAAGGCCTCGGACCTCCCTTTGCCATCAACTACGCGATCAGCGATTGAGGGTCTGGCGCACAGCTTCAAGAAAAAGGGCGGATACGATGCGATCCGCAAGCAAGTCTGGGAGAAGTTTGAACAGAGTGTAACCACACCACTTCGCTTACTCTATTATGGTAACAATGGGATGAGTGGCTGATTATCACCGTCATTTAGGACTACGAGGCTCAAGTTACCAAATCGATCCTCGAGGTGGCCGAACAAGAAGTCGAGCGCAATCCGGCCCAACTCCTCACCCTCGAACGCCGCAAAGCTGCTGCTTTGATTGATGGCGCGCTTGATCGCTCCGGTGTCTACCAGAAAGCCGAGGCCGTCCTTGACCAACTAATAGACGTGAAGGCCATAGAGGCCCGCATGCGCGAGCTGCGCCAGCTTGAGATTGGGGCTGAAAAGGCCGAAGAGGAACGTGTGCGCGGTTCCAAGACAGACGAGGAATATGCTGCCGAGTCAACCGCGAAACTAGCTGCCCGCGAACAGCTTCGTCAAGAGATCCGTCTTAAGGAGAAACAAATACAGGAGGAGAAACTCAAGATCGAACGCGAAGAGAGAAAGAAGCGCGAGCGCGAACGAGAGCGCGAGATAGAGGCCGCCGAGGCGAAACGCAAGGAAGAGCGCGACGCTCGTCGGCGAGAAAGAGAAAAGAAGGAAGAAGAGCGTCAGCGTGACAGGGAGAAGGAGCGGGAAGAGCGGCGTCAAGCGCGAGAGCGTGACCGTGGCCACGATAGAGATCTCGATCGAGACGCCCGACGCAGGTCCAGATCCAGATCGAGGTCACATCACAGAGATAGGGACCGCGATAGAAGTCGGCGACGTGATAGTCGCGACAGACGACGACGTGATCGATCCGCACGAGAGGAGCGCGATCGCAGTAAAACAGAGGACATCAAGAAGCAACTTACTAAGGAAGACCTTGAGAGGCTCGAGCAAGAAGCACTCGCAGATCTTCTGCGTGAAAGTAAGAAGGATAATTCCAAACCGCTCGAGATGGAGATCGATCAAGCTCTGGCACCGCCTCCTAGAAGGACTAAGCCTGCCTCTGCAATACAACCCATACGTCGTGATTCTACTAAGGCATCAGATCCGAAGAAGGCTCCAGAATCAGCAAAGAGCGAGTCTACAGCAAAAGACCCCAAGGGCACTAAGGAAACAAAAGATGGGCAGTCCAATGAGTCTAAGAGTTCCCTTGAGCCTAGAGAGATCAAGGATACCAAAGATCCTAAGGATTCGAAGGATTCGAAGACCAAGAGTGAACGAAGGTCTAGTCCCGTCCCATCACGAAGTCATCGGGACCGATCACGAAGTACCAGAGCCGACCATAAAGATCGCGAGCGAGCTCGAGAGCATAGTCGTTCACGTGGCAAAGGTGATGAGCGGGGTCGTAGTACATCGCGCTACCGGCCAGCCCGTAGAGAGCGAAGCAGATCACGGAATCGCATACGGGAACGAACACCCGAGAAGGATACCTACAGGCCTGGAGATCGCTATAGAAGCCGATCGCCACGATTACGAAGAAGTCGCTCGAGGGCGCGGCATGAACGGAGAGACCGTAGCCGCTCGCTGGACTGCTATAGACCTGAACGTAGAGAACGTAGCCGTGCCAAAGATGAGCGTGAGAAACGGGCCCGAAGCCCCTCAAGGACACGCCCCGATCGGCGAGATAGTCATCGGGATCGCTCTCGTTCTCCTCGCGATCGTACAGAGAGACGTGATAGGAGCCGCTCTCCTCGGCGTGTACGTAGCCGGGAGAGGGACAAAAATAAGGATGATAGTGAGAAACCACGCGATCATGCGGGCACGGAGGGGAAAGAACACAAAGATCGCGGCCGCGAGGTGGCTGTTGAACACGAGAAAGAACGCGGAGACCACGACCGTGACCACGATCGGAAGAGCCGTTCTGTATCTCGACCAACAACATCCAAGGGAACTGTGCTGAACGACGCTGAGACATGGAAGCAGAGCGAAATTAAGAGGCGCGAGCAGGAAGCCAAAGCATATCTCAAGGCACAAAAGGAAGCTCGCGAAAAGGGGCTACCTATCCCCGGGCTTGATGATAGACGAAGTACTGGCGACCGCTCCCCCGAGATCAAGAGATCGCGTGTCGGCGATGAGATCGATCGCTATCGTCCCGGAGAACGTGATCGGGACCGGGACCGGGAGAGGGACAGAGAGAGGGAGAAAGGTCGGGACCATGATCGTGATAGGGAGTCTGAAAAGCGCGGAGACAAGTATCCCGAGCGAGACCGGGACCGAGGTGACCATAATCGGGAGGAGCGACGTGACAGAGAACACGAGAGAGACCGGGACCGAGATCGTGACAGCCGCCGCGAACGACGACGAAGCAGAAGCAGAAGCCGCAGTCGACGCCGCGAGCGTGAGCGCGAACGCAGCCGGGACAGGAACCGAAGTCGTGACCGTGACAGGGCTCGTTCCCGTTCCCGAGATAGATACCGCGACAGGGACAGGGATAGGGATAGGGATAGAGACCGGGATCGCGACCGGGACCGGGACCGAGATCGTGACAGGGCTAAAGAGCGAGATAGAGACCATGACCGGGATAGGCGCAGCCGACGCGAAAGAAGCACGTCTCGCCGAGATAGGCGCAGACGGAGTCGGAGTCCGTGAGAAAACGGTTCCTCAAATTCGTCACTCGGTACTTAGAAAGACATGATCATGACGTTTCTTACTATTATTACTGTGTAGAACTATGTAATACTGGAGCGGCTAATTGAAAATAAAAGAGGCTCTCAATTTGTTCCCCTTCAAGAAGCAGGTCAACCGTTGACGCCTGCCTATCTTGAGCCTCGCTGGTAATAGCTGGATATGACTTTTCGATCTGTGAAATCAAGGCGACTCTAAGTAAGTATCAATCTAAATTTTTTTTCATCGTCGTCGCTTTCCACGACCTGTAGACACGACAACATTTTGTTGCTGATACGTTAGGTAGGGATTTCGGAAGCTAGGACTTGTTGGTTTTGGAATAAGCAAGCGCCTTTCAGTGAGGTGTTTCATGCCTACATCAGGTACATAAATTCACCCTGCATTTCTAACTGCTCAACTTGAAACATTAGATGCTTAATCACAATGAAACGGAAAAAAGGAGAATAAGACAGCAGTGCATATGCTGTAGCCGACGGTCACATGATCTACCCAATATCAATGTCTCAGCGATTCCGGAATCTAGTCCGTCGGCCATAGCTGAGGTAATTCTACATAGTCGATGTTTTCTACTTACTATCGCAGACGTAACTAGGTTATATATATACCGTTCATTCTGTCGGAATTAACGGCGTCTTTTCCCCCCGCAACACTTACCTATCTAAAGACATTTATTCTTTACTCGAGCAGTACAGGTGTATAATCGCCTTACGCATTTTAATATTTTCCTCTAACATAAATAGAATGAATGAGATACTCGAAATTTCCCGTGAGGGTTCTCATATACATACGCTGTTGCACCAGCTCACGCAGCATAAATTGTTAACGAACGTGTGAACTTATTACTCTACAACCTGGATTTAGGCTCACATGAAACCTAGAACCGTTGAGAGAGAGCCGTTGCCTGTCGTCTAAATTACACATAAATGTTAATCCTTTCCTAGATAGTCACTTGACTTATGTGCGTGTAGGACTTGGGCGATCCGGTTTGAGCAAAAAGCAAGCACCTGCGCTAGGCCTAACCAGACCATGAATCATCAAATCACGGAACTGGAAATATTTTGAGATCTCTGGCCTGAGGTAAGGCCGAGCTGTAGTTAACTGATCGCATATGCAGCAGTTCAATCCGAGCATGTCTTGCATGTAGTGTCGAATTTCATTAACGATTGCATCTGATGAAACAGCATGAGACTTCTGTAACTGTAAGTTACAAGGCTTGGCAACAGCTTGTGGGTCCCCGATACAATCGAGTGTCAGCCGCTATGCTGTGCTTATTTATTCATGCATGCATGCTAAATAAAGGAGCCTGGCTTACGAGGCCAAAGCAGTAAGTTCAAGGTTATCCAACTCGAGTTCCATCGAATGTTGGTTGTGGTTCGAATCTCTCTATGTTATGGTATTTTATACAACTCTCCCGGATCTGAGTATTGTTAAAGTCCGATCTTACATCATTACTACGGCTCCCGTGGCTTTTAGTGGGCCATCCAACACAAATCACGCCCGCATTGCCACTCGAGTTAGAGTACGTGTACACCTAGGCTACAGCCAAGGCAGCCACGAGATGGGTCGATTCCGGTCAATGCCCAGGTATTGCCTGGGTATAGAAAAGTGGAGTGGATAGCGTTTACTATGAACCTTGAATAGTCACCCCCACCTCCTGTTAAGGTACAAGCTGCACCAAACGGCGAACTACTAACAGTCACTAGGCGGAGGTTGTATCAGTAGACCCCGGCACGCCCCAGCCGCCACCGACAAATCCGGAAAGGTCAAACCAAGTGCCAAGATTGCTACGACCCTGACGATTTGCTCGGGCGCAGCGGGAAGAGGCCACCGCGCCAGCTCAGCATACCTACACCACCCGTACCTGCTGTGCTAACCCGCTACACTGACAGCCGACAGCATCGAGACCACACTTCGACGTCGTTGTCGTCGTCCAACCTGCATTGCTGCATGGCCGCCGTCCCCATTATTACCCCAATCCCACACTCAATTCTCTCTGTAACCAGTCACACGTTAGGTGCCCTTCTTCGCTATCGTTCTACCATTCAGTTACTCCGATTCCTCCTCCAAGCTGGCTTGCTATCTTCCCTCACCTATTAGTATATACTAAACCAATCGTTTCAAGCAGGTCGCGAAGCTCTTCGCTTTCTTTCCCATTGAGTTCTCTTGCATCTTGCATCATTCTTTCCTTTTCCTTCTGCCATCCTCACCCGACCAGCACCATCGCCATCGTCATCGTCATCACTGCTTCCAGCCCAGGCCCAGACACTCACACCGACAGCAAACGGGCGCAAACTCGCCCTTACCGACACCCTTACCGTAGCGTAGCGCAGCGTCTATTGCCTTATCGCCGCCACATTCCACAATTCAGCTCGTCAGGCTATTGAAGTCGTGTGATCTACGACGAGGACTACAATACAACTACGACAACCTCGATCGTCCCTCGTCCCGCCTAAACGACACCCCCGTGTCTTCGAAA
Organism: Xylaria sp. Z34; assembly: GCA_037356055.1. Classification (NCBI taxonomy): domain Eukaryota; kingdom Fungi; phylum Ascomycota; class Sordariomycetes; order Xylariales; family Xylariaceae; genus Xylaria; species Xylaria sp. Z34. The sequence goes on from JBAWJW010000016.1 coordinate 112,611, forward strand.
GACCTGTTGAGCACTTTGTTTGATCGTAGGCGGCATTATCCTCTTCTTTCGCAACAGCACCGTGGTATTCGTCCTCGAAGGGACCGCGGCCGAATGACTGTGGCAAACCGGTGACGGCGGCGTGCCAGCTTTGGGTCTCGCTTATTTTACCAGCAGCACACGATCCCCACTAGCCCATCATGACGAGTCCTCTAGATGGCATCGTCATTGGGCTACTTTCGTCCTTTGGCTCTGCCGTCATAGTAGCTGTCATCTTTCTCGTCATCTATTTCTTCCGCCACACCGCATCCGGTCGTATCTTCCTCGACCGCATAGGTCGACCCGGCGAATATGATGATGAGCAGGCGTTTGCAAGAGAAGAGGCCGAGGCCCTGGAGACGATGGATGATATGCAGAGAACCGAATACCTCAGAGCAAAAGGTAACCTCTCTTCCCTTGCCGTTTAAGATACGAGACAGTTCCCCAAATGTTATGTTGTATTCCCAGCCTAACCAGTTATCAGCCTTTATACAGGGAAACCCACCCGAGTCAATCCAGACGGACATTTCATTATCACAATATTTAGCTATTCAAGAAAAGGGCGTATCAGCATGGGAGTTTGAGCCGGAATTAGAAATCGCCAACTGTTTCGTTGAAGCCAGGACTGAGATTGAATTTTTCGACTCCGAGTGTACAGTCATGAGCAATTTACCTGTGCCAAAACAAAATGAAGTTTATTACTGGGAGGCCAAAGTATTCGAAAAGCCCGAAACCACATTATTAAGCATTGGGATGTCTACGAAACCCTACCCGTTATTCAGACTTCCAGGTATGTTTATCATGCAATTTCTGTGGCCCTGTTCATTGCTTACCATTGTCTTTAGGGTACCACAAATATTCGGCTGCCTACACATCGACAGGCGCACGGAGATATAACCAGCCATTCATGCCATCGCCATATGGGCCCCCAATCGTTCAAGGTGACGTAATCGGCGTTGGCTACCGCCCTCGAACTGGTACTATTTTTTTCACACGTAATGGCAGGCGGTTAGATGATGTCGTTCACGGTTTAAAGTCACAAAACTTCTTCCCCTCGGTTGGTGCCAACGGCCCCTGCATTATTCATGTCAATTTTGGACAGGCTGGATTTGTCTTTATCGAGGCCAACGTGAAGAAGTGGGGGCTTGCGCCTATGACTGGCAGTTTGGCACCGCCGCCACCTTATGGGAGCGAACAGGGTAGTATCCTATTGGAATCTGGCCGTAGGAAGGACGAGACTCCAGGATCACCATCGCAAACTCACTCCTATTCCCAATCACTTCACACATACATCAACCGAGGCTCTATACTAGATTCTGGTCATGCTCGAACACGCAGCGGCAGCTACCGAGTACTCCCACCCACTAGTCCAGGACCGCAGAGAAGTCCTACAGATATTTCTCTAGCACAGTTAGTTCCGACGGATGAGGCAGGCGAAGGGAGCAACAGCGGCCATGGCTTTCCGCCCTCTGGAGATCATGTGGTTAACATCGCTGGGCTAAGCCTACACGAAGCTTCACACCCACCACCCGAATATACCAGTCCCGAACATTCCGATGAAGATGGCAGCGGCTCTGAGAGCGATATTGCTCCGTTAATCAGGACGCCAATGCGGAATCGTGGGGCTTCTGCTGCCGCGCTCCGCTCGAACAACCCCCCAATTCCTAGTTATAGTGATGCTGTACGCCAAGGCGCTGGTAGGGATAGAAGTCGAAGCGATACGAGTGCCATGCAGAGGCGGGGCGGTTATTGAGATTGGCTGGCATTTTCCATCAAAAACTTGGTCTGGAGTTCGTAGGCGTAAAAGGATTTGGCATAGTCAATATTGTGAGAGGATCGAGCGCCCTTTCAAATAGGGAATCCACACAACAAAGTGAAATGGTCAGGGTGGGAAATACTGCCAGTCTGTTGTTAGAAATACCCGGCTAGCAAGACACATTGTAAAGCCATCAAACATGAGAGGCGGCGTTTGCGGGTGTTGTTGTCTTTTTGTTTTTTTTTTGTTGTTGAGATGATTATTCTTAACCCGTTTTATAAACCAGCCATGCATGGGCTGTATTGTATTCCTGGCTGTAACAGGTTTTAACGACGTTACTTATACTACTACATAGATACATTGCATTGGAAGCCCCGGCTTGAACTGGTGTTAGGGCAAGCAAGCCGGGTGGTAGGCAAACACACACCTCTCGTGTCTTTCCTCGATTCAATACGCAAGAAATATTCCTCTCATAGTTATTTTGTCGGTGGGGTTAGTTGAGCTGTGACTTACTTGCTACTGGATTTGGTATTTATCTGTTTCAAGGACCATAAGGAAGGCAGACGGTTTTAGATGCGGACGTTTGGTCTCTTTCTTCTTCTTAACACTAGATTTTTCTTCGGTTTTAGCCCTCGCTTGATACCTAGCTGGCCTGTGCACGCCAGTTATTGTTTCTACGAAAGGGTGCTCTTGACCTGAGAACGCGGTCAGTGATATCGTTGTGGAAGTTTCGGGGGCTTCCTTACATTGTCGCTCCTAAGTTGACTGGGAGAGATGATCTATTTAAAGTCGATGTTTATTCAGAATGTAGACTGAGAATAGACGGTCGTATGCATTCGTTATTCTTATTCATGCATGACGGGATGGGATGTTCAATAGCAAGCAGATGGCGGGTCAGGTCTGCTGATTGTTTCTTGACTATGAGCCCAGGTATCGTATTTTCCACATTGTCGCTGAGTCTGTTAAGATATCTTTGTCTCTGTCTGCCTGCTTGGATATGTTAGCTTCGTTCCGCAAGTATAGAACTGGGATCTTGTGTTATAGGTATGGCTGAGAGCGGGAGGGTAATTATAGTCATTAGCTCTAAAGACATTACTATAGGGCGATGAACGCCTTGTGACGAGTCATCGTGCTTCATATCAACCGTGCGATGGCTATTTCATATATGCTTTGTTAGATAGAACCTTCCTTCTAACTTAAGAGACGGAAAACACATGCAGAACTTCGTTCCTTGATTGTCACATGCAACAGAATAATATGGTATGTCGTGAAGGTACAGTGTATCGCTCCCAATTTCTTGTATTGAATACTTTTGGCACTCAAGGCGGTAAGCCCTTTCTGAGCATTCTTCTGTCTGATATCTCACTTATTAGTGAGATCATCCTGCCATATTGCTTACGTTTGTTGGTTTGATTGAATAAGCCGTTGCTACTACCCCCCATTCAATTTAACAACTATGTGTTGCGGTGCTCGAGCTGTAAATAGTTCGTGTTAGCTGACATAGAGATCACTATTGTTGGACTTGAGTGATATACCGGTCACTTGAATGTATGTATGTATTCTTGACATAATTGCCTTATGTCTATTTACGATTCCAGGTTGTCATAGGTCCGGATATGTGACCTCAGCTTGGAACAAAGTATTTAACTCAGCTAAGAATTCTTTTTAGGTCTAAAGAGATCCCTATCTCTAGCTCAAAATATCTGTATACACATAAATTTTAAGTCGACAATCTACTCCTTGTCCAACCGAGATCCAATCCAGCTCCTCCTTACAGCTCAGCGAAAGCCTCGTATTATCGTCGGCTAATAGCTCATATGCTTTCTGTAAATATGTCTTGACGAGTTTCTGGCAGTCCTTGCCGTGTAATAGGATATCTCAAGAAGACGGATGATATTGAAGTTATATGACCTGGTGGGGGTTTAAAGCTTTAATAACTCGCATAAATGTTCATGATAATATATTTCCTATGGTAAAATGGAAACACTAGTTCAAGTAATAGATATGGTGTCGGCTTTGGGTTTATATAGCAACAAAATACGTGGGTCGCCTTCCCACTTTCCACTATTACAAGAGCTAGAAATCTAGGGCTTGGAAAGCTATTCAATATTGAAATAATCTTCTGGGAGTTAAGGAGGCCATATGAGTCCACGTTCCTCTCTTGAGCCCTCGCAGCATACCTAAGTTTATATACACGAATAGCTTCGCTCTTGCTGGCCTGAATAACTCAGGTCCATGTTTGCTATTATCGTAGCCTTAAGCAAATACGGGCAGCTGAATACTTCAAACACTAACTTGTAGACTAGTTAGGTATGTCGCCGACCTGACCCTGGTAAAACGGGTAGCTGCATTCCCTACCTAATGATCAGTCCGTTTGACACCCACTAATATGCATGTTTGATAGCAACAAACGAACAAGTGGGTAAGGTAAACGGGACTGTCTCATGTCATATTACATGTCACATTTGAACTTATGCATGGTTTTTTTCCCCCAGTGACAACATCCCATACAACATATATGATATCCCTTCTGGCCTTCTGTGTTCTCTTTCATGTCTCTGGACTAAGTATCTAGTCTAAGTCTTGTGCTATTACATAAGCTATCGGTAAAGCTAAGCTAAGCCTAGCCTCCCTTCGCTTAGCTCCGATACCGCAAGTTCTGTTCCGCAACCAGAATTGATCAGCCCCAATTAGTCCTGGGGCCGTCAGACAGTCGATTTGGCGCAATGGTAGCGTACAGACCTCCTAAGTCTGGGGTTGCGGGTTCGAGTCCCGTGATCGATGCAACGCGATCAGCTACATGGTTGAATCATCTTTGGGCGAATGGTCTAGGGGTATGATATTCGCTTTGCATATAATCTGGTACATCTTCGATGTTCACAGACGCATTGCTTGCGAAGGGTCCGGGGTTCAAATCCCCGTTCGTCCATTACTTTTGCAGATTTACAGCACTTTCTTTTTAGATGAGTATTTAGCGTGGTGAGTGTGACTTGTCAGAATAATGGCATATAATACTTATACAAACACAAATGGATCGGGAAAGATATGCTTTTTTTTTTTTCAAACGTTGCTTTCTGTTTTCTATGGTGCCCTAGGGTATCTCTAATATCTGCGCAAAATCGTCTTGATAAAAGTCATCCATGCTCTCTCTCTCTCGCTGTCCGTGCAACATAGCTAAAATGACAAGGTGTTCAAGTCTAGTACTCTGAGGTGAGGTGAGGGGAGTGCAACGGCCCTTCATTTGCCGAGAGCGTCTCAATCTAAGTTTCCTCTCGTAGACCCGCTCCAGAATCCAGGTGATCAAATGGTAAGTAAAAATGACAATTCGTCTTCAAATATCTCGTTTTGTTTTGGTTTTCCGGTGTTTTTTCCAAAAAGAAAAAAAAATAAGTTACAAAGAAAGAATAGTTTAAAAAGGCCATCTGAATCATGTCGTTCGCTGAGAATCATAAAATATGACATGTTGTGCCGTCTAATATCGCATGACGCTAGGCCGAAGTCGATTATCGTAAAGTCGTGTATAAAGGCCATGGGGGCGAAGTCGTAACTAATACAATCGAAGGCTTAAATAGTGTAATAAAAATATCGAATCAAATTGGCATGCAAGTCGAAGTTTCGCGGTGCCGAATCATAGAAATCCGCCTTCGTTCCCGAAGACGCTGATACTGCCGCGCCACCGACAGCGGTCGTCAGGGGTCTGAGTTCCACGAGGTGTATGAGTGTCGTAATCACCACTTCCACGATTGCTGCCGGTGCTAGCGTTCGACTGTACGAGAAGCAAACTACTCGTGCCGCTCAATCTCTTCGCAAATTCGTTGAAACTGAGATTCTTCGCGTCCGATGTCGAATGCCGTTTCTCGTGATTTCGCCGCATAGGGACTCCTTCTGGCACTCTTGGAGAAGACGACAGCATGTGCAGTGGCGGCGCCTGAATGTGTGGTTGGCTGTTCGTTCGCTGGGCTACCGGCCTGCTTCGTGAGTGTGCCGTGTGCGGCCGTAGGATACTGCTCAACCCGGCTTCACTATAGGTCGAGGTGTGACGATCGGCAATAAAGTGAAGCGCTCTCAATGAGGCATCCATCTCGTTATGTTCGTCGTAATGTTCAAGGGCATAGTTGTCACTATCGTCATCGTCGTCATCTTGAGCTCCCCTCCCAAACTCATCCTCATCGCTGTCATCATCTTCCCATGTGCTCTTTAAAGGTTCTTGCGCTACCTCTCTTCTCCCAGCGGTCCTCTGGCGGTTTTCTGTTTCACGCATCAGTGCCTCAAACCTCGCGAGTGACGTGAGTTTCTCCTCTCCAGCCACCTCTCTATCAGATCCTGGGATATATCGCATTTGAAACGCCCGATCTAAAATGGTCTCACGGGGTGCCACGCGTGGGCTGGACTCCAGGCTAGGTCCACTAGGGTCAAGGGAAGAGCTGATGCTAGCGCGGGCCCTGATAGGCGAGCTCAAGGCAGAAGACCGTCCCTGTGACGCTGTCCATCCTTCTATGAACTGCTCTGGATGCTCGTCCAAGGTGGAGGCGGGAGAAGGCAGGTCGGAGTGCTGTAGGTTAGCATAATGTTGCTGCGCAAAATTCATACTGGCCGGTACCATGGAGCTCCCATGAGAAGAGAGGTCGCTCTTGCGGGAGCGCAGGCTTGGGGACTCGGAAGTATATGCGGAGCTCTGTTCTCGTGTCGATGGACGAGTTCTACCAGATGACCTTGGTTGCAACTTAGACCGCAGCTTTCCCTTCGCACTAGAAACCGGTCCACGTTTTTCGACAGTGTCTTGTATCGGGGGAAACGGGCTGACGAAGGCCGGTGATGTTGGACTGACTGGACTCATGGGAACGGACTGCTGATATTGCATGAGCGACTGGATATACCTTGCCCAGTCGTTCACGCCATACTGCGACTCCTCGGCGGCGAGAAACCATAGTTTCGTTGGGCCAGAATCTTTGCTCGTGATGAGTCCAGTGGTCCGGCTCGAGCGACGTTTTCGTAACTTGTCGGTTGCCGGATCGGGGGAGATTTGCATAGTCAGAGTAGGAAGAAGATTACCCTGCTTCCGGTGGGCAATGTGCTGCACCTGACACTCCGTTACCAACGCAATTGAGTGCTGAATGATAGGCTCAGAATCCTCCTGTCGCCATGTTAGTATTGAAAGATACACCATTCAAATGAAGATTGCATACATACCTTAGACTTGTATACTGAAAAGTAGAGGGCGTCTGCAGGAGCCTTCAGCTGTGATTTCGAGGACCGAACACCCACATCTCTTATCCGGGCAGTAGACAAAACCTGGGATAGCGAGAGATTTGGCGATTGGCCTTCTTTTTGGTGCTGTGGACCAACAACAACATAACGTGGCTAAGGATAGAGTCAATCAGCATTCTGACGATGTGAGATGAAGTGCGCAGTCGGTGAGGGCGGCTACCTTCCAGACAGGCTTTCCAATAATCGGACCGCGATCCGGGGGTACAAGAAGAACACCCTCCATGAGGATTGCGGTTGCTTCTGAGTGTGGTAGTTACTCGTTGTTGTTATGTCGTGAGTAGCGCAAAGCGTTTCTGAATAGACGCTCGTCGTGCGTGATGATCCGCAAGCAAAGAAGCTGAACTCTTTATTTGCTATCAAGAAATCATATTGGCCGAGAAGCGTGGGAGGTAGCGCCAGGCAGGTGACTGGCTTTTGTTTGAGGAACAAAAAAGGAATTGGGGGTCACAATGCAAGGGATGGTTTTCAGGGAGATAGCAGGCAACTTGGTCGTCTCTAAGAGGTCGCCTTCTCTTCTAGAACCGAGAATTCAATTTCGCCCCCGTGATATAACGTGTGATACAAAGAAAGAAGTAATCGACCGCCCTTGCTGGTAAGAAAGCAGGTGGTATGAAGAGGGAAAAAGGTGAGATGATAGCGTATCGTAGTTGTAGTACTTTTTGCGACGACGCAAGGCTCACTTTGTTGGCGGTCCGGTTATCCTTGTACACATTATTAAATTAAATTTACTGTACTCAGTAACTGCTAATTGTTCATCTACCTACTGTAAAAGGGCGCAACGGAGAGAAAGAGGCCAAAGGGTGCGTAATGTATTGAAGGAGTTCGATGTAACTCCTGAACGCACCCATCTGGTCATGATGAAATGTGGGCACGATTCCGTGAATAATTGTACCTGACTGAATCGCTAAGCCTATAATAGAATAAGTTGAAGAACTTCTAAGAGCAGCTTAACTATACTTGGTTATATACAGGGATGGCTCTAAACTCAAAGCAGAGTATTTCCGATGACTTGGCTCATAGAGAGCTTATGTGTACAGTGCTATTCACAAGGCATCCATGGGTCCGGCAGCTGAAAAGCCCTTCTGGAAACTTGAGCCAGGTTCAGGGGTATTCGGGGACCTACGCTAATATAGTGCACTGCAGTAACCTGGTAGCGCACCTCTTTTGAGATAATGTAAGCCGACCCGAATCATTGTACTACAGGTCACGTAGCTGGGTAATAGCACAAGAATCGGCTCTACACACTGGGTATCCATCTATCAATACTGCTAAATACACTAACTGCGAACCAAGGCCAATTGTGCACAGGTCTTTCTCGCGGCCAAACAGGAGATGACCAACCCTCCGGAATGATGTGCTTGCAACCTACCTGTTACCGGACAAGCCGGTGCTGAAGTACTTATATGGCCTTGGCTAAAATAAATCTTTTGAGCATAATGCAACATAGGTGTAGCCGATAGCCCGCGAGCCCTTTGAGCTCGAAAGTCGTGATAGGAGAACAAAACTTGGCAGGCTCGATAGCACCGATATTACTTGTTTCCAGCTCATCAAGACTCTCAGGGCGATAACTTGCTATCTGGGAGTGAGGGGAAAAACAGAAGATGTACCCCCCTTGACCAGCAGCTGAGAACTACTGGAAAATATCTAGCCTTTCTTGTATGTAGTATAACAAACTCAACAAGTACGTACAGTATAACTATAGGGTGCACAGTACCGCACTTGGGATATCACTTCTCACCAAGTACGGATCATTTTGCGTGAAAACTCGGTATACTAACATAGATAGTAAATTGATCTATAGATATTAGGCCCCAATAGCTTCTCCGAAAGTGAATATGCCGTCTCGTTCACACATAACCTGCAGTAGTAGCGCGCCGAGATGCCATAGAAACGGATGATCGTGAGATGAGGATGCGTATGACTATAGCCTGTAGAAAGTCAAACGACTGAGCGCGTACTAGCAAGTTGGACAGTGGGAAATCAATAAGCAGTAAAAAAGGAGGGATGATGGGAGAACCACCGCCAGTCCAACCATGGAGTACAGTAGGCCGCAGGTGATGCGGCCATTCCTTCGAAATTGATAGAATGTCACCCCAAGTGCTTTCTACCCAACAGCAACGGAGATGGAAGTGTGATCATTCCATGAAATCTAAATAGGTAGTACGCCCTGATATCGACAATGCAGTACCTCTTGCTCTAACATATTTCTCTATAGACAGGTAAGTAGTATATCCGAGGCTAGACTAACCGGACGCACTTATTTCGGAGAAGAAGAGGCGATGGATGATGCGCGCACGCCGGTTTCGCTAGTCATTACTGATATAAACCATACTGCTTCAATAATGTAACTTGTCTAAAAGTCGAACTCTCGTTGGCCTTCCGCAATCGCATGTGTCCAGATGTATGTAAGCCCGCGTGACGTTATATGCGTATACTAGGTATAGATGTTACAGTCCCGTGTTCTAGAAGGCTCAAGATCTATGATCCCTGACACTAAGGGTTGACCGCCATGACTGCAGTAGAACCTTAATTATCAATGACAGCTCCAGTCGAAGGTTTCTGCTTCTGAAACATAGGCACTATTCAACTGTACTGGACTGTACGGGGTTTTACCCTGTAAAATATCCATAAGTGTGCTGCTCCCCAGCAAATAAAAAGGGGAAAGAGAAGTGCAGAGCAAAGCCGGGATCAAGGTTCCCGGCTCCGTGCAGTGGCGGATTGTCCGCTTAGCCAATCTCTGCGCAGACAAAAGTTCACTATACACAGTACCTAGTGTGTCTAGACTAAGGAACTATTCTAGATCTAGATACGTTTTTGATCTCGCGAGAATAACTCGTAGCTACATCTGGGGCTTATTATCTTGGCTCGGAAAAAGCAATCAGTAGCGTGTTTCTGATTAACTACTTATACTCTTACTCGATCATTGGATATCTCGCACTTGATCACTTACCTAGAAAAGAATTCTACGGTAATGGGTAAGTGGAATAATGCACAAGTGTTTCTAGGGTATAGAGAGTGGCGTCAGCCACTACAGTTGCCTAGTGTTGCACGAGGATGGTCAGAAGAAGACTGGATAGGCGTAGTAGGTAGCTGGATTTGGCTCTTCACCGGTTATTCACATTGTCTTACCAGTGGAGAGCGCGGTGTGGGAAAATGTGCAGCTAATTTCATTGAGCGGTTAATTATCAGCGTATGATGTTTCAAGATATTACAGTATGGCAAACGGTTCTTTCCGTTTGGGACTCATGATGGTTAGTAACGATATAACTACTGTGCTGAATTTATAAGTCAAGTTGGGTGGTCAATGAGGGCGATCAAAGGTCGCATACAGTACAGGCAACGAGAACGGGGCCAAAAAGTACCCGGCTCCCGCAGCGCATACCCACGACTTGGTAGGTCGTGACGAAAGCAGTGTTAAGTGAGGTTGTATGTGGTCTGAAGATCAACCACCGATTCGTACACATGTGCAGGAGATATAGATCCTCTCCTATAATACATCAAAGGCGACGCCGCTAATACCTCATAAGAAACGACAAAAGAACAATACCACGCAGCCACGCGGTCTTCAGATCGTTAACAAGCCAGTTTGAACTTGCTGCTGTATTTTAATTAGGGAACACTAAATAAAGATCTGAAACTTGAAATCCATGTATCGGTAAACGGTTCCCAAGTAGGTTAGTAATTCCAGAACTCCATTCATACCCCGAAGACACTTGCCTACATTAGTTAGAGTGGGAATCTGAGCTGACTGGCTTGAACGAAGCCTGAACGAAGCAGAACGAGGTGCTGTTGCGGTTACGAACAGCCAAGATCAACTTATTTCTAACCATCTGCGAGCGATCAATAGTGGCGATCGCAACTGTGACGGTGTGTCGGTGGTGGCAAGTTTACCTGCTTCGCTAAACAATTGGCCGCCGAACTTCAAGCGAAGTCGCCAGGGCCGGAGGCAAGTATGTTAAATAAGATGGTGTACATAGTTTTGCAAGGTGCCACGGCCATTCCTCATATCTCACAAGCAGCAAACGTTTGGTTTGCCTTGTATCATCAAGATTCTGTTACCCTACCGCAGCGGCCGCGCCTTACGCATACAAAGGGATGAACGTGTTTAACGTGCCCTGCATAATGCAGTGCTTGGGTAGCCGGCCAAGACGCATGTACAGCGCCGCCTAGATATGTTAGTATAATACAACATACTTAACTCTCTCTTTAAGGCAGGATCTTGAATTCCATTAGTTTACCTATGGTAAAATCTCCTTTTAGCCCATGACCAAAAGCATGGAAAACGAGTCAGGGATCTCATCTAGACTACTCTTGGTTAGACTATCTCAATTTGACGTGCTGTGTCAATCAATAAGACTTTGTACATTGTAAACCGTTGCATCTCTGGATCGTACAATCTTTTTCGAAGCGGTGTCCGTGGCAGATCCGTGGTTAATTACTCTCGGTTGTGGTCCATTCTTGAATATCTATGGGTGGTGTAGCCGTTGGCGCCACAACGGCCCTTGTCACTTGTTTCCCCTGAAATTCTCGAATATGTGCGTTTTCGAATCTCACCAGCACCCTAGTCTATGCATCCCACATCCCGTCGCAAGAGCCAATCAAAACGCTATTGTGTAAGGTACTTAGTTTTGTGCCCACTTGATCTACTCTGGCTACCCTATTCTTGTTTGGACCCTGCGTTCTAGAAATTCGTTTGCATTCTTAGCACACTAATTGATATACAGTAGATAATCTGGGTAAAATCAACTGTACCATACCCTAGTTCCTATCAAAAAACGTGTCTGATCCAGGTACGCACGGCGCAGCCTGCAGTCATTGATGCTTGCAGAGCCTTACGACGGTTCTGACAGCATATATAAATAAGGAACTACAAGGATTGATCAAATCCAACCGAGAAAGCGATAAAAGGGGTCCGGAAACAATTCCAACGCAAACCGGGATGCAGATTATTCTTACTACAGCAGGACGGTTACAAACTTACACGACACTTGCTCACCGTCTACCTGATGCCGAACACGAATGATGGATGGTGCCGATTCAAGAAGTGCTCCTGGCAACTACCGATTGTGATCAGAAGGGAGGAAAAATTGTTGAAAATGTAACGCTACAACTGTACCTGGTGGTGAGATGACGTTGACTCGATAGCAAGTCTTTGCCACCCATTCCGATTCACCGACTCACCGACTATTTGCCTTCGTAGTATATTGTCAGCAAGCATATACTCCCTAGTCTTACCACCTTTTGCTGACGGGGCCTACTGACAGTCATGGTGGACGAGAATGCAAAACGCAGGTTCTTTCATCAATAGAAGCAAATGTTTCGCCGAAGTGGCAATGGTTAGACTACATAATGCAGCAGGTTAGTTATGTAAGAATAACTCTGGGGCCTTGCGCCATTGGTGCTTGCCAAGCTCCATCAAGACTGCGACGCACCGGATAGGAGGGCAAAATAGTATAGAGCTCCGCCCGCCACGCAACGACGACCTGGACGCCGGGCTCGGCGGGCGTGCATGATGCTGAGATGGGATCTACAGTGATCTGCTGGCGCCGCTACCGAAAAGCCCCTGCCTCATGTGGTGTGACGTGTGGTAGCACAAGACCCTGAGTATTGGTCCGGTCTATCTTCCAAGCCGAGGGATGCGGGCGTTTTACTTTAGAATGCGATGATTCTCCTGCGGATGAATGGAGTACTGCCGACCTAGACAACGTGGTCGCTGAGGCAAGCTTAGAAGATCTCCCGATCTATGCATATCTATGCATCATTGGAGCAGCTGAGACTCACGTGGCTAAACTAGCTCCAGGAATCTTCCGGTTTGGCAAGCAACCTCGCCATATTATTTCGCTTATTCGCGGGTTTCGCTAATGCACGAAAACAGATCGAGAAACGTACATCGTATGGTATCTGGCTTTGGCGAATGGACGTGAATGGCGGCGGGCGACTTTTCACATCGTACAGTTCCTATTAGGCCCGACCGCATTGTCTACCTAGTGAAGTAGGAATTATACAAACAATTGTGTCTTAATTCCCCTTGAGCTTCCACAGGTTTTTGACGTCGTGCATTTCCACTCGCGCAGATAGAGCTTGCGCCGAGTCAGTTGAAGCTCAACGCACATCCTCGATAACAAGCGCTGGATAGTAACTCCTATTATAAGTCTTATAGCTGTCCATTCTCTACTCCCTTCTTGCTCAACGTAAGTACCTTGGCATACTAAGAAGCTATCAAACTCGATTTATCGTGCTATTTAAAAGTGATGAGTTATCGCAAGCTCATATTCCCTCAACAAACGAGGCGTCCATTATACTCGTGGAACCATAATACCTGTTGTTTTTCGGTATAAAGGCCACCGTTCTTAGGTGATCCCGTCCCAGCGCTTATAACTTATCCAGCTTGGAAGTTCTATAAGCGGAAGATATGATTTTATGGTGAAAGAACGGCGAATATCACTATCATTTCCCAGCCTAGAAATGCCGCGAAGTCAGCTCTTCACGTCACTCTAGCTCCCTTGTCCACTCGCCTTTATGCCCCCTCAGGTATGATAGGTGTTAGCGGGCAAAAGTCAATCCAATCAATCTTGAATTTATTATACTATTCACAGTTGCGCTTTTAGTGTTCAGATTTGGCCGCCTGGTGCTCCTCATCGAATTCTTATTTCTTACTTCTAGTTTGTTTTGTGGAATCAACCTTGGTATCACTGGGGATATATACTTTTGACTTGAAATATCCACCCTGTCTTCTAAACTCTGGTATTCTTACAAACCCTTTAGATAGTGATGAAAATGGGGATAAAGTACAAAATCCAGGGAGTAAGACCAGAAGAGTTAATGACTTATACTCAGCGTAGTAATGACAGGACAATAACAAAATTACTAGCACTCAAGCTATTTTATCTGAAGTGATAGTTCGAGGTTCTTAAAAAGCGTATGATAGGATCTCGCATCCTAGTGACACTATCGTTCTGCGCTTTTCAAGGAGACAAAAATACGTTTTGGTTAAAAAAATCCAAATATGTCCGTCAATTTGCAGTGAACATAATTTGAAGTTCTGTCATCATGACACGGCCCTGCCATCTTCATACTCGTGCAATGTGAGCCATATACCACCTTCAATGCGCTGGTCGTCCGTGTTGACATTACAGTTATAAGCTACGGCTTATATATCTTTATGCCGAGCCATGGTCGCATGCAGTATCAGAGGCATAGTCTCTGCGGATACACTTTGAGATATAGTTCTGCCATGCGTTCCCCATAAGTGTAAATCGCGACGATTCCTAGAAGAGTATCAGTATTAATAAAGATATGATAAGTTGCGGAATAACTGTGCTCATGGCGATTATGTATCCTGAGCGATGCTGCGGCAGAGCACACTGAACAACTGTGGTTATCGCAGGTGTCTTATTCTTAGAATGTGGGTAACCAGTCGTGGTATGCGCCGCTGATAACAGCAGTTGTAAGGGCCTGCCAAGTTGTAGCAGGGTTGATATTAGTAGCCTTAAATATGTCATTTGTAATGCTACTAAGAGTTGAAAGCAGATTAACACGAATCTCGAACACTCGGTTGACGTGATCGTCTACGAATGGTGCCCAAATCAAGAAAATTAAGATGTTTATTATAGTGGAAAAGACTCCACGCGGTTTTGAGATGTTCATACGTCTGTCGATAGAGTCGTATTCCAGTTCAAACAAATTATTTGGATTGAGGGCTTGGGGTTGAGGAGGCAACTGATTAGAGATATCCTTGGTATCAAAGTCATTGGTTATGTTGGTATTTTCATCCCGGCTGCAGCGAATAGGAAAGCTCTGGTGATGCTTTATACGCTACCACGTAGGTTGTGCGAATCTATAAAATTGAAAATGTGCTGAATCCCATTAAGGCGATCAATTAAAACCCGATAGAGATGGATTGGAATACCTTACAAAGCACTATAGCACAAATGCATGTCCTAGCTCGACGTCCTATTTCGAGGTTTCATTTGTAAATTTGCTCAGCCACCCCGAAGCTCTCCATATGGGAAGACTATTGACGGATTGACTGAAATTGATAGTCCCGAAATAGCCTAGATGAACGCAAATAAATTTACTAAGTTAAACTAATGAAAAGCTAGGAGTGTAAAACTAAGTCTCTACCTCCCTTTTCTAAGAAAAACTAGCTTGTTGGCACTACAAAGAATCGGTTCGTCCAACTGAAAGTAATAAGAGTAAATTGGAAATATTTGAGTGTTTGGCATAAAAATATGTTGCTTATTGCATTTGTGACAAGTACAGAAGAATAGAGGACGACCAGCATGAAGTCGAAGAGGCGGTACTTGACCAAGAAGTGCGAAACTCAGAACTGATAATACCAACAGCCACTTATACTATTTAGTAACATATGAAAATCGGGGATGATTCCCTATGAAATAACGATAAAGGACTGGGAGAGGCTTAAAAAAAGGCGAATCCTGTTCAGTAAAATCCCCCTCCTTATTCGGAGTTCTTATGTGATGCTACCCGATGGTAGGCCTGCGTGGCAATCGATTCGTCAGGGTGTGGCTGCTTTGCTGGCCTTGGAGGATGGAATACTCCGTTTGGGAAAGAACGGAACTGGATTCAGTTATCTCCGACTGGCTGCCATTCTTTATTTCGCGGAGATTGAGTATTCTGGCTTTCAGACTGGTAAATTTATTCGGTGAATCCATCTTATCGTCGACTAAGCTAATGGATGAGTTGGCATTGCTGTAGCGGAAGTCGCTGCTGGACTCTATAGATGATTCAGATGTCTTCGAGTCCCAGTTAGCAGATGCCTCGCTACATGATGCGATGTTGGTATGGCTAGATATCCTAGTTATCTTAGGAATAGTTCTCGTGAAACGGTTCAGCAGGCTGCCCGATTCGCCTATAATCACGGCTCCGTTGTCCTCAATAAGCTCGGGCACATGAATCCCTCCAAACGACGAATTGCTAACTATTTGCTGCAACCTGTTACAAGAACATTGCTGCTCCTCAGGAGTAGGACAGGGTTGGAACAAGGCCGTGCCTTCACCATGGAGTTGCAAATTCGTAGGGGTGAGTCGCTTCTTCGACAGACAGCAACCAGCCAAACGATAGAGGTCAAGAAGAACATCAACCGGTACGGCTATATAGTCCTTATTTTGCGGCAGAGTTTTCCACTGATGGCAGAGAATCTTTTGGTTATCGATGGGTCGTATCAGATCTCCAAAGCCATTCGCTAGTAGAACCAGCGCATTAACGTCGCGCACGAGCTTGGGCCAGCCTCCACACGTCTTATGAATCTCTAATTCTTTGAGCGGCATAGGTGACCAATCCTCGACTATAGCCATATATTCATAGCCAAGCAGACGTTCTTGCCAGCTTGCATGTATCTCAAGTTTGTCATCCCTTTCAGTGGATATGCTTTGGGCCTGGAGTAGCTCCAGTATTGACCAAATTTCAGAAACGACGTCGTCGAGGAAGAGAGGCTCGTCATCTTCGGAAGAAAGTCGCAGTTTCGCATTCTTAAGGAGCGTTTCGGTAATGCTCTCCGCAGATACAATATTGACCTTACTCGCAGGAACACCACCTCGCCCCAATGATATGCGATGGCGTACAATGTGCAGTAGTAGCCTCGATGCGGCTACAAGATAACCGCGACGCTCTCCCGTATCGAAAAGGGTTATGAACATCTTCTCAGAAGCAGTGACCATCCTGCGATACGACGAGCTACGTTGGAAGTGGCATTTGCCATCTCGTTTGCCAAATGTTACGTCAATTTGGGCTAATCCGAACTGCTGAAAGCCGACACTCGCTCTAGGGATCTGCAACGTCGATTTAACTTCTGTTGTGTCCGAGAACTCCAAGGTATCAAAATCAGTGTCGTCCCCAACCCGGATCTCAACTAGGCTGTTCCAACCTATAAAACAACGGGCGGTTTCCAAAGATGTGAAGTCTACCTCTGGCAAGAGTGATCGATTTGGGCACTGCTTCACTCCTTTATCGTAAGAGAGCTGCATATTGGAACTCCTATTAGCCACGTAATGCCACTGTATCCCATCTCTAGTTTTAACTACTGGTAAGAACATTGACGAGAAGCCTTTGATGACAATCCCACCATCATATGTTCCGGCATGAGGAGCTCCTATGATAGCGGCCATAAGCTTTACAGACATTTCTAAACCTATGCTGTTTGTTCTCACTGGAATGGGAAATCCGTACGTAATAACCGCGTTTGAAAAAATTGAGAGCCAGCATGGATTCTTTTCGTCAACAAGTAGCTTCGTGAAGCAGGTATCGAGCTTTAATATCGGCTCGGGTCGAGCTAAGTCCGGAATTGACTCGACAGTTGACCTGCAATAAACAATGTCTTTTTCGCTCGATGGTGGTGTAGAGAATGTTGCAGTGAGCCAGCAAAGCTGTTGTATGATATCGATGACGAAAACCTCCGGACCCTTTACAAGTAACTTGAGTGTCCCGCTCTGGGAGAGCTCAATTGAGATTGTCCATAACTGGTCGTGCTCTGCTTCCGTAAGTAACAATACCGTAGGTAGGCATATCAAATTTTGATCACAAACCTGTAACGAACCTGACAGTTATTTCTGAATCGTCAAGAATTTCTCGGATCGCTTTCTGCAATATTGGAAGTAGTATTTCTCCCGTGTCAGGCCACGTTTCTTTGAGATATCCAAGACATGTTGTGGCGTAAGCATAGAACGCAGTGCCTGTTATTGTAACTAAGGTGGCTAACTCAATTCGTTGATCAGGGAAATTATCTTTAACATAATGCAAAAGGCTGAGGTTGGTCTCGATAATAAATCCACTCGACTCGGGGGAAAAGGTGGTGGGCGTGTTATATAGCGAGTTCTTGGTCCTAAGTCGATGATCATTTGCTATTTTCAAAGCTTCTTTGACATCATCTATATAGCGTCTGGAAGCCGAATAAAGCTTTTCTTTGACAAGTCGAGAGAGCGAGTCGAGGCACTCACTTGAAATGAACAGTCCAGCGGTGTTTAGCGGATCTTGTGGTGGATTGCGGTAGGAAGCTTCACCCGTTGAATTATTCGTTCCAGTGAATCCTATATAGTCATCCTTGTTTTGTTTTGTAAGTGGTGTTGCTCTGTAGCTTCAATGTTATCTGAATGAAAACATACAACTTCGGGGGTTGAGTGGTGCGATTGTATTACTTCACAGAAGTGAAAGCAAATGTCTCGGCGGTGTTGGCTAATGGCTAGTGCAAAGGAACCGGATAGTAAGTCCAACATGTACGCAGTTAAAACCTTATCGAGCTGAGAAATGAGGCCGTCATGGCCAAATCTTGCCAAAGCGGACTTGCCCCAGACGTGAGCCCCGCTCCTAGATGCTAGGGATTGAGCAAATCGTATGGCAGATTCACTTGCCCTACTTTCGGTGTCGCGTATGAGTCTCAACATTCCACTCGGTTTGAGATCTATCGCATTATCAGAGACAAACCTGGAGTCATCGTGTTCGTGAACTCTGACTCCTTGGAACTTGGGTCTTCGAGGTGCTCGATTGGATGCTCGACCAGAGAACATAATAACAAACTCGCCTCACAGTCGGCAAGTGAAGGATATTGAATAATCAAAGAGGCTGAAATGTCTGGTATGACAATTGATTGATCAGTAGGACTCAGAAACAAATTTAGTGAGTAATAGGTATGCCGTCAGCAATCGGGCTGCTACCTATCTATCTATTTAAGCTAGTTTCACCTCTTCATGACAAAGTTTGGAGGCTGAGTCCTACTGGCTTTCGGGGTCGGCAACCCCGAGATCTGCCTTGGTGTACAAATGTGTTAGTATCCCCTTGCTGCGGACAGTTCAGCGTGCAACGCTGGCCGCTGCATTGTCTATCCACTTCCATCTCACTGCCCCAACTGCTACTATACGCGTATAGCCACAGCTATTTCTTTTTATGCTTACCGATGGCTGCATGCCATCGGCATTGGGTTTTAATTGAAACCCTCCTTCGCTTTGCTACTGACGCCTTCTTAGGAATTTTAATAAGCTGCTTTAGATTGATAAGCATCATGATACGTCCATGCCTCGGTCTACCCTACTTCTGTATCGCCTCATAGCGCCTATGTGTAACACATAACTAGGTTATATGCGTGGTCATTTTCCTCCAATGGTGTGAATAATGGGAATAACTTCACCAGGCACATTATACATAAACTTCACTTCTGATTGACCACCTTTTACGCCTCGTTTCGATGACTGTGATTATGTTGCTTGTTTCTCGTTACTTAGTCGCTAGCCTCCCTCCATATTAAATCTCGCGCAAGTGCTGTTTAGTCAAGCAGTATCTCCCATTCTGGTGATGGAAACCAGAAAAAAGCGTTTTCCAAGGTAAGGACCAATAGAGCATCGCCGACTAACTTGGGGGGGTCACCCATCACGTCCCGGATAACGAGTACGACCTGAAATGAACAGTCTTCGGAAGATGGCCGCTTGGCACCCATTAACTTATCCCCTATTTGTATATGATCCGGCCCGATACCGAAATGTGAGTGTGACGGCTGCGTGGGGTCTAACCAGCTAAATACCCGCCTTCCTTTCAGTAAATTCCCAGTATCTAACAAAGCTTGAACATATTCGTCTGCAGCCGACAGGTCAAGAGGGTCAGTGGACATGACCCATGACACCATTGAAAAGACCGAATCCGTAGAGATTTGTAAGCCAGCGTTACGAGCACACTCTGTAATGAATTTGGTGTACGGCCCCAATCCGGTGCTTGGATACCTATCCAGCCACACGTTACCAGCTGCCCGAAGCCAATTGGCTATCTCTGATGGCGATAATGGATGTGTTGGTAGTGGTTTGTATATTTCTGATACTTTTGAGCCTGGCGCCCGAACCTGTTGGCCATACAACAAGAGTCGAGAGGATCTATAGTTGAAGCGTAATAAAGAATTATAAACCTCATAGCGGAAAAACGGCTTTCTAATAGCAGACAGTCGCCAGTCTGGGACCCAAGATGGCAAATCGCTTTGGCCATCGTTACACCGAGCCAAGCCGGATCTCAACATTTGATGCTTCATAGGATCGCTAGTAAACTCCAGTACGTCTCGGCCAAATCTGGAGTAGAGCAACTCTGCTGTGATAGTATAGTCGACCTGAAGAGGCAACAGTCCTGGAAGAGAGTTGGCACCCACGCCGAGGTCGGTGGCGAGTCCGCCTAGTGCGAATAACCGATCTCTATCATCGAAGCACTGGAAGTGGTCGAAGGCCTCGAGAAGATCGAATATCCCACCATTTCTTGCTACATCACTATTGAATACCCATCGCTTCCACAGGCTCACCATTGATAGCAAAGTGTGCAATGACCTCGCGTCGGGTGGTGGGTTGTTGATCATTCCTAGGCAGCTTGCTAGCCGTACCCAAGAAAGCTCTTCATCGCAGCAGCATAGTAGAACGTCCGGGTTGAGGACAGCTTCTTGCACGATCCAGCGCCGACTAAACCACGGAAGTTGGACCAACGAAGAGATCGACATCAGCAGTTCGGAATGCTCCTGTCGCCCTACGCGGCTGCCTGGGCTGAGCTCCCTGTCGAGAAGTCGCGCGTAGGCTTTGATGCTGGCTAAACATGCTGCTTGAGTGGGATAATTCCCAAGCCACACTAGCACAGCCGACGCGCTGCGGTAGATAACACTCATAAATGGAATTTGTTTCCCTTTCTCCTCTTCATCATGCTGGTTGATGCATATTGCGTCGACCCACAGACGGCGTGGCCTAAAGGAGAAACGAAACCGACGAAGGGCGTCCCGAAGATTTGGTGTTATGAATAGAAAAGATGTGTTATCGATAATTAATCTCTCCGTAAAGTTCGGTTCACCCCATGTGTACGAAAGCGCTTGGAATTCTTCATCTGACTGAACCTGGAACTCTTTGATCCTGCAAAGTAGAGGTGCGGAGGCGTCGAGTGAAGATTCAAGCACGAGAATGCGGGTTTGGGCAGAAGCGGGGAGCGGTTGGTAGCGATATGGTTGAAGCGATAGCCCAACGAATTTCACCTGCGCCATACTGTATTAATCTCTTTTTCGGCATGAGTAAGGTGTGGAAAATGTTAGCTAGGCTTTAAGAAAAAAAAGTGAGATTTCACTTAATTTCCCCTCTTCGGTTGTAAAGCGTAGATAGCTTGGCATCGCCGTCCGATTAATGGAAGCGAGAATCAAACTACTATTATGCCTATCTTGACTGGAATAACATAACTAATCATTTTGATACTAAGAAAATCTCTGATCAATTTCTTTTCCATCTCAAGTTGAAAACCACCTATTAGACTAAAAGAGATATCTGTCCGAATGATCTGGAAACCACATAGAGTCCCTCCAGCTAAGATAAAACTAGTAATCGCTGGGACGTTCGAATATAGCTTAGTAGTTGTGATACGACGCGTATCAATCAATCGTATATCAGGTTCTTCATCTACTCATAGGTAGGCGAGCAAGTTCCTAGATGAGGGAAGTAAGTCCCATCACCAACTTAGTCGACGATCCAGTCCACTTTCTCACATTCATTGAGATCCAAAGATTGAGTGAGGTCTTTTGCGTAAAAGCTTGCTACCTTTATCAGAGATCCAGTTAGCAGACGTTCTATTACTAATCCAAAAAGCGGAGTCTGGACAATTCTGCCGTCGTGCCTTATATGGGTGTATTGAACTACTACGGCAAATACTTCCTTTTCTTTGTTGGCAATGTAAGGATGCAGGCTGATACAGTCACGGTAAAAATAATGAGGATATTGTATCAGGAAGCTCGCTGGTAGCGCATTCGCACCTTCAGGATCATCTTGAGGAGTTAGAACAGGCACAATCGGTAACTTGTCGTTTCCTCTTGCTAGAGTAGAAGAGCTGACTATGTACGCCGAGGGGATACGTACTTGCCCTGTTGGCAATATTGTCCAGCTCAAAACGGATCTGTGGGTTTCTCGGGGGAAAAAGGACCTCCGCTGTCGATAAACGGGAAAGTGATCCATGTAATATGTCTGTCGAGCATCGAATGGCAAAAGAGATCCATACTGTGATAACTCAGATGTTTTTTTCAAAATCCTGTTTGATTAAGGCGCTGAAAAACTCGCCAGGATTTTGGCGGCAGAGTTCTTGCACAAAGCGAAGGGGGTACTTTCCAAGTACCAAGTCTTGTTCCATATTTGATCGGATTGTTGACTCTTGATCTGGCTGGATTGTATTGAATGACTCGGTATACCATTTGGTAGCTCCGAGCGCAGACATAATAGCCTCTGCCCGTCGTTCTTTGCACTCCCGGCGATTCCCTAACGCTATCAATGAGATCGGGTTAATGTCGAGAAGTTGGTCGAGCCCTGATTTCAAGCGCCAAGTATCTAGCTCAAATAATATTTCGTGGGCCTCGAGATCATTTACGATTTTATGTGTCTCTGCAAACGTCTTAGCGATCCTGATCAAACCTATCAGGGGAAGGGGGATTACGCCATCGCATATGGCATAGCTCCAATCGCTTGCGCACAACCAAATATCTGGTCGCATCACAGCCTCCTGTAGCGTCCAGAGAGACGTAAACCATGCATTTAGTTGACTGTTTTCCACAGACGTCTTTCCGTATCGGGGCTCTAGTAGGCCAGTCTGCTTCCACGCAAGACTTCTCAAGATCCTTCCAATTATGTTTTAGCACGCGGTTGGTTCATTAATAGAAAAAAAAAGTAACCGAAGCAGTTACAATTTAACAAGTTGCTAGAGCGCATCAAAAGTCTTAATATCACTAAACCAGGCGATAGCGCTTTTTGCATTCTTGAATATGGCGGCTTGGCACGCAACTTCTTGCGCCCCCCTAAAGGAGCCGTCTTGAGGGATGCAGAAAAGGTCGAGCTAAACGTATCGAGTCTTGGTTGGGATCATTGCGAGATGACGTGGTAGATGTTTTACGTTAAATCGATCATTCTGTGGTACTTTCCACGGAACACCAGGAACTTCTGCTGGCTGGTCTTTTACCCATCTACCCCATGTGTGACTAATGACAGTATATTCTGGCCGAAGACTGATATCCACGGTTCTGACAGTACATCGATCGTGTGTGTCAAATAGGAAATACGGGAAGTTATCAGGGCCTTGCTGGGCAGAAGTCTCGAGCCAGTAACATGGATCGAGGACTGGACCGCGAGAAAGGAAACTGTCATGGGAATTGCCCGACAATTGCCCCTCTATATCAGTGAAAATTGAAGCACTACAAGCCTTCTGGATACCATCGTCGTCCGATGGGGTGCCATCAACCGGACCCTTATGTGTCGCGTAGACTTTCCATGCCATCTTCTGGCAGTAAGCCCATTGTAGGCCCTCATGCCTCGCATTGAGGCCCATGTTGACATGGGTCCCCTCAATTGTAGTTTGGGATGGGCAATCAATTATGAACTCGCTTGCAAATAGGTTGCCTGATGTTTCATGGTATCGCCTATTCCTTATCTCTACGGCAGGAGCGACAATGTCACATGTAGGCCATCGCTTGAGTTGAAGGTGCCGTAGGACTAGCCCCCAAGGATCTCCGAGGCGTTCACATGGATTTAGCACCGCTTCGAAATTGTTGCAAGGTTTTAAAAGGTCCAATATTGCAGCCAGCGACAGATGAGCTTCTTGGCATGACGCCGTCCACCATTCGTACAACACGAGGTATACGTGCTTATGTAGATCCGACATGGCGGCCTGAATACGGCTCTTAGATGGGTGGTCTGTTATTAAGATATGATTGAGGCGATACCAGTTTGCAAGTCCTCGCACGTGTCCGGAGTCGTCATTACCAATAACAGAGGCAGGAACCTTACCAAGGACATTTTCGACCAATTCACCAAGGGACAAATACTCCCGGGTGTCGACATTCAGAAAGTTTATGGAATGAGGATTGATATAGAAACAGGGCAGATACGCAAGATCAACATCGGGTGCTTTACCAGAACGGGAGGCCGCGCACCATATCAAGAAAGAGACTGATTGTTGCAACTTTGGTTGCCGCCTCGGATTGCAGGGAGATCATCTTGCAGCATCACGTGAGCAGTTCGGTTTCTGTACCTAGGTATTCATCTCAAAATTAAACAACATTAATTTCCGGCTCTACCTACCATATCGCTTTCTCAGAATGAGCTCCTCATGGTTGCTTGGTCTCACGACGGAGGTGACCACAGATTTGCACTCATTTCTTATACAGCAGCCTCTTTGAGGATATGCTCATCTTTGATAGCAATACCATTAGAGCCGAAAATAGGAGAAGCTTTACTCCACTAAGTAAATCGCGTAAAGCTCTATATAACGCCTCGCCATTTCACGTTCAACCCACAAGAGAGCACACCCCCCCGGAGGAACTCCACGTGGGATGAAATCCTGGTTTTGCCGTGATGACACTCGTTTCCGGCTAGTCGGTTTACTCTCATTGGCAGAGCGGAAGTCGGCGACAGTGGAATACTGGATAGAGTAGCACGCAGACTGGGTAGACCACCGCCAAGTCCGTGGATCGGCTCGGAAGACTTCGGCGGCACGGGATTGAAGATTATAGCAAGGATCACACGTCCGAATCATTAGTCCTCATAAAATCAAAAGGATAAAAAAGAGGGGACCGGCGAGAAAAGTAATTGTTGTAGAAATAAAGACAGAGTGGCAGGGCAGCGTGCATGAAGAGTCCACTTTCTCATTACCTCCACAACATTATATAGAATTTGATAATGATTTTGCCTATCGTCTAAAATCACCAGGCTCTACTGATTGTTGAATGGGTACAATTCTAGTTTACTTCAAATCATATTGTCTGCTATGAAATGTTCTCTGAATATACTGCACAGAATTATGCATCATAGAGCGCTGCGTGGGGCTAATAATACAGTTCACCGGATGGCATCTGAGCCGATTATGAACGTGGGGAAACCAAGCATGGGAAACCATCCGGTGCCATAAGGACCAGAAAGTCAGGAACCAACAATGTTCTCCCGATTCGCCCTTATGTCTCCGGGAGGTCGGGGTCAGGAGAGAGGAGACATCTACATTCATATGCTATTATAGGACTTGATTTATAATCGTCTATAGAAAGGCCGTGGAGACGTGTTAACGAATGCAAAGGGGTTTTAATAGTTTTCAGATAAGGGTGAAGCTCCGGGCTCCGACTTAATATAAGTAGTGGCTCAGGTCTTCGCGGTGATTAGACTATGTTGAATCATATCTGAAGTCGACTCAGAGTATCGCTTGCGAAAGGCATCAATTGAGGCACACTAAGCGACGCGATCGGCACACTATTATCACAATGAAGGAAGCTTTCGTTAGTCGTGGACCCAAGGTAGAGATCGTGGACTCTAACATGCCGGTGCCGGGAGCCGGTGAGGTCTTGATCAAAGTTGTGGTTAGCGGGATGAATCCCAAAGACTGGTAAGCTACGTTTCTTTTTCTAAACTAAGGTAAAGGTTTTTCACAAGGATGGAAGAATATATTTGTGGTCATACGTACTGAGACCCTCTCAACCGCCAGGAAGATGTCCGAGTACTATGGCGTCCAGCGCTCCAATTCTGGTGATGACATCGCCGGGGTGGTCCACTCAGTGGGCTCAGGGGTCGCCGAGTTTCGGCCCGGGGACCGTGTTGCTGCGATGCATCCGAGCGTATCGCCAAGCGGCAGCTTTGCCGAATACGCGCTCAGTCCAGCGGACACGACATTCCATATTCCCGACGACCTGTCCTTCGAGGAGGCAGCAACGATTCCACTGGCCGCCCTGACAGCAGCTGTGCTGCTCTTCCGGGGTCTCAAGTTTCCCGAAATCTGGGACGCAGATGACGAGGTCAAAGAGGGTATCCCGTTCGTCGTCTACGGCGGAGCTAGCGCTGTTGGCGCCTATGCTATTCAACTTGCAAAACATAGGGGAATTCACCCCATTATCGCTGTTGCGGGTCGTGGAATACCCTTCGTCAATAGCCTTATTGACCCGAGCATGGGCGATACCGTCATCGATTATCGCAATGGCGACGAGGCCGTTGTTGCTGGCATACGTGAAGCACTCAAGGGAGCTAAACTGCGATACGCATTGGACGCAGTGAGATCCGGCGCGAGCTACATCAACCTGGCTAGAGTACTTGCATCCGGCGTTGCCGAAGCTCCGACTTCAAAACTAGCCCTCGTTCTCCCTCTTCCAGGGCAAACCACGTCCGTTGCTGGAGCAGAGGCAGACATGGTTGAGCCTTTTGCTTTTCCGGTTGGAATAGAGCCACTATTTTTGGGGGTGAATGTGGTGCATAATCCCAAGAGCAGCCGAGATAGAATCTTTGGATTCGTTTACTCTCGTTTACTCGCCAAAGGCCTTAGGGATGGTTGGCTTAAGCCGCATCCCCATGAAGTCCAGCCGGGTGGTTTGAGCGGGTTGGAAAATGCGCTGAAAAGACTCAAAGAAGGGCAAGCAAGCGCGACGAAGTATGTCTTCAGGCTCTCGGACACGCCCGGTGTCCAGACTGGATAGGAGGCTAATATGGAGAGAGTATTGCTCCAACTGTGTATGGACGTATAATCATTGATTAGATAATTCCATCGCTGTTTTGTTTTGCTATCCTCCTAATCGTAGTGACCTGCGTGCGTGGAATCGTAGGCTAGGATCAGGTATGTAAAGAAGAATTACTAATTAACTATAGGAGTCATGGCAATTGAAACAATATCCACAACACTAATTCCCCAATCTTCACATCACTTACTGTTTTGCATGCCCAGAAAATAGTAGGCATGACACAATTATATAATTCTGTATTAGCTGGTTCGATGACATGTGGCTTAAAACACCTTTCCAAGAACGGGATTCCCTGTTTGGCGCATGAATAAGTGATCGAACCAATCAGAGGGAGAAGTGGTGCCACTCTATGACGTACTGGGTCACGGCGCCACACCCTGGTTCAACCCAAGCTCTAAGTTACACAACTATGCACACACGTAGCTCGGGAGAAAACCTGCTGACTGACTTTGGGTGTGAGATCATAGGTAGGTAGCCTTAGATGATAGAGGTAGAAATATAGGCACATTAAGGCCCAAGAATCCCCAGGCTGAACAAACTATCCCATCTTCATTCATACGTGAGAAACTGAATACCCATTTTGTATCGACATTTTTCTTCTGACGGCAAACGCAACTTACTAAGGATATCATCTAAAGAGTCCCTAAAATTAACTTCAGTAAGTGTATTTACATACTGTATTTACATACTTGCGACCAGCCCGATAATCAGACTTGCCGTGGAAAACCTACCGATAAACTAAATCAATGAAACCAACCTGCTAACACGAACCCCAGCAATGGCCAACATAACGCCCACCGAGAACGAGCAAAAGAAGCAAACAACAATGGAATGGGCCAAGGAGAAATACAACGAGCAATACGACGCCTGGATGCCATGGATCGAAGACGTATTCCTAAAGTACTTCACCAAGGACAACAGGACAAGCTACGTTGCGCGAGGTGCGTCATCCTCCCTCTCTCCATACCCACCTACCTAAGTATCCTTGAACTCATTTCGCTTCCGTACTAACACTTCAACAGACGGACTCGACAGGACAAAAGTAACAGGCGTCACGCAAGTCGACGCGCTCCAAGACAAGACGAACGATCTCGCCGCGAGCCAGCTGGGCCAGGGCGGACTCCTGCAGCCCGTAGGCGACTTGGGCTCCGCGGCCATGAAGGCAGTCGATCCGCGCGGGAAGAAGAACGAGATTGAAGACAAGAAAAAAGAAGGGAGCAACAACAAGGGCTCCAATATTCCCGTCGTCTCCAGCTTGGGGTTGTAAAGAGGAGAGCTCGTCGCCGGTGGTGGTTCTAGTCCTGATGAGGGTTTAGGCACATTGCTGAAATTAATGCTTGTAAAATACCCAAGCAGAGGAATATGGATTGGATGGTGATTGGGATAATACGGATAGTGGAAAGGCGTATAGGTTATTGGAATTTGATACTCTTTAGATGATTTACAACGATATAACAATACCTTCCTGACTACCACAATCCGCCATACGCCTCTTGAACTTGCGAGGAGATATACTGTTAAAACATGGTTTGAAACATAGTCACTATTGTCAAACGTTTGGAACTGCACATCTCTTCATTATATTTCAACTACATACAAACAGCAAACACGTAAATCAAATAGACCCAATGCACAACATGCTGTCTTAAACTTCAAGCCGTAGGACCCATGAATCCTACTCAACATCAAGATCCATATACACGACAGAATGAACTGAAGCCGTTCAAGGGTCGGAAAAGGGAGAGCGGGATAATTCAAAGATGGTGACGACAGATCTAAGATGCAGGTTGGATAACTGTAATATGGGGTCTCTAGCTCTAGATTGCAAATAAACGATGCTGAATACAAGGCATATTCTAGTCTAGAGATCTATGAGGTGCGGGACTCGACTGCAGATTTGATAGCTGTAGTAAAAAGTGATCAGCCTTGATTGTCTAATTCCCTATATAGAAAAGGAAATACTTACCATCACAAGTAACTTTAGCATCGCCGAAAAGCATCTTAGTTCCAGGCATGTAGAACATAGGGTTTGGTACGTCAGCTAAGTAGAGATTTCCGTCAGCACGCGCCTCAAGATCATGAATAGGCGAGGGGTGAATATCCTACCGTAACCAGAAGCCATTCCTCTCTTCATGACGATGACCTGCTTGCTCTTCCATGCGTGCAGCACAGGCATGCCGGCAATAGGGCTACCAGGTTCAAGAGCGATGGGATTCACGGTATCATTAGCGCCAATGACCAACGTAACATCCGTATCGCCAAAATCGTCGTTGATTTCATCCATTTCCAGCACGATATCGTAAGGGACGCTCGCTTCCGCGAGAAGCACGTTGCATTGCCCCGGCATACGACCAGCAACTGGGTGAATGGCGAAGCGTACGTTAATCCCCTTTGATCGCAACATCTTGGTGATTTCACTAATGGCATATTGTGCTTTGGCCACGGCCATGCCATATCCCACGACGATAATCACGTTCTCGGCGTTCACAAGCGCTTCCGCCGCCTCGTCGACGTTGGTCTGTACTACGCTACCCTCTACCTTGTAGTCGGTTGTAGCGGGCGCTGATATACCTCCAAATAACACATTGGTGAGTGATCGATTCATTGCAACGCACATGATGTAAGAAAGAATGGATCCAGAAACGCCTATAAGGGCACCAACTGACGTCAGTAGGGGATTTTCCAGCATGAATCCTTCGGCCACGAGGGCGAAGCCACTGTACGCGTTAAGAACGGTAATGACAACGGGCATATCGGCTCCACCGATGGCGGCTGTTGTAGTGTACCCCTTAGCGAAAGAGAGGATCGTGTTGGCTCCTAGCGCACAGGCGGCAATCATGGGTGATCCAGGTGCCATAGTGACAAAAGCACCCATGGTCGCCACATTCGTAGCAAGCATGCCAGAGTTGAGGGCATGCCTTCCCCGGAAGATAAGGGGCTTCGATGACATCTTGCCAGCCAGTTTCATGAAAGCTACGATGGATCCAGTAAAGGTGATACCGCCTATCAGTACGCCCAAGTAGGCTGTCACTAGATGCAAAGTGGTGACATGGTCGAGACTACCCATAACACTGCCGATACTTGTCAACACTGCTGCTAGACCAACAACCGAGTGAAGCGCAGCAACCGTCTGAGGCAGATCTGTGGGAGTAATTCGTTTTCCAATGACGAATCCGAGGATGCTACCAATCGTAGCGAGAGCGCCGAATTGGGTGAGTACCTCGGGGCTGAACCCAACAGCCAGTAGTGAGGCTAGTACACCCGAACCTACACCAAGAATACCAAGCAAGTTACCCATTCGGGCTGTAGATTGAGCGGCCAGACCCGAGAGGGAGCTGATGCATAGTATAGAGCTCACTAAGTAACCGGCTTGCACAAGACCGGCGGCACCTGTTGAAGCAGCTGCAAGGAAGCCGCCACCAAAGAGGACACCGGGTATAGCCCACATCCAGGGGTACTCGGGAGGGTCAGTCGGTCCTAAAATATAGGTTAGCATGGAGTTCCAGAATCTGGTGAATAATACATACTCTTGAACATGTCAAGCATTCTCTTTGTAATAACGAAACCACCGGACACGTTAACGAAGGCTAGAAGGACAGATGCGGCACCAAGGGCTTGAGGGATGGTTCCTGGAAGATATCCCCCTCCCATGACAAAGAAGCCACCAATACCAACCATTCCTATATACTATTAGATTTGGTAAAACATCGCATGGGTCATTACATACCAGATATAGCATTAGTAACACTCATCAATGGCGAGTGGAGAGCAGGCGTGACGCCCCAAACGACACGGTATCCGATAAGAGAGGCGAGCGCGAAAGTGAAAGCATTCCCCATGAAGAGTGGCCCAGTCAATTTACCAAGAGCGACGGCAGTGCCCATTCCAGCGGTAACACCGGCAACCTCTCGGGTTGTCTTCTGGAAAGGAGTTAGGGCGACTACTGCTTCCTCGGGTTTGGGGGCGGCTTTGGGCGCAGGAGCAGGTGGCGGAGCAGGACGAGGCGCCGTAGGTAAGATATCGCCATTCAGGGTCACAATAGATCCCCGGACCACCTCATCACTCAGGTCAATCCCAAAGGACTTGTCCTTGGGCGCCATCGACAGCAGCAACTTCACGATGTTGTTCGAGTACAGCGTCGAGGATTGGGTAGGCAATCTCGAGGGTAAATCCGTGTAGCCTATGGTATCGTAAGTAACAGGTCATTTTGCGTGTCATATACTTCTTACCAATAATTTTCACATCATTGTACGTAACCAGTTTTCCAGGTTGTGTCTTCTCACAATTGCCTCCTGCTTCAGCCGCGAGATCCACAACAACTGAGCCGGGTTTCATAACATTTAGCATATCTTCGGTGATCAGTTTCGGTGCAGGACGGCCGGGAATCAAAGCGGTGGTAATGATAATATCAACATCTTGAGCTTGCTCCTTGAACAATTTCATTTCAGCTGCAATGAATTCGGGAGACATTTCCTTGGCGTAGCCGCCCGCTCCAGAACCATCTTCTTCGATTTCAACCTCGATGAATTCAGCGCCGAGAGACTGGACCTGTTCACGAGCGGCAGACCGGGTGTCAAAGCCACGCACAATAGCGCCCATCCGCCTGGCGGTAGCGATCGCGCTCAACCCAGCGACGCCGGCACCAATCACTAGCACCTTACATGGTGGAATTTTTCCTGCTGCGGTAACCTGACCTGTGAGAAAGCGACCAAAGTTATTTGATGCTTCAAGTACGGCTTTGTAACCTGCGATGTTGGCCATAGAACTTAGAGCATCAAAGACTTGAGCACGCGAGATACGTGGAACCATATCCATGGCGAACGAAGTAACCTTGCGTGCTGCAAGGCGCTCGACAATATCCTTGTTCTGGGCGGGCTGCAGGAACGAGATGAGAGTTGCACCCTCCTTCATGCGGTCGATCTCTGCCAAGTTCGGGCCACGAACTTTCAGTACGATGTCCGCAGCACTCCAGACAGCACCGGGCTCGACGATGGTTGCACCCGCCTTCTCGTATGCCTCATCGAGAAAGTCGGCCTCGACACCGGCACCTCGTTCTACAATGACCTTTCCGAAGCCCTTCTTTTTCAGTAAGGCTACATTTTGAGGGGAAATAGCCACTCGGCGTTCGTTGGCGAATGTTTCACGCGGAACACCGACGGTAAGGTTAGAATAGGATACCGATGGGGGTTCGACAACGGTCGAGTACGAGGTGATGGTGATTGTTTTAGCTGCAGGAGTCGGGTTGGCAACAAAGCGCTGTTTCGGCGCTGCAGGCAGCACGATTGGCTGCTTCACATAGGTGCTGTTCCATTGGCGACGGATGCTGCTAGCGGCGCAGGGAGCTTGATGCGTCAAATCTACGAATGGCGTCGTCTTAGCACACCAATGACGACGAAGAAGCACGACGAATGGCCCAGGGGGTTATTAATTACCTAGGAAACGCGAGAGGGCTCTGCGAGTCAGCTGCTGTGCTGCACGGGGAGGGCCATGATTAGCGACCAGCGCCGGGCGGGAAAAAGCAACGGGAATCATGCTGGCGATATCGAGCAACAACGGCCAGGGGCCATGCAGTCAGCGACAGAGCCTATACGATCTCCCACACCTGGCTAATGCGAACTGTAGGTTACATCCCAAAGTCAAAGTCAGGAAGCATGGGTAGGAAAGGAAGACGAAGAACAGCAGGAAAAGCAGAGACAAGTGAGGTTGAGAATATCGTTGGCTTGGAGGGGCACATGAGCTTAGAAAAACAAGAAGGGAGTTCCCTCTAGATAAACCGCAAGGAATCGGGGAGGCGGAACAAGAAAGGAAGAAGCACCGCAAGAAGAACCGCAAATGAGGCGCCATCCCGTCCATCCCAACCCATCCATTACCAGTACAAGTAGGTACTATTACCACTACCTGTCATCTCCCAGCTAACAGCATGTGCGAGTCCACGCGATCACCAGCTCTAACGCCTGTTACCCGTCTCTGTACCCGTCTTGTTCCTCCCACCCAGTAGGATCCCTGCTATCCCCCGCATCCCGGCGGCAGACGGCTGATCTGGGATGGGTGGATTTGGCAGGTCCAGTGTGATCCCGACCACTCGCTTGGCTCGGCAGGGGAGTACGACGCCAATGGAGGGGTTTCATCGCTACGGTGCTTTCGGCCCTTGCAATATTAGCCGTAGTGCTGTGAGACTCTGTCGCTGTCGTTTCTTTAGGCAGGTGAGGGCTACAAGTACATCGATGATGCAAACTGGAATTAGTCTGGAGGTTTATGGGTTGGGTCCTTATAACTCGCTAGTGCGCCACGCTAAAGCGTAGGTGGGGACCCCCATATTCTGGAACGCGGGGAAGGTGGGCCAATCCAGCTCCTTTTCACACCCACAACTCACCTGATCGTCAGACCAGTAGACAGTCAGACAAACAAAAGTGACAAGTAACATTTCACATGCAAGTATGTTCTGTGTACAATTGGCTGGAAGGTTATCAATTACCAGGTATAAAACGAGACGAACGGTGAATGGCGAACAAAATATCAGTCCAGAGTACGCGTACTTTGACCGGGGTTATTCAGCAATCCAAACTAGTGAGGCGAGTGGTTGATAGATCAAGTTGGCGATCCTTTGTTATGAACCGGGGCATGCCCACTGCTGATAATCTCCTCGTAGGCTAAGTAGCCAACATGCGGCTAGGTTCGTTGAATCGGGGGACGCAGACATAAAGACGTCGGCAAAGCTCCGAGGCAGGATATCAAAATATCGTTGAATTGGGGATAGGTATGGAGAGAGACAATTTACTAGCCTCTGACCTGTAGTGGTGTCTAGTTGACCCAGGCTATTGAATAGGCTGGTACAAGACGCGACGGGGACAATATCCGGATATCGCTGTGAAAAAAGTGGCCTCGTCACCTGCCTCCGAAATGCGATATGCAAGCTACGATGTTTCACTGCGGTGAGACTCGAAAACCAGCTTGATACAATTTCGAGGCAGCACATCAATTTAACAGCTTGTCGTGGACTACTTCTTATATCGCACTAGCGCATATATGGTAGTTCTTGCATATACCCGAGATGTTGACGATGAGCTTTCTTGACGCTTAGTTTCACACGGGTCAAAATCTAACAACTACAGGATGCGCCGCCAGGGTTGGTTGTATACGGGTAGGTAGATGAACTTAATGGTATGATGGTGCTTTTTGCTTGGAGCTCTCGGGTAAGCCCGGGCTAGCGGAAGTCATGAGTTATCTGATAAGGAAGTGATAAAAATAATTCTCTCCCGGCTGTTCCCGTAAGAATACCCATGTTTAGAAAATCTGACTATTAGGACGAAGCTGTACTTCTCCAGGAGAATAGTAGCAGCATAGGGTTTAGGAGCCAGAGATAGAGAATGGCATAGATTAATACAGGTAAAGATCAAGGGCCTAATAATGTGATCATTATTTCATGGAGCATTTTCTCTCTCTTAACCTCGCCTAGAAATAAATCTATCTTCAGCTATTAGCCTAGTTAGTCTAGCCGTTCTACTAAAGAAAAAAGACGGCCCCACAATAGCTTTATGTCTGAGCCTATGGCGTCACCACCTCTGGTACCTTAACTAATCCAATCCGTCTAACAAACATCCGACTGGCCAGCTATCGGCTAACCTCACTCATCCTGTTCAAAAAAAACTCAATTAATTGCTCGAAGTATCAGCTTCCGAACAAAAATCCCTCTTCATGTATAACATATAATCAACCTAATTAATCAATTCTATACCTAATTCACGTCTCTTCTTCGACGCTGTCAACCTTGTAAGCAAGCAAGCCACGGCGAGATAAAAACGACGCCGGCTAATACCTAACGCATCTAGGCATCCTTCTTCTTCGATCCCACAAGCTCAAGAATCATTTATAAGCTTAGCATAATGTCGTCCGTCACTAGAATGTTCGCCCAGCGGTCTTCCGCCCTCCGGACCCTGACCAGGAGACAAGCCGTGTGCGCGCGGCCAGCGTACATCTCGCCCTCGATAAGAAGAGGGTACGCGAGCGCGCACGGCGCGGCGCAGAAGACGAGCGACATGCCATGGTAAGTCCACCCCAGCATAGCACAAACAACCCTATCTCATCCTTCCTCTCCTCGGCGAAGGCCCAATTCCCGCCAAGCCGGGAACTGTCGGCATGTATATCCGAGGGTCCCGGCAGACGAGTCCGATTAAAAATGCATACAGTAGTGTATAGGGACAACGCGCCAGCTAACATAGTCTCGAAACCACAGGCTCCTAAGCTCCGTAGGCTTCACGGCAGTCGGCCTCGCCTTCCTAATCTCCAACGCCCCCAAGACGGACAGCGCCGCGCACGGGCCCAAGTCCGCGGACGCCGCGATCGAGGCGCACGAGGAGGAGAAGAAGGGCCACGACGAAAAGGAGGACAAGGAGAAGAAAAGCTCTGGATCAGAAGACGACGAGAAGAAAGAGGAGCAGGGAGGAGAAAAGGGGGAAGGGGAAGAGAAAGAGAAGAAGTCTGAAGACGACGCGCCCAAGGGCGGCGCATCAGACCCCAGCTCCCCAGACAAAGCTTCGCAGAGCGGACAGAACGTCCCTCCACCGTCCGGCGACAACTCCGACCTAGCGAGCAAGTGGGACGAGAAGAAGCAGGACCAGGAGGAGTCCACGAAGGCGGTGAGTTGACCCCCCTTCCCTTCCCTTTTGTGGCATGCCTCGATGTCCCGTGACTTGATCTCAAACTGACGAACTTCTTCACAGGCCAGGGCGGGCGAAACCAAGGCAGCGACAAGTTCCTCCGAGACGCCTAGCAAGAAGACCCAGGCCGAGGACCCTCGCGAGGATCCCCAAAAGGGCGAAGGCGAGGCTATTCAGAAGGGCAGTTCCAAGGATTGAATTACGCCTAATCCATGATGTAGTATAGTGTATGTGCTGTAAGGATTAAGGGAGATCAGGTTGAAAGATCGAATTTCGGGGATGATGATCCGATTTTGGTTGATCTAGCGTATGTATATTGTAAGTTCCCAACCCCGAGTTCGGGTGATTAATAGACCAAGATCAAGACACAACGTGCACCATAGCTGGCTCGCCATCTTCCAATAAGAATGCCTTCAAATCTTGCAGGTTTTCTTGATTCTTGACTGTTCTCAATTCAATTTAGTTGTTATCACGCACCACAAAGTGCATCTCGTTCCTGCTCCACTCTATCGACCTACACGAAACATGGGACAATTGCCACCAAAAGTTAGTTATTACAGTAAAGAATCTTGGAAAAAAAGACTCCCAGATCTCCTCCTATTGTCTTTCTGTGAAGTCCCTTTTAAAAAAGCCACACAAAATGAAGTCAATCCATTCTAAGCAAGGCAAATGGCAAAGCAGCTGTACAATGCAAGCACAATCTGCGGTGGCCATGGGTGTGGTGTAATCTTGCTCCCTTCCATTTGACGCCTGAACGTCCCTAAACCATCCGATACTATGCAAATGTGGTGGAAAACGCGCGAGCTCTGAAAGCTACGCGGGAGAGGATACAAAGGAAATTTAGTTCTATGCATTGTGAGTTTTCACGGCGCCTGCCAGGTTGATGCTATGCCAAAACATCTGGCATCAACAATGCCGAAAACCGGTGTCCAGCCGAGATGCCGAGATTATAGAATGACTCAAGCGAGATGTTCCACTCGCGTGAAAAAAAAGAAAACCTTGTAGTTTTAGATGATGGCTTATTCGTGGGCGGCCGTTCAATTCGTAAGAGTATGACAATTATTTCTGCGCACGCTAGCATCGAGCGCTCGCGTAGTTGGTATCACGGCGTCAAGCTGGTATTGACAGGCTAACGCTAGCAAGATTGATAGAGTAGTAAAGGCTCGCCAACGTTTTCGATCTCGGGTATTGTGCATTTCAGATCAAACGCTTTAGATAGAACGATCTTGAATATCTATTTCGAAAATTAGTACAGACTCGTATCATTATTGCAAGTATGCGGCGACGGCTATGATACCTTTTGAACGTTGATGCTATGGCTTGTACTGCTGAATATCAGCGAAGCACGCATGGCCTTGGCGAACCGTCGCGCCTGGAATACTGGTTAGTAGAGTGCTAGACTGCCTTCGCTTCGACAAGTCAGCATACCTGATTGGAGATCTCCTCCTGCTCTTCTCGCGAGAAATTGACAAAATGGTCGTACTTGGTGCCAACCAAAACCGGGATTGCTGTCTTGTTGAACCCCCGTCCTTGGCGATACCACTCTTTGATGCTGTTGAGTGTGCTTTTCCTTGTCAGGTCAAACATGAATAGGATTGCTACCGCATCGTTACAGACAAGAGGTAGCATGTTGACGAATTCTCTCTGGCCTCCAAGATCCCATATACTGAACGTGATTTCGGTATTGCGGATGCTGATTGTCTTCTCCATGAAGTTGACGCCGAGCGTCTGGATATAGTCTTCGTCCCAGCTGCCTTCGACATATTTCACCATCAGAGACGTTTTGCCGATCTGTGCGTCGCCCACCATCCCAACCTTAATGACAACCTGATTCCGTGAGCTAGCCTGGTCAGCGCCATTGCTACCGCGGTCACTATGCGCAGTTTGCCGTTCGCCGCCGCCACCGGAAAGACCAGAAGGCGGTCTCGATATTGACTGTGCATGGGAGGTGGACGGAGGTGTCTCGTATCGCGCGTTGGGATCCACCTCGTCGGGGGCTTGACCGTTCGCTAAACCCTGGTCGAGAGAATTCGACTGCTGGTGGTATACTTCATAGCCGTTCTGGGTGGGCGAGGCGTCAGGATGCGCTTCGATGCCGCCGAGCGTGTCTTCGAGGTGGTGGTCATGGGGCCCAGGAACGGGGGCAGTGTGGAAATCTTGCTCCATCGTTTGCTCCATCGTAGGAAATGCGTCGTGAAGCTGGCCCGAAGACCCGACGGCAGGAGTAAACGAATCCACGATGAAAGACCGCCCTGGAGAATGCCAGGGACAGAGTCGGTCGTCGAGATGTTCAGCTTAGAAGGTTCTCGTGTTGTCGGAATCGGAGGTCTACTAAGGCGTTGGTGTGGGGCTGCGCCCAGGGGTTCGTGAAGCGGCGGTGGAATTCGTGATGGGGCTTCCCGTAAACGCCGAGGAATGTTTCACGCGTGTTCTAGGCGCTTGAAAATCCGTGTCAGTATATATATAGTAGCCTTGGAGTGCAAGTGTGGATTGGGGCTTGGTGCAGCAAGGGTACCAACCAGGCTCTGGGCTAGAGCTGTGAGCTGTACCTCGAATCGAGCTGCGGCTCTCGTAACAAGACTGGGGAAGAAGAGCGTCAAAGCGAAAGGTACAGCGAGGAACAGAAATACACCACGGAAGAAAGAGAGAGTGAAGGCTCGACGCGCGGTATGCTCCGGGTCATGCTCGAACCTAGAATTCAATAGAATGGGCGCATGAAATCAATGCTAGACATACCTCGAATACCAGGCAAAGCGCGAAAGATGGAGGGAAAGTGTCGGTATTGCATGAAATGGGATTGTGACGCCAATTCCCGTTTCTAGCCTAGAGGCTATCAGTCTGTCTAAGTTAGAGGAGACGGGGAGTTGGAAGTTGGACATAAGTGGTGAAAGTATGGCTAAAGTGAAGGGGACCCACTAACTTATAATTATTGTTCAATGCTTGGTAGCTTACTTATGTTTGCTGCTGTACTGGAACCAACGAAGAAGGCGGGGCAGCGGTTTGACGACGAAACAAAACGGCAGGCAAGGAGCTGTTGCTGCTGCGGGGGACAAGTACAGACTTTCTCCGGCACACAGGATAATGGAACCTTACTGATACCTCTGGGTTGTGGGTATGTACCCAGGCAGGTAGACTTACCACCTGTTTGGTAAGTTATAGATTCCCGAAAATGGCAGATGCGTGGAGGTCAACAAAGCTGGGCCAATATCATTCATTATACGTGTTAAAGTTATAGTCGCTTTGGCGCGTCAGTTAATTAATGCATACTTTTAAGTTCAGTTCACTTCTACCAATGAGACTGGAGAACCGCAACCACGATCATAATTACCTCCAGCCATGTATATTTAGGGATCGAATCGACCCAACCTGATGGTGTGTGCGCCTGTCTCTCCTCGACGTTGCGTGATGGTGTTGTCATTTGTTACGTTGGATCTAGGACCGTCCGAGTCAGCATTTGGCGTAAACGCAAATGAACGAATGAGATGCCAGAACGAGCCGGATTCGACCTGCACACAAGACGCGACACGCGAGGGTGCCTCAACTATTTCATTGTCTAGTGGCAGTGTACAAGCTACACCGGCTAGGGATAATGTATCAGCTAGACAGCGTCAAGGCCGCCGAGGCACTCAACTCAGTGTAGATGGCCCCCCAATTCGTGGATAGCCGGCAGAGGACAAACGATAAGTCGTGGGTATCGGTACGGCGCACGACGGCGATCAGCGGACCTATTCGTTTGGTTTGTGAAGGTACCTGTCCATTAAGCATAGCCCAATTTAGGTGATAATGTCTGTTTGTTGATTTAGGCTGCATTCTGAGTTGTCAGGGGTTCCGTCTGTTTTGTCTGTCTACTTACTTATACTACATAAGCAGAGCCCACATTTGACTACCTATACTAAAACATGGTACGAAAACGATCTATATAGGTGGAATCAATCTATAGGGACTGACGACGTAAGGGAAGCAATTTGGGCTGTGAGCATTGGGTCAACAGCAGAGCCAACTTCTAAGACTGGGATGAGAAACCTCTAG
The DNA here is from genome assembly GCA_037356055.1 of Xylaria sp. Z34. Taxonomy (NCBI): domain Eukaryota; kingdom Fungi; phylum Ascomycota; class Sordariomycetes; order Xylariales; family Xylariaceae; genus Xylaria; species Xylaria sp. Z34. Next base: position 151,819 of record JBAWJW010000016.1, read on the forward strand.
GTACTCCCTTGAGCCACGCATGGCAGCTGCTTAGCCACATCCCACTACACAAAGAGGAGAATGAGGGGTAGATAGCTTGAGCTATGATTGGCCTTTAAGTTCACACTGTGATACAGCACATAATTCCCAATAAGGAGGACAGTATTAATGTCTTATCCGGGACAACTCGGTTTAAAATCCCGGCTAGGGTGCTATCAATGATATCAATTTCCAACATACCGGTATCTACACTCAAATCATACCACTGCTTTCACCGATTTCACGAATTCACCAGCCATCACCAATCCCTCATCTACCACAATGGCCTCAATTGCGCGGTGCCTGCGGGCAGTTCGACCCTCGACAGTATCTCGTCTCACCCAGACCCCTCGGGTACGGTCCAATTGGCAGGCGAACTCGGTCCGGGCCTTCTCTACATCTCCGATAAGTAAGCTCTCCGATGTCGCCATCCTCCAAATCTTCCTACCTCACCTCCCTTTGTCCATATCGCAAGCGAAGGTCACACCGCGAGGGATCGCTGTGCGAAAGACATATTCCTAACAGACTGAACTTCCCATGATTGAGCGTGCATCATATATAGACTAACTAACACCACAACCCGCAACAGGAGACATCCGCAAATACACCAAGGACCACGAGTGGGTTGACCTGAACGCAGACCAGACGGCGGGCGTGATCGGCATCTCCGAGTACGCGGCCGAGGAGCTGGGCGACGTCGTCTACGTCGAGCTTCCGGAGGAAGGCAAGGAGCTGGTGGCGGGCGACACGCTGGGGGCGGTCGAGTCCGTCAAGAGCGCGGCCGACATCAACAGCCCCGTCGCCTGCACCGTCACCGCCGCCAACATAGCGCTCGAGGAGAAGCCCGGCACCATCAACCAGGTGCCCGAGGACGACTCGCACGGCGGCGGCTGGATCGCCAAGGTCTCCATCGGCGAGCAGGGCCGCAAGGACTTCGAGGGCCTGATGGACCTCGAGGAGTACAAGGCCTTCACCGGGTCCGAGCAGCACTAGGATTCCCTCGGGGTTATTTTAACATAAGAGACATTCGAATATGGTTCCCAGCACGCCCGTATATATACAACTCAGAGGGAAGACGCAATGAAGTATAGTGGCTCGACGATGGTGGTGGATGCATGCATCTAATGGTTAGTTTCAGGTCTTTAACATGTGACCGGCAACGGGGCAAGCAAAGATGTTGTTCAACAGAGAGAGAGGAAAAGAACGGGCTCAACCTTGTATCATAGGCATCGCGTGGGTATTGCTTTTTTGGGCTATGGTGTAAGCTTTGCTGCATAGCAAAGACGTCTATAGAAAATAGGCAGCCCTTTTATCTATCAACAATTCATCATCACAAAATCAGCCTCACGTGTCATGCAAACAGTACAATGCCGCCCCCTCTATAAGCAATCAAAGTCATCATCATGAGAGTTTTTTTTTTTCCCTTTTGTGGGTTTGAATCGTGTCCTACCTTATGCCGGCATCCACGGCTCCGCCTTGTCTCGGCTCGCCTCGCGATCTGCATTGATGGCGTCTAGTATGGGCTGAGCGCCATTATCTACCAGCATCTGCGCAACCTTCTTCCCGAACGCGACAGCCTGCTCTCTCGTGGTGATCTCCTCGACGCTCTCCGCATCCGCAGCCTCCGTACCTGCGATACTGACAACACAGCCCGTGAGCCGCAGCTTGTTTCCCTCCTGCCACTTCGTCTCGACACCAATCGGGATGCTGCAGCCGCCTTCCAGCGTGCGCATGATACTCCGCTCCGCCTCGATGGCCAGCATCGTCTTCTCGTCCTCGAACGGCCTCAGCAGCTCGAACATCTTCGCGTCGCCCGCGCGCGTCTCGATGGCGAGTCCACCCTGTCCCACAGCATACAGCATGCTGCCGCCCTCCGTGTCCCTCTCCAGGTACTGCGAGATGCGACCACGTTTTCCCGTGCGGTGCAAGCCCGCCGCGGCCAGGATCAAAACCGAGTACTCGCTATCCTCGGCATCGAGCTTCTTCACCCTCGTGTCGATGTTGCCGCGCATGTCGCGGAACTGCAGCTTCGGGTAGCGGCGCTTGATCTGCGCCATGCGGCGCACGCTGCTCGTGCCCACGACGGCGCCCTCGGGCAGGTCGGCGAGCGTCTTGTACTTGTCCTCGAGCCCCTTCCTGACGACGACGACGTCGCGCGGGTCCTCGCGCTCGGTGAAGCAGGCGAGGGTGCAGCCCTCGGGGAGCGCGGTCGGCATGTCCTTGGCGCAGTGGACGATGATGTCCAGCTCGTTGGCGACCAGCGCGGCCTCGAGCTCGTTCGTCCACAGCCCCTTGCCCCCGAACTTGTACAGCGCCGTGATCTTGTCCTTGTCGGCCGTCGAGAGCATGGGACACACCTCGAACTCGACCCCCGGGTGTAGCTTCTTGAGCGACGCGATCACCCAATCGACCTGGGCCAGCGCCAATGCCGATTTCCGTGTGCCGATCCGCACGACGGTCCTCTGTGTCTCGCCGGCCGAGGGCGTTATAATTGGTTGTGTGGCTGGAGTAGACATGGCGACGGTTCGAAGCGTGGAGAGAGGGGAGTTCGTCAAGAAGTTGTCGGGGAAGCTCGGGGAGTTCTTCCAATCAGGCCGGACCGTTGTCGTTGACTGAAAGCAATGGACGATAGTTGATGGTCACACCTATCTTCTACAATGAAGGTGAGACGAAGTGAGACAGAAGTACAGATCGATAACGGGTTGCCACAGGCGGTGAGAAAAAGATGGGTGAGACGGGAGGCCGAGAAGCGCATCTGGCCTTCTAGAGTTGCGAACTTTGGCGGGGCAAAAAAAGGGTCGCGGGGCAAACCGCTCTCCGTTGTTGCCCATCCCTGCATGAGCCGGGCTACCCTGAGATGGCCTCTATCGGTCTCGACTTCCTTCACTACAGTATGCAGAGTTGGGTAATATGTCCCCATATGGAATTCACTTCCTCTTCGAATCATCCAAATCCGACATATATGCGATACCCCTATCCAATCTCTACTCTTGTCGGTGAACGTACTTGTGTCACAGTGTGCACACCGGTCAAATGGTTCCCCATGCGGTCTCGTCCTCCATCAATATTCACACTGGATTACGACGGTGGAGTTAAGCACTGTGAATTTTCCCTCGGTTACCCCGATGGTCTCTCCTAAATTCCGTAGGTAATCTACAATTTCATGTGTAATCAAGCTGCTGGCTATGCGCACGGCTTATACATGAGGTCGGATTTATACAAATATCGCTGGATAATGGATCTCACACCTTTCCCAGATAGTAGACAGTCATATTCGTGCATACGGCGAACTTAGCACGGACACCGGCTGTGATACCTACCAACGTAAGAACTTAACTTGAACTCATCGGACGGAACTGCACGTCATCTGTGCTCGGATGGATTCGATCTAGCCGTGTCAACCGCAAAGCAGCCCCCGTGTGAGATGGCGCTGTACGATACCATCGAGTCTTCGGACGAAGATGCGTCGTCAGCAACATGATGGTGCTGCCGAACTGTGTCGCGGAAATCTTCCTCTGGGCATACCATGACCGTTTCACACGAGAAAAATCTAACCCAATGAATAGGTGGTTGTTTCTTGGTCGATATCAGGTCTTTGAAATGGAACGGGCCAGAAACTGTGAAAAAAAGAGTCGATATTGACTCATACTTCGCATGTTATTTCCCTATATGGCTGAGGAAACAATGTCACGAAAACGAGTGAAAGGCTTCTCAGAATCTGTCAGTAAACAACAGATCAAGTATTACTAGGTAGGTTCGGGGAAGGGTGAACGTATACCGGTCATGAGAGGTAGATTGTTGGTTCTAGCGGCCAAGAGTATATAAGAAGGGCGACGGCGTCGACGTTGAGTTCATCTGGACCTGCAACTCACATTCGCTAGGTTTCGATCATATCTTCCCCATCCCTATAGATTTGTAACAGCACAACACATCATGCAGATATACTACTTCATACAAGTTGCCCTCATCGCCGGGGCCATTGCGGTTCGGCGTGAGCCTCGCCAGGTTATCGTCACCGTCACTGCCCCTCCCACTCCAGTCGGAGGTCCATCTGCGCCTTCACCTATACCTCTCTCAGCACCACCAGTTCCTTGGGAGCAGCCTTCGACTGCTGCTCCCGCCGTCCCGGCCCCTGCTCCCACCAGTTCGGGCAATCTTTCTCTGCCGCCGTTGCATCCAACTACCGCGTCTGCCCCTGCTGCTGCAACTCCTGTACCTGATGCTCCCGGCGGCACTGGATCTGCTGGTGGTGGCGCTAAGTGCGGGAAGGGGTACACCTACTGCGGCTACATGTTGGCGAGCAGTAACCATAGTACGTCCCATCTCACATCATCCCTATCTTGTCTAATCTATCGTAACCTCGGCCTGCCCATGAAACATAAACTGACCTGAGATGTGCCCACAGACTTCGCGCAGGTCGACATCGACAAGTCTTACTGCAACGGGCTTCCAGAGCTTTGCGCCGGCGGCAAGCACAAGACGAATGTCGAGCAGGCCGTTTTCGTCTGCATGAATGACCAGCCTTCGAACGTCCAGCTCTTGTGTGCTTGCAGCGGTACATGCTTGAATAACGCTACGACTAATTACATCGCTCATTGCGATGAACCCTGCGTCAATGCGTAGGATAAGGTTGCAGAGGGTAGGTGATATACAATCATTTTAGTGACTTGGGCTCTAGAGAAAAGATTTCATGTATTAAGAGCACCGGTCCAGGCAGCCGTTCGTTTTCTTTCAGGTGAAACGGGGAGGCCAGGCTTCAAGTACGGGACAAATCTATGCAATGATTCAAGTCACTCATTTAGAGTAATAGCTATTGGAAGCTTTCGGATTCAACCTCACTACTCAATAGATACGATGCAGACAGCATCTTTCTTATACAGAAATAAAACGCAAGACTGTTTACCACCGCGTTACTATGTATTGTAGCTCTATTCGCGTCCTGCTTGCTCTTTCACTTAGGAGAACACTTATAAATATGCGCGCATTCGTTCTACCTGGATTTTTTAAGTGATAGGTACGCTCTCGTTGCATGTATAGGGTAGATAGTGCTCTAGAAAAAAACCCTGAACACGACTTATGAACGTGTCGACCTCGGGCGTCTTGATACGGAGGAGCGACTCGAACTGAAAATACACCGCTACAAGTTATGAGCGAAAGCATAATGGTGTCGGGTGATCATCTATATCATCGATAAGACTATGACTATCGCGCGAAAGGAGTCAAGATCGCCCCCATCAGGGTGATCTCCTGTGTTACAGATGCGGGATTACAACAATATTCAACCGGAAAAAAGAGGCAATCATCGAAGTTATCAGGATTTCCAGCTTTCTAGGTACAAGAAGTATGGCCAGGAGTATATCGTGACGATTCAGGAGATTAAGGTAAGTGCCACTGTTCATCTGAATCTATTCTCATCCCATCCTAAAGACGTTGTAATATACCTCAATCTCCACGCAAAGTCTCACAGTCGAGTCCTCTTCCGGCCTCAGATTGATGCCTGCTTCCTGGTCGCGCTAATTGCAATGGTGGAAACCAGCCGTCACCTTGTGGGTGGCTAACATCTGGCCCATTTGCACCCTAAATTTAGGCAAATCGAAAATATCTCGATATTCATAGCTGGATGACGCGGTTCCATTTTGGGGGTATGAGGATAACATAAAGACTCTTATGATGCTACCTAGCTTATCAGCAAGGGCCCTGTAAATGGTATGACAATCAATAGTTTGGTGAGAGGTGTTCTCAAAGTTTGATCACGTTTCTTTAATCTCGTCGCGCAGATTCTTAAGCTGACGGTCGAAATCCTTATTGACCCACTCCCAATATTGCTGCCAGACAGGGTTCTGGGATTGTATCTGAAGCCCGGCGGCACCGGGAACATTATTCGGACCCTGCAATGTGGTTTTTGTTTTATCTGCAAGAAGAAGAGACACTCGTAACACGCTCTTGTTGGCCTCTTCTTGTTTTTCATGTTCTTGCTTCACAGAGTTATCCTTCAGTTTAGTTGACAACGTTTTTCGGTAACACTGTGCAATGGTATCGAGCCGACGAGTTGTTTCTTCGGGATCGATAACAATCAATTTGCCAAGCATAAGATTGCATAGCGCTCTGATATCGTTGTCGTCATCGAGGCCTGCAATGATGCGGTCATAGAACTCAGGAGAGCTGATTCTGGAGTAAGATGTCTCCATGAGCGAATACAGGGTCTCGTACGCACTCTGAACAGGGTCAATTAGCACAACGCACGACAGAAGCAGCAGAACAAAAGAGAAATACTACGAACCTTTCGAGCTTCGAGTCCGTCATCGACGGTATGTTTGAATGGGCCCATTTGTACCTCGCGAATGAGTTCCTTTTTGATCGTAGATTCAGCCATGACGAAAGGTACTAATTCACCTAAATGCGGTAAGATCAATTCGGGCTTGTTGTGAGTGGCTGAGTTGAGTGTTGTCATTCCAAGGCGTCGAATCTCCAAGACATCATCTTTCAGTACGGTCAATATCATGTCGAATAAAACTGACTTCAACTCTGCATCAAATATCTCGTCGCTATCGGGCAAAGTGTACCGGAGCGCTTGAACGGCAACAGCCCGGTATCCCTCAGACGAGCTCGTGAGGAGTTCCTGTGATTGTTAGAGGATAAACACTACACGAACGACTCATTAAAAATAACTCAAACCATACCTGGAGCTTCGTGATATAAATCTTGGGCTTCAAGATCGCCAGGCGACCAATACACTCTGCACAGATGGCTTTGTTGTCTTCACTCGTAGAAGAGGTAAAGAGAATTTCCCAAATGTCACGTTCGTACGCACTGATGTCCGTAGATGACGTAACAACTTGATGAAGAACCTCGCGGATAGACTGTAAAAGTAGGTATTGGTGATTTCCGTGTTGCTTTGTTGCATTTAAGATGATAGGAAGGTAACGAGAGACGTTGCCGGCTCCAGCCCGGCCCAAAGCGACAGCGGCCGACACGGATACCTTATCAGGTTCATCGCCGAACTGCTGTAGAAAGATATTCGGATTCAGCGGAGACTTGGAGCCTAGGCGTAGACCGATCTCTCCAAGTATGGCCAATGCAAGGCTCTGGCGCGCAGTATCCGGGGGCGACAACTTACTCGCCATATTAAGCTCATCGATAAAACTTTCAATGGCGACACCGGCGTTACCATTGCTTGCGACGAATAACGCACCGGCAACTTTCCCGACAACAGTAGGATCACCAGCAACACCTACAGACAATACGCCCTGCATGAGGCGCTGGCCCATGCCGGACTGGCCTATATTTGTCACGAGGATAACGAGAGAGTCGAGAATACTGCCAGAAATGCTTCTCTTGATCAGCTCGCACAGCGCATTCACAAAGTCCTGCGAAGCAGTCAGCTTGGGGGTTTCGAGCTGCAGCTGCGCTATGGTGAGCAGGGCAGGGCTCAATAGATGGGTGTCATTCGCATCGACGACAGGTTGAATAGCTGTCACGATGCCGTTGATCGTTTCTGCTGCTAGGTTTCCTTTGGCTGCTGGACACATGACTATGTGCTGGAGAGCCAGAATGCTGGAACCCCTGAGGGCACGGTTGGATTTTCGTAGCTGGCCACATAGTTCCAAGGTCACAGCTTGAATCCAGTTGACGTCAAGGCTACCCGGGACCGAGGAGAATATAGCGATATTATCGATGGCCCGCACAGCATGGAGACGCGTAGTTTCGTTACGCATCCTATCAAGCAATAGCTCTAGGCCAGCTTGCCGTTTCTCTGGCTGCAAGAGAGTCAGTCCATCTGGCGTTGAGGTTCTCGCGATCGAGGTGCCCAGAGCTTGTATGGCTCGCTGCCGCACTTCCGTGTCCGCATCATTTGCGGAAGTACGATCAATAATCACATCATAGAGCTTGAGAAGCTCAGGCTTGTACTTCTGGGTGGTGAATTTGGCTCGAGGAGGGGTTATCGCCTTGATCAGCTCTTCGGCTGTTCGTATTGCTTCGCTCGAGATCTTATAGAACTTGTCATTTACTGCAGAAACAACACCGGCCACGATTTTAGCTAGGTACGGTTGGAAGAGGCTCGAAGAATGAGTTTTTGCGATATCACTTGTGAACCGGAGCACAGCCATGCGCAAAGTGGTGGCTGTAGCAGAGGCAGCACTACCCGACAGGGCCGTGGATTTTGCCCCGGCATTCGTAGCAACTCCCTTTGTCACATCGACAATGGGCTGCATGACTTGATCGAAAAATTGAGATAGACCGCCGTTCTGAACAGCAATCAAGTCATCTAGCAGAGTGATCACGGCTTGCTTCGTAGCAATCTGTTTCCCCTTGAGGAGCTTCGTCGATGATTTGACCAGCTGTGGTGTCAGCTTCGAGAGGTCAGCGCGCGGCCCTGTCGGAGGAACGGACTCTTGGGTTGGTGATGTGAGGCCGGGCGTGCCCATATAGGGGGCCTTGTGGCCATGCGCGAATCCACCACTACTCTGTCTCCTCCGTTTCCTACTGTCCGGGAGAGACTGCAAGATTTCGTCTTCTGTAGTCACGGAATGAATGACGCCTTCGCCCGTCTTGCGGATGAGAAGGGACAGAGCAGAGATGACTTCTAACCGAACACTCTCCTCTCTCTCGTCGAAACGGCGAACGAGGGGCGCAGCCACATCCCGATACAAGGTTCCATTGTCCAGCAGATCGGTGCTCCGAGTTGAAATCAGTGTATAGAGAGCTTTCGCCGCACATCTACGAACTTTCCAGCTGTCATCGTCATCGTCGTCAAAATCATCATCATCCTCGTATTCGTCATCGTCGTCATCTCCTTCTTCTTCATCCTCCTCCATATCTTCATCCTCATCGTTAGCATAAGTGGGGTCAAACTTGAGATATCGCAGACAGGCCGAAATAACTTCGTCGGTATAGGGTCGCATCTGACTGCTGCAGGACGCAACAAAGGATTCAAGCGCAACCAAGGCGACTTCCCTAATTTCGTTGAATTCAGGATCATGGCCGTCACCGGTACTCACCGCATCCGTGTATTTCTGAAGCTGTTCTTGACTAAGTGTGGAGAGGACGGAAGGCATGATTTCCGGAAGATGAGAGCCAAATTGATGGGGTATAGCCCTAGACAGAGAGCCCAGAACTGTGATATATAAACGAAGCATGACGGGACTGATCTTGGGCTGCGCCATACTCTTTTGTATCTTGGCAATAAAAGCATTGAGCACATCGTTTGTGAGAAAGGGCGCCAAGACAGCAAGTGCTACGACGGCTCTCTTTTTGACTGGGGAGGGTGTTGCGGGCTGTTCCAAGACTTTTACAACCACGTCCTGCAGCTTCTCGACCTCGAGAGGCTGAAGAAGCGGGCCAAAACACCGAACGACTTCGATGAGCACATCGACTGCCTCGGGGCTCGGATCTGACTTGTCAAGAAGACCGCGAGAGGCGGAGTGAGAAGCTCCTCCGGGAGGAGAAATTCCAAGGATCCGTGGTATAAGCACATGGCTGATGATGTTGTAGGTGTCCAGTACCTCGCGCGACGGCGAGACTCCCGGAATCGGTCTCTGGAGCGAGGTAATGGCACTGCGCAGGGCAAGGGATGGCAGGGAGTTATCGACCGAGTTCTTGATCTCCACCGTTGTGAGCTTTTCTAGCATGGGAGTGACAACAGATATTGGGATCTTGGCAGCCAAAGGACCGATGCTGCACAAGTAAAAGTTAGCCAACGACCAGCCCACATTGCGAAGCTAAACATGTATGCTTGTATGGGCGTGCTCTTACCATCTAACTGCCAAATTCTGAACCTCGCCATTTTGGTCGTCGAGGGTCCTGATGACGGAATCAACGATTCGTGAGGATGTGTTATAGTCGTGCACGAGGAAGTCGGTCTTTGGCTTGGTGAGGATCTGATGGAGGTCGTTTAATGACATGAACCGAAAGTCGGGGTCGGCATCGCTCAATTTAGACAGAAGGTGACCAATTGTTTGAGGGTTGGGGTTATTAATCGCCGACGACGCCATGACGGCGGCTTAGAAGGAAGTGGTGATTTATGTGGACAGACGGTTGGTTCGGTTAAGCGTCAAACGTCAAACGTCAAAACGTCAAACGAGGAAGAGCAGATAAGTGCTAGAAAGTGCGTGCGATTGCGAATATCCTTAGCTAGCTGTATTTTGTCGTGAGAAGTAATTAATATAGTGTCCGGGCCAACGAGACGAGGGGGCAAATGTTAATCCACACCTGATGATGTTGTCTCGGAGCTGCAGAGAAAGGGAGAGAGTAATTAAGAGTGGCGCAGTGACAGCAATGTTTGTCGCGACCGATTAGGATAAGTCAGAAAGCATACAATTGTCAGAGCTATGATTCCATGCAGCCGCGCAATGATAAAGGGACCTGGCAGGTACCCAGCACAATAGATGGTGACAAGTCAGTCCAGCCGATTTCATCTACTGTTGCCAGGCGAATCGCAATCAGCAAGTGAAGGGATGTGGACCGCTATGACTATCACCAATGGCAAGAGCTTTGGAGTTGAGCGTGGAGGGATGTGAGGTAAGGTGGGGTGCGACGCAGCTTCCCTTCCCCTCCATTTCGCGCAACCCATACTATTCCCAAAATGCTCATCGCGGGGTAATTAGCAATAACTTCACAAAATAAAAGTGAACCAAACAAAGTGCCACCTGATTCTCTTTTGTAGTGTGTAAGAGTAAGTGCCTTCCAACACATAGTTTATCCCGTCCCGTTTTCAAAAGCTTTTTTGAATGTTCCCTTACTACGGGCAACGTGTGCATTCTAAGCAAGGGCCAGCTAGATATTCCAATCAGCTCAGGGAGACTGTTGAATCGAAGTACGGACCAAGTCCCAGGGGCCTAGGATTTGGATTGTCAATGTACAAGAAAAGAGGTAAAAAGTACCTAGTTCCTTGATGTAAACAACGCACAACGAATGCGAGGTATTACTCGACTACAATGCTCGCGTTACTCGTCCAGCAGATCTGGCCCTAAAAGAAAACGAGTTTCATAAAAGCATGATATGCTGGCAATTACAACTATGTCAGGTAGGTAGGTATGTGGAAGCTCCTGACTGCAAGAAGGATTAGGTTGCTTGAGAGCTCTAAAGAAAGCTACTGGTCCGATTCACAGGAGTGAAAACCCCAATATCATGATAGCTTCAATCTATCGTCGTGATTTCTTGTAAGTCTTACGTGCTAAGAAAATTAATTGAAGGACGTTTATTATCTCTCTATCCGCCTGCATACTTATGCAAACCGAAGGACCGAAATCCGGAGTCCTGCCACATGGACTCGCTCCTAGGTATGGGAATGCAACTACCCGTATACCAGGGTCATGTCGGCAATATCATGTAATTAATTTGCAGGGTGGTTGCAGCTAACCGTGCCTATTTATAGGTATTATCGTGTTTACTTAAGCCCATGATAATAGCGATACAGGCCTAAATTATCCAAACCAGCAAGAGCGAAACTATTCGTATACCTATATGACCTACTTAACGCCCAAGAAGATTATTGCAATACTAAATACCCTTGTGACACAGGCATATTTATAACTGAAACACGCCTATTATAGTATTTGCCCTAGAAATAGTGTTGCAGTTAAAGGCACTTGTGATAATCAAGGAAAACGTGAATAAATAACGGTTTACGGAATTGATAGGGGAAAGGTAGACAATAGGGAATAAATCTAAGGGAGAAGTAAGAACAGTAAATTTAAAAAAACCCAACCACGAAATCGAACTGCCATCCTTTGAAGAGCAAGAAAAGAATCCAGGTTGCAGGATCTACCATGCCTTTGCTGCTGGACCGGAAAACCCTTGAATGCCCATGGCCCTGCCTCTGACACAAGGGTTTGTCCTGTCGACTACTTTACCGCTTGACCATATAGATCAAGTTCGGGAACGTCTTTATTGAAAAGGTGCCCACATATCGAGGTTTATACCCCTCTGAATCTAACACTGTTCCTGTTGACTAGAAGCTCTGGACTTATTCCAGCCTACAGCCTCCTTTTGTATCTTAATACTCGTTCAAAGCATAAGGCAGATATTTAAATCATTCTTAATTCTTTACAGTCGCATCGTGAATTATTAAAGGAAAAACATTTATTAACATACCAAATAAAAATCTCTTTACATCAATATACCTTTTTATTGTTTCGAATAACTCTCTTATATATCTGCTTCAGCTCCTCACGCGGATAAACGGTATCCTAACTCAACTTCTAATGTCAAGAAACTAGTTTACGCCTACCATATGGCGTAGAACTAGTTTCTGTGTATATAATTGACTATACCCACCTTGATATGGGTGATTCAGGGATCAATTGATCACCCTATTGAGCCTCAACTATAACCCCCTGTCTGCAAACAAGTTTTTATTCGCTCCGTGGCACTAACCTCTGACATCTAGGACTCGTTCGTTCCATCTCTCGCGCATGGTTTGCACCAAAACAGTTTCTTCTATGCACAAATTTTGACGAACACACTACAGCGCCGAAGATCGCCATGAGCTTCCTGCCTCTCTTCACGGCTGACTCTGATCTAGACTTAAGGAGTGAGCACAGACCGTAGATGTCACGGAACGCTACGGAGTACCCTCCGAGAGTCAGGGGTATAGAGACACGGGCCTTCAGCTCGCGCCTATATATACTGGCTACGACACCTCTGCTGTATAGATAGAACTTCTCCTTCTCTGTTCAATAACAATAAGTCATTACTGGAAACACCAGCAGTGTAGACCGTGACAGTAGAATTGTTTATTTGCACTGGCTACAGAAGAAGGTTATGATAAGGAGATTCAAGAGTATTTGAGTTGTAAGTATCTTCCATGGCTTCAAGGGGAACGTAAGGATCTCGGCCGACTATAAGGTTAAAACCTTCTACTCTCGGAGAGCCTCGCATACAGTTGCCAACCCTTTAATTCCTTTATCGCCCGACACGAGTTTAATAAGAATTCGTATATACTAATAAAACGCAATGCGTTATTTTCATTCAAAGCTATAATAGAGCCCTACAATAGTTATTAACTCGTGATACAATGTCGCCATTTTTACAAAGCCTTAGATGCATATTAACTCCTTCATCATCCTATTTAAGGAGTAACCCGATCGTTCGGCGTGGCGTTATCGGAATACGGAACGTTAATAATCATAGCCGCCTCTCATTAATTCTTGTGAATTTTTCTGGATACTAGAGGAGTTCCGGTATCCTTTGCGACTATTATATAGATTGTATATAAATTCTGGTATCGATGCCAAGAAATCACGTAAAGTTACGTAACCACCCAGTAAGTCAGCAATTATAAGCTATTACTCAAACTCCGTTCTTAATCCCGGGTGCAAGTTCCAATCGCACTGCCTCAAGACCCTCTACTAATACCCTTTTGGCGATATGTTGCGCAAGAATATTGAACTGCTGTGCGGGGTGGTAGGACTTCGTGGATTCATTTGTAATTGGCCCGAGAGGGCACCAATCATGAGTCAGTTAGATATCGTGCCTATATAAATCGTACAGGAGGAGGGTTATGATAGCTGTCGATGCCCGTGTTGTTCAAAGTATGAGTCTCCTAATCATTTGCTTCACGTTTTAATAATTATTCCCAAGTCATGGCTCCTACTATTCTCATTGCTGGTGCGACTGGCAACACCGGACGGAGCGTCGTAGAAACCCTTTCCAAACTACGCGAGACAAGCAGCGTCTTATCTGGTCATCGTATTGTTGCTCTCACTCGTTCAGCGGCTGGTCCAGTAGCACAGAGTTTCACCAAGCTCCCCGGTGTCGAGGTCATAGAGCAAAACTGGGTTGGGATCACTGCCGAATGGCTTCGTAAAAACGAGGTGGTCAGGGCCTTCGTCGCATCAACACCTGAGATAAGCCAATTCACCAACGAAACGAGTTTTCACATTGCCGCTCTTGAGGCAGGTGTCAAGTACGTCGTACGAATATCGACGACAGCCCCAAACGTCCGGCCGGACTGCAAAGCCTTTTATGCCCGATCGCATTGGGCCATTGAAGCTCTTTTGGGTACCCCGGAGTTCGAGCGTCTGCAATGGACTGCACTTCAACCTAACTCCTTCTCCCAAACCTACCTTCAGAATGCTGTCGCATTGATCAAGCAATACCGCAGCACGGGAAAGCAAGATACACTCAGACTCTTGGGATCGGCCGATGTACCTGTCGGCATCATCGATCAAAACGATATAGGTATACTTGCAGCTGTCCTTTTAGCTCAGCAAGACACCACGCCGCACAATAAAGCCAAATATGTCATTAACGGGCCAGAAGACATCACCGGCAACCAAGTTGTCAAGCTGGTTGAGCAGCACATCGGTACTAAAGTTGAGAACGTCATTTTCCAGGACATGAGTTTCATCGATTTTTGGGCTCAGAACAGCCCGGATCCGAAGAATATTTTGAGCATTAAATATGCTTTGGAACCGGTAATCAAAGGGCTGTGCTCTGCTTCTACAACCAGCAAGGAGGTACTCGAGCTAGCTGCACCTAAGGGCACTCCCGCTCAAGTATTAGAGAGTATGTTAGAGTAAAGGTTCGACGGATTTCTCAGTATAAGCCAGGTTTTATCATTAAATTCACTATGGAGGGCTACGAGCGGCCATAGGGACTTTGATTGGAATCGATGATTTGTCTGGCTGAGGCCTTGAGGGCGGACGCACTATTCTCTAGACCTAGCAAAAAAAAAGGAGCAAAATTTATCGGACTGTGATATTTTGAATGATTTGACTAGACTTAAAGGCCCTTCGGACTTTTGAGAACATGTAACAGGCAACCAGAGTCGACAGTGGGTCATTAGTGCACTCACCGCCATTTGGATCTGAACACTGGATTTTCAATTTCAGCTTCTGTACGCCCAATCTAGCAATAGAATTTTTCTTGTACATCGCTTTCTAACAATCAAAATGCCTCGCCCTCGGTCTAATATTGATGAATATCGTGATCAAATCACTTTAGCGTACGAAGCTGGAACTTCTATTCCAGACATCCTTGAATTAATCAACAAACAAGGGTGCCAGGGCACTTTACGTACGCTGGAACGCCGTATTCACCATTGGGGTCTAGTTGGCAATCGCCATGGCCTTTCGCGATCAGATGAAATACTTTCTCGTATTCGATTTCTTTTTTTCGTACGGGGCTCGAAAGATAAATCTATTCAAGATGATTTGTCTAAAGCTGGTATTTCTATTACTACCCGTAATATTCAAAAAATCCGTCTTCAGCACCACATGATACGACGTTATCGTACGGATGAAAGACGGAACCAAGCTATACAACAAGCAGCTGAATGGCTTGAACAGCATGGAGTTAGCTAAACTAGCCCACTTCGGGGCTGACTTCTGTGAACTTCCAAACTGCTATACATATCAAAAACTTTTAAAACCATTGCCGCCTGTTCAATCACCATGGAGCCACTGGAGCGCTGGCAGGACACATACTACGTAGCCCGGACAGAGCTACTGGGTCAAGCAACGCCGCCCCCACCACCGCTTGCCGCTGGACATGACTATGCGGCATTACAAGCCCCCCATGAGGACTTCCGCATCCTTCACTTACAACCTTCCAAAACCTTCCAAAGCAAGCTCGAGTGCAGTCTACAGCATGTGTCTTTCGAACAGTGCCCGATTTACGAAGCCGTGTCGTATGTATGGGGTGACCAAGCCGATACTGTTACCGCTCACTTGAACGGTAGAGAGGTCACTATCACAGCGAATTTGGGACACGTGCTACGCAATTTGAGACTGGCTACAGAGACTCGCGCTCTGTGGGTTGATGGGCTTTGTATTGACCAAGCCAACCTCACCGAACGGAGCAGTCAAGTCCGTCTGATGGGACGAATTTACAGCGCATGTGTCAGAGGCCTAGTCTGGCTAGGTAGCGCTGATCCGTCACGATCGCGTGGTCTTGAGATAGCTTCTCTGCTCACGCGCGGCGACATCGACTATATTAGAGGCCGAGCCTCGGAGGAACTCCAGTCAAAGTCCACAAGCCACAAATCTATCTTGCATGAGAACGCAACTCAAGTACTACCTTTCGAAGACTGGGATGCCTTGCGGAGTCTGTTTGTCCAGCCGGATATATGGCATCGGGTTTGGGTGATGCAGGAGGTGGCCTGCGCACCCAAGATATCATTAGTCCTTGGGGAAAAAACGCTCGAGTGGGAAGTGATAGCAGGTTTTTTGGACAGTGAGAACTATCCCGATGCATACCACGGTCCGTTTCATCACAATGATTACGAGTACTGGATAGATGAGACCTTCGCCCACATTCAAATCATAGAGCACCAACGCCGCATCAGTCGCGGGATGAGCATGGGTCGACAGTCCAAGCTGCTCGACGTCCTCGCACGGTTCAGGTATACTTCCGCGACAGATCCACGAGATAAAATTTACGGACTGCTAGGGTTAGCATCAGATTCCCACGGGGTAATCCCAGATTACGAAAAGTCTGTGAAAGATGTCTATGTCGACTTTTTCCAAACACATGTCAACGAAACCCATCAGTTGGACCTGTTATGTCAGAACCCATGGGGTAACAGAGTTCACGGCCCATCAAATACGGGATTCGATCTCCCCTCCTGGTGTCCAGATTTCTTCAGTCCCAAAAGCACCACTTTGCTCTTTGCACAACGTTCAATATTCTGCGTAGGAGGCGAGTACTGCGACGCGCCATGCCAGGTGTCGAGACAGAGCCGGTTGAACCTACCGGGAAGCATCCTCCTTGGCAGCCTCTCTTCGATATACGGCGAAATCGATCAGATTAGCCAGCCCTGTCAGACAATCCCCGGAAATATGCCCCCAGAGATACGTGACGAGGATCTCAATACGTCTCGCCCGTTGATGTATAGACATACGGGGGAAACAGCTTTCCAGGCTTATTGGAGGACGATGATGGCGGACTGTGAGATCTACCCCACGCAACGTCTAAGCAACTCCAGCTTAGACGCGCTGAGGATCGTCTTCGATCGATGGCGAAAGGACCCGACGAAGTTCGATAACTGGGTGCCGCTGAACCACATTCAGATGCTAAGCAAGATGGGCGCAGGGTGGCGATTCTCGATAACGGATCATGGCGTATATTGTATGGTGCCCCTTGCCTCGGAACCTGGTGACCTGCTAGCTATAGTGAAAGGCGGAAAGGTTCCTTTGGTTTTGCGGCCGAGCATCCCTCAGGAATCAGCGGGTGTAACAGAGTTTAAGGTCGTCGGCCCTGCTTATGCTCATGGGTTTATGTCTGGAGAAGCTGCCGAGGCAGTTGAGAAAGGTTTATTGCACACGGAAGATCTAGTATTTGTGTAGAATTGGCTTTACAAGAGCACTACGCGTCTAACAATGAGAATTAGCGTTAATACTATTTAGGTGCTATGTTCTTATCCCCAAGGCATTAACTTAAGCGACAAATAGGTGTGTCTGTATACGCAGCTCAATTTTTTTCTTGTCTCTTAAGCGTCTAATGAGTCAAGATTAAAACTGCCATGTGTAAGTAAATCGCTCGAGAGAAGATAATGTCGAGTGGCCATTAACGCCATATAAGGAGTTAGGGGAAAAGCGTAAGTCGGAAAGAAATGCAAAAGCACGGCGGCCATCTATGAGATTCTCACGTTTTAGGTACCTTTAAAGGTCGAATATCTTCGTTCAATGAAATCATTACTAATAATATGTTTTGTCAGAGTTCCCTACAAACTCAAGGTATGGTAGAAGCACTTTGTCACGGAACAGACCTGCAGCACTAAACCACAACCTTACCAAAAAAATAGAACGTTGTCAAGTTGCGCGACTTAGCCGTCTGCAGCTATTATAAACGTATTGTAACACACTTCTCCACAGATCAATTTATATAATATTAAAAGACATTCACTATCACTTGCCGATACGAATACGAGAGTAGATATCAATATACCGTCGTGTGTATTCAAATTGGAGTCAACGTGCTTAATATGAGGCTGAAGGAGAGACACCCCGATTGCTTAGTTCTTATCGCCCATATTGAACTTACGTGAGCTGTTATATATCACATGCCCCTATCTTTCAGCTTGCGTCACAAGCTGAAGAGCTCTCTCTATATCGAGTCTCGGAAGCTCCCCAGCCTCTCACCGGGATTACGCGTCCTAAACTCTATCAGACCATAGAGTGGCTTAAGCCCAGCCCCAGTGTAGACCTTACACTTGACGAGTACTATATAAAAGACTTCAACATCAGGGGTTCCTGGCCGAGTTGGTACGGCCTAGCGATTGCATTACCTCAGCGTTCTCAGCGTTAGTATACTTACTCAGCATCTTTACTCCGCATCGTTAGGCACCGAGGGTTCGATTCCCTCGTTGGCCATTGAACTTTGGCCCTCCATACCTCTCCCCGTCTTTCCTTCATTGTTTTTCATTCGAGCATATATGTTATATGCACTTTTATTTTTCAAGACATCTTCATACGGACCTATTGGTTCGACATTTAGTGATCAACGAAACTCCAAGGTTCGCGTAACTGGACAATAAACTTCAGACTCTGTTTCATCTTCTATGGAAGAAGGCACTCGAACTTTCAGCTAACTTAATACGTATAATTGATACATGATGGTTCCAACGAAAGACTCATCCACGTGAATACTCACAATCTGCCTGCCCTATCCCCTGAATCCAAAATCCTTGCAGATAAAGGAACAGATAAAAACGCATTCCAGCAAAATAATGAATGACGAGGATCATTCTTCCTCCTACACCTTTTACCTAGCCGCTATAACGCGCAAGAGATTCATGGATAGTTGTACCAATCGAAGACGAGGAACAACATCGACTTTCAAACATAGGAAGACTTCAAGAGAGTGTTGAGAGAAGTCTCTGGTTAGATGAGAGTTAATCATTCGCCATGACCGGCTTCCATGCTAGGGCCATCGCCGTAGGAGCCAACATTAGTACTGCCTCTACTCATAGGGGCTCCTTGACTTCCAGAAGTCCCAGGAGCAGTGCCCTTCTGGAAATGGGGATTAGTATCCACACGACTCTTGAATGCTGAATCATCAGGGAATGGTTGGTGACTGTTGAAAATCCCGTCGTCGTCTTGTCCTGGATTCACTGTCTCGTACTCTAGAACTTGGAGGAATTTATAGAAGCCCGAGGCGACCAGGGCACCTAGTATCGGACCGATGAAGTATATCCAATGGTATGTCGGGAATGACCTTGTTGCAACGGCCGGGCCGAAGGATCGTGCCGGATTGACGCTGCCACCAGTGTAATATACGCCCCTACAAAGGTAACATGTGTCAGCGTTGAACGACAAAAACTATTCGGTACCAGCCGAATAGATTCCGACCGTGATACCGATATGAGACAACTCTGGGGACGCTTACATCATCTGAGTGATAAAGAGCGAGAGGCCGATACCAACCGGCGCCATGAACGTGCCTCGATGTTTCTCAACCGCGAGCATGAGAATAGTAAAGACTAGTTGCGCAGTGAGGAACAGCTCGATGAAGAAGCCCTGGACGACCGACGTGTTCCCGCCAAGCGTAGTTGAGACATAGAGTCCTCCAGGTAGAAGCCCTGATATAACGCTAGCAGCAGCAATACCGCCAACCAGTTGGCTAATGATAACTATCATTCCACGTACGAGGCCAACAGCTCCAATTGACATGAGGCCTATAGTAACAGCGGGGTTGAAAAGGCCTCCCGTGATCCTGTAAAAGACCCAGGCATTGACCACAAGACTGATACCAAAGCACAGGCTTATGAATAGGAGTCTGGCTGCGTTCGCCGAGAGGTCTTCGGGTTGGCCTTGGTCTGGCGCCGAGTTGACGGCATTAGTACCTCCGAAGGCAAACAGGAGGAACATAAAGGTCCCAACAAACTCGCCGACAGCTGCAAGAAAGTGGTTCTTCACAGCTAGGGGTACGCTGTCCAGTATGCGATGACGTCGACTGGATCCATGAGGGTGTTGCTGGTGACTACCATTATTGATAAGGTCTGTTTGACTCCCCCGAAAGCGAACATGGTTGTCACTGTGAGAGAAGCTCATCTTGGATCGTGGAAACTAGTAGACGAAATGTGAGAAGTATTGTGTTGAGTATAACTTAGAATTCGAAAGCAGTTGACTCTTCTGTAGTATATGAATTGCGAGCTGCAATGCGTATATATACTGCTTTCAATTATCTTCTGGACTAACACACCTACCAAACATTTATTATCGCGATGACGTTGACTGCAGTGGAATTGCTACCCGACCCAATGTAATGTCCTCCACGGTCATGGTTCGTGATGGAGTTTGGTTCTGTGGAATGCAACGTCAGGGATGGGTTTGTATTCCAAGACGTACTATTATGCGACTCTTTTCTGCACGATCATGCACGCAGCAAAATGGACCGGTCCTCCACAACGCTGTGTGACTGGATTAATAGACTGTTCATATACCAGCCTCGTCTAAGAGTGATATATCTCCGCAGGTGGCGCCAGGCTTGCATATCAACCACCTTGTTATCGCCACCAGAGTACACCACAAATATGAGCTATCAGTTGGCCACCGCCATTTGTAAGTTACAATAGCCACGATAATTGCTATGCGGAGTCAATGCCTTTGTGTTACCGTCAAGGGTGCGCGGAAAGTAACCGTTGCAGATAAAGTAGCCAAGGCTATCCAGACTTTGTAATCCGACGGTTTCCGATTGCTGGTTATCTCGTGGGGTCACGATAATATGCTACGACCACAAACAGCAGATCATAAGTCGGTCACTATACCAGGATTCCACAGCGTATATTGAATATTATGATGCAACCACACATATTGTGAGCAAATATCTGGTGCCCGCTGCAAATTAGCGCGAGATTCTACAAAGATCCAAATCCAACTAGAGAGAATGCGAAAGTGGAACACCGTCTCAAGTTTTGGCGACCTGAAACTTAACAAGTGCGGGGAAGTAAAGGAGCACAAGAGGAATAGCGAAGGGGAGGGAATCGAGATCTAGGATGGCTGGAATTGGAAGTATGAAGTTGGGCATATGACACTGAAGATCTCACGAGATGCGTGGACTCCGAGGTAGCTTCCCTCAGGACGGTGTGAGATTGATTCATAGGATAGCGGATATCTCAGTCCACGGGATCAATATCCCCATAATTCGAATTAGAAATGGGATGACTTTGACATAGAAATTAACAATTGTAAATGCTTAAAGTATGTACATGCGTATAAACAGGATAATTACACATATGTGTGCATATACACCACGAGTACCACCACCCACGCCACGAATCATTATCAGAGCTCATCGTACTTGAGCCGACGTAAAGCGATACTATTGAGCAATTTATTAAAAAGAATATTGACGTCCATTGTAGCATGACAAAGAAGTACATATTTAGGCATCCATCACAAAATCACTCAACCCATCTTATGTCCTTACAGATAATGTCTCTACACTATAGTCTAATTTTCACGAGCCTACACATACGTGCTTCTCTACAGCCGCTCTCCTCTTCTTGTTTATACATGGCTTTTTTCATAGGCATAATTCTTACGAAATAGCGCGGTGTTGACCCTCCCTACAGTAGCCAACGATTCAAGATTATTAAAGTAATATTGAAAGTATGTTTTCATCGTACGTATCTCGATATACGAGAATGGAATATTCCGCAAATTCTGCATAAGTTGTAGCTCTGTAAACTAGGCTACTTTCAATGCATTGAAATCTGAAGGGCATTGGACGACATCCACTGGTTGTTTGCTCCGTTCGTTGGTCTTTAGCTTTTGTTAATTCGATTGGTCCATAGTGAGATTAATTGTAGCTGAAGCCTGGGAAAGGGCATTCAAGTTCACGTTGAATCCATCTATATTCTCATAGAAAGTAGATGGTTCAAACGATGACGGATTGGTTTCTGGAAGTCATCAAAAGTGGGTTTGCTTAAGGTCCCATGACCACATTCGATTCAAAAGAGAAATATCGCCGTCCTGTGTTCTTTCTAACGTTTTGACTTAGTTTCTCACTATCGGCTTAATTATAATCAAATGCGCCGGGATCAATCTTCTTATTCTTACAAGTATCAACGAGCATGACGGCATGGTGACGGAATTGTGCTGAAAAAAGGCGCATAATACTTCTCGGGCATATCGGCTCTTACTGAATTTAACTTTGAAATATGAGATTCTCCCTATACTAAGTACCTAGTTATTCATTCTACAACCTTTTCTTTTTCCAAATGTCTCTAAATCAACGTTCAAGCAATGCCAAGGATCTGCTTCTCATTGGTCGGTTCATGCATTGAGTTTTGGTTACGCTGCCCTGCCAAGCCGTTTGAGAATATATCAATACATCACGAGCCCGAAATCTCTTGGTGCCTTAAGATCTGCCCTTTTCTACTTACCTGTGGAGGTAAAAAAGTTTCCTCTTCAGCGATTCTACTCCGTGCGACGCGCGGCAAGCGGGTAAACATCGAGAATCAAGTCGCAAAATATCAGACGAATTTCCATGTGACCACGTGGGGTCTAGCACTAAAGAATAAGCGGTGTGGGCGCGTTTATGCGTATAACTGTCCCCGGCGATCACCAGAGCCAGCCCCTTTATCGATTGTTGAAAGTTGTTGATGAAACCCAAGATCTGTCACTTCGTCAGGGCGAGCTTAGGGCTAATTTGTTGACCGCTCTAAACTTAGAAACATATAGGGCACGTGGTGTCGATAGCGAGTGATCGAAGATTTATCCGTATGACCGAGACTTTGTCAGCTACCTGAGTACGATCACATGAAACTGGCAATTAGTAGTTGACCATATAGGTAATGAGTTCTGGCACCAAGATAATAAGTGCCTTGACAGTGTTACCAAACTGTTAATGAATCATTCACTCGAAAGGCTGGTTTCTGTTCTAGATTATATTCATGTTATTTATTTCTCTCACTTATAGGTACAACATTCAAAAAGCTCCAAAGTCGCTGTCAAATATTGGTCTTATAACGTATTTCAGAAGGGAAGTATGAGGCAAGCATATAATGTCTAATTAAGCCAACCATTAACAAGAGACTATCTTAATAAACTCACATTCTCTTCGAAAATTTTAGTGAGCCTAGTGCTTCCGATGAACCTAATTCTGCAAGGTATTATGTGAAGGGCAAACGATAGTATTGCTGAGTCATAAACTGCTTTAACGGTATATAAGTGCACTCCGAAATTTCCACATTAACAATATTTCTCTTAAATCCAACACTTCTCTTAAGAGAATCTTAGCTTAATACTCTTTACAGATGATAAATCGTATAAAATAAGTCAGCTGCCTCTTAAAACGCAATCTTCAAATTTGACCAACCCGGAGAAATCGACTGAAGTCAGGCGATAAAGACTTTCACCTATTGTGAGTTCTCAGCGAATCACCACGTACGATTTCATAAAAAGCTCTATCTTAGACTATGCAATGGTTTCAAAAACTTGGATTAAAACAGTTACCAGAAGATGTTTCGTAGTGACATTCTGTCGTGTAGGTATAGCGATTTAGCAAGCCATTTGTCACAAGAGCTAAGTACTAGAGCTTAAAAAGGGTATTCAATAATGCTATAATCTTCTTGGACATCAAGGAGGCCGTACAGATCTGCCTTCCTCCTTGATTGACCCTTTGCGGCGAACCTAGGTCTATACATGAATAGCTTCGCATTTACTTGCCCAGATAATTCAGGTCCGTTTCGCAGCATCTAGCAAACACGGGTAGCTGAATTATTTCAAGCCATAATTCAAGCCCCGGACTGCAGATCAAACACCGACTTGCAGAGTGGTTACACAATACTGCTGACCTAGCCCTGGTAGACGGGTAGTTGCATTTCCCTCCGTGTAATACAATTGGTCAATGCAAGATTTCAATCTTCAATGTCTGCTAGCATCTCTCAACACTGTGAACTATTGATCAAGAAATCATCTATAAAAGTTGAAAAAAGTCGGGCGATAGAAACCAACGCTTGCTTAAAAATTAGCCATGAGGTCGAATTTCTGTGGGATTATATAAGCCTTCCATGGAAAATGCATCTAGCTCCTGCAGAGGTAAGCGTGATCAAATAGGGGTCTGTTCCGGCCCGTACAAATCGTCATAATAGCTTTTACGCATTCTAACCGAAAACGACTACGATCCTCGGAACTTCAAAACTAACGTCTTCCTAGAAACGGATGCGGAGGCAATGCGACATGAATCTAAGGGTGACATCGTGCTATTAGCCGATCGTGGGCTCGCTACAATTGGCACCGAGCGGATCTATAAGAGGTGACATATATATAAATACATCAAAACGGACCGTTTTTTCGTGATGGAAACCAGGTAGTTTCTCTAGTTTGACTTCGTCGCGGACAAAAGTTATCAAAATGCTATTATCCTCGCTCCTGTGCGCCTGTGTCGCGTCTGGCGCTCTGGGCGCCTCGTGGATCGCCCCTGGTGCCGTATGGTATGATACGGACGGCAACAAGATCGATGCGCACGGAGGCGGTGTTGTATTAAGAGGAGATACCTATTACTGGGTTGGACACGCTTCGAGTAGTACGTCTCGAGCCCACTGGCAACTTGTCGAAACTGTATGAAAAGTACTAACGATGTCTTCAGACCAGACGCCGATGATGTATTCATCCACAGACCTACTCAATTGGAAAAACCTCGGGAAGCAAGCCAGCTCCGTGTCAGGGATGTGGTGCGTATAAGAGCCTTCCATGCCCGATCCCCTAGTCTTCTTGATTTGTATGGTCTAGCAAGCTTTGCGGTGCATGAGACCTTGATTGACATGTTTTTACAGGCGGCCAAAAATCGCAAAGCCGAATGGCTCTTTCTGGGTATTTTTGACCTCCCCCTCACGAGTTGAGATGATGAGATGCACATAGCTAACGAACGTATGCGCAGCTGTTTGGTCAACAGGATCGCTATGTGCTCTCCCTCAAGTCGGGAGAGTTCATCGGCGGCTACGGAACTTCTGCCAAGGTTCACATACCACCAGATGACTACTCGTAAGCGTTTTGAAGCCTAGCTCATTCCTTTACTTGCTAACTTTGACGAAAAGTTACTCAGACACCGGCATGTTTTATGATGATGCCACGGGTATGGCTTAATGTCTCTATAAACTCGAGACGGTTTGCTAACATGAAGTAGAGACATGGTATCTTCTGACCAGTGCTGATCACAATATCGTTCAAATCAATCGCATCAACTCAGACGGGACGCTAGGCGATAGGCTCTCAGACCTCCGTAAGTAATCCCACGTCACCGAAAGATTTCATAGCTAAGCCAAAAGCTAGGTGCTGGTGCCTACGAAGCCCCCGGCATCGTAAAAGCGGACGGGGTGTACTTCTTAATCGTGTCTGGCAAGACAGGCTGGCGTGCCAATCCCAATAAAGTCTTTTGGTCCAATTCCATATCCGGTCCTTGGACTGGAGGATCAGACAGTAAGTGATTATTGGTGATGTGCTGCGCCGACGCGCCTGAAAAGAACTCCCAGAAAGGCGAATACTGATCCTGAGTATTGCAGTCGCACCACAAGCCCAGAATACATACGGGTCGCAAAACACGTTCGAGCTGACAGTCAAGGGGTCCCAGAAGACCACGTATATTTACATGGGCGACGCATGGGACTCGAAAGGAGGCGCGAGCTCAAACTATGTTTGGTTGCCCATGAACATCAACGCTGGGTAGGTTCTCACGATATGACATGGAAACATTCCAGTCCCCGGTAAAACTCGACTGACACTTGCTTTAAAGAGCAAAGACTATCCAGCTCGACTATCATGCCATGTGGAAAGTCGACGTAAAGACTGGTGCAGTTTCTTACCCCTCGACGCTAAAGCGCTACGAGGCCAATCACTCGATATTGTCTAGTCGAACAGGTACAGTTTCCCAAGGACTCATTACGTTCGTAAGCTAACCAGCGAGATGTAGTCACCGACGAGCCGAATGAGGTGACTTTCCATAACGTGACGGGCACCGGGTCCCTGCAGTGGCTTTCCTTCCATTACGAGGTCAATAACCCTGAGGGTAAGGGGTTTTCTGAGTCACTGGTACCCATCAGAGGAATATCGCTAACGAAATCTCGATGAACCTAGCTGGCGAGGCTTATGTGATAGTAAACGACGAGCCGGCGGTCAATATCTCGAGCCTAAACTCACGCGCCGGGTACCATGATTCGACACCCGTACAATTGAAATTGAGAAGCGGTGATGTGAATACGATTACATTCGGCTTCATTGGCGAGGATGGTAAGTCTCATTGAAAATCTGGGCCCAAGCATCGAGCATCGCTAACACAACACGACCAGATCATAAGATCGCGGTGAACGCGCTGGAGCTATTCGAGGAAGATTAAGTACGTCCGCTTGCAATGCACTGGATAGTCTTTTCTTAAAGAAATGGAGTTGATATTTGGTCGCAGCCGCTGTACATAGCAGATAGAAATCTGTATATCTTTGCTCTCGAGTAAAGACGTGGTGTCCGCCCGGTTCGTTCTTATCCAATGGATAGCTTTTGAGTCGTGCCATGTCTTAAAAAACCCTAGAGAAACCGGCTTTGTAGGACAACCTAGGGAATTACATACGGTTGAGTAATTCTCATCATATGCTGGCCGTCTTCATCGATCGTATAGGACACGTCGGATGTTTCATTATAAGTCCCTTCCTACTAGTCTGCTTCTTGCGCCGTACACAGTATATTATTGTGCAAGGACCCGAAGTGCCAGGTCATATTCTCAAGGTTCTGAGTTCAGAGCTACATCCCCCTCTCTGCCAGAACCGGTCTTCTCTTCCAGTGGTGTTTCAATATCGACGGGCACTAGTGCTAGTTTCTTCTTTTCCCTTGTGGCTCGTCGATGTTTCCTGCCATTAATATGTTTGACCCAGGAGTCTTCAGTCGGAAGACTCATATTGCATACCTCACAGTTCTTGACCTTAAAGGTCGTTTGACTTGACGTATTTTCGTTTTCAAATGCGGCGAAAATCGCTCGTGCCGTGTCCGATATTTCCATCGGTTGAGGCCGTTCCTCGTCAGCAAGGTACCGCCGGCATATATCAGCCGCCGGCTGTAGCACATTCGCCGAGAACTCACTCGCATTTGTGCTGTCTAACAAATATAGCAGGTCCATCGCGGCATGTTCTTTGAATGCTTTCAGCGTCTTCTGGCGGATCCACCGGAACTGATATCTCGCGTACTGCCTCGTGGCAATATTGATTTCTTCTAGCCCAGCATCCTTCTTTTTCGCAAGGGTTTCCGGGGCCTCCGCAGTGAGTTCGCTATTGAGAAAGGCTTCCATCTGCTTGAATCCAATCGATTGCCAGATTCCACGGGTACGGTCAACCACTTCTTCCCTCTCAGTCCTCTCACGAAGACGACTATGCAGGATCCTGACTTCGTCTATGAGGCCGATTTGAACCATGCGGCCCACTCGCTTGCTGAGTCGCTCTCTCAACGTGTCGGTCTCCGAGTAGGTCCAGAAGACCAACGTGTCCCAAGGTCCTTTTGCATCATCACCAGCGACTTGTTTAGCTTCCTGCTGTTCAGCATATATGTCTGATGCTCGTCTGCCCGTCGTGAGGTATATCTCTAACGACCTCTTGATCTTCCGCCGGTCATCTGGATGCCAGCGCTCGGCCATGGCGGGGTCGACCTCACGCAACTTTTGGAAAATGACATGAGTGGGCTCATCAAGTATGGGGAACTGAGATCGACTTTCTTCCTGAGAACGGAACTTGATCTCTCCTGGCTCAGTCTCATTCGAGCCGATGAGACTGTCCTCGAAAAGCAAGGCGTGAACGTAATAGAGAGTGCCACCGACCACAATAGGTAGCTTTCCCCTACCACGAATTTCCTTGATAAGCCTTTGAGCTTCTCGCACAAATAATCCATTCGTCCACGTCGGCTCAAGCGGGTCGATCTGTGCGAGCAGATGGTGTGGGACGCCGCGTTGCTCTTCTACTGAGATCTGGTTCGTGATCACTGGCAAGCCCCTGTACATCTGCATCGCATCGGCATTGATGACCTCGCCATTGAATCGGACCGCCAGATCTACTGCCAGCTGAGATTTAGTCAAAATTTGGATCTAGTTTGATGAAAATCTTTTGTAACTCACGTCAGATTTGCCTGTACCAGTCGTGCCAATAACAGCGACCAGTGGCGCACGCTGGTGTCGCAATGAAGCCATTATATGCGAATGTCTCCCGAGAGAGCGCACCAAAACCTTCCAGGGGAGCATGTATCTCAAGAATCTGCCATGCTGACTAGTTTTATTTTTAATGGAATTTATTAATGACTTTGATTTAGATGCATCCAAACAGAGGGGACTTGAAATGACAAGCCACGCATTTGAGGAGACTTAGTATAAGCTGTGGCTGAGCACACACTAAGGCTCCACTC
This sequence comes from Xylaria sp. Z34, assembly GCA_037356055.1. Classification (NCBI taxonomy): domain Eukaryota; kingdom Fungi; phylum Ascomycota; class Sordariomycetes; order Xylariales; family Xylariaceae; genus Xylaria; species Xylaria sp. Z34. The sequence goes on from JBAWJW010000016.1 coordinate 180,156, forward strand.
ATTTACAACCTAAGTAACGACTCCGGTGCACTGCATTTTTAGCCCCAACGGGAAGCCAATACATTAGGTACTTAGTCAATGTAACCACTTCGGCACTACAGAATATCAGCACGTGAAAGCTCCATATGTAGTCTACAATGTCAAGGTAGCACGAGAATATTCAATTCATTTCTAAGCCAGATGCTTAGTAGATAACAACCACTAGGGGTTGAGCAGCCACTAACGGCTTGAACAGTATACCATAGATCAAATGTCAGACGGTCAATAATGCTACGAAATTGACGTCACTTACGAGGTATCTCTGTTTTGGAACAGGTCAATATAATGTAGTATTAGTATTAGCTCATCTATTGAGAGCACCGGTGAAGGCTTGTCTAGGTCTAGGTAGGCCTCTATTCCAGGGACCTATTACAGCGCAAGCTCGGGCAAGGAGGATGGATTCCCCGCACGAATTGGAGACGTGCAGAGCCTCATCGCGCCAACGCCCAAATCTATTTTGTCCCTTGTCCATCTCCAACTCCAACCGTATATTTTACTCTATTCATGACGTTCTTCAACATCTACTCGACGCGAGCTCGCTTGCCGTTGCCGTTAGCGTGGCCGTTAGCATGACCATTGGTACCATTAGTACCGTTGGTCGCGCCGTTCTGAGCAGCGAAGTACTCGAGGCTGCCCTTGGGGTCTGCCTTCATGGTCTTAGCGCCCGTGTGCCAGCCAGCAGGGCAGACCTCGCCGTGCTTGTCGGTGAACTGGAAAGCCTGGACAAGGCGAAGAGTCTCCTCGACATCACGGCCGACAGGTAGGTCGTTGACGGTGATCTGGCGCAGTACACCCTTGGGGTCAATGATGAAGAGGCCGCGCAGAGCTACACCCTCGTCTTCGAGGAGCACGCCGTAGCTGCGCGAGATCTTGTGTGACTTGTCCGATACAAGGGGAAGCTGTAGATCGGGGCCGAGGCCGCCTTCCTTGCGGGGACGCTCGATCCAGGCGAGATGAGAGAAGTGCGAGTCGGTCGAAACACCGAGGACGGTCGTGTTGATTTCCTTGAAGCGAGGGAGAGCCTCGTTGTACTGGATGATCTCGGTTGGGCACACGAAGGTGAAATCGAGAGGATAGAAGAGAAGAACGACCCTGAATGATCGGCGCATTAGCATTCATCTCGATTTCGGCCCTCCTAGATACATGAAATGCAAGGCGAATAGAGATGATGTGAGAACGAAGGAGTGCGCTACATACCATTGACCGAGATACTCGGACAGGGAGATGTCCTTAAACTCACCACCAGGGAAGACGGTGGTGGCCGTGAACTCCGGAGCCGGACGAGTGACGAAGGCCGAAGACATGGTGGATTGTGAAGGTGAGGTGTCAAGGTAGTGTGGTTGTTGGGTACTGCTGGAGTATGTCTATGAGTTTGAGTGAAGAAGTGAGAGAGAATAGTCAGGAGAAGGTGAGCAAATGAGAAAGAGATAAGAGTGGACAGTTTTAAGTTGGGATGCGGCTCATTAATAGAGAAAGTCCAGAAAATTTCCCGAAACCGCTACGCACGTATCAAAGTACCAGAGCGTACCAGTTGCTTGGGTGCATCGTACGACCAAGCGCCCGCACCGTCCGCACCACGACTTATCCGTTGCTGAGGCATCTGCTATAGTTAATTGCCAGGTGCATCCTAGCGTACCGATAAAATGTGAGACGGCCTGTAATTTCTATTATACAGCCCCACAGCATCCAGGAACCTTGCTGCTTTCTGGGATGAAATAATCTTATAATATGATCGCGTCATCACGCGACTTCCTAGATTAAATTGAAATTCACGCGCCGGAGTTCTACTTAAGCTAGAATAAAAACAGGCTTAACCCACTTGGGGCACTTACACTAAAAGCCAGAGCACATTGTTTTATTTCGTCATCCCAGAGAAGCTGTGAACATACGTCGTAAACCATACAGCTCGGTGATCTGCCAGTTTGAGTTTGCAGAAATTTCCGATTCAAGGTCAGAAGGTTTCATTCTACATTGCAGACACATGTCACTAGGCAGGAGTAAATCATGGATTGAACTTACTATTGTTACATATCCAAATATACATCGACTCAGATCTCACCATTCACTCAAGTCTTGCGATTTTTGACAGATGACTGTCTCATCATGTATAGTTTTGATAAATACACAGTCGTTCGCCCTCCGTTTTCACGAGTGAGAACCCGGGGCCGAAATGTCCGCTGGCGCCGATGCAATTTCCAAGCTCCGCCGATTTCCGTGAACACCTCATAACTTTTTATTGACCCTTTAGTATTACACACGGCCTGAAACCATTGTATTACTGTTCTCGCACGAACGTAGTGCTGAAGACACATAAAAGCTAGGTTGAGACTTATGATAACGAGTTCTTAGCCCATAATCATGCCTTTCATGCCGGCCAGGTCGCCTTCCTTCGCTGCGATTTCGAAGTAGCCATAGATGATTCTATATTCGTGTTAGTATTTTACTATTTGCCTGAGCTGTTGGAAATGACTTACGTGACAGCGAGGAGGGTACCGGTACCGGAGCCAAGAGCACCCATCAGGTCACTGGCAACCGAGAGCGCACCAATGCAAGCACCGCCGAAAGCGGCAGCTGTGGGGATGATGCGCTTAAGTTCCTTGTACATGCTCTGGTCACGGTGGCCAGCCATGACGAGACCTTGGTCCTTCAATTGCTTGGCAACATCACGGGGACTCGAGCCAGACACCTCAATCCATGTCTTGGAGAAGATGGCGCAGGCACTGAGCATATAGGCGATGTAGACAATCGTATGGATGGGATCGAGGAGAGCATCGCGGAAATTTAGCGGGGGTGACATATAGTAAACGAGACCAGAGATGGCAGAAAGTTGGGCAGAGCCGTCCTTGGCTTCCCAAACACCGAACATGCGGACAAGAAGGTTGTCAGAGAATCGGGAGTACAGCATCTGGCTGATAAGGAAGATATTCGAGGAGAGAGCGGACTGCAGCATGATGGGCATGTTGGACGTGTAGAAGAGACGGACAGGATACGAGCCGCGTGCACCACGTTGGCGAGATGACTTGACGGGAATCTCGACGCGGAAGCCCTGGAGGTAGATGACAGCGGCGAAAACAGCCAGAGTAGCCAACAAGTTCATGATATTGGGGAGGTTCTGGCGGTAGAAGGCTTCTTGAAGAGCACGCTGCTTGTTGGGCCAGGTCATCAGGAGGTGGAACAAGGCGATAACAGCTCCCTCAAACTCGGGGCCACGACCAGTGTTGATGGAGGTCGGGGAGAAAGCCTTCCACATGATTGACTCGCAGATGTTGGTGGCGATGAACAGGGAGATACCGCTGCCCAAACCGTAGCCCTTCTGGAGGAGCTCGTCAAGAAGAATGACGATCATACCAGCAATAACAAGCTGGAGAATCAGTAGGAAGACGATACCGGCGCCAAGGTCGGATGGGGGTCCGTAGAGACCAGTGAAGACGTAGACAGTAGCGGTACCAGCCGACAGGATGAATGCAAAGAGTTTCTGGGCGGTCTGGTAGAGTTCGCGGTCGGACTTGAGGTCGAGGTTGACGTCGATCATGTGGGTACCAGCGAGGAGCTGGAACACCATACCAGACGAAATGATGGGAGTGATACCCAATTCCATCAGCGTTCCGCGATTACTCGCCATCATCATTCGAAGCCAGTATAGGGGATCGGAGGTGTCCGAGGACACAATGCCGTACAGAGGCATCTGGCTCATGACCAAGAAGATCAGCAGCGTGAGACCCGTCCACATCAACTTTTGGTTGAAGGGAACCTTGGTCTCAGGCTGCTGAACCTCGGGCAAGAAGGCCACAAAGGGCTTCACCAGGTCGAGGAAGCGCACTACGCAGCGATCACTATTAGCGAATTATGTCCAATTGCGACGGTGGTGGCAGTGGCGATGGCCACAGCGCATCATTGAAGGCCGTTCAGGCGCTGCCGCGTAGAGTTGAGAGAGGGTTTGGGGAAGCTTACGGCTACTCATTGTGGGCAATGGAGTGGGAGAACGAAACAAGAAAGGAAAGGGGACGTGAAGACGAGCGACGAATGCCCTTGGATTGTTCGTCAAGCCCGTCGCGAGTTTTGTATATGAGGGAAAGGAGAAGGAATTGGCGATGGAGACAAGATCTGGCATCAAAAGCCCCAGCTTGTCCCCCCAAATTGAAAGATGTGTCCCCAATGCGATTGGGTGGAGCTGAGAGCTAGACTATGCCTAACACGTGACCACAAGCTTGTTGTAATTACCGTACTGTTTACTGTGCTGGAGAGGCTAGCTTACTCACTAATTTGCAGTGCAAATGACAGTGCATACAAGACAAATGCGCACATTGGATTTCATACAAGAGGGAACGAACTAGTTGTTGTAAGTACAGCAGATATGGGAGCCTATGAGCCTATATAATACTCAGGACACTGCACTGTTTGAAGCAGACATCAAGAATAAGATTTTCGAAAATAAGAATCCGGTCTAATTCTCAATCAACGTTGATGACTAAGGCCCGTATGCTGGATCACAATCGTTTACTGGTGCTTCGGTGAATTATCCGCGAACCCAAAACAAAAACATAATCCCAATACAAAAATTCAACCTGTTTCATGGCGTTTCTGGTTCACTATGTAGTTTATTTTCAGGCACCAGGCATTTAACAGCCTTCATTGAAAGTTCTCGAAGGGCAGGTCATTATTAGCTCCATGTAATACGTCATAGACACAAAATTAAAGTACAATAGGAATGCCACGACAAACAGTGCTATGTAGATATTGAAGCAGTGTAGGTGCGTTTACTTACGTAAATCACAAATCAGTAGCCAGGTTTCACGTGAGGGGCTTAGGAGCATCATTATACGGACTTAACCACTCACTCCGATTTTTGGACTAACCACTCAACTTTTCGTTGAATTTATCGTTGATTCCCTTAATAACTGCTTGAATATCTTCAGATTCACGTGATCGCGCGATTCCTCATTGATTTAGCTGGGTATTACCAGTCTGGGATGCGTATTTTTTAGATTTCCTCCTTGGCTGAGCTTCACAGGGATTGCAGTTACCCGTGGCCGTTTCAATATCATGACATCTTATCGTTAAACTATGTGTATCTAATGTTGTTTAAGACATGAAGGTAATTGACATGTATTCAGCGTGAGGGGTAAGGATCTGACCCATATACAACCTTAACAGAGGGAGCCTATTATGTTCGTGGCAAGAATAGCACATCTGACTAAGTAGGTAAAAACTTCGGGTTACTGAGTTGAGCCGCAGTAGAAATATTAGAACTATTGAACCAATTCAATTAGAAAGGAAGGTCCAGTGCCCCCACTGGAACTCGCATCAACGTAGACCCGTTATTAAAGTGATACGAAGTATCAAGAATCCTATGCGTGAGTTAGGTAGCACACACTTATTGTTGCATGAAGATATCTCAAACACCTCCCTGGAGATGATCTGACTAAATACAAAGGTCTTCTTGTGTGTGTGTGCCTTGGAACATGAAGGAGCGTTGATTGTGCCATTCGTCAATCTACATGTTGCCTATAGATTCTATTATCTGTCGATTTTTACTCGGATTTATCATCGGTGTTTGATATGAGGATTACACAAATCTTACTCCGACATTCTCACCAGACACAACTATGCAAGGGGTGTGTGTATGGCCGGAAGCTTCCCGTCGAGCCGAAGGAAGACTTGCATATCGGCTTTGTTGGAACCTCGAAACTATACCTTCCGTCACTTACTGTACCCTGGAGGCCTTATCCGAACATACCATGTAAGATTTCGATATAACCTCCCTGTCTATATTTAGCTGTCCCAGTGAACATGAAGTTGTGTGCTTCGTAATCGATTGACCAGCTTCTCTCTTGAATTGTATACTACAATCAAGGTGAGACAATCCATTTTATGCTAGCAGCTCTGTATAAGTAGTTATTGGCAAGTATCGTTGCGTTAAGGTCTCTAAGCACCCTCGTAAGATAATCTCGGTCATCTTTACTGTCCAGTTTTCGTGGCCACGATAACACAGTCCGGAGAATTCGGATGACCTCAAACATTAGATAAAAAACCATTATCGTAGGGCTACTCTTTCCAGCTCGCACATGTTTTTTCACCATGCAGACATAAGCAACCGAAACTAGTTTTCAGCATCAACTAGATGTTGGTTGTCTCTTACGCAATATCTAGAAAGACTAGTGTTCTCAGCTGCGACGTGCTCGGTGAATTGACCAAGGCTGGTCGCTCAATACAGTCAGTATATATAAGCGTGGACTACGTCAGCTTATCGTATCAAGCTGTAATTCGAATTTTACGTGAGACTACGAGAAGTATTTCCCTTGGACGGGATTTGATGAAATAAACCACCAATGAATGGTATCTTTAGCAGAAGAAATATTTTTATCATTCGCCGCAACAAGATTTCATCTCAGCTCTATGAACCAAGCTGATAACGGCGGGCTCTGAGCTTGAGCATTCTAGACATGTGTTATACAATGATTATCCTCCGGAACCTTCCATTTCTGACGCTGAGAGACTATACCATTAAGACCATGTTACTAAGGATGCTGGATAATATTTGATAAAGCCGAAGACCGGCAAGAGACTAGACTGAGACAACCAACATTGAATGATTTAGCTACTTGTTTTAGTACGTATAAAGTCTTATGATCTAATGCCGTTTGTCTACCTAGTTGATCGCCACGATTATTATTGAGTGGCTCAATCGAGTTCATTGCCTTACCGATCGAGGCAGGCTTAACAGTATACTTCAATTGAATTCGTTCACTCAGTAGAGCAAGACACCGAACAGTCAAACGGTGTGCAAAATATTTCTTGCCTTACGTGTTATTGTGGCTGTATGTGCGTGGCATATCTGTTTCAGAATTCATGTCTTCTGATGCTCCAATATCACTTCAGGTGGCGTAAGGATTTGAGGCGACTCGAAGTCTATAGTCTCCCTGCATACGCCATTTCACCTGCAACACATCACGGGATTGGGGCCTTTGTCGGTGAGTCTCTAAGCCGTGTCTACGTACGTATACTGTAAGGCGCTATATTGTGCATATATTCTTGCATCCGAGAGCGGACCTCTTATCGGTCGGCTCGCTACGATTGGATCTCATGGCCAATGAACTAAAGTGATTTACCAAGGAGCGCGCCGACGTATGCACGGGATCATCTGGTGCTCCCTGCAAGCGAATCTGTTCGTAGTTTAAACTACCCCATATGAACCCCTTCAATTGTTGGGGTCTGCAGATGGGCAGATGTAACGTGCGCTCCGAAGTGCCGCCTGCAGCTTACTTACGGACTATGCATGCATGTACCGTACCACGGTAAAAGTTTCCGGGTAGTACTAGTTACTGCGTACAAAAGGGGTATGAGATGGTAGTAGTTGTAATTCGGCGTATAATTGGGAAAGGGACAAATCATAAGTAAGTAATCAGAGAATACGGAAAATACGAAGAGAGGTGACTCATATATCAGGCACTCAGCCTGGAGGTGTAACGCTGCTCGATGATGGAATCAAGTCGCAATTGTCAATTATCGAGTGTTACCATTGCTACCATTGCTGGATGCGGAAGGTGGGCGAGGCGGAGTTTCTAGGCTACCTACACTAAGACCACATACGCGTGTAAGCCGAATGGCGGATGAATTGGGACTCTGACTCTGACAGCAAACTTGTACTTACATTCACCGCCAATCATGCGGTGATCAGGCACTTATTCTACCGTGGTGTAACGATCAATTGGTCTATCTTTCCGTGCATTAGACTTCTGATCGTTGTTGAGATTGGTCACGGTGTTACAACTTACCAGTATAGTTACTTGGCCGTTCGGAAATTGCCCGCTGACTCAGGCCAGAGGAAATCAGATGACTCGAGGTTCCCCATGTGTGAAGCTACAATCTTTCACTGTGTTTTGGCAGATTAGCGACAACACTAACTATCAAGACTATTACGTTTCACTTGAGAGTGCCGCAACCGCAACTAGTCGCAGCTGGCGAGAAACAACCTAGAACCAAGTACTGCAAGGCAGGGACCAGGTGAGAAGTGTCTTAGAAAAGATTTATCTTTTCAACCCAACAACAATGAAAATAAAATTATTTTCAACAAAACTTATAGTGCCAAGTGTACTAAGCATAGTGAATAGAAGTTAGGGAACTTTTGATTTTTCTTGCACTTTCCAATGTCTTTCATGTGAAGGAACATGCCGAAGATACTGGATACCTACCTCTTGGGTAGTTCGGTACGGTATGGCTAGTGTTCGACATTTTCTGTTTGCTCAACCATGTTCATATTTTAGCTAATTTGAACAAGAAATTTGCTACCTCGTGTTGACAGACAAGCTAGTGTATATAAAGTCCTCCTAGATAAATACGGGATACGGCTCTTCTACCGTTAAGACGGTTGTGATATATGTCTTGTACTTACTCTAGGTGTTGTAAGAGGGTGGGGTTGGAGGGCACGTTCCTGCTCACGCTAGAAGGCGGCTATACATGCCACCAGTGAAACCCACATGGCTTGCAGAAACTGTTAGTGGGGCCTAGCTACCCGGTCTTACCTCCTTAGGTAGTGCACTTATACCCACTATCCTTGAACGGCAAGCATGGTGTAGGTCATAGGTATTGCCGATCAGTGATGATAGGTAGATCGTCTTGCTTGCTCTTCTGCTCTACCTCTCTTATCTCTGGTCTTGTCAAACCTCTTGACCACTTGCCCAGGCCCAGGTTGCTCTTCATGTCAACGGTTATAACATTATCTAGGTTGGCTGTCGTACCTTGCTTTTATTCGTACAGCTCTCCGACGAACAAGCGTGCATGTGCACAACCGAAGTGCGTACAACTTGCAGATTATCAATTGCCTTTATCCCGCAGTGTTTTACAGCAAGCTGCCTCACGATTCTGTCGAATATAATTGAGGCACCGGGTGGGGGTTCCGGTATTTGGAGTTGACACCCCGCGAGGTGAGGACCTGGCCCGAACAACCATGAGCTTTGCCTCGTGTTCGTGGCCGGTGTGGCAGGTCGACGACTTTACCACATGCTTCCAATCCGAGTAAGTGGCCCCATCTGCTTTGTTTTATTTTAGGTTGCCCACCCGACTGGCTGATGATCGGTCACTTGTCATGCTGGTTGAGGTCAAATGCTCGGTATTTCGGCTGAACCAATAAAAGCCGCTTCTTGTCTCGAGCTATCACTGACGTCAATAATCTATCTGTGTGGCAGTTACCTTAAGATCCTCTTCCCTCTAATCGTAATATGCGTCTCCTTCTCTCTTCTCGTCACTCAGATAATACACCGCAAAGTCAAGTTAAAACGACACCGCGAATATGACCGGATTCCCGAGCCTCAAGATCACACAGAAATCCCACCTCAGGAGGACGACGATGCGCTGAACACGGACGAAGATGAAGATCTGCCGATTCAGGCCGGCGGCGGCGGTGGAGGAGGACGTCTTGCGCTTGTCAAGACGACGAGCAGGGGCTCCATCGTGCAAGCCGACAACCCGCCTGCTCAAAATCTTGTCGTGCTCGTCGAGGAAGCTTCTATCTGCGGGCTGATGGTGGTGAATATCATTGCGCTCGTTACCGAAACATATGCTGGGCATGGTCGCGTTGCCGCTATTGTTGGCTTATTGACCTGGGCGTATGTTCTAGTGCTGGTGACCCTGCGTCTATTCCTTGGGAATACCGTATGGCGTATCCCTCGTCTATGGAACCACACAGCTACCATCTATGGCCTTCAGTGGCTATTTAACCTTGTCATCTTCAGGTCCGTCCTCATCCATGCGAGCTCCCGGCTGACGGAGGTCCTCATCGTGGTCGACTTCTCCTTGACCACCTTGCTATTCGCCATTGCCTTGACTACTAGGAAGGGGAATAAGACGGTGCTCATGGAATGGGAAGACAACATCGAACCGTCGCGAGAGCCACTGGCTTCTGTCTTCTCCCTCGCCACCTTTTCCTGGGTGGACTCTATTCTCTGGCAAGGCTACAAGGAGCCTCTCGAGATGAGCAGGGTATGGAATCTGATCCCGCGCGACAAGGCCGCTTCCGTCCTCGCCCATTATCGCCAGGTCAAGAAGACGACATCACTCGCTTTCCACCTGGCCAAGTACTTCAAGGGCATGCTCATTGTGCAATGCCTCTGGGCTGTCTTTTCCGGATTCTTTGCTTTCGCGCCGACTCTTCTGCTCCGGGCTATTCTCCAGTACGTCGAGACGCCGGACATGGCACCGAGGAACGTTCTCTGGCTCCTGGTGATTCTGCTTCCTGTGACCGATATCCTCCGATCGATTAGCGATAACCAGGCGCTGTGGATTGGCAGGAAGATCTGTATTCGCATTCGGGCTATCATTATAGGAGAAATATATGCCAAGGCTCTCCGGCGCAAAGCAGCAAGTGGTGGACATACGGTTCTTGGCAGCACCGCCGATGCGAGAGCGACCAAACTCGAGAGACTGAAGGCCTTCTTTGGGCTGAGAAAGAAGGACAAGAAAGCACAGGACATGAATGCCTTGGCAAAGGATGCGGCCAAGGGCGGTGACGAGCAGGCCAATCTGGGAACCATTATCAATCTGATGTCCGTCGACAGCTTCAAGATATCCGAGTGCACCTCGTATCTACACTTTCTGCTGGCATCTGCCCCGACCATGCTCTTTGTGTCGATTGCCCTCTTGTGGCAGGTCATGGGACTCAGTGCTATACCTGGGCTCATAGTCATGGCTCTACTACTTCCAATCAACATCTTTCTGGCTAAAGGTTTCAACTACACCCAAAAGAGGATCATGGCTGCTACTGACAAACGGATCCACACGACCAACGAGATACTTCAGAATATTCGGATCATCAAATATTTTGCCTGGGAAGGCCGATTTGGTGCGATCGTCGACGAGAAGCGGAAGAACGAGCTCAGAGCGTTGAGAAATCGGTATATTGTCTGGGCCTTGGCTGTTGCTATCTGGAACACCGTGCCGATACTCATTACTTTCTTCTCGTTCCTGATGTACACGAAGATTGAGCAGAAACCTCTGTATCCCTCCATTGCCTTCACGGCCATCTCGCTCTTCCTTCTCCTGCGGATTCCGTTAGATCAATTGGGAGATATGCTTGCACATGTGCAGGAAGCAAAGGTTTCCGTTGACCGTGTGGAGGAGTTTTTGATGGAAGAAGAGACTGAAAAGTACCAGCAGCTCGGACAAGACAACGTGAACGAAGAGGGACGCAAGGTGATCGGCTTCCGCGATGCCACGTTCATCTGGGGTAGCAAAGATGCTGTTGCTGCTGATGGATCCGTGGCTTTCCGCCTCTTAGATGTGGACATCGATTTTAAGATCGGGAAGCTCAATATTATCGGTGGCCCTACCGGCTCCGGAAAGACGTCCATGTTGATGGCACTTCTCGGCGAGATGACACTCACCAAGGGAAAGGTCTTTCTTCCTGGTGGTCGCAGCCGAGAGGATGTCCGCCCGGATCCCGCCACAGGATTGGCTGATACCTGTGCGTATGTTGCCCAAACGGCCTGGTTGGTCAACGCCAATATCAGAGAGAACATCCTGTTTTCTTCGACATACGACGAAAAGAGATACAAAGATGTATTGGTCGCTTGTGCCCTTGAGCGAGACCTGGAAATCCTGGATAACGGTGATGAGACACTGGTCGGTGAAAACGGCATAACCTTATCTGGAGGACAGAAACAGCGAATCTCTCTGGCTCGCGCCGTGTACTCAAACTCGCAGCATCTGCTCTTGGATGATTGTCTTAGTGCTGTCGACTCCCACACGGCTAAGTGGATTTTCAGCAATTGCATCAATGGTCCCCTGATGAAGGGACGAACTTGTATCCTTGTCACACACAACACGACACTCTGCGCTCCTCTGTCTGATTACGTGGTGTTGTTGGACAACGGCAGAGTAGCTGTTCAAGGTCCCTCCCTCGAGGTCATCGAATCAGGCAAGTTGGGAGAAGAGATCCGGAACAAATCCAGGCCAGGCTCTCAGCCGGTCTCGCGTGTCCCATCTCGTGCTCCTTCTAGCGTCGGCGAAGAAAGCGGGGATACCCTGATCAACGATGCAGACGAAACTCCCATTGGTAGGGCTACAACGAAGAAGTCTGCGCAGAAACAGGATGCCATGGTCGAGGACAAAGCCACTGGCGCCGTGAAATGGCCTGTCATGAAGCTTTATCTCAGCGCCATGGGACGCTGGTGGTTTTGGGCCACTGCCGTCGTCGTATTCACGACACAACAGCTCAGTGGTGTTGCTTCCAATATCTGGATCAAAGAATGGGCAAACCAATACGTATCAGAAATCGAGGAAGTCTCTCGCATCCAGTTCAGTATCGTGTCGCAGAACTCTGCTGGTGGCTCATCGGTCTCGCCTTCTTATTTTGCCTCCATAGCGCAATATGCTAAGGGTACGGCGGTCAGCATGTTCGGACCAAACCCAGACTACTCGATGATGGACGTTCCGGAAGTCAACGTGGATTATTACCTCAGCATTCTCGCCCTGATAGGTATCGGTGGGGCACTGCTCGCTTTGATACGAGATCTGTGGTTATTCTACGGGTCTCTTACTGCGTCATGGAAACTGCACAACCGATTGATGACCGCCGTATCCCGGGCGAAATTCAAATTCTTCGACGTGACACCTCTTGGACAACTGATGAATCGGTTCAGCAAGGACCTCGAGGCTATCGACCAGGAAGTGGCAGGTGTGGCAATTGGTGTCATGACATGTGCGATGGGTATTGTCATCACTGTTATACTTATTGCAAGTATTACCCCTGCCTTTCTTATCGCTGCCGTTTTCATCACTGCGCTGTTCGTCTTCGTGGCGATGTTTTATCTCCGGGCGTCCCGCGACTTGAAGCGGCTCGAGTCGGTGAATCGCAGTCCCCTCTTCCAGCAATTTGGCGAGACCCTATCTGGTGTGACAACTATTCGTGCTTATGGCGACGAACGACGTTTCATTCGCGACAACCTTTCCAGGATCAATAAACAGTCACGTCCGTTCTTGTTTTTGTGGGCTGCTAATAGATGGCTCTCGTTCCGGACTGATGTGCTTGGTGATTTCGTCGCCTTTTTTGCCGGTGTATTCGTCATTCTCAGCCTTGGGAAAATCGATCCCGGCTCTGCTGGTCTATCTCTGAGCTATGCTATTGGGTTTTCTGAGAACATACTCTGGCTCATCAGATTGTATGCCATGAATGAGCAGAACATGAACTCTGTGGAACGAGTAAAAGAGTATCTTGATGTGGACCAAGAACCACCAGCAATCAATGAAAAAAATCGTCCCCCTTTGAATTGGCCAGCCCATGGAAGTGTCGAGTTTATCGGTTACTCGACAAGGTATCGGAAAGAATTGGATTTAGTTTTGAAAGATGTGACATTCAAGATTGAGCCTGGACAAAAGGTTGGTATCGTGGGCAGAACTGGTGCTGGAAAAAGTTCTCTCACGCTCGCCATTTTCCGTGCACTGGAAGCAGAAGCGGGTAAGATATTGATTGATGATGTGGATATTGGTATGATCGGTCTTCAAGACCTAAGGGAGGCGATCACGATTGTTCCTCAGGATCCTACGTTGTTCACTGGCACTATTCGAACTAACCTGGATCCGTTCGACTTATACACTGACGAAGACATTTTTTCTGCACTTCGAAAAGTGCATCTTATCGGCGCATCTGAAACACCTGCTGCATCGATAACAGAAGCCGTTTCATCACAAGTGGCTCTCGCTGAAGAAGAGACTACAAGTACGGATGGGAATGACCAAGTACCTACAGGCGCTTCGACGCCGAGCGCCACCAACAAGAATATCTTCCTCGACCTTTCGTCACCTGTCGCAGAGTCTGGCTCAAACCTTTCTCAAGGGCAACGACAGCTTCTCTGTCTTGCACGTGCCATGCTCAAAGCTCCCAAAGTGCTCGTCATGGACGAGGCCACGGCATCCATCGACTACAGCACCGACTCCAAGATACAGGAGACAATTCGAGAACTAAATACGACTATTATCACCATAGCACATCGCCTAGCCACCATTGTCGACTACGACAAGGTGTTAGTATTGGATCATGGATCCGTCGTTGAATACGACCACCCGCACGCGCTTCTGAAGAGGAAGACGGGGTCTTTTAGGAGTATGTGCGAAATGAGCGGCGATTTGGAAAGCCTCCAGAAAGCTGCCAAGAAGGCATGGGAGGACAAGCGACTCGTCGATGATGAGTAGGTAGACATCAGACACTGGTTTGCTCAAATGAAGGCGAAATGCGCTTGACTTGATAACGCTGCATATATTCATTTCCATTATATAGTTGGGTGGTTTGATTAGCGCTAGACAAGGCAATGGTAAGCCTTTGTCTACGCGTGCCAGCGCTGTAAAAAAAAGTTAGTTTTCTTGTTCATCATGCATAAAGCAGTAGATACCATTATCGACAGCTACAGTCTTGTTCATGAAGCGTGTGTCCTGCGCGTAATTTGCCTCTTGCCCCGTAGACCAAGTGATATGAGAGCTGTTGTTGTGCGTTTGAATAGTCATTGCTCACTCATGTAATAAGACTCGTAGGTAGATGCCGTTGTTCTTTTCTTTTTACAATGGCTTATTCTGTGTAGATTTCTATGGTCTGAGTTGGGTATCTATCTATCTTTAACAATAGTTTTACAGTACTAGATCGCGACTACTACATACATACAGTATCTCATTATGGTGATCTTAATATTTGACGGGTATACGTATTGTCGATATACCATCCGACCGTGTCGCCGTCGACAAGACGGGCTCGAAGACGGCCATCATCTGGCGCTTCTGGAAGTCCCATTCCGAATCGACGTAGTGATATCGCGAGGATGCCGGCACGAAACCATCGGCATCGCGGCCTTTGTCTTCGAGGTCCACGAGCGCTCGGAGCGCGGTCAGCATGCCTGCGTTTGCCCACAAAGCCTGCTGGCGCGTCATCTCGTCGAAGACTTGCAGCGCTTGCTGCCGCGTTTCCAGGTCTCGACACTTGCTCACGGTGAAGGTGATGATATGGAAGAGATCGACGTCCAGCGTGAGGCGCAGGTACTTGGGCTGCGTCTCCGAGGGCAGCAGCCGCCGGTACGTCGCGACGATGTCTTTGAACATGGACAAGTACGCGTCGTACGCGAGATCCGAAGGGTCGAGGAAGCAGTTTAGGAATATGATGGCGGTCTGCGCGTATACTTTTGTCGTGCAGAGGATGTGAGACCCGGGGTTCTGTGTAAACAGGTCCTCGAGGATGGGAAGCCATTGGCGTAGTTGGATCAGGTAATTCGTGCGCTGTATTCGCAGGGCGGAGAGGTCGTCTCCCTGAAGGCGCCCGATGCTGCGTCCCTGCACGCTCACCATGAACTGTCCAAAGTCGCTCGAGAAGGCGTTCCAGAACATTTGCTTCGTGCGTATGGGCGCGTCAAGGGAAGGAAGCTCGAAGAGCCGTGGCTCCCTTGTTCTCGCGTACGCGACTCTTTCGCTTCCGAAGTACGGACATAGACCCCATATCACCCGCATGCGGTCGAACCCGAGATGGATCTCGCGGAGCTCGTCGTCGGGGACGAGAGCCGGGCTGCCGTCGGGGTTGGTCTGGGACAACGCGTGGTCTAGAAGGGACACGCCGTTTGAGAGGATCTGGTCTGCCTCGCTGATGTTCCCTTGTACCAGCTCGAAGATGGAGAAGAAGAATGTCGCGGTCAGACTTGATCGTGCCGTCGAAGTCGTCACGCCTTCTGCGACGAGGGTCTGTCGGCAGCGACTGATGGCTGCTGTGTAGTGTCCCAGCGCGGCCTTACCGTGTGCGTTTGCGCTGGAGAGAGGCACTATGGACGGAGCTTCCTCTCTCGTATTTCTACTAATGCCTATTGTTGTCTGCGATGGCTGTTTCTCAAGTATAGCACTTTCTTTATCTGTGGTTTCTAAGGACGAACTGTTACCAGCCGCCCGCTGCCATCGCGTGCACTCATACTGTGCCTGCTGCTGTTGCTGCTGCTCTTCAATATCCATGAGCATCGCAGCAGCCCCGAGCGCAGCATGCTGCACGGTCTTATCAATCAGGACCTCCCGCAAGATCTTGTGCCGCCAATACTCGGAGCCGCACCACGCGCCAAGGTCGGCGATCATCTGACATTTGAAGCGCTCGAAATACAAGGCATCTCGCGCGTTGTTGAGATACGTCGGTGTGAGCGACCCGCGCAAGAGGTTTACTCTGCTGCATTCTCCGTGCCGCAAATTCGGGCCGGGAACAACCACCACGGCCGGCGATTTAGGCTTAGGCCGTAAAAGTAGTAGGTGTGCAGTAGTGGAGGATTTATCGGGGTGCTTCGAAGAGCTGCTGCGCGCACGGCTCGGCGGCGGATCGGTCGCCGCGCTCCTCCAATCCTCGTACCCGGCGCATCTGTGCCCGGACTTGCTGCAACGCGCACAGATGGGCTTAGCTTCGTCGCATTTCACCCTCCGCTTCTTGCATGTGATGCAGCCCGTGCGAGCCTTCGCGTGTGTGGCTCGGCGTTTTACGGGAGGGGTGTTGCGCTCTAATAGGTCCCAGCAGGCGCCCGGGGCGATTGGCATGCTCTTGTTTATCTATAGTTAATTAGGGATCGGAAGGCAGAGGCAGGCTCGGCTGGTTGGTATTGCATTGTAGGATCTGCTTGTTCATCGCGAGCGAGTGGGTGGTAGTATGCGAGGGAACAGTTAACTTACTTATTGGTTACTGGTTCTCTCCGTCGTGACTTGATTCTGATTGGTAGAAGGTATACGAGGTCCCGTCTCGCCTCCAGGGGTAAGCTGATGTCAGCTAGCCTAGGTTTCTCTCTTAGATATCATTTTTCTGTTGTAACATATTTAGTCATTGATAACCGATCGTTCAACAAGTGAATATCGTTCTTTAACTTGCAACAACCTTACAGCTGTTAGGCCGTTTTTCTGTTATCACGCATCGCGGGTTCCAAGTGAGCTAGCGGGCAACAGCGGAGATCGTGCTTGAACCTCACATTCCTTTTGTCCAATGATGTCGCTCTATAAAATGTTAACGTGGGAATGATCCTGGTTATCTATACAAGTAGAAATATCAAACATCTCTAACAATGAGTCATCATGATGTCTATCCTCACCCTTATACTGTCCATGTTGATTACCTGGATCTGTGGGTTGACGGTGTTACTATTTGGATATCTGATTTGGGGCAGGGCATCCTCCTTCACAATAATAACTATTAATTGCCTGGAATGCATTTGATAAATGAGTTAGCATCAGGTATGCGTGATTAGGTGTGTACCTAGTTGTGGGTGGATTTTGTGGAGGTGGCACGATTAGACGTCGAGGGAATCGTAGACGCGGAGAGGATGTTGTTCAACCCCAGGAGAACATCAGGAATGCAGTCAAACTAGGTAGGTACCTGTGTTTTGACCTTAGTACATATGGGTTAGTACATACAAAAGTCAAGGAAGGCATGAATAGAGTATGGGAGGAAGGTACCCCAGTATTACCTACATGTAGGTTATACATTAAAGTACCTTAGGTAGGTAACTATTACCTGTACTCACAGAATGAATTTGTAGGCAAGTACCTCCCAATGTCGAAAGCAAGATCGTGAGCAGTTACGTTGAACTTTGGTCGTTGATGCCCGCTGCTAGAGAGTCGGTTACCTCTGGGTGGACGGTCATCAAACAGAGCTTGATCCATCTCAACACACGTTCCGATTCAATACTGCTTACCGCACGTCCCCTAGTCTTTCTTCCTCGCACATCTTATTTATACAACATCCATTATGGGCGACTTCATCATGTCTACCACAGAGAACCCCCTTATGGCGGCCTGCCCAAAAGCCAAACTCTATTACCTACCAAGGGGAGTACCAAATCTCACACTACGGGTGTCTACCGCACTTTACGACTTGGGCACCAACGACTACATTTACATCTCGTCTTCCGGCCTACGTGGAAGCATCGACCACCCCATCGTCGTTGACGGTGTGGAACGGCGTATTCCATTCAGAATCGCGCTCTGGTTGAACAGAGCCTTAAGTCTAGGGTTGGATTTGCTCTTCTGGGTGGATGGGCTATGTGCACCCGAGTTCGAGTTCAAGACAATTACGGATCGACATGATAGAGTCATGGAAATCATCTGGCATGCATCTGATGTATGGTGTCTGGTCGCGGAACCGCGGTCGCTACCCATGACAGAAAAGATAGTCGACACTCTTGAATTGGCATATCGTCATTGGCTGGATGCGTGTGCTTCTGCTGGCGTAGAAATGGAGCAGCCCTTGCACACCTTGACTACGCAACAAAAGATGTCTATCGCTGAATGGCTCCGAAAAAGCCTCCCCGAAGACCTGCCTAAAATAGACGAGTCTATGTGGTGGGAGATCGGGAACATATTTAACTCGTCGTACTGGCGCTCGGTCAAATGCATTGCCGATCTCGTTGTTGGCCAGAGAGTTTGGATGCTCTTTGGGGGAAGACGCATGAGTTTAGCATTCTTTATGGGCGCCTTCCGAGCGTTTACCTTTCTCCGCCACGAGGCGACACGACGACTCAAGCCATCTACTACAAAGGGTTGGAAAATGGCCGTCGCACTATACGCCGTGAGGTGCTTCAATAAAAAATGGAACAAGGTCGACTTGCGACACCTGTTGCAAATTACTCGATTCTGTGTAGATGTCCGCGGTGATCCACGGGACGTGATCAATGCCATGGCTGCTTTATGCATGCCTAGGGAAAAACGTATCAGATTATTTCATAACAAGTACCTGAGGACTGAAGGGACCATACAGGACGTCTTCTTCCAGGTAGCGCGCTACATCATTCGCGATCGCCAGGATTTGTCCATATGGGATTAGGAGCGCCCGCATTATAGGAAAACAGTCGACAACCTTCCAACCTGGGTACCGGATTTTAGTGCTGGAGCAGCTCAGAGTGGTGTCAAATTCCCCCCTAGTACTGGCCTCCAGATATGGGGAGATTGGTTCATGGGGAGTTACAAGAAGATTCGGTGCGTGATTTTCTTTTTTCTTTTTTTCTTCCTTTTCTTCTTTTCTTCTTATTTTTATGTGTGCTGTTGTTGCTGCTGTTGATCAAGATATCTCGAAGTTTCTGAGGCACCAAATATCATGACTGACCACGATTATACCAGTGTTACCTGCGATGATTGTCTTGTCGTCCAAGCGCGCTACATGGACCACGTAGTGCGGATGACACCTATCATTAACGAGTTGAATGCGGCTGAACTCTGCCTCTACTTGTACCGCACTCTTCCAAGTCGCAACAACATGCCGTGGTACTATCTAGTTGAGCGCCTTTGGAGAACGCTCGTCTTGAATCGCGTCGAATCCCGAGAGCTGTGGTGCATTTCGGCCACCCCGTCGTTGAAAATGCTTCAGAGTTTTCTTGCCTTTATAATTGAGACCCAACTCCAGGTCATGCTAAAACTCGACACGGCCGACGCGCCTGACCCAGAGAGCCTCGTAACGATGCGTGACTCTACCCTATGGTATCAGCTTCAATCACTTGAGAGTAGCCAGCCATTTAGGGATTTACTACGGAAAAACGCATATGGAAGGCGGTTCTTCATGACGGCCAATGACAAATTCGGCATGACCGCCGTGGAAAATGCGGACGTTCTGCACCCTGACTATGAAGATCACATGGATCAAGATGTAAAGGGGTTTATTATAGTGGCCTGCGTCGGAGGCCGTTTTCCCTACTTGATATGGGATACCGGGCAGAAGCAGCAAGCGAAGCCCTACCTTGATATCTTTCAGTTCTTCGGGGAATGTTATCTGTATGATACCATGGATGGCGAAGACTTTAGGGTGCGCGCGAGCGACCAGAACGGTCTAAGGGTTCTTCCATATAATGCGTGGCGACTTGTAGAAATTGCCATTGAGTGAATTTGCGAGGTACACTCCACTCATACGAGCGGCGACTTTGTATATTCATGTAATAACACGGAAAGCGTGCGCTTGGAAGGAAATTTTTTTTCCTGCTGTCTCTCTCAAGGCAGAGATAGCTTATAGTTAATTTTCCATAGCGATTACATTCTAGACACTGATAGCGGAAATTAATAGAACAGATACGGCATAACGAGGGGTTCAGCATTATGAGAGTTGGTTACTTGGTTGAACATTGTCTATCCCGCGGAAAATGAGGGAGATGAGGGACTGAGCAAGAGAGAAATAAAACTTTGAATTTGCCATTTGCCAGTGTTGCTGTCACAGACTCTCAACTCACTTAGCCACCTTTACACGTCCAACAACACTCAAGTTTCAGGCTCACAACTCCCATCCTCTATCGCACAATCCTCAGCCTTACGGTAGGGTATAGCATTGGTAAGTCACGGCACGATCATCGAACACACCTAACGAAGCCATACCGGGCGGGCCAGGTGGGATGTTGAGACTGCTACCTGGCAAAGTACCATTGCAGTCTGGGTTACTGTTGATGAAGTCAAGGTCAGTCGCTACTCTGATATTTGATGATATGATAGTAGAAAAGGGACTAAAGAGTTGTCAACGGGCGAGAGAGGTAAAGAGACCGGTAACTTACTCAAACAACGTGCAGTTCCACTTTGAATAAGAACGGGCTGAAGATACGCCCTGGGGATTGCCGACGCGGAGGTCTTCGGGTAGGGGGTCTGTTTATATATATAGCAGGTTAACCATACATATTTACTACCACTGGGAATCTCGATGCAAACCAGCAATGATGAGGTCTGAGAAAAGAAGTAATCGAGGTAGAATAAGAGGAAAGTAAAATAAAAAACAGGGCATATCATACAACAAGGCGGCCCCCCATACCCGCCCATAGTCACAATCTCCGTCAGCCTCTCACAGGCACAGCCGTCGCAGTCGTGGTTGAAGTCCGGGTTAGAGCAGAGGTAGAGGTCCTTGGTATCTTCGTCCTCTTGTCTCGGGCGTACGGCGGCCAGAGCTGCTACTGCTGCCCCGGCGAGAGCGAAGAGGTGGTAGATCTTGAGGTTCATAGTCTATTTGTCGACTGGCTTAGGCGATGGCTCATAAAATAGGGAATGAATAGGGGTAGAGTTGAAATGTGGCTAGCAGAGACACCGTAGATAGTGGATGTAAGATGCAGTGATGGGAGATAAATAGACAGAGAGATAGGCAGTTTCAAGGGCACGAGTCTCCTCCCTCCATTGATGGGTGAGCAGCCCGTCTTGTATGTATGCCTTGGGTTGAACGTTCTACGCCCCAGACTTATCTTCATTACACCCATTTCCCGCGGCCGACTCATTGTTTGAACTAGTATGACGCTGATTGAAGGGCTATTCGCCAGTGACATATACTTGAATTGCTACGAGTTACTAGCGAGCCTCTTCGTTGGCGATACAACGTGATTCGCGAAAGCTTCAAGACAGTTAATAAGACCATGTTCAACTGCTGACAAATCTGCATGCTAAGCAAGTGGTCACAGGTGTGACAGTGTAATTAATGATCAACTAAAGAGTGGCTATCGAAGACAAAAGTTCTGCAGCGATTGTGTGATCCAATTTCCCTGTATTCCGGCTCTTAAGGTTCGGTTCCTGACTTCATGTAACTAAGAAGCTTGTGAGAGTGCAATGAAACGAGAGGCGATAGGTCGGTATTATCAATTCGCAAACAACGATTTCAGTAAGATCTTGCCCTACATATCCTCACCCACACGGATGCTATTACCACCAGTCCAGTCCTCGCGCTCGTAGAATCGGAAGATCAGCTCGTAATCATCAAAGTCATGGACAATGCGGTCGATCCGTCGGTACCCTTGAATCTTCTCCATACGCTTCTTGCGAGCAAGGCCGGTGGGGATCTCGTCGCCGTCATACCCACCGTGCTGGGCCTTGGCCTCAAAAAGTGTGACACTGAAACGTCCGGGCTTGAAAATGCTCACGACGTGCTCAATAATCTCGGATGTCTCACGTCCGTTCTGTCCACCGGGGACATTGGTCTCAAACGAGGCAAATGAACAGATCGGCTCTGGCGTGACGTGAACAGTGAAATAGTGGGTCGATTTCGTCGTAGAATCGCCGCCGTCATCGTTATCTTGCTGTCCCTGGGGCGCGGGAATGATGCCATTGGCAGAAAAGCCGCAGGGGGAGAACAGGTAGGCATCGACCCGCGCATCTGGGTACTCGGAGGTGGGATACACCTCGGACAGACCACAGGCATCCGAGACCACGGTTCCCAGGGCGTGGCCTTCCGTCGTCATGCATTCCACGTCGGCCTGCTCAGACACGGGGGTGTAGGAGCTGTGCAGGTCCGAGTCGCTACCATTGTCAAAGACATCGAGAGCATCGTCGTTGCTGAAGCTGCTCTCCACCGTGTCGTTCGTCTTGAGGGTGATCGTACTGGCCGACAAATCCCCGAGGCTCTCCATGGCCATCTTGCGGGCCTCCTGAGCCTGCGAATAGAGCCTGTTGCTCGCGACCGCACTCGCGTGCTCCAGATAGAACTGTTTCGCATTCTCAGGGTCTAGATCCGTCATCAAAATCTCCAGAGTCTCGTCGGTGCCCTCGAGTCCTCCTTGAAACATAGACGCCTTGTTGGTAGGTATCTTGGACGAGTTGACTTGGCATGCCAACGTCTTGTTGTTCTCGTCCGGGGTTCGAGGAGGAGTGACAACAGTAGTGTCGGGAGAGGTGATGTACAGATACCAGTGGTCGCCATTCATCTTGCCCACCATATACGCACTACCACCCTCGAACATGTCATCCAGATACTTGACCTCCTCTTTCCAGCTCCGGTGAGGACCACGCTGCTTGTCAGGGAAGAGGAAATTCTTCCTGGAATAGAACACGCGGTAGGGCGACGCGGCCACGTTGATGTCCTCGAGAGATTTGGTGTTGTGAAAGGGGAAGCCCGCATGTTCGGCGGCGACGCGCAAGAGCCTGCGGAGACCGAGGAGCAGAGTAGTGGTGCCGCACGTCTTCAGGATAAACTTGTGTGGGAAGACAAACATGCTCGACTCGGATAGGAGGTAGGCGTCCATGTGTTCGGCTTCCAGCACGGAGAGGATCTTGCAATTGACCATGTCGAGCATGCCGACCCAGGTCTCGCTCGAGACCGCCTTGAGGCCGTTGGGCTTGACGCCGGGAGGCAAGCAATTGGGGTTGGGGGCGAACCAGACCTCCAGCAGCTTCTCGGGGCCTGTCAACTTGTTAGCTGGGGACTGAGTAAAAAGGAGTGATATCTTACCCTCAAAGGCATTGCTGGAATCTAGATCTGCAGCAACATCATGATTGATCGTCAGATGAGGCGTGGCCTCAGATGGCGAAAACGTGTAGTCGGTAGGAATATCAAGGTTCACCATCTCCGTGGAGCCTTGCTTGGCGGGCAAAAGGGCCGGCTTGTTGTCTGTCTTGGCTGGCTAGCGAGGGCACGTGAACGTCGGGCGAGTGCCGTGAATGTCAAGCAAGTGCTTGCAGAAAGAAGGGCTGCTGCTGCGGAGCACTGACTGCCACCCAAACGAACTTTGCGGCGTTCGTTTGAGAGAGTAGGCCCACAGGACGGTGGGGGAGCGACGAGTGCTGGCGGAAGCCAGCTACAATGGCAGAGATATGATATGTACGGAGGGTTTTCTGAACGTCTCACACGAAGTGGACGTTAGGGAGGGCGGCCGCGGAGGGGGAGAAAAAAGTTCTTTGGCCAAGGAATGGTGACCAGGTGGGAGGGCCTCGTCCTGGCAAGACACCGATACCTATGGAGGAGTATCGGACCTAGCAGACGAGGATATCTGCAGTGTGGTCGGTCGTTTGGGGGTGGCGGTAAAAGCGAGTGTTATCTGGGCCTGAGCAATGGGTAACGTGGTGGTCAGCGGGATGCTCAGAGGAAAAGGGATGTGAATAACTGTAGAGATGACGGGGCAAGTGACTGTACAGACGGGGCTGAGCAAAGGAAGGGAGAGGTTCATACTTTGCGGGCTTGGACAGGAAGCGTAGTAGTTCGACGGGGTTCATGGAAGACCACAAAGTGCGTCGGGGATAGGGTTTTGACCGTTACTGCTGTCGTCACGGGTTAACGAAGCAGTCATGCGCCTTATTGTGAACGGAATCGAAGATATTGACGATGCAATATCATTTGGATCTGCTACTGTGTAGTGAGAAGTAGACACCTTATAGTGGTAAGGAGGCAGACGGTGTAGAGCAGACAGTGTCTCGCTATGTGCTGCGTCGTGTGACCACAGGACGATATGGACGGGTAGCTGCGTAAGTCAGTCGAGGACGTGAATGGAGAGAAGAAGGGCTTGTGAAAGAAGACTCGGTGCGCAAGTTGTGATTTTTAGTCTATTAAAGCCAATGGTGGGTCCTATTGGCGTGTCTTGTTCTACCTGCGCTAGTTGCTGCTAGTTCTACTTCTAATAACCTGAAAATAAAATACAAGGTAACATGTAAAAAAGAACTCTAAGGTGGTTGGGCTGCTGCCGGTAAAGTACCTAGGAAGTAAGGAAGTCAAGGGAAGTGAGGGAAGTGGCGGCAACGAGACCGCTCTTTTTTCTGCGTTGCCTGTGCGTTGTTGCGCGTACATTGAAGGTGGAGGAGGACGAGGAAAAAAAAATTAAAAAGGGCCCCCCGAGTTGTGAGGTCACTCGTCCCCCCGAGGTCGCTAGGCTAGGCTACCGGCATAAGTTTGTATCTCACCTATGTAACCTGTGCGCGTATTGTACAGGTTCTACCTTGTTGGCGGGGAGGTGAGGGGTGCGAAAAGTGGGTCGCCAGAACTTCCCATCAGGCAAGTCACAGGTTGCATGTATTAGTCTACTCATAAGTTTGTTTCGTCTAGATATAACAATACGTCACATAGGCTTGCTTTACATTTGAACAACCCGGTACAGTTATTCTTCCTGGTACCTTGCTCAAAAAGACATCGTAGGAAATGGGTCGGGTGCATGAACGAGGCAATAATGGAATGCTGTGAAGAATAAGAACTTGGCTCTCCAACTCGCTATCAGGTAGGTATCTTGTCGCCGGGTCCCTCCCCTTATCGACCTTGGTTGGTGGCTGGCCCGAGGTGAGCTGAGAAGAGGAGTAGCATTTGCCAGTCTCATAATGAATGCCCAAGAGTAGGGCCGAAAAGGCACCCGGATCACCTCATTGGCGAATGCCCAATAGTGCACTATCGCCCAAACTGCAATGTCCGGTCCGAGTCGGAGAAGCAATATCGCAATCCCTTTCCTCAGATTTTGCAATGGCATCGAGTTTACCATCAATGCGACCATGATATTATGATCAGCATTGTCGTAGAGGCACAGCCGATAACAGGAGCTCCGAATATCCACCGTACTATCATGTTGCCAGAGTAGACATATAATACCGAGCAGCCTCAGCAAAACTATTGACATCTTTTATCTGCTCGAGTACGGCAACCCCGGGTGAGGCGTCTGCGGCCAATCGTACATACCCAGATAATTCATTCCGAATGTCTTATGTCGCATGTCTTAGATGGTCGCTCGTTTGGTGCATTAGAGCGGACGCCAGCGAAATGCACCTGCATTGCATTACCTCATGAATGCAAGTTCATTTGATATGGGCACGAATGCAACTCGATATGGGCACGAATGCAAGTTCACACTCGATAATAGGCTCCGCTTGGGCTCTCTGTGTCTTGGGGATGTTCTGCCTCGGGGGTTTTCGACTTCGATGTTATGTCGCATCGGCTCTTGATAAGCGAGTTGCTTGATTAGCCTGATTGAACGAGGAGTGATTGAACGAGCAGCGATAATCAAATGAACACTGATGAATCAAGTCATCCCGATTCAATGAACGATAAATCATCCAACGGCCGTCACGATATCTTGCGTTATCTTTCGAAACACGGGCTCAAGCGAGCAACCTCGATACTTCTCCGCCAACAAGCTCGCTTCCTTGGTCACTTCAACGGTGGGGCTACTACCACCGCTACTAACGTTCTGCAGTGCTCCTTTGGAAAAGTCTTGCCCGTTGATCACAGTTCCCTGTGGATATTCTGGCTGTCGCCCGGTCTCGATCAGCATGACAAACTGTGGATCGATAGGTACCCTGCCAAGAAACTGCACATGGAAGTCGTCTGCCATCACCCGCCCGCCTCCTTTGCCAAAGATATCCGTGCACTCGGCGCAGTTGGGACAGACGAAGCCGGCCATGTTCTCGACGACGCCGAGGACGGCAATGCTCGTCTTGGCGCAGAAATTCAGCTCTTTTCTCACGTCGGCCGTGGCGACCGCCTGCGGGGTGGTGACCACGACCGCGCCGGCCACCTGCCCGGGCCTTGCTTCTTTCAACAGTGTCTCCGCGAGCGATATGTGCTCGTCCGACGTCCCCGGCGGCGTGTCGATGAGGAGGTAGTCCATCTCGCCCCATAACACGTCCGAGAGAAACTGTCGGATCATGGCCGTCTTCTTGGGCCCGCGCCAGACGACGGCATCGTTTCTGGTCCGTAGCAGGAATCCGAGGCTCATGCAGCGTAGCTCACCAACACCCTTTTCTGGACTGGCCGCGTGAACCTGCACCGGAAGCCACCCACCGGGCGCCTGCGTTACTTTGGCATCTTCGATGTTCAACATGCGAGGCATCGAGGGTCCCGTGAGATCGATATCGAGAACGCCGACGGAGTGGCCGGAAAGCGACAACGAGAGGGCTAACTGGGTCGTGACGGAGGATTTACCCACACCTCCCTTTCCAGATAAGACCTGCAATACATGAGAGGCCGTGACCATAGATAGAGATGTAGAGACGCACATACCAAAACAATATGTTTAATTCTCGCAAGCGACATCTTGCCTATTTCTACCCGTGTGCCCGTATAAAGCGTACGAAGCGTATGAAGCACTAAAGGCTGAAATACTGAAGATGTATGGAGCGAAGGCCGAGTTACTGAATGTATGGCTAGAGGGATTTAAGAAAAGACATCTTCATTGTTCGGACCTTTAATCGGAGGCGCATTTATCAGCAGAAAAAAACGACGCTCAACCCACTAACAACATCTCGACCCCTCCAAGACGGGTATGACGCAGTTAGTTATAGGTTAGGTACCGCCTTATGCACCAAGCTCGGAAAGTGGGTCCTCAATGATACTGGACACTGTGTGCAGCGGGACGAGTTAGATGGACTTAAAATAGCGTATCTTACCTTACCAATCTGATACTAACTTCAAATCAAAGCAAACAGACATGCCCCTGGACGCGCGCCGGTCAATTATCGAAATCGTTCAATTGACCACATTTCAGAAACGAACCAAATAAATTTCGGCCGTTTCGACCTTCCCATTATAAAGCTACTCTGAGAATGCGACCTTCGTCGACCACGTTTCGTCTGGTGATAATATAGCCGCTCCGACCGCGCCGCGCCGCGCATCCGGGATCCCGGGTCGTTGGTTGTTGGACGATGAAAGTGAGGTGAGTGGGGAGAGAGATGGACGATCCTTGGGGCTCGCCTTGGGCATCGAACGATGCGCCGCCCTCCGAAAATGATCCTCCTCCACAATCATCATCTCGAACAACAAATGCCTTCTTCCTAAGTCCACCACCCAAAGCCTTTTTCGGCGGTAATGGAACGAGCCTGCCTACTACCCAGTCGCCCTGGTCCGGCAGCAACCGCGACAACGACGATGGCTTCAACAACATCTGGACGACAGCCGCAGATCGAGCGGATGGTGCGGACGGTCAAAACGATTGGGGCGCCTGGGGGGGAGAATCGGGTTATGTGCAGCCGCCGCCTCGCTTGAGCCCGCGGCTCAGCACGTCCGGCAAAGAAAGCCCACTGGCCTGGCCCGAGAACGCTGCGGCATCTCCTGCCTTCCTAGGAAATTCTCGATCACGAACGCCTTCCATATTCCGGCACGCCTCGCCAGACCCTTGGGCCACCGAGCTGTCGTTCACCAACCGGTCTGACCTCGACTTATCGAATCCGAATCCTGTAAAGGCGGCGACCACCAGCAATGCCCCGGTGATCGAGAGCGGACAAGTCGAACAAGCCTCGCAGGCATCTCACATTGTTGCCACAAACGACAGAGAGGAAGGATTTGCTATGGAAGGAGCCAGAACCTATGAAAAAGAAAGCGATCCAAGAACTGGCCTCGGATTAGTTCATGAAGATACGAATACTAGAAAACAAGGTCCTGCCGTCTGCGAGCCTCCATCCAGGTCATCGTCGACGTGCACTCTCGATAGCCACGATGGACACGATGGACCCGATCGCCAGGATTCTCCAATCACGTCCATCGACGAGGATCGTGGGACTCGAATACAGAACAACAGCATGCGAAAGACGTCGGGAAAAGTGCAAGAGCTGGTAGGCATTTATGATGACCTGGCTAGAGCTGTGTCAGAGGAGCCGCCAAGTCTTGATCGACATGAGGCATCACAAACGCGAACGGCCAGTCGTGGGAAATCACGAGAGCGAAGAGAATTCGAAGACAATGACGGCGACGACGGAGCCGGTTTTGGGGATTTTGAGAATGCATTCGCCAACGCCGACAGGGCCACAAAGTCACCCGGTGGAGCTTCCTTTTCTTCAGAATTCTCATCAACGCCCAAAGCAGAGACCAAGGAAATTTTTACTCGGGAATCTCGGCGTGAAGGAGAAGAAGACAGCACGATCATGACCAAAACACCATATGTTGTTCAACCGCAAAAGGCCCCAAACAAATTCCGAGATGTCGTTTTTAATACGAATCTGGCTGGAAATCTGGACAAATTGTTTCCCGACCTTCCTGATTCTCTTCCTAATGACTCTGAGGGCTGGGAAGTATCGGACCATATAGTCACTGATAGTTTCGCAACGATCTCGGAACGCAAGAGCTGGTACCGCATCTCCCGTTATGGGTCCATGCGCAAACACAATTCCGGAGATGATGAGAACTATCACAGGGTAACCTGGCAAACGTCCCAGTTGCATGATGACACGGTCAAGATCGTTCGTCGATGGATGGAAGAAGACTCGTACGCTGGAAAAGCTATACTGGGAGGCACCAAACGAACAGGTTTCTTTGACTGGGACTCGGATGTTGCTCCTGTGAAATTGGACGAGGTCTTCCGGCGAAAGAAGTCAGCAGTCACAAAGCATACGCGAACAACATCTATCCCGGCAGGACATACTGTCATACAAAACAACACATCGGTGGCCGAGCGCCCATACAGGAACTCGACTGGCATCTCTCTCCCTGTGGAGTTATTGCCGGGCAGTCAGCCGATCACGCCTGTTGTTCCTAGCTTTGGCTGGAATTCCGAGGCTCCTGCCACCCATCCCGTTCATCACAATAGCCAGACAACGACTCCTGCGCCAGCACCGGCATCAATACCGGCACCAAAATCTAGAGAAACGGCGCCGACGTCCAGAAAAATGGCAGACCGTCGTCTAGAACCCATTGAAATAGCATCTGCAGACGAAGAAGAAGATGATGATTGGGGAGAAATGGTCTCTTCTCCACGTGTCGCCGAGACAAATGTAGAACCAAATATTTCCGCTTTCCTTCCTCAGGCTCCTCCCGTTGAGAACAATGAGCCAACACCTCGGCCCTCACTAGCAATTTCTAATAACGTCGACAAACCCATAGAGCTGAAATCGCCCCCTCCCGAGGCTGCGCAACTGCCACCCTCAGATCCGTGGTTATTTTCCGACTTTTCGGTATTTGACAAGCCACAACAGCCACAAAACTTGCCTGGAGGGCACGCCTCCCAAGCGGTGGGAGGAGACACGGCTCTCAAGTCCAAGTCTTCATTGCATGATCGAAACTCGCTCGATACGTCAAGTAACAAGGCTTCATTTGCAGATGTACCATCAAAGGGAGCCGCAGTTGACTCTGACCCGCTGAATCTGCCAAGAAACGAAAGCCAGGATGAAATCATCGTACAAAGGATCCTGCAAAGTTTACCAGACCTATCGTACATGCTTCGATAAGCAACCATTTCAACCTTTGAAAATCTTTGTACATCTATATTATGCATGACTATTTGCGCTTGTTGGCCCTTTACTCATCGGGGCTAGCTACTCTGACTAGGCGCGGCATATAAAACAGGCGTTGGATTATTCGTTGGATACCATTCATGAGCTATTGTTGGCGTTAGTGGTTTTGGCATGTGCTTGGCTGTCGTGATTTGAGTAGCGAAATCCCTTGTGGTCTATACACAATACATCAAACTCATTGTTTTGCAGTTCATTCGATTAGTGTGACATGTCAAGAGCCTCATGTGCCTTCGGAGTGTTGGGCTCTTGTGCCGAAAAAGTTCGTTATTCATCCTTGTCTCACAAGTCTAACGTCTATGCGGCTGATATGTCTCACCTGAGAATACCCACCATTCCAGTGGTTGATATTGCATCGCGCTGCCTTACGCTGGAATGCATTACTTGGTGTCATGTCTGCACAACTAAATACTCACGATGAAGCTTTACACTTTGACATATCAATAGAATCTTAAACTCTTGTTTGGAAAGATTGAAAATCATTTGTCTCTGATTTATCGTCTACTGGCTAAACTTGATCAACGCCCACCGTCTTTGCTGTTGATCTTCCTGATGCTGCCTCACCGAGTTCCAAGTGCGATCCTCATAGATGGGATCCCAGCCTCCCCGCTTACAGACTCATTCCACGCCATGGCCAGCATTGAGATATGCCTCTATCTACCATGCCCTGCCTCTCTGTTTCCGCAATGATGATTAGGGGGGCGAAATGGATATTACACGCTCTCAGTTTTCCACGCCCTCTCTTTTGTGTTACTTCTGTCAACTTTTCATTTTGCATTTGTAACTACGACCTATGCGCAGAAGCTGGTTCCAACTTGGTTATATGAAGTATTCCTACTTTCTCCTTTTGTCACTGCTAAGCTGCCGGCCGGTCTTATATGAGTCGAGTCTACGCGCACATGGCTCGCGAGAAAAGTTCAAGATGCGCGTCTCCCTCCTCGAGCGAATCGCACGCACAGCTGCTCTACCACTCTCTTGACCAGTACAACGCGGAGAATAAGGGGAGAAGGTGGTCCTCCATCATCCTAGCTGCGCTTTTCGTCTTATTCTTGTCTTCGGCAGGCGGTATCGCTCTGGCTATCACACTCATGGTCAAGCTGGTAGATATAGGGGCTGCCTCTCTTCCAAGGGATGTCATCTTGTTTGCGGGGACAATATCCCTGCTATATATATGCTTGCATGTCAGAGGGGCCCTGAAGGACTATACGCGGAAAGGTCTGGGACCTCCCCAGCTCCATGGCCACTACTTACATGCGAGCGCGCTGCTGGTTGCGAGGCTTAGCATCTTCTGTTGGGCTGCTGCTCTAATCTCTACGGCCATCATGATCGCGAGATCTTTACCTGCTGAAGGTTTCCTTGCAAAGCTACCCTACTTGGATCTGCTGGTGTGTATTGGGGCAATGTAAGAACATCCTCGTTTCTTTTATTCCTTTACTGTAGACGCGTTAAAACTCCGCTTACACGGGTTCTAGCCCATCCTGCCTCATTATCTCTGTTACGATCGAAAAAAATAACACGCCCTTCGCCACAGCCGCGATATCCGACCCTTCGTTGCTAACGTGTCGAGTCAGCGCGTATGAAGACGATATCGTGAGCGACATGAGTGTATCCCGGCGAACCTCGCTCCGGCGCAAGAGGAGCAAGGAGAGCGATGCCGGATCGGTACTGACAGTGCCAACGGAGGAGATTTTCCGGCTAGGAGACCCGACTCGGTATGAGGAAGTTATGAACAAACATAAGCAGCCTAAGTCCGTAGTAGAGGACAGGCCAGAAGCAGAAGGGGCAGAAGATCCGCCTACACAGGAAGGAGATGACGACGCTCTTCCAATATCCAATCCCATAGTCCCATCGGATGCACCGCCGATACGAGTGGTGTCCGACCCCCTACCAGATCCCGCCGTACCGGAGCCTGTATACTGCCCAGGCGGCTGGCGGAATGAGTGGAATAACGCCGCGCAGGAGGGCAGCTTGCCAGGCCTCCCGAAAATCACTGAAGTCTCCGCAGATGGACCAGCAAAGTCATCTCCAGCTACGCCAGAAGCGGTATCATCACCATCAGCGCCACCATCGCCACAAAGAGCACAATCGCCGACTCCATCCAACGCTAGCGTCTCTACTGCTACTACTTCAAGATCGTGGCGTCGCTCGTCCCAGCGTCCCGTGACAGCAAGCACGAGCATCGCCAGCAGCGCGGCGCGCTCGAATCTGTCAACGGTGCGGTACGCCGCCGAGCCCGAGATTGCTGTGCGCCAGGCCATAAGGGTGGTGCCAAACCCGGCCTACCAGCCACCTGAGGAGCGGCAGAAACCGGGAGGCGGCAGGCCGGAACCAGCCAGCTTATTGCGGAATGCGCAGCGCGCACAGAAGACGGGGTCGGAAGTTACGGGAGGGTCCATGAGGAAACCGTCAAATTTCTCGAGGCCGATGCAGAAGACGGATACACAGAGTGACACAGATTCAGGGGCCGAGAAGAGGACCCTTTGTGCTTACGTTGAGGAAGAGAAAGACGTAGCGACATGAGTCTAACAACCTTGTCAATGGAAAAATTTAAATGAATGATAATGAAAAATATGATGCTCTACATGAGGCATATACCCTTTGTTCTGTCTAATCATTAGTTGAAGACATCTCATCGTAAGTGATATTACCAAGTAATATTTATCACAGCAGGAACCGTATCAGGTTACCGTTTCAGCATCCTATAAACTAGCATCTACTCTCGTAGGTGATAGACCAGACTCCTACTCAAGTTTCGGGACTACTTCATAGTCATATGAAAACGATATCCACAAGGAAATATTAGGAGTAAATCTTAAATAAAGACCTGAGGTACTTACTTGTATAGAGTGCTTGGATTTTCCTCTTTCTACATTTAAGAGTCAGGGGTCGCTAATTATAGTGATAGCTTCTAAAGCTTCAATGACAATGTCATATTTTTAAATAAATGATAATGGAAAACATGATATTACTTTAAGTGAAGGATATACCCTTTATTCTATCTAGAAACTATGAATAATTGGCTAGAGATGTCTTGTAAGTGACATTGCTAAGTACAATGTTTATTACAGCAGGAGTCCGCATTGGGTCTGCATTGGGTCACCATTACGGCATCTTAATTAGCTCATGTGAGAATAAACATACTCCTACCTGGGTTCCAAGACTACTTCGTCATACGAACACGGCATAAAGGTTGAGAGCACATCGTAAACAAAGACTTAAGGCGCTTGCATAAAGTACTCCGATTTTTCTTAGATTACACGCCATGCAAACGCATCTTAGTATTTACAAAGGCAAGCTGTAGTTGAAGCGAGACTGGGCATTGTTCCAACGATGAATGCATTGTATTGCATTAATGATAATAGCTTTTACAACTTCAACATCTTTTTCATATTTATTTAATTTCCCCCCTAACCTTTTGTGCATCGGGAACAACAATTAATTATTGAAAGGCGAAAAGTTATTATAAGTTGACGCTTAAACCCCATTGATATCCTCATTAAACACATTTAGACTCGTTTTGATACTATCAATATTTCTCACAGCCCCCGAGGTTTTCACCCAAGCTCTACTACTTTACCTCTCACAAAATCACCACATCGCCACCGCCGCCAGTCTCAGAACGAGTAAGTACTTTACCACCATGTGTTACCCACTCACACATGTCTGTAAAAATTGTCTAACTCCTGTTCGCGCAGAAGTTGTTTGTCGAGGACTGTGTTACATCAACGTAGTCCAGACTCCTTACGTTGTTGACGAATTTTGCCCACTGCATATTGCTAATAAGGGCACCGCCGACGAACATATTCTAGACGAAAGCGTAATGAGTCCTACAACTGGAGAAGATTGGCTTTATCTGGACAGGTCCTACGCCGAGCAGGTCTATGAGTTTCCTGATGTCGGGCTTCCGACCGCCGATGTCGACACGCCGTACTCTCAGGATGTATCTGAATTCGAGGTTAAATACGTAAACGATGATGAATGGCCCCCTGAGGTAGTAGCCGCTGTGGAAGCCGCAATCCGAGCTGTATTGGAAGAGATGAATCAGGAAAATCTCGAGAGTCTTGAGATTCAAGCTGAAGAATTTGAGGATGTGGTATACGACTTTGATAGTACTGACTTTTCCTCCTTCGAACCGATGGATCTAGAAGAGTAAGGCCGTGATATCTAATATCTCATGGACCTGATGCTCGGATGGTCTTTTCCTCTGTGTGTCTCAAATCCAGCTTTCAGACAATAAGAGGCTTACAGTTTCAATAGACCGATAGAAGCTCAATATTCTTGCTAAACAGCCTACATACAAATAGCTTCTTTGTTGCACTCAATTCATAGTACAAATGCAATATAAATAGTGTATTTGATGTGTATAAACTGTATGCTTCTTAGTGGTCACCTATTAGTATATATTAATAACAAACATTAATACCACCCTTACCCCTTAACCCCTCACATGAACTTCGAACCCCAAAATTGCAATTTGCATAAGCCAACACTCTTACACTGCTTCAATAGAGGGGTTTGTACGCAATCCGTATTATAGATTCGGTTTGTGCTGTCAATAACTAACGCATCGCTCCAATAGCCTTCACTTCAAATTCTGCATTGGAAGTAACGGCCAGACATGAAAACGAAAGCACGCCACCCATTTCATGGCTAGAAGCCCAAGTGTGAGATTGATGACTAGAACAGCAACCAACCTGATAACCTTCACCATTTGGGTGCGCCTCGATCGCGCACAGAGTGCAGGGGACTATATTGTCAGCGTTATGTCTCTCAAAACGCTCTTGGCACTTTGATTTAATATGGCTTGGACTAAGAAGAACATGTTACACAACAAATAAAAAAGTGACGTAGTATTAAGTTGAAAATGCCTCTTCACATATGTGTCAGGGACTCTGTACCTAGGGTAGGCAATAGACATTCGTTGTTGCGCGAAGGACTCTAAACACCTTTGTAGACGCTACCTAGTTATATACAGCAATCTCTTTGTTCTGTGCCTATGCCTCGTGATAATACGGAGTTAACAGCGGAATATCAATCTTTATAAGACTACTAGAGACCCAAGACTCCGACCCTCAAATACTTGCCATCATCATCAATTCGCTTTCTAATCTCTCCGGAGCTTAGCTCTTCTACGTCCCACTCTGCCCAGGTAAAGCGCCCATGAAGAAAGGCAG
The DNA here is from genome assembly GCA_037356055.1 of Xylaria sp. Z34. NCBI lineage: Eukaryota > Fungi > Ascomycota > Sordariomycetes > Xylariales > Xylariaceae > Xylaria > Xylaria sp. Z34. The sequence continues at coordinate 215,264 of JBAWJW010000016.1, forward strand.
CCTCATCAGATGCAGCCCATACCGCGTAATGGGCGGGAAGATCATCTGAGCTATCAGTCAGCGTCCATGTAGGGTGGTTTCGGCAAACGTCATAATTCCTGCTCACCATGATGAAAAAGAGACCTGTCTGTGTATCCCAATCCCCTTGCTGAAGCTGTATAAATAAACCCAGGGTGAAAGCTAAGTACTTGCATATCCGATACGGGAATTTCCTGTGCGATCAATTGCATTGCCAGAGCAGCCCCGTTTTTTGTCAGACCGTAACTCGGTGTTGCTTTGTTTACTTCGAAATCATGGATACTGAAGGTAGACACATTCAGCAAGACCTATAGGATAACAATGGGCTTCTGTTAAATCATAATGCACAACGGTCAGAGAGGGCCAAATTTATCTTACTAATTTCTTAGTTCGGTCTCGTTTATTCTGGTGATAGAAGTGCTCGGCGAAATGGAGATTCGCGCCGACATTCATCGCATAATCCGCAAGAACCTCGGCGTGGCCACGCCCAAGCAGCGGTACTTTATCGAACTGGACGCGGGCCGCGTTGAGAATCAAGATGTCGATCACCAAGCCGTCGTCGTCGAAAGCGTTCCACATTCGCTCGACTTCTTGAGAATCAACAATGTCAAGAGCCCGTCCAATGAAACGTGTTTGGGGATACTCCGAGGCGAGTCTCTCGACCGCCGGGGTCAAAGTCTCTTCCTGGCGGCCGGTCAGGATCACTGTTGCCGCCTTGGCCTTGGCAAATGCCCGCGCGATATAAAGCCCAATGCCACTAGAGCTTCCAGTTACCAAGACCACCCGACCATGTTGAGAGAGCTCAGGACGGGATGGATCAATGGCAGGGTAAGGTTGGTGGTGTCTGGTTGCATTCATCTTAAATTGTATTAAAACTATGCTTGCTGGATATTTGACGGGGAGGAACTCGGATCGCATAACACCAGAGAGTCCCGGCGTTGGGTTTTTATAAGCCGATATATAAGAGACTACTTGTTTTGAGTCCTGTCGATTTCTCACTGTCAAAACTTGGACGGGGCATAATTACGTTGCTCGACCCATCGATTTACTCCTCCCAGGCGGTGGGAAATTGGCTAGTTCCCACGCGTCACGATAAATTGACTGGTTGGTCTAGGTTGGCATCATCCTGTTTTCCGGTATGATAGCGCTGACTAAAGCAATTTCGAATCCGCAATGTCCCGCCAAAGCTCCGTGAAGGTTCCGCCTCTTGCCCCACCCAAAAGCACAACTGACCTCCGTCCGCTCCGCGAGAAACCATCGGCATTCAATTTCACTAACTTAAACATCATTAGACACCTACTGCCTACTCTTCGGATGCTCTTGTAGCTTTCCGCAGTCTTCCGCCAGAAGAGCCGAATAAGATGGAGTCGCAACAGGGGGCGCAAGCGCGGGGCGCTCATTTGAGGAAGGCATGCTTCTCGTGTATTCGTGCAAAACGTCGGTGCGACAAGAACATTCCGTCGTGTGGGCGATGCATAGATAGAGGATTGCCGTGTAAATTCCCACTCGCGCGTCCTTACACTCGTCGGAAGACCCCGCGTCCAGCATCCGAACAACCCGCGGAGAAACTCGTGGGACTAGAAAATACAGATGAAGTATATGCATCAACCAGTGGATTGAATGGGGATGATGAATATTTACTTTCACTGTGGACGCATGGTGACGATAGCCAAGACAATGGCCACGGTATCATCTCTTCGCCACCACTTGCCAACTCCGACTGGTTCCTACTGGGCGATTCGTGGTCGTCTCACGAATATGACCTGGCAGACTTCCAACCGAAGATAGGACTATCTCACTGGAAGGGGTATGTAAAATGCGTCAGGAGGTGGTTGTACCAATGGGTTACAGATGCTCATTCTCCCTTCATACATCGCCACCTGTATTCCGAGAACGGCCTACCGTCTTGTCTACAGGATGCTTACAGTACCCTAGCGGCCTACATAGGCAAGACAGAGAATAACGAGGAAGTAGTGATGCAACTGGTGGAAGACAAATCCAATTTTCTGCTGCTACAATGCGGATCGTCTGACCTTTTCTCTTCGGCGGACTCGTGGGAAATCTCGAGCTCCACACCTGTTGCTGACCTACTTGAATATCTTGCTCAGGTCCAGGCCTTGTTCATATATCAATTCATTCGCTTATTCGATGGTGATATAAGACATCGTGCACAAGCGGAGCATCATAACGCCACTCTCCAACAATGGAGGACGCAGCTATGGGAGGCTGCGAGGTTGAGGGCATACCTGCAGCAAACACTAGGCGAAGTAAGCTTTTCAAATATGCGCTCTCACAATGTCTGTGAGCCTGCGGCACAGGTTTGGGACGACTGGATTCTGGCAGAAAGTATACGAAGGACATGGATTGTCGTCAACTACACGTACAGCGTCTACATGACACTACGAGATGGCCAGGGGAGCTGCCCTGGATCTATAGCGTATACTTTGCGACGAGGCCTATGGGATGCAGCGACTCCCGCCGAATGGTGCCGACTAGCCCGTGATCAGGATCCTCTATTCATGCGGTCAGACCCGCCAGATATGCTTTTCGCTAAGGCTTCGCCGCCGGAAGTCGATGAGTTCGGATTGTCGATTGTTAGCATCATGTGGGACTCCCGCAGAATCGACGCTTGGCTTGCAAGAGCACCAGATACTAGTCTACAAGCACTGCTTACCTAGGAAGGAAGACAATACCTGTAATACACTGGATAGATTTCGCTTTTCAATTGACTAGCCGAAAAGGCTTGCGCTCCCTCAACACAAGTATTAACTAATATACAAAATCACGTAGTGTGTTTGCCCTGGTGAGAGCTGTAGAATACTTAATTATAGTGTAAATCTTCCTAGTCACGCAGTTGGACTAGTATCTGAGCTGTTCAATTATCTCATCCGAGTTGATGAATGCGCATCTTTCCCTCAGCCTCTGAGCGCTCAATACAGCCTGGGCCTTGGGTCCATCAATAGGCGATAGTCCTTCATGGGGTCCTCCAGCGATGAAGACGTCTATCTCATCCGACCCAGGGAACGCAGTCGTGAATCCTGAAAAGGTGTCATGGCCCTTCAAGCTTGGTTTCCCCGTACTGGCAAACGTCGACCACGATCTCGAGCCTCGGGACGCCAGAGCGTAGTCGGCTGGTGTAGGCTGGAATGGGTACTCGCCATTGTCGAACACAGAGAGATTGCCGAAAACGTATTCCAGATCCGAGGTATGGATTACGCCGTAGCCCGTGTCGTTCTCCAGCCCTTTAATCACCTGGTCGCTGATTGTCTGGTTCCAGTGGAATAGGTAGACGTTGCTCCCGCGCTTAGCAAGGTTTTCGGCGTAGAACAAAGGTTGACATACCATTAGGATGTCGCGGAAGGCCTGCGCTGCGCGGTAGAACTGACTTGACTTGTTTGCGGCCTCGTTGGGCTTGAATTCGGAGATCGGATACAGAGACAGCAACTTGTCCACGTTGGCACTAGTCATGGTTGGCACGTATCCTTGAATGAACTCATGCACCTGTTCATCGGTCGAGATGGCGGTGTCAGTAAATATAGTAAGGTCATTTTCGCACCATCCAATCATAGTCGTGATATTAGCAAACCTTCCCTCTTTAATGAGCTGCGAGGGCGCTGCCGGCAAGAAATCGCCATCGACAACTGGAAGCCAGATATCACCGATATTGTGAGCTACGTCGAAGTAATGCGTCGCAATGGATGCATTGAGGAGTGTCTCCATGCCGGAGTCGCGCAGGCATTTCACCGTGTCCAATGAATGCAGGCTGCTCGTATTACAGCCAACAACGTCGACCACACGCTGCATAGCGTCAATCGTGAAGTTCCCAGTGATACCGGGCTCGTTAGCTTGGCTCTCACAGATGCCTTGCTGAAACGGCGCAGGCTTACTTCCGCCATATGCCATGATCTGCATCCCAACAGCTAGACCGCCGGAGGACTGCCCGAAGATGGTGATTCTATCTCTGTCCCCTCCGAATTGATCAATATTCTCGCGAACCCATTCCAGAGCTAGACGCTGATCCCTCAGGCCTGCATTCTCGGAGCCCTCGGCCTCAAGAGCGGCAGACTGCGCGAAACCGAAGAAGCCGAGGCGATAATTGATGGCAACCATGATGACTGGAAGACCGTTTGCGACGGATTCACGCACCATGCCATCTGGAGATGTGGTCGCCTCGCGATTCTGCCCGTTCCAAAACCCACCGCCATGGATCCACACCATGACTGGGAGACGGCTGTGTTTCGTGGTGCCCGCTGGTCGCCCGAGAATGAGATTTAGGCAATCCTCCGAGATTTCCGTCACATCCGTATACGTGAACGGAGGGGAGGCCGCTTCAACCGACTGCGGACACGCTGGGCCGTAAGACTTGGCGCTTATGACGGTTCCCTGTGCGGGTGCGTAAGGTCTTGGCGGCTTGAAGCGATTCGCGCCGCCTGTATCTTTCCCATAGGGAATGCCCAAGAATACTTCGATGCCATTACGATTGAGACCCTCATACGTGAGCCCTCGCCCAACGTCGACCACGCGCGGACCCGTATAGCGAGCGTTGCTTTCAGCGCTTTGTGTCAAAAGCGTCACCGCTACGAAGAAGGATGAGATTTTCATTGCTGCGGTTAGGAGGTCTGTTTGACCGCGTCTGGGGTGAGCGGGAAAGACGTGGTTATACGTAGGCAATACCTAGTTCAAAAATTGATGAGTTAAAAGGTGTTTTAATCCTTCATCTATCCATTTGTATTACCTAGTGTTGGAGTCGTATTGATAACGTACTTTATACGACCGGCGCCTAGCCTAGATTGGTCGATAGTTAGCTCGTCTTGTCAGAAATTAGGGGCTTTATTAACCAGGCTCAATTCAGAATCTCGATGAAGTAGCCCATTTTATCTTGTAAGCTCTCTGGATGTTGGCTTGGGTACTCCGTGTTCCGTGGTGAGTAATAAATCAGGCGCCACGAGATACCATCATTCCATGAGATACCTAGTGGCCAAGTTTCTACGGGCGTAAGGTGGGTCTAGGTAGTCTTCGTATTTCGGTTATACGCCCCCGTGGCTCTGGTACTCACACCTCGCACTGAGACTGCCATTGCTTAAGGTCTGGGTCCAGGGTCACTTCAATATGGTAGCCACTGTCAATCTATTTCATGGGTCAAGGGTCATATGCACATCCATATCGTTGAAGAGATTACAAGCGCTAGCTTGTCCTTTAAATCTCATGATTATTCGCAACAGCACAGAGAATGGGTAGCTTGGAGTCTGTATAGAATGCTACAGTTCTCCGAGACATGCCGCAGCTATCGCGGAGATGTGGAGCCCATATATACCGTTAATACTCACGGAGTATTAACGGCGTCGTTTTTACTTCAATAATAATCAATTCTTCTGATATTCTGTCTTATTGGCTAGTTGTTTTTCACAACGAGATTATATGGCTATCATTTTGTATAGAAATAATATTCTATACGCTGTCTTTAACGCGGTACTTCAGATATCATCCTTGCATTTTTGCCGCATCGTCCTCGGACAATTCGATGAACGTAATTGAGGGGGAAGGAGACAAGAGGTGCGCTAACTATTAAAAGCCCTCGGAGTCAAGGAAAGCGAGTGTGTCCGCGATCAATGCTAATCCACTATGGTGATATAGGATGAGATGCCCTGTTTCTTTATACATTTTAATGTCGTGTGTCCTTGCTTTCGGAAACTTCTTATACAACGCATACGCCTGCTCATGACAGAATCGTCCGCCACAGAATGTGGAGTCCTCTGCATCGGAATGTTAGAGACTTGCTACTCACAGCATCGTGTGAACTGAAACAACGATACGTACGATCACCAAGACCCAAGAATACTGGACCGTCATATTCTGGAGCTTCTACTAAGTGAAATGTAAATGTGATGGCTGCTCCCAAGGTGTCGAAATCACGTATTTGCCTTGTTGCATCTGTCAGAATTTCGCTCAAACAAATAGAAAGGAAGCAGGGAGTAGTGGCAGGCCGGCATGAATTCAGCTTACCAATCATACTCAACGATGTCATGTTCATATGATCCAGCAAAGCACGCTACTAGTCGACCCTCTCGCGTTGACTGCGTCTGGTACAACGCCGAAATGTGGCCCCATTTCTCCGGGTCAACCTGTTGGGCAGGAGCTTGAAGGCCAGAGAGAAACGCCGGGTAGATCCAAGACGTATCCCATGAGATCGCATGCAACACGAGAGCATCAAAATCGTCGGGGTACTGCTGTGCCAGAGAGTTTCCCATCATACCGCCAATCGAGAATCCAACCAAGACGATCTTATCCCAGACACGACCGTCAACCTCGCCCTTCCGAAGCTTTTGGACTAAGTGATGCACTGTCTCGACGTACATCTGTGTCTGCACCTCGAGCAATCCATCTGGGAATGTACTATTCCCGCTACCAACTAGATCAATGGCCAGGGTGGGGTAACCTTCATAGCTCATTCTTTGTACCCAGCTGTACCTCTCGGGTTTGTACTGGGAATCCCACATATTCTTGTTGAACGAGGCTCCATGGATGAGAACCTGGAGCGTATCTGCGTGTGGCCCCTGACTGTCCTCTGGCATGCATAACCTAGCCGACATCTCGTACGTGTTTGAGACGAGAATCTTTCGCTCTGCCAAGGCGAAAAAAATCTCGTCATTGTAAACATCGTTGCGGAACTCGCCAGTTGCTGTCTTTTCAACAGAGACTGGAATTCGAAGGTCCTGGCATGATGGCGGAGTTTGCGTCCAGTTTGACAGCGCCGAAAGGTACAAAGGAATCTGCGGCTGCATATTTCCAACGAGAACAATACTTTCCTTGGTGGCTTCTATTCCAACTATCTGATGACTGCAAAAGCCTTTATTTCTAGTACGGGATAAGTGGGCGCGGACCGGAGTCACAGGACCCAGACCGGCGCGGGGCCGCGCGTGGATTTCGACCGATAATTACATTTCTCTGATTTCAACTAGCGGATATGGGGGGATTTATTGTCCTTTCACCTATCATTGCTTTCGGCAACTCATTCGCGTAATACTTGTATTTTAGTTGCACGCGCAAATGCAATAGAGTGCAGAGGAAACATTAAGAACATTTCGATAACCACCAAGGAAATAACACCTCTATATACGTTTCTTGAATTACGCGATACGATACTTTTATGTCTACACTGCGCGCTCTTAAAAAGATCTGTATTTAAGTCAATGCGTGAGATTTGCTAGTTAGGAGAGCAGACCTGGCCATGGCCACTGATTGTCACACGTCATATCACGACAAAAACAAATAATGCATCGAGAATACGCTCAAATTCGGGTTAATTAAAGTATATATATTTAGTCGATATGTGATAGATACCTGTGGTTCTGACCAGTTCTGACTATAATTATGCAAAAGTCTTTCCGTTGTATAACACCAGGAGTGTCTTATAACAATACGCAGGCTGAGTTCGGACATATGTGTCTCGCACTCCCAAGAAGCCTCGCATTGTTGTCCTTTCATTCCCAATATGGCGTATTTTGATGTTTCGGTTAAGCGAACTTGTATGCTCATAACTCGTCTCCATGCGCGGATACATGCTCAGTGATGCTTGAAAGTTCTGGAACCACCTTATGATCCGGGACTTTGCCGTCTTTGAAATATAAATCTGAGATTACTGCCCCCTCTGACCACCAAGCTGTCTGACGACCCTCCGTCCCAACATTAAAGAAGATGTCGCCAGGTGCAACCCTCAGGCACCTACCTGATGGTACTCTGACGTCGCCTGCATTTTATGTAAGCATTCAACAGAATTGCACCATATTGACATGCGTTGATGCGACTTGAAGAAGATGTGCTAAACGTACCAATGCCAGCACTCATTATGGCCAAGCTTGGCTTCGGCGTTGGATGCGACGGCATGAAAGAAGTCCCGTAGAAGATGTATGAATAGGCGGCATCGAATCCTCCCTCCCAATCTAGCCGGAACGCGTTGTCTACACCGGGCATGTTGGTCGTCGTTGTATTCACAGACCAGCACTCAAGTATGTTCTCCCACTCGCCTGTCTCACGCTGAATATGCGTAATCGCAGGAAGTATGACTTGGCTCAACTCGGTACTTTTGGGACATCTCAGCTGGCAATCCGTAGCATCTAACCCGGCTTCATAGCTGGGAGGGCTCTGTGTGCTTGTAGTCTTTCCTGTAGCCAAGGACAAAAATAAAGGTAGTAGAGCGGCTGTCAGCATCTTAATTATCAAATAGAGCAGCAGTGGGCTTGGTCAGGAGGCTTCTATCTTCTATTCACTAACAACTAACAACAGCGTCCAGTAAGTTATAACATAGGATTCACGTCCCCTAGCTCTGGACCCGCGTAGCCTACTAGGTCCACTGAAACACTGAGTTTCTGGGAGCCCCACTAGACCTCTGAGCAAGTACGTCCTAGTGACTTAAGTACTCTATCAAAGGTACAAAATTACGAGATTGGGCGAGACATCTTTGAACAGTTGTATTGTAATTAGTAGTCCCTTGTCCATACCCTTTGTCAACTACTCCAGAAAGACCACTGCTACCTAAGTAGGTTAGGTAAGTAGTTGGAATCCATTGGTGTGGGTCATGCAAACTACTGTGCACTATTATACTCAATGCATAACTTTTATTTTATGTCTAAGTCTAAGAACAACGGCATTTATGTGAATACGACACGAACTTTTTGCAGCGAAAACCATAACCATTCGAACATATTCTAAATGAAAAATGACACCCGAATTCCGAATTAATTGTTGTAAATAGATGATATAAAGCAGTCAGGCTGAACCCGGGCTTTGTGAGCTCCCATCTGATTACTGAATATCGAGATTCTCCAGTATTTCATATGCAAGCATCATTTTCTGGGAAACATCCCCAATCTAGTTGGACGGTTAGATTCTACTATTGTAAGGCTGCAGTAACAAGACTTGGGACTTACATAGTCTGCATCGAATACTTGGAAGTGATTGCAGGCAATATCCAGCACTGGAATGTTTCTTTCCATCAATTGTTCCCAATGCCGTACAGACTTTTCCCTAAAACTGTCGTCGCTAACCCACGGATACTTCACATTGCAGAGCATGACAGTGTCCATTGACTGGGAACACTTCAGCATCACGCAAGGAGGATTGTCTGTTTGTGGGCCTGGGTGGTAGTTCTGCAGCAACATTGCATGGTATTGGAACTTTTGTGTGATTTTCTCTCTGGCCTGCTTTGACGACTCTGTGACATATGTTCTTCCACTAGCTGTTTTGTTGTTTACGATGTGGGAAATGACCTCCGGTGGTAGCGCTTTGTGATCGACTGGTGATGGCGAGTCAATAAGGATCAGCCCCTTGACCACTCGACCAAGGGCTTGTAGTTGGCGTGCAACCTCGAATGCCAAGACTCCACCGAATGACCAGCCTGTTAGATATAGATACGTCAGTATCGAGAAGCTATGTTAGTGTTGCTTAAGGACTTACCACCAAGAACAACTTCTTGCTCTTCGCCAAGTTTTGTTCGCTTTATATAGAGGCTGGCGAGGTCCTCAAGGCGTTCGATTCCAGCTGCTGAATCTGGGCTGAAAACTCCTGTTATATTGCGGTTCATGTTAGACATGCGGGAATAAAAACTGCAGTGTCCACTTCCGTCATGAAATAGGTATACATTGCATTTTGGAGGACCGTAATTCTGCTGCTGTATAATTCTTTGGAAGTGATATTCTTTATTAGATGATACTGGTGTAGTCGCTGGCGTTAGAGTTATCGCGCTAGCCTCGGGACTTGGCGACTTTAGGATATCATTTGGTGCATGCGTGTTTGCCGGAATCATTTCTTGTAGTCGGTTGAACGTAAGATCTGAGATACTGTGCTGGCTTTCATCCATTAAAAAGCCAAATCTTTCTCTCAGCTCGTTAGTAAGTTCAATTGACAGGAGTGAATCGACGCCTAATGTTGCTAATGGCGAATTCGTCGTACTTGGCTCAATCTGGATTCCACAAATATCGAGAAAAAGGCTCTGCATAGGACTAAACCCGTCAATATCGTTAGGCGGTGTTGGGGGCAAAACGACATCTTTAATCTCTAGAGAATCCTTTTTTGTCGGCTCTGGCGTCGAGATCTTGAGCGATGACTTGTGAAGTGTGCGGGAAAGGTGATTATTGAAAGATGCCAGTGGGATCTTTCTGAAACAGCACCCTTCGAGAAAACCCACCACCTTTTCTTCCGAGTCGACCATATACGCATCAGCAATGATAGAGTGGCCGACATCTGTCAGGCTGCAATAAATTGCTATCTCACCCTCTTTTAACTGTTGTGTAGCAGGCAAGTATGCACACTCAATACTGGTACAAATGCAAGCTATATCTGCAGGAACGTAGATATTGGCTAAGAAGCCTGGAGCATGGAGCATTGTGTCTATGAAAGCTGGGTGGCAGACGAATTTATTCCCCAAAATTGTGCTGTCGATTTGCATTGTTCCGCAAGCTTCAAGTCGAGACTCGCTGACGGAAAGCTGTTTGAGAGTAAGGAAAGGTTTATCATATGCTACTACTCGTGGAAATATGACTTGATAGATTGTTTTAGGGGAGAATAAATCGAAAGCGGCTCCTGAATCTTGGTATAGTGTGCGCCGCTGCCTTTTTGCAAATGCTGATTTCCGAATAAACATGTCGACAACCTCACTAGGCGATTTGCGCGTAATGATACCGGAGCAGTGATGTTGTTTACTGGTAGAAAGCGAAAATCGGGTCTGTTCGCTGAGCGTTATGTCGATTTCGGTTTGAAGGATTGACTCATTCCCTATTTGGTCCGCATAGACAAGTGGTGTCTCAAAAATAACGTTGTTCAGGAGATGTAGACTGGTGCTTGAGATGCCTTGAGATAAGCTGAGAGCCTCTAGAGCAACCTCTATAAGAACAGACGCCGGGCAAAGCGGAACACCAGCAACTGTATGTGCCTTAATGTATGGGCCTAGAGGCGCCAGTTGGGTATGGAAATTAAATGTATGACTTGAAGAAACTGGTTCAGCAGAACCAAGAAACTCAAATGATGGTTTTGCAGGCTTGTCGATGGGTTTGATTGTTTTGACTGATTGTTCTTGAAATCGAACATAGTAATGCGATGTATTTAAGGGGTATTTCGGGAGAGATGCAAGGAACTTCGGAGAGGAGCCATTATAGACTTCCCTCCACTTCACATGGTAACCTTGTAAGAATAAATGACTTAGGCTCTGTGATAACGTCTCCCATGGGGTTTCCGTATGCCTCAGAGATGGTAGATATGTGTATGGATTGTCTTTAATCATCCTTCGAATCATTGATTCACTGGACGGAGAAGGGCCGATTTCAATGAAATCTAGCCTGGTATCCGGAAATGAACTTTCTATATCCTCAATAGCGTCGCGAAAGTTTACAGCATCTCGCGTATGCTGTAGGAAATAGTCTGGTTGAAGTTTCTCGTCGGAATCCAGTATCTTTCCCCGAAGACTCGACCCAACAATAATATTGGCTTCACGGAGCTTCACAATAGAGACAAACGATTTAAAATCGCTTAGTATAGGATCCATATATGACGAATGGAATCCATAGGGCACATTCAGCTGCTTGGCTTTGATTCCGCTGACCTTGCAATGTTCGATGAAGTTGTTCAAGGACTCAATTGGACCAGAAAGCACGATATCGTCTTGACTGTTCAGGCAGGCAATGTCGATTCCAGGAAATCGCGGATCATCACCCCCCAGTGACAGTTGGATATCTTCGACTGTAGACTTGCATGCCACCATACCGGACATGCCTGACTCACACTTGGCGGTGATGAGCTTAGCACGTCTAGCAACTAGCAGCAAGGCATCTTTTACATCCAAGACGCCGGCAATAACCATGGCGGCGTATTCTCCAATACTGTGTCCCACAACAACATCCGGCGATAACCCCCATTGAGTCCAGACATGCGCAAGGCCAAATTCCAGGACAAACAAAGCACATTGCGCAACAACAATCTCGTCCACGGCGCACGCTTCTGTATAAGCATCACGAGAGTCTGAGATGAAAGGAGTAATAACGGGAAATCCGTTCTCAGATAGAATCTCGTCGCATTTGTCAACGATAACACGAAATTCGGGTATAGTAGAGAGCATCTCGGCTCCCATCCCTTTTCGCGCATGTCCCTGACCAGAAAACACAAAAACGGACTTGCGAAGAGTGTTCTTGACGGGCTTTTGCTGACTGGGTGTAGCCTGGCGCAATGAGTTGGCAAGCTGGCTCGAATTCGCTCCAGTGATTGATAGTCGGAAACCATCGTGCGCTTGCCTCCGTGCGTTTATCGTATAGCAGAGATCATTGATATCCGTTTCTGGATGTGCTTCAATGTGGGAAACGAACTTTTCTTTCAGCAGTTGTAAGGCTTTCTCACTTTTCGCCGAAATATTGAAAACGTGAGAGGACCGACGCGGTATTGGTCCTTTAAATCCTAAACTTGCCTTCCTTTTCGGCACGTATTCTTCAAGTATAAGGGCTGAATTCGACCCTGCCGCCCCGAAATTACACAACATAGCTCTTCGCGGAGATTGATTTGTGGACCTCACCCACTCGGTAAGCTGCTTGGGGACCACCATATTACGAATATGGTCGGTAAGCCGAGGGTTTAGGGACTTGAATGAAGCCTGAGGGGGTATTTGGCCCCTTTCAAACATCGTTAATAGCTTTGCCACGCCTGCCATCCCGGATGCAGCCTCTGCATGGCCAATGTTGCCTTTTATCGAGCTCACATACAAAGGATTAGATGTGGACCGAGGCTCGAAAGTGCTGCTTAGGCTCAAGACTTCAGCAAAGTCTCCAGCTTGAGTTCCTGTCCCATGCGCCTCGACCACAGTGACAGTGTCCGGTGCTGTCCGGCTCGAGTGTAGGAGCCGCGTAAACAAGGCTGCTTGAGTTTTATGATCTGGATGTGTTATTGATTTTGCGGTCCCACACTGGTTGACCCCGATCCCACGAATTACTCCGTAAATATGATCATTTTCTTTGATTGCGCTAGAAAGCTTTTTGACAACCACCAAGCCACAACCTTCGGCCCTGCAGTAACCATCAGCGGCAGCGTCAAAAGGTCTGCATTGTCCTGTTGGACTAAGGAAATGTGCACGCGCAAGGCCGTTGTACATCTGAATATTTATCAGTGACGATATTGTCAAGTCAGGAGAGGAAATTACTCACATCAGGGCTGGTAATAGTGTTAACACCCCCTGCTAATGCTGCAGTACACTCGCCAGACCGAAGGGCTTGGCAGGCTTGATAGAGGGCAACGATAGATGACGAGCATGCGGTGTCGACAACTATAGAGGGTCCTAGAAAGTTGAATGCATAAGAAATACGACCGCTTAGGAAGCCTCTCAATGTCCCTGGACTGTAATATACATCGATGTCTTGTCTCAGGTTATCAACATAATCATTTGTTGCAACGCCGACAAAGACCCCGAAGCTGTCCCTCTGAAAAGATGGCGTAGAATCAGGGCTATATCCAGAGTCCTCCAGGGCTTCAAAAGCTGCTTGTAGTAGAAGACGATGTTGGGGATCCATCGATTTTGCCTCCCTAGGGGAAATGTTAAAGAATGAAGAGTCAAATTGAAATGGATCTTCTAAGAAGTTTCCATGTCTATCACCGAGTCTCGCTGGTGTATCAAAGCGAGATAATGGAATCTATAATTATTTCGGTTTAGACGTCAACTGAACAATTGGGATAGTCCGTATCTTGACTTACTTTAGAAGCAGTACATCGTGCCTTCTCAAGGATGTCCCATAGCTGTTCTTGGCAATTGGCCCCTGGATAATTTATAGACATACCAACTATGGCTATCATGTCATCCATATCGCCCTCGATAAGCTCTGATATATTGCCTACAATACTCAGTCTAGTGTGTGTGGGCGCGCCTTGAAGAAGTGATCTAGTACCGGGACCAACGCACACTAATCGATATTCGGCCTCGTGATCATGTGCAAGGTACTTGGTAGATTCTTCAAAAAGTTTCTGACGCGTCTTCTTCCAATCACATACATCAACAAAGATGCTTGAAAGAACAGTTTCAAGTAGAGGCCGACAGCTACTACTTTTGATCATACGATCTCCGGTAGTTGGTGATCTCAATGGAGCGTGAAGTGTTTCCCATGTGGGAAATTTTATCCGTCTGCTCTCAACGTCGCGCAAAACCTGGTCTACCACTTCACTCATTCGCGGGCCACCGTGGTAAAATCCATGGACGTGGGCTGTACGGCATTGAATCGAGGAAGGAATCATTGCAGATTTGAAGTCGGTCAAGATTTGCCCAGGGCCACTCAACGAATGAACATCATTGTCGAAGATTGCGGAAACTTGAACTGCACTGTTGAGCTCCTGCACCACGGTTAGCTAAGCTATATTTCTGCGTTTATTAGGTATTTCTAAATTACCTTATCTTGCTGGCTGCGGAACTCGGTTAGCGCTGTCTGCAGCTTGTCTATCGGCCAGCCAAATGTACTGAGCACCCATGCAGGATACGGCGCCAGTTCACCAAGCAAATCATGGCAGACAGATGCAGATCTGAGACCGATCAAAAACGATAGACGAAAACCATGGACTGCTAAATCGAGAAATTCTGGTGACTCGTATGATAGAGTTGACGCAGCCAAGACCGCCGGTATGAGACCAGTGCAGACACCGGTTACTTCGACAACTCGAGGGTGGACTTTGCTTTGTGCCGCGTATACAATGAATTCAAGAATTTGGCGTATATATAAAGAGATTGTCTCGGCGACAGGGTGTGATCGGATTGCCTCGGATGGAAAAAAAAGTGCTTTGGTGTTCTCGTAAAATTCAGAAGAATCACAGCCTAGAACCATCCGCTCTTTCTCGTTCAAAGTTGAACATTCGAAGTGAAATGCGTCCAGACATTGTTGCAAAAATGTCTGGAACAACGAATTTGTTTCTCCAAGATGCGCTTCTAATTCAAGGACTGCATCTCGGTCAAATAGATGCTCTTTCGATCCCTGCCCGTTGAAAAGAAGGATGTCACCGGGAATTCTAGTCTTCATATTTAAGCTCTAAAATGGACCGAGGGTTCTTGAAGGAGGAGAAAGTTGAGGTGCTTATGGAAGTGGGTTTTCGATGAGGAACCCTCCGCTGTATGTTGAATAACTTGCTCCCGGCGACGACCACTGAAGGAGTGAACTTGCAGGATGTTGAAATAAAGACCTCTGAAAAAAAAATATACTACTATACGTATATATGTGCAACCAGACCCTTCGTGGCCCTGAGGGCCGATTTGGTCTTTTTTCTCATACAGCTATCTATATGTTTCCACTCTTTTTTGACATAGGAGAATTACTAGCATTGTACTTTTTTTGCCTTGTTTCATGATAGGTATTCTACTGTGCTCTGGTAGGTTCCCTTGTTGTTTTGATACCACCACATTGAGGGACCCAGTACTCGGGTCCGGAGCCGCGTTTTTCTTCTCATACAGCAGGCCTGGCAGTCACACTCTAGTCTCAAAGCGGCTAGGGACGGCTAGGGACGTTTCAATTATTATATGCTATTAGCTATATGTCCGATGTGGTCTTAGGTTGAAAAGTACCTGAAGTCGGGTCTATCTTCCATCATTGAGTTTAAACCTCGCTTACGTGTGATTGAAAACATCGTGAATAAACATCTGCGCCGCCAATTAACATCATCAGTATGGGGAAATACCACCATGTCAGTTTTAGGAGGCCCGTTTTCAACCCAAAGGGTCCAGCGTCTCTCGCCGATGATAATATCTTGGAGAGCGACATATCATCTCTACCAGATCTAATTCGGTTCAATGCACGCGAGAACCCCCATCATGTATTTGCGTTCCAATCAGAATTACGCGAAGCCATGTCACGAGAGAGAGAGGATATATATGGAGTCCAAATCACCTTCAAGCAACTTGACGAGATGGTTCGCGCCTGTGGAAGCTGGATTCGTAAAGCGGTCATTAACCAATATACAAATCTTGGTGAGCAGGCGCCCATTGCTATTTATGTGGAAAGCGGTGTCGGATTATTCCTTCATCTTGCCGCGCTTTTATCTATGAATATACCAGTAAGTTCAAGCTGAAGTTCTGAGCTCAGCTGTGAGATCACTAACAAAATGATAAAAAGGCCTTGCTGATTTCTGCCCGCCTAAGTTCCCCAAGTGTACAACATTTGTTGAAAAAGACAAACTCCAAGGCAATTTTAGTTTCTCGACGAACTAGCCCTTCTTTGTCGAACCAGATCAGTGACCTGGCCCAGATAGTGCAGGTTGAGCCATATTCTGCATGTATGGCACACAATAGCCAAACACAAGAGACAGAAGATCCTCCAAATGATAAATATCAAAGCAACGGACAACGGACTGCACTTATACTCCATTCATCTGGCACTACAGGCCTGTAAGCATACCCGGGATTTACGTAAATCAGAGTCCTCACTAACTCTGAATATGTTAGTCCGAAGCCCATATTTCTTTCTCACAGATACTTGCTTGGTTATGCTGCTTGCCACCAATTCGCTCACGATGAAGAGATAAATTGGGTGAACTTGTCTACCTTGCCTATGTATCACGGCTTTGGCCTTCTAGCACCCTGCCTCAGCTTATCGATTGGCATGATTGTTTGCTTCCCACCATCTTCAACCATCCCAGCTACGAAGTCTACACTGGATCTTATCCGGACTTTCAACTGCCGATCGCTAATGACTGTGCCAAGCATCGTCGAAGATATACTATGCCAACCCGACGAAGATGAAAAAAGAGAAGCGTTGAGGCTATTGGCCAAACTCGAGTTCCTAGCTGTCGGAGGAGGAGCTCTAAAGCCGGAATATGGCATTTCGCTTGCTAAACACCAAATAAAACTTTTGAATCATTATGGAGTGACAGAGATTGGTGCTATAGCGCCTATTTTTCGCCCACAATCCGACTACAACTGGAAATTCCTTCGTTTACGATCGGACCTTGGTCTTGAACTTCACCCAATTCCAAACTCGAAATATTTTAGACTGGTCGGCTATCCAATCGGCTATGGAAAGGCATTTGAGGTGCAAGATGAGTTAGAGCGCAATGACGCTTCAGGTCACGTGGAAGTCCGAATTGTCGGCCGAACCGACGATATCATTGTTTTGAAAACCGGTGAAAAGATACAACCAAGACAATTAGAAGACGCCCTTAATGCGGATCCTTCCATAAAAACAGCTGTCTGTGTTGGAAGTGGCTTCTTTGAGCTTGCTGTCGTCATAGATCCGGTAAATGACAATGCTGATGAGGAGACCACGAAGGAACAGGCATGGAAAATAATATCAGCTATAAATCCCTCAATCGACCATCACGCACGTATTATGTCGAGAAAAGCAATCATCGTCAAGCCGAAAGGAAAATCGATACCGCGGTCTGATAAAGGGTCCGTGATGAGACAGAGGTTGCATGAAGTCTTCAAAGAAGAGATTGAGGATGCGTACTCTGCAATGGAGATGGATACCTTGGGCGATGGACCTTTTCTCGACCTCGCCAACATAGAAACGGGAATAAGACGCCTTCTTTCTATTATCACAAGCAATCGCCTGGATGGTAACCGGATGAGTGCAGAGGAAGACTTCTTTGAATGTGGTATGGACTCACTACAAACTGTGCACTTTTCCCGATATCTTGGGTCTGGCCTACGGAAGTTAAGGAAAGAAAAAGGAAGTGGAACGCTACAAATCTCAGCCGATTTCATCTACCGGAACCCCTCGATCAAGAAATTAACGGCCGAGATCACAAGTCTAATCAATTCAGAGGGAGAAATCGAATCGGGTACGCCCAATGATCGAATTGAAAGAATTAAAGCTGTCTCGGATGAGTTTATGGCAAATTTGAATCGCCAGTCGCCTTCTACTGGGCACACCATTCTCATGACTGGCTCGACTGGAAATTTAGGCGCTCACACGCTAGCTAAATTAACCCGTATCAGAACTATTAGCAAGATCATCTGTCTCGTTCGTGGCCATCAAACGGTTTCTGATGGCGCTACTTCAACATTTAGCGTCGAGGGAGCAGAATCAGTTCTCCTCAGTCGTCAACGAAGTGCCCTAGAAGCCGCCGGAATTTATCTCGCCCCAAAAGAGTGGGCAAAGGTTGAGCTTCTCGATCTATCATCTGTTGTAGGAGAAATCGAAACGAGCAAGTCTCAGCTCTCTTACCTTAGTGGTCAGATTACGCATATACTTCACTTAGCATGGCCTATGGACTTTCAGCGCAGCTTGGAAAGTTTCAGACCTCATCTCAAGCTACTCCAAATATTAGTGGAGCTAGCGGAGCAATCATTCATGACGAGAAAGGCGACAGAGCCGATACGGCTTTTATTCTCGTCATCAATCGCTGTAGTAAGATACTACAGCCAAAGAGGAGATTACAAGAGTGAAGATTATGTTAGGTCTATCGTACCTGAATCAGCTATACTTGATCCAGTTATCTCAATGCCAATGGGCTATGCTGAAGCGAAATGGGTTTGTGAGGTGTATCTTGATCGCGTAGCAAAACGCTCATTAGGGATCGAGCCTGTGGTAGTTCGTGTAGGACAACTCAGCGGGCCGGAGGAAACGTCTGGTATATGGAGAACCGAAGAACACATACCTACATTGGTACGCGCCAGTCAAAAGATAGGAGCATTTCCTGAACTAGAAGGGGTAAGTGATTAGATATCAAGCATGATTCGAAGTTGATCAGAGTGCCAAATGACTAACTCGTTCCCAAAGACAGCATCGTGGATGCCGGTCGATCGAGCTGCGTCGTCGCTGAGCGAGATACTGATGTGCAGAGGAAAGACCAGCAACTTCCTTCATCTTGAGAACCCCGTGCGCCAGCCGCTTAAAGACATCTTCACCATCATGGCAAATGAGTTGCGCCTGCAGCGACCATTCATGGTTCCCTTCGAGCAGTGGCTGCAGAGTGTGATTATGGCCGGAGAAATTCGCTCTCTAGAGAGCTTCTATAAGGACCATTTTCATCAGTTAGCTGGAGGAACTGTAACATTGGACACAGCGAAAGCGCGTACCTTGTCAAATGGCTTGATGCGATCAGGTGGCCTCGACAAGGATCTAATCATAGAATATGTACGCAGATGGCAGCGCGACGGGTTCTTGAAGTAGTGAGAATCAATTGTCACTCTCCGTTATTATGGTACTCGTCCGCTCGTGACATTGTTCACAAGTACGGTAAGAGAAGAATAGAAAAACACGCTCTTCGTTTATGCTCGCAGAAACTAATTTATTGTCAGAAGGGAGACGCTGTTGTTTAGGAAGAATAAAGCTTTGCAGCTCTACCAATTCGTCCATAAAGGAAGCAATATTTCAGTAATCCATGGGATAGCTTCTAATTTGACCCCTTTAAAAGAAAACAAAGTATTACTCCGAGTCAAATGAACAACTAGCGTAGAATGAAATATATATTATTTAAACACACTGCTACAAACTACCTAGGTAGTTATATCAGCGGGGATCCATCCTAAAGACACTGTAATCACCTTGGTCCTTTGCCGTCGTACTTAATGCTCATACGATTACTATGATGAACACTTCAACGTGTAATTGTAGCATAATAGAGGCCCCTTCTACCCAGGGGCAAGGGCGCCTTCGTTCTACTTAATTGTCATCTCAATCGCTCAAAACAAATGCATAGAATGTAGCGTTCTCGTGAACGTAAATAATTTATTATCTCAAGGTACTATAGGGATGGGATCCATGAAACGACGGCAGTGCATCAAGCTAGAGAAGGAAGCCTGCGAAATAGTCCGCCACCGCATCCGTTGCGTCCATAAACGCAGTCATGCCAACCCATAAATCAGGCCTAACCACGGCAATGCCACCCTTTGCATGATTTACCCCATAGGTGGTGTGGGCGTCCTCGTCTGGGGGTCTATCGTCGTAGAGCACCTCCCCTTCACCATCCAGCATATCTACAAGTTTTGCTGCCATGGGCGGTAGAGTTTTGAGCTCAAACGGCAAAAGCTTGGTGATGAGTATGATGTTGAACATAGTCGCGCCTCCAAATCGTTGATAAAAACCTTGAGGGTCTCGTAGCACATCGATAAATGAACGTAGATTATTCTGTATTTGCTGGCCGCCGAGGTGCGATCCAAAAACGAGGATGTGAAACCGCGCTGCTCCTCCCTGCTTAAGCTTATCGTATAGGTACCCAGTCTCTCCGGTGGCGAAACAGACACGTGGATTGGGAGCGCGAACCCCCGGTTTAACGCTGATGGGCCGTGACATGGGCTCAGCTACCTCAGGCCGAATGACGGATTGTCCATAAGGGCAATCTACTCCTAGTAAAAATGGGCCATTGCCCTTGAAGAAGTTGGATAAGAATTCGAGGTCTGCTTCCGTCTCCGCCTCTTTCGGCTTGCTACTAGCCACTTTTCCAGCCGACTCTTCGCCACCAATTGTGTGACCCTTATGCTCAGTAGCATGTCCGTTGGCACCGTTCGGCAGGGTTTCATTTAGGGTTTCGACGTTTCGAAGATCCGGGACATGGAGATCGGAACCGCAGACAAATCGCAGGTACGTACCAGATACTTCAATAATTCTGACCGCGTGCTGACGTCTTTCGCTATTATACGTGGGCAGTAACACATCCGTCTTCGCTTTCCCCTTCGCGGCGAGACCAACCTTCCATGCGAGGTTCGCCGCGTCGATGATGGATGCATTGAGACCAAAGGCGCCCATGACGCTATGAACACTTTTTAAATGCAGAGTTAGTTACTACTTCCCTAGACTTTATGCATAACACTGATCCGAGGCATATTCTTGGCCCATAATAGATAACTGATAGCTTTCACGTTTTCAAAACGAGAAGGGAACTTCGAGATTCACTCACTGCCTGTTAATGACAATGAATTAGCAACGCGGATAGTCTTCGAGCGAGACGTTGTGAGAAATGCGAGAAATGGACTTACGCCGCATCACCAACCAGATGAACACGATTATCTTGAGACGAATAAGATCGCGCAACCCGCTCTGAGACTGAGCTAATGTATTAGCCTTCTTCTCTTGTCCTTCACCGTTGCCGCGTTATTCTTACTCTTCCAGATTGCGAACCAGCTTAAAGGAGCCCCAAATTTCAGCTTATAGGGGGAAAAGATTCTGTTTGCTTGTTCTAGTACCTCTTCGGGGGTGATGCTGTGTATCTCGATCTTCCCGCCGGCTTCATTAAACGATGGGTCTTTCGCTTGCCTCGATGCTGCGAGTGGTCCTGTCATCGACAAGTCTAGTTGAGTATACAACCTAATGTCATTAGCATCGGGAGTGAGGCATGTCGTGGGTAGATAGATACCTAATGTATCCATCTTCTCTTGGGATGATTACGCAGCCTCCGTGTTCTGAGCTAATGACGCTACTATTAAAACTTGTAAGTATTCCTTCTACTTCTTTTTCTTTTCGCATGAACAAACATACCCAAAGACCCAAGCGTGTGGATAATCGGTGACATAAACACAGTCCATAATACCCCAGTAGATTCCTGTACTAACTCCGTCAAATGGAATGCCTAGTCCCTTACGAACCATGCTCGCTGCGCCATCGGACCCGATGAGAAACTTAGCTTGCACGGATTGCGTCCGACCTGTAAGTTCGTTCTTGAGAGTAGCTTGTACTGGATAAGTGGCGCTTGACTCAGTCCGGACCGTGTACTCCCTCAGCACTGTGCTTCGCTCAACTATCGATCTGTGACGAGCCAAGTCGCGGATGTAGATTCGCTCTACTTGACCTTGCGTAATGATGTGTAGGCCACGGTACCTCGAGTCGGATTGATGAGACCGGTTGAATACTAACTTCTTTCCGTTTTTGTATATTGCTGTTCTCTCGATTAAAGGGCCTTCTTCGGAGATCTCTGCGGCAAGACCCCATGTCGCGATAGTTTCTTTCACAACATTGGCGTTAATAATTTCTATTTATGGCAATAGTTATTTGGTTCGGGAGCTTGCGAGGGTAGCAATGGTAGGTTATGCCCATATGATTTGCCGGTTTAGACAACTCGTATCCCTAAGGCACACTGAAAGGGGTGATAAAAGAAAACATCAACTAACCAAGGAAGCGTGGCTGAACGCCATCAGCTCGACCTTTATCCTGACGTTAGCATCGCCGTCACCAGTGTCCTGGTAGGTATTCTTGCCTGCGGCTAGAGGTCCGTCCGATTTATCTGCAGCGCGTATCTCAGCACATTCCCACGCTCTCAATAATTAGTACTAGTATAAGTTTATCGTTTGTCTTACCGATGATGCGGAATGAGACTCCCTGTCTTGCCAAACTAGCTGCTACAGCAAGCCCGCTAGGACCCGCTACGATAGGTTCTCGTCAGTTTTTTATCTTGCTTTCGCAATGTGTATTGATTTTGTACCTCCAACAATTAGGACGTCAACCTGCTCGGATGGTGCCCACCAAGTAGGCACTCCATGCGGACTATTGGTGCCGTCATAGATTGACGGCCACGTTCGAATGACATTGATGCCGAGGTCGTTGTGCACATCCGATGTCACAACTTCCTTTGACGGAGGCATCACATACACATCGTCATCACCATCTTCCTGTGCGTGGTCAAGTACCCAGGGTCGGCCAGTCGCTGGTTGTTTGAACCCATTTTCCCACGTAGAAGGGGGTATCGCAAAAGCCATTATTACCTCGTCATTGAATGTACCAGGGAAATGAGTAGAGCTGGCCAGGTTTTAGTGACCCAGCAGACGTTTCAATGCCCATTTAATACACCCAACATACAAATATGCCTATCCGGACACTTTATGGGCCATGTAATTCTATTTCTAGCGTAAGATCTGCGGGTCTAAATTGCTGAAAGGTCCCGGCTCAGACAATTTACTCCGGTCCCCGGTCCCGTGTCAAAGAAGCACACCAAAGACAAATGCCCCATAGAGGTCGTATTGTTTTAATGACGCTGGATGCTTACGATTCGCAATAGGTATGCAGAGCTTGTCGTTTGCTCTTTCTCTCATACATTGAATTTTTCATTTCATTGCACTCCACACCATGGCCACTCAACTAGATGATGAATCCTATAGACTACTCCAGTTAGGTGGTCTCATACAGACGTCCATCGCCAATTACGTAAGCTTGAAGCATTCATCAGGCAAGGAAAATGAATCATCACTACCACCGAAGCCTCTCTTCGACGCACAGAGGACACTGCTCGCGGCAGCTGGCCTTCTCACTGAGCTAGTTAGCCAACCGCAGAATCGACTACTCGAAGTTTCGTCGCAATATTTTGAAGCACGGGCCTTGCACATAGTTGCAGATAAACGTATACCAGACATCCTTGCTAAGAATGGTGATCAAGGCGTTGAAATCAAGACCCTTGCTTCCATTGTCGGCATTGAGTCCCGGAAGTTATGTATGTTGATATCGGGCGTTTAACATTACTTGAGGAAACAATGAGCAAATTTTGAATTAGGACATTCAAGGCTAGCTCATTGGATTCAAATTCTACATGACGGTTGATGAACAGATATGCTAATACTATGCAATCATTCGCAGCCCGCGTTATGCGCTGTCTCTGTTCGATTCATCTCTTCTGCGAAAAGGAAGAGGATGTATTTACCAACAACAGAATTTCGTCATCGCTCATAGATAATGAACCTTTACGCGCTTATATTATGCTATTGTACGTCCAATTATGATGAACCCTGCAACGCGCAATGGCTGACTGATAGCTTCGTAGCGGGCTCGATATCTACAGCAGCTCAGATTACCTACCGCGTTATCTTAACGACCCGAATAAAGGCCCATCCTACGCTGTCAATATCACGCCCTGGCAAGATGCGCTTAACACCCATAAGACGCGTTGGGACTGGCTTGAAGAGGAAGTTAGTGTAGACACCCTGCAGGCGGGCAATAATTCTTCCTCGGGTGGATATTCCGCATATCCCGGAGTGTTTGGTGCAGAGTTACAGCAAGCATGCAAAGACTTAAAGCCTACTACACTAGTCAAGCGTCCAGAACATAGTATCTTCGGACTTGCCATGGTTGGAGGTGGCCGTGTCTTTGGGCAGGCTCATCTATACGGTGCGTGTACAGCTACTTGGGGGGTTGGTATATGGGCTAATAATCGAATTAGACTTTCCCTGGGAATCACTTGGCCCAGCCACTATTGTAGACGTCGGCGGCGGAATGGGTGAGTGCACAAATGCGTTCCTTCCTCCACGTGCCCCCAAGATATCTATCGTCACTAATCAATAGCCGGAGTTCGTAGGTGGCTTTTGCCTCCAGCTTTCAAATCTCTACCCAGAATTAAAATTTGTCGTACAAGACCGTGCTCCAGTTTTAAAGCAAGCGCAGTCAGAAGTATGGCCACGCGAGAACCCTGAAGCGCTGAGACTTGGACGAGTCCAATTCGTGCCGCATGATTTTTTCAATACAAACCCGACTATGCATGCGGATGTTTACTGGCTTCGTTATATTTTGCACGACTGGTCTGATGAATACTGTGTGCAAATTCTCAGTCGTATTAAGCCATCAATGGGACCGCGAAGTCGAATCATGATATGGTAACTCTAACCCCCGCCAGAGGAAAATAGTGAAACTGACATGTATGTGTGCGATAGTGATCAAGTGATGAACACTACTGTGGGCTGCAATGAGCTACCCGCCGCCCCTTATCCACTACCAGCGAATTGGGGCTATTATACGAGGTATTCGCACCAGCGCGATCTTGCCATGATGTCTATTATAAACGGTATCGAGCGGAAGCCTGCGGAATTCAGGAACCTCGTCGATCGCGCCGGGCTAAGGTTGAGGAAGATCTGGGACTGCCGCAGCCAGGTTGGTCTTCTAGAGATCGTTTTGCCTGATTCTGAGTTAGTTTGAGGTCTAACGGTTTATCTATGAAATGGTGCCGATCCTCTGTATAAGACAGCTCATTGCATATTAGATGTACTATAGCGAAGTAGCAGCGCTGTAAAGAGTACGTTAACATACGGAGATTTTAGCTCGTGTGTTTTCTTGTTTTTCCCTTTTCTTTGTTATTCAAAGAGGATGATGTTGTAAGCGCCCGAGACTGTACTGCCATTCTTAGTATTACGCTAAGCTTAAATCATTCAGTGTGAGTATAATCTGCATAGTTCACAAAATTTCGAATTTGTACGTAAAAACTATACTGACCCTATTATTCCATAAAGGAGAGCAAGAATATGAAACGACTATATTGTCAATAGGCCAAAATAGGATCGATGAGCCAGCCCATTACTATAGATTTACTAGATAAACGGCCGGGCTGAAAATTATCTCTTTCTCCCCTTTACATCTTCGTTCTAAATGTCGCCAGATGTAACAATCACTCTGCGCCGAGGTACTCTCCAAACTTGAATTACAGTATGTTTCCAGTTGCTTATTCGCGGTACAAGCCAATGCTAACCACGCTATCATTTATGTTTTCCTACTTGACAACATTGGCGCATGTCAAGTTTCTAACATTATGTAGTAAAATTGTTCACTTCGGCAAACCATAACGGTGTAAGCTAAATCTCTAATAACTTCGTATAGGACCTAGAGTAGCCATGCTGTCAGTGACCATCAACCCAACCCTTATTGATCCGAATCGCTATTACAGGCATACATAAAACAACAGACTCTCAGCTTTTTTTATCTCAGCTACAAGTTTTACAGCATCAAGCGCTAAACCGTTCATGTAAGCCTTGTGTATGTACGAATCGTATCCAGCCTAATATACATTCCAGGTGATGACCCAGGCCTTACCACTCGTAACCTGACTGCCAATCAACTGCTCGTGTTTATTACCTATAAGTTCATACATAAACTAGTCCCTGAGCTAATACAGGGATTTTGCCCTCGTACGTCTATTAATCATCATAAGGGGTGATGACGCTAGCCATTTAGGTCATCGCAGTTTGTCTCTGTAGCGAGATTTTCCCAGGCTCTGCATGTCCGTTCACGAGCAACTTCGTCGATCAGTAGCTTGCGGGCCGGCCGCTCCGTGAGCGCCTCTACGATCAGCTGCGGTTCTCTCTAGATCGCCCGGTAACAATAAGCTTGCGATGGGGGGTCTCTCTCAGGTGCGGTAGATTTGATGCTATCGTAAAAGTGTGCGTCTGTCAGCCCTGACTTCTACTCTGGTTTCTGCTCCGAGTAGAATTATATCAATATTAGCCGCGGACATAGAACCCGAGTAAATAGATGCCTGCGTAGTTCCTAGTAGCATAATCTGTTTACTCGGGTCTAAGTGGCGCTGGACTACGGCGGGTCGATAGGTTACATCTATTGAAACCAAAGCGTACTGCAGCGGTAAGCCCGAAACGCTAGGTAAGGCCATCACCTCGTGTTAGCGTCGTAGCCGCGTCTGTCAAACATCTGATGGCTCGGGTCCGATTGTTACGTCGTTGCAGGGTTTAATAAAAAGTGCAAGGTGAGAGAGAACACACCGCCGTGATAAGGGTAGGAATAAGAAAGCGGGGGGTTGCAGGGATTTTGATATGCAGGGTCGTTAGGGGTCCTTGCCGCTTAGCCCAAAGCGTATAACCAAGAGTAATTAGCCCTCACGCGCCCGCCTTCCTCTACGAGCACCGCGAGTGAAGCACGATCATAAATCCTCTTCAGCTATTTAATCGAGCCTAACGAATTAGTCCTTTCTTAATCACAGACCCTACTGCCCTTGGGACGCCCCTACATAGACCGACAAGCATAGTGTTTGTCGGTTACTTACTTGTCCTGCTATCGACGGCATATCACGATCATCGAAGAAGGGTCTGTGTAATTCTTCTTTAACATTGGACTGACAGGGGGAACCTCTTACTGCTGATGGATAATTGCCATTGTGGGCGTAAAACTAATGATCACCGCGACGAGAAACTGTCCAGATTCGAAACCTGCAGCTCGCACCGTATAAGTAGGTATGTAATGAGTTGAACGTGGATATTCATCTCGTTGAATGTCGAGGTGAGGTAAGAATTAAATGAGAGACTTCCCACCGTCTACCGCATGTTAAGTGGGGGAAGTCTCTCATTTAATTCTTACCTCGCCCCTATACACTGTTCGTACCTTCCCTTACAGGATCGGCAGGCTATCTAGACTTACTAACCTTAAGTAGGTCTAGGCCTATGGCGAAACAATCCACGGTCGCCACAAAGTGTCGCTACGCAGTCGGAAGGAACGACGGTCACAGCCAATGCAGCGTCATTCACATGATCAGTGCACGTACGTCAAACCAGCAGAATACATGCATGTATGTAGCATCCGGCTTGATAACGGCAAGCCAGGCAGAAAGTCTTATGCAGGTCCCTTACATTGACTGCATATATACCACTTAATACCACTGTTATACGTGCCATTCGATTACTATGTGCTCCTCTTTTACTTGGCGCTATTCATCGGCGATATATCTTCTCAAAACACTGCTTCATCAGATATGTTGGAAGTGACTCTTAGGGGAGAAAATGCTTTTCAAAGCCCGACAGCACTCTAAACCCTCGAGGAACTCCCAGGGTTGCCGAAGGTGCTACATGACTGAATCTAGAAGCTCATTCAAGGACACAAGGGTCCCCGAAGAGACAAAGGGGATTGATTTCCTGCTTCCTATTAAAGCAATAAGGGTCTTATACCTCCTCTTGTGGCTTTGCTTAGCTTCATTGATTTCTATAGAATCCTCTTGCGCGTTGCCTTTGATCAAAAAGCTCTTCCTTTATTCAAGTAATTCATTCTAGCCTTGTGTGGGTTGGTTGATTGGCCTACCTCCTTGGTTAGGGGGCTTCAGGGACCAAATAGAGCTACACGGACTATTTCACGATGAGAACAAAGGGGATGTCCTGTACTTAGCGTCATCAGCGAAGGCATTAATCAATTCCTGGGGTTTTCTGCCAACGACAGGTATTCAAGGCATACTTACGGTTAGTTCACCTCCATGAAGGGCTCTAACACCTACCGATATGAATTCGAAGGAAAGAAGAGTACCGAAACGATGGTCGGAAGAAGAAGACCGCATACTATATGAGGAGACTCAAAAGCAAGGTTAGTAACGTCAGCCATTGTTCTCAAACCCCGCAGTACGCCTCGCTGCACAGAGCGCACGAAATCCGCATTCACTAAATGTATGCTGTGCTATAGAACTTGCGGGGGACACCAAAGACTGGCATCGTATTGCTGCAAAGCTTCCTGGCCGGACAAACAAGGATTGTCGCAAGCGCTGGGTGAATAAAGTCTGCGGCAGCCTCAAAAAGGGACCTTGGAACAAGAATGAGGACGAGTGCTTGCTGGATGCAGTCGACAGATACGGTCAAAGGTATGGCTGACTCATCGAGCCTGTTCCTGTCCAAGCCATTGTTGAGCTTACGCTAACGTGGCCTCTCAAGATGGACATTAGTTGCCAATGAAGTTGGATTTCGCAGCCCCGACCGTGAGTCCAACTATCTAATAAAATACGCATGACGGATTCGAGGTCGAAATAGCTCCTGATAGAAATGGCTTTATCATAACTGACAATCCTTTCCCTTGGACTCAGAGTGCGCTAAGCGCTGGCAGTCGAAACTTGACCCGAATCTCGAACATGGAAGATGGACAGTTGAAGAAGTTAGTAGGGGCCTCGTGGAAAGAATAAGAACTGCATCTAATACTAAGTACTTTTCAACAGGACGAGCTGCTTCTGAATTTGGTGCGAGAAAATGGTCGGGAATGGAAGATGTTCCAAGAGCAGAAATTCTCTAGGAGATCAACAAACGAACTAAAGAATAGGTAGGTACTTTCCATGCTCCGCACCACAATCAAGATGGCTTATTCTGTCTTAGGTATACAGGTCTAACCCGCAAGACCAAAAACACATACAACAAGGGTGACAGCTTGTGCGTATCTCCTAGTTCAGGGTCGTTCAACCTAGACTACAACACCGACATAGAAGACCACGGCATGGCGGGAGCATATTTTAATCTAGATAGCCAAAACCAAAGCCCAAGGGAGGACTCGGTAATAGACTCCTTAATCCATCAGGGTTTGACGGTAGACTGGGTCAACGCACTCGACAATTCCAATACATGGATAGACCAGTTCAGCCATCGACACAATTCCATTCCAGAAGATATCCTGCCCGGCAGATACGTGCCCGAGAGCGATAGTCTAATGGACTCAGAGAAATCACCCGAACGAGCACCGATAATACACAAAAATACAACCATAACAGGTTCGGAGTCTGAACAAGTATCGGGGGTGACTAGCTCAGCCTCGTGGCCCGACCTCGTCTTCAACACCGATATACCCAACCAAGATACTGCAGTGGTTGACTCAAGCTACGCGATGAGTCACAATGTTTTAGAGGACAGTATCTTTATCTCAATGCAAGCAGAGAGTTGTAGTACTAGTTGCACAGACGAGAGTAGAGCAGCCGAAAATACACAGACCCCAATCGAGAGTAGCGTGGGTAGGGTCACGCTCGTGATTGATGGGTGTAACCGGGACACACTCCATAGTCTACTAGACTTAACCAAGTCCCTTAGAGGAAAAACAAAGATAGAGATCAATTGATTCCTAGACTGGGCGCATATAGACTGCCATAATAAACTCAAATCAAGCTCAGCTCCTCCAGCTTTAGGCTTAGCGCCGCGACATTCTTTGCTTTTCTCATTTTGAAACAACCCCGATTGCATACCGACTTGCGTACCCGCATGCGCATATCATATTTCATTTGGCATTGGTGGAGCGTTTGACTTCCTATGCCCTTAAAGCAGCGACATGACGTAACACGTGAAGTAGTAATCGAATGTAGACACATTGCATTGTTAATGACAAGACAGACAGATGACTTGATAGGACCCCAAGACTGTACATCTTGCAGACTGCTAATAGCCCATGTCTTAAATACTTACTTTGAACGGCTGAGGGATAAGGTAGCTTTTTTAGCTGCCACAAATTTGATTACCTCTTCCCGGGGAATTACTGATTGCTATATGGGACGCTAATCAAGCCGATGCAGCTGATGCTTAGATATCCTATCTATTACAGACAACGCAATTTCGCTATCCCAAGGACAGTAAAGATAAGTGATCATTAGCTATAACTAGTCTTATTCAATTTATTTTCTCTTCTTTTCACATCAAAGACATCTGTTGCGGAATAGACTCACACTTAGATTCCGATTATTTTGAAGATTTTACTGAATCCCTAATGCCATCAGTATATTATACAACATCCTTATAGCGGTTTACGAGATCTTTTTAAAAGTGTTTCAACCCAGATGCAGCAGTCCACCCCAAGCTAACTGATATCACCTTCTTAGTCCGTATCCTGTACGTCTTGCTCGGCAAGGAATGATGCTACCGGTGTGAAGGTATGAAGATCTTGTATAATTGTGTGTTAGCAACCATGTTAATAATAGCCTATAACTTGGTAATAATGTAATTTAGTTACTCAGCTTACAACAACTTTAGGTCGACAGAGCATGTTCAAGTGACTACCGTCATCAAAACTCTTCCACAAGATCAAGAATTATGATCTAAGAGTACATCAATGCGTACATTTAATTTGTTAATATATGAAACGGCAAAGGTAATCCCTATAATTTTCCAAAAGTCGATATTATGGTAGGCAGTAAATCGACGCATGTATAACTCGCCGCATAGCCACAGCTCGAACGACAGAACGTCAGTACCAGAGATCTCTACTAGAAAAGTAAATATGTGGTTGCCCCCTTTCACACAATTTTCTTCGTTTGAATGTTATTAGGTCCTCGGACGCGCGCATCATCTCCCGCATCACAGTATCTGAGTTCCATAGCCCATGATAGCATTGATGCAGAATAAGACAGGCGGCACGGTGTCCACAAGATCATTTAGTACTACAACAAATATTTGATGTTCGTACAAAGTCGAGGTTAAATAAAACCTGCCCTTATCACATATTCTTATCACACTGATTTACTACGCGAGAGGTATCTCGTTTCGAGGTACTTACACCAAAAACTGCGATGGGGAAAGCGGCTCGTGTGTGTCTTCTCCCAAGCTTTTACCCCAATAAGATTAGTGCAACAGCTCGTCTCATGTTTTTGGAAGTTCGAAATCCCTATCAGAAAGTGTCTCCACGGGATTCGAACTCTTCCAGAGAGTAGTTCCGAGTCGCGTAGCAGAATGCAAGCTTGCCAACTGCGGGTCGGATATTAGAGGTCCCAATGCTCCGGCCGCGTCTGTGGTACAGAGAAATCGCAGATATGTCCTTTAACCCGTCGAAGTCCTCAGTTGCAATCTGGGCACCACTGAGAGGGAAGAAAGCCCGTGTTGTGCCCGTATGGCGCGTTCCATATATATAATTAAGTCAGTGCTCTGGATGAGAACACGTATTCTAAGCTTGTATTCACTCTGCCCTAGTTTTACCTTTGGGTGATGTCGAGATGAGGCAAAGATGCAGCTTCCGTCCAAGACGTCGCTTGATATTTCCAACAGGCTTGCGACTTCATCCTTCTAGTCTATTCTAACAATTCGCTGTGGCTCATCGGGTGCTTCGCCTAGCCATAAGAGTACTTGTGTAGTAATCTAGCGTTTCTCTTCAACGCGTCATTTTGATTGATGCATACCGCATTAACCCACACTAGTCTACTATCGTTGTTATTTTCGCTACCTTATGTGGCTCCCTAGCCTTTTGACGCCACGTAGAGGTTTTGAGTACGAGAGAATGCGACACCATCAACGTCGATATCTACGAGGCCGGTCAAGGACCCCCATAAGATAAAGCCTAGTTATATTCTGGGCATAATCATGTTCTCATACCTCATACTTTGGTTCGTCGTCTGAAGAGACTACGAAGAGTTGGTACTTGATCTCATCGTGCGAATCTGCTTCTTTAAGCGGGTTGCTCTCGAGGGTGTTAGGCGTGGGTCTTCTAACGAAGGCTTAGTTTCACCACTGCTTAGATTCATAATCACTTAT
Source organism: Xylaria sp. Z34 (assembly GCA_037356055.1). Classification (NCBI taxonomy): domain Eukaryota; kingdom Fungi; phylum Ascomycota; class Sordariomycetes; order Xylariales; family Xylariaceae; genus Xylaria; species Xylaria sp. Z34. Next base: position 247,164 of record JBAWJW010000016.1, read on the forward strand.
ATGCATTTGCATTCCTGTGATGGCAGGACAGATGGTGCCTGGCAAGCAAAGTCAAAGAGGATGAGAGACTAACCAAAAGTACCTAATAAGTCTCGTTTTTTTTTTCTCTAGACTTCCAACCACTGGTTGTGCTTGGCCACCTCTCTGGTTTTTTTTAGATGGACATTACCTATTACCCCGCAAAGATCTGGACGCAGTTGCTTGCTGTCCCATGTGGGTCAGCCAAAAGAAACAGGAGTAAGGGATCCAGCGAAATGGAAACTTGAAAACTTGGCAGCTTGGGTACCAGAGTCCCGGGTCCTGCGTATGGATCCGTAATTTGGATAACTTCAGATGAGCCAAAGCTAGCGCTGAAAGGAATCGAACCAATCTCGCCAATCTCGAGATATGCCCCACTGATCATGGCGCTCTAACTACTTCTTGAAGATCGATTTGGTTTTAGTTTTTCACCATGACTCGACAAGGCTATCTGCTAACATCAATTTCGTCTTGGCGGGTTATAGACGGGCGATGTAAAGTCAACTTCGTTCGTTTCACTAGCAAACTATGCACATAGTGGGATAAAGACTACAGATCACACTAGTCTTGGTATGCCTAGTCGTCTTGGCTTCTTCTTTCAGCTGCAGTTTACGACGCTTATATAGGAACCAAATACACTTAGTTCTCGACTGGCAACGCCTAGTGCCAGAAAAAACGATCTCTGGCGTTCCTTCGTTCGCATCCGCAGAGATACCCATCTTTATCATGTCTCGATTATTTACCCCAGAGGCTCGCTCACTCAAAAATCTCTCCGTCGACGAATTTGATCCCGTCATGTTTTTTTGAAGCTTCTTGCTAGCCGACGAGACGGCTCTCGCTCTTGATGGCCAACCTCGGATTGTTGCCCGACTCCGCTAGCTATATTGCTGCCCTATCCGTTCTTGCAGCGGTTGCCACTCTCGCGGTTGGCCTACGCTTTTGGGTGACGAGCGTGATAAGGGCTGGATTGCATCCTGATGACTGGTTATCGCTGGTCACTATTATCGCATGTCACGGACTGAGCGCAACGATATTTCTCGCCTTCGTAAGCTACGGGCTGGGACATTCTACCGCTGAAATCGCACAAGCCGACTCCTCGGTGATAATAGGCTTGCAAAAGGTAGGATCCGTTATCTTCATTACTCTGAACAAGCTGACGACCAGCCCTGCAGATCAGTTTCGCCGCTTCGCTTTTATACGCCACTGCATCATTCACGGTTAAGCTCTCAGTGATAGGATTTTACTTTCGCATCTTTCCGACGCGTGCGACGAGATGGGGCTGTTACGTCCTAGCCGCAATATGTGCCGTCTGGTTCCTAGTTGCAGTGATCGTCTCATTTTCCGCTTGTCGCCACCTTGGATCAGGCTGGGATCCAACTATCAAAGGCCACTGTATTGACGCCACGAATTACCCCATCGCCCTGGCAGCACTTAACGTCATCGTTGATTTTGCGACCGTAGCGCTACCAATCTACGAGGTTTTAAAACTGCGGCTAGCTAAACGGAAGAAGTACACCGTAGCCGGTATCTTTTTTATTGGCGGCATGTATGTATTGTCGAACCGGCCAATCTTACTTAGCTGATGCGGGCAATAGTGCTACGGCGGCTAGTCTTGCGCGCCTCATCGGGTTATTATTCACCATAAATCCAAGTCCAAATATTGACCCTACACGTAAGTTGTTTATCAAATTCCACAGTACACTAAGCCTCACGTACCAGCGCGTCGCTAAGACTTCATTAAAAGAGTTGGCTTCTTTGCTTTCTGCTTTAGGAATCATAGAAGTTTACGTCGGTCTTTTAGGTGCCTGCGTACCAACGCTTGGCCCAATCTATGACAAATTTAGGCGTGGACAGAGTACCTCGCGGTCAGGTGGCAACTCCAAGACGTGTGAAAAACAGTCGAAAACTTATATGAAAACTCTAGGCCGTACAACGAGCAGGAGCCGCCTGCGGGACGAGGATGATGTCCAAGGTTCTTCTGAAAGGCTTGAAGGCGCGTCCATCTCGTCAACTACGGCTGAAACTATAAGTCATTGGACTGATATGGGCAGGATTGCTGGGGCGAACCCCGTAGATGACATCCCAATGCATACTATCCATATCCAACGGGGTAGGAACGGATTCTAACCAATCCATCATTTTAAAATAAACAATGTGTCGTCCCGTCAACTAGCGGAGCCCCTCTCCCCCCTTTTCAGAGTGATCACATAAAAATGAGACCTACTGTTTGAATAAGCTAGTCCTTTAACTTGTTGTTATGATAGCAGCATTACTCGAGAAAGATAAGGTCGTCCGCGCAAAAACGCCATCCACACAAAATCACCCAAAACATGTTTAAGTTCGATCACGACATTATGTCTCGTAGTCAAAATGGAAGGAGGAAAATATGTCAAAACAGATGGAACTCTCCCATTCCCCCTCTTCGGAAAGAACAAAAACATGGTAGATAGAGAGGACTACCGTATGGGGCGTGCTCTTCCGAATTTTTCTTATCTAATTTCAATTTCTTGACTATAGAATCTTAAGCAATGTTTCCTATTTCATCGGCATGTTCCTCAGGTACCTCTTAGCTAAGTTTGACTTCTCAGAAGTAGACCACCTAATTCTCAGCCAAGCCACTCCCCTTCTTGTTGGTGCTTCAACCTTAATTGTTACATTACATTGAAATTCATCATCGGTGTGTTGGGTCATGTGCTTGAGATAGCCAGCCACTATATTAGAGCCGGAGCTGCTGTTATCCTACCTTGATGTTGTTTGGTTGAACATATCAGCGTTGAGCGTTTACGATGCTAATAAAACTTTCCTCGCATTCCTGAATGCGGCCATTCTGTCAATAAACGCCCTGCGGTTGTACTTTAAATTTCAAGCCAAACCATATGATATCCTGGCTGGTTTTTTTTTTTTTTGGAATTGTCGGTGTCGTTGGATATTTGGCATATAGCTGGAGCGTGCCGGTCCTAGCATGGGGGCTTTGATCTTTGGGAAGTCAGGCACCATTGGAACATTGGCACTAGTGTGCGTTATTTATCATGTCTCACTTGGGTTTAGACAGCCGTGAGTTGAGCTCCTTCAAAATAATGGTACGGGCTTGAAAGCCGTCTCATCAAAGATTGGTGAATAGGAAGACAGGCCCTCGCTAGGGATGTCCGCACCTGTACCGTCCAGGTGGCCAGTGCACCTTTTTGCTTCGGTAGTCACTCGTTTATCTGCGCAAGAACTTATAGATTTTGAGTATTCTACATATACCTAAATGAACGCTTGTACTGGAAAAGAGACCCCTGAAAGGTAAAGTACGGCGTGCAGACACTGCTGACTCTACCTATCCTATTAAGGGCTCATTCGGCACCAGTACTTAAAAGTGGGGCTACGTTGGGGAGATCTTAACAGTGGAGAAATCGGCAAATTCAGATTTGTTCAATCAAAGGTTAAGATGTTGAATTTTGTGACGAATTTTAGCTGATGTAAGCAATTCTGCTGTTAGGTAGGCTATTTTCCTTTTTTTTTCTTGTACTGATGCCGAACAAGCCCTTAATAAAGGTATAGGGAAAAAACGAATGGTGATTGGCTAATACGCTGAGGGCACGCTGAAGGAGTCCTAAGGTTCTTAACGTCTAGACTAATAAGGGAAAGGGCATGGTTGATCTCCGTCATGCGGCTGGACCGGATCTTCATCCTAGCGTAGGTTACACTTGACAGTGTAAATTATGCGATTTCATCCAAATAGTACGTGTTCTGCAGAGTAACCTGCATCTCTTCCCATTACCCCTCGCATCAGAGATTCAAATAGCTAGCCGGACGATGCCCATCGCATAATTTCTCCCAAAAATACCTACATAGGTATGTAGGTTGGTAGTAACGTATCCGTTTTACTTTCATTCGCTACTTAGAATAGGGGTCTAAAGGCAAAGGTAAAGTTGTGAGTGAAATCGATTGGTTGTTATTAATCCTCTAAGTTGGGTTAGTCTTGTCTGATCCATCTTCCACCTCGTGGCTTTCAAGGGTCCTCCTCTCTGGTGCATTTTCTCCGTCGGTTCATTGTTACTCATGCTTCCTCTCGCCAGTCATGCAGGCCAGCCGATAGCAGGCTGCGTCATCATCATGGTCCATCCATGGGCCACACGTACCTTGAAGGAACAAAACTAGGCGCATCTAGCTATGGGTGGGAGGGAAATGTACAGTTAAGTCGTAGCAGCCAGAAAGAGGAGAAGGGGCAGAACGATGCAATAGGTACCAAACAACCAACACGTGTGAATCTGAAGTCGTCGTTATCGTCAACTCTCAGCCTGCGTTTCCGCTCCTTACTCAAGCCCCCTTCATCTTTACAAGCATTCACTTTTTTTTCCCTCTTCTCGTCTGAGAAAAGCCTCTTGTGACTTGGTCCCCTTCCCCCTTCAATCCTTACTCCTGCATCCACATCATGACATAAGTAGGAAGAAGTTCCCAGCCGAACTCCGCATTCCAGCTAACCTTCGCTGCCTGCGTCAAACGACAGTTGATGCATGATGCTGCCCGTTTCCCGTTTCTATTCTGTTCGCCGTAGCACCGACTTGTAGAGTAGTCTGAGACTGGCCTGGCGTCGGCCAATCATCTCTCACAAGTAACATATATACTCGAGCTTGTCACTTGCGAGCTGCACGGCTGACCTGTTTTTCCCATCGCCCTACAACAAAGACGCCCGGGAGCCAGACACTTTGCAGATACAGTTTCCTAACGCGGCAAGCCTACTAACCAACATTTGCAAGTCATCAACGAACGGCCGTTTAGATATTATCCGGGTGGTGGTAGTTGGCTCACACGGTCGATGGTTTGATTTCTGTGCTGTTCTTACACATTTGCTTGATACTTCGCTTTCGTCGTGAGACGACGGCCTATAAAGGCTGGGAATGAGGCGGTACTAAATGACGCTGCGATCGTGGCTAACGAAGAATTTTCACAATATCACAATAATATAAAAGAAAGAGAGAGAGAGAGCCCAAAAATCGCGACGAGCAAATACGCTTTTAAACGGATCAAGAGTGATCAGATAGGAAAAGGTGACGAAGGTTAGGAGGGCGAGAAGCCAGAAGCTAGGAATAAGTGAGGGCGAAGAGCGGCGATGCGAGATGATGGATGCTAACACTTACTACGCGGCTATGCTATTCAGAGAAGCGCCGAACGGCAGAGATGGAAAAGGCGAGCACTATAGAAGATATAACGGCGGCCAGGATGAAGTGAACAGCAGAACAGCAGCATTACAAGAGGTATCATCAACAACAACAAACTTGGCACCGTCGCAGCAATCGCGACCAACAGCGACCCCGGCATCATCTCCACTTACAAGAGCATCGGCGTTTGCGAGCAGTACAACGGCGACGGAAAACAGGAGCATGACCTCGCTGGGACCACCACAACCACGACCATTCTCAGGATCCTCAAATCCCTCGTCACTAGCACCGTCCCATCCTGTTTATCAAACCACAACCACAACCGCAACCGCAACTGCTGCCACTGCCACTGCCACTAATGACGGCCTCCTAAGTGCCAATGCCCCATTTCCCGTCACGACGACCACCATCGCGCAGCGCAATCAAACTCAATCCTCCTCCCACCTCCATGCTCACCACGCCCTCGCTTTCGCCCAAATTGCCAGCAGCGCCAATTTCCAAACCCAACCAGCCCAACTGCGCGCCAACGCTAGCATGACATCTCCGACCACCGCGGCCTCGACGCATTTAGACTTTCGTAAGCCCACAACCGGCGATCGCACCATCACCACCAACACCACCACCACCATTGCACCATCGTCGGCATCACCCTCCCACTCCCACTCCCGTCCACCGCTCTCCTCGCCACTGAGCCATCCATTCAACCACGCAGCGCCGCATCATCACTCGTCCATCCTCCTGTCGCCGCCGCCGCTGGCCCCTCCACAAGGGGCCTTGAGCTCCATTATGGCATCGTCGTCCGCTCTGTCCGCGACGAATGGCAACGGGCCCTCGAGTGCATCGCCCCTGCAGCCGCCCAAGGCTGACTTCCCGCGGGCCATGCACGAGAAGTCGTCCGGTAGCTTCTATGACCCTCTGACCGACACGACCAAGGAGAGACGACCATCTGATAACTGGCAAAAACAGGTAAGTCTGACGCGAACACGCCAGACGTGTTGATCCCTTGGCACCTTGTCTGTCCGTCTGTCTGTCTGTCTGTCTGTGGATTCTTGATATTTATATCCGTCCTGTCCCGCTTGTCTTTTTGTCTTTTTATCTGTCCAATGCATCTATCCATCCCCGACGTCTGTCTGTGTCGACCGACCGTGCTTCATATCATGGTTGCGTCGCGAAGTCCGCGATTTCCTAGGCAATGCAATGAACCGGCCGGATTGGCGAGGACAAAGACGGCTTCGCTTCAAGTTTGCTGCATGTGGCTGTGTCTGCCACAGCAGAAGAACAAGAATTGGATTGAATGCACTTCCGCGAGTGCCACAGTCGCAGTCACAGTGTATGGGGTAGGCAAGTTTGTCTGACTGGCGGGCAAACTTAGGAGCACCCTGTCTCATCCAACTGAGAATTTGATGACCATAGCGCCCATCTCCATCCATACACCCTATGTAGTCCACTGACTGTCCACTTGTCCACTTGCCCACTTGTCAACGCCTTCCCTTTCCCTTGTGCAAAGCAAAGCAAAATAGAATGGCAACATACTTCGCCGCATTCAGAAGCTAACGAGCATCCCTTACCTATAACAGTCGCGGTCGGATGCATACGACTACCCGCCACCAAAGACCGCGTCCTCGCACTATTACGGCAACAGCAGCGGCACCTCTAGGAACAACGCGTACGGGTCTTCGTCGCCTACCGCGAATTCAAAATTCCCCCCTCCCAGTCCGCATCCTCATTCTCACCCCAAGAACGGTACTGACACCGCCACCAACCATCTCCGAATGGGTTCTCCTTCGTCCCGCCACCGGAATCCATCGGATCTCCTTCCATCCAAAAGTCGTCAGGCCTCCACTCCAGCACCCTCGCTGCCTTCCATCTTGAATCCTGAACCTGCATCGGCCACGCCGGCCGCCTCTTCAAACGTATGTATACACCACGTCTGCCCGACGTCTCCATTCATCGTAGTCATCTAACATGACACGTTATGCTAATACGCGTCGGACAGACTCCCAGCCGCGCAGCCGAGCTCATGTCCTTCTCCAATATCCTCTCAAACGCGGAACCCCTCCCAAAGCCGAAAGCGCCCCTCATGGCCGAGCCCAAGAGGGAGAAGGCGCCCCGCAAGAGCAAGAACCGCGAATCTCTGCTGAGAGACTCCGAAGGAAGCTCCAAGAAGGAGTCGCGTCGATCTTCATCTACTCATGCAAAGGAGGCACCTGCCAAACCACCCAAGAGACAGGCCAACGGTCAACCCAAGCCGAAGCCTGTGTCTGCCGATAAAGAAAAGAAGATCCAGAATCTCCTAGAGCAGCTTGATAGCAGGGCTGACGATGTTGATTTATCTGAACTTGATATAGAAGAGCAGTTCTTCACAGGCCGAATCAAGAGGCGTAGGCTCAATCAAGAACAGGCAGAATACCAGGACTACATCGTTCGGCGTGGCGACCTGTCCAACTTCTTGTCACGAAAGCTGACGGACCATGTGAGTCTCGCAAAGCGTCGTTACGATGAGTTGCACTACGAGGTGGCGTTGCACGAAGTTCGCGAACGAGAGATCTATGCCGAGAAGGAGCGCAAGAAAGACATGCAGAGAAAGCGAAGACGCGAGAAGTCTATGCAAGTCACCATTGAGCAGAAAGAAGCTGCTTTGGCCAGAGCTCTTGCCGCTGAAGACGAAGCTGAACGGGCCAAGCACCTCCGTGAGGCAGAACGTGCCAATAAGAAGGCACAGCAAACGAGACTCATCCTCCAGAAAGGTATCAAGGGCCCAGCCCGTGGCCTACAGGCCCTTGAGCTCAACTTAGAAGGGGGTACTATGTCTTCATTCCATGCCACGGATCAGGAGAGCAACGGCAAGACGAAGGCCAAAGGTCGGTCTGGTACGCGTCCTAAGAAGTCCAAAGAGCAGAAGCAGGCCGAGAAAGATGCTGCTGAGGCCGCTCAGGCCGCTCTAGATGCCGGCGAGGAGCTTCCAGCGAGAGAGGAAACTAAGATTCGCATTAAACTCAGCAAGGCCAAAGATAAGGAACTCAGGGACAAGGACAAGGACAAGGAGTCCAAAGAGGCCACGAAGGAGCTAAAGGAGAAGAAGGAGACCACCGAAGAGCCCCCAGCTAATCCCTTGGAGACTAAGTATCAGTCGAAGGGCTACAACCAGATCTACGATCAGATTTGGCGTGATCTTGCACGCAAAGATGTGGTTAAAACCTTCAAGTTGGCGACTGACTCCTATGCAACAAAAGCTTCCAACCTCAAGAAGACAGCTATCCTCGCTTCCAAAGAAGCAAAGCGTTGGCAACTGCGAACGAACAAGGGCACTAAGGACTTACAGGCTCGTGCTAAGCGATGCATGCGCGACATGATGGGTTTCTGGAAACGAAACGAGCGTGAAGAGAGAGATATGCGCAAGGCAGCAGAGCGACAAGAACTGGAGAATGCTCGCAAAGAAGAGGCCGACCGCGAAGCCGCACGCCAGAAGAGGAAGCTGAACTTCTTGATATCTCAAACTGAGCTTTACTCTCACTTTATTGGTAAGAAGATTAAGACCGACGAGGTTGAGCGCAGTACAGACAATCCGGATATCGCACCTGCTGCCGACGTTCCTTCTGCTTCAAGCAAAGTTGATGTTGCCGAACCGACTGGTCCTATTGGCTCCAAGGTAACAGACTTCAACCAGCTCGACTTTGATGCTGAGGATGAGGAGACGCTGAGAGCTGCTGCCATGGCAAATGCGCAGAATGCAATTGCCGAAGCTCAGCAAAAGGCACGCGCCTTCAACAAAACACAAGACGATATGGACGAGGATGGCGAGATGAACTTCCAGAATCCTACAGGCCTGGGTGATGTTACTGTCGAGCAGCCCAAGCTTTTGAACTGCCAACTCAAGGAATATCAGCTCAAAGGCCTCAATTGGCTTGCTAATCTCTACGAGCAAGGTATCAACGGTATATTAGCCGACGAAATGGGTCTGGGAAAGACTGTACAATCTATTTCCGTTATGGCTTATCTTGCTGAAGTTCACGATATTTGGGGTCCCTATCTGGTTGTTGCGCCCGCCTCTACGCTGCACAACTGGCAACAGGAGATCGCTAAATTCGTTCCGGAGTTCAAAGTACTCCCATACTGGGGAACGGCTGGAGATCGAAAGGTGTTGCGTAAATTCTGGGATCGGAAACATAATACCTATCGCAAAGATGCCCCCTTCCACGTTCTCGTCACGTCATACCAGCTGGTCGTTTCTGATGTTGCCTATTTCCAGAAGATGCGATGGCAATACATGATTCTTGATGAGGCACAGGCCATCAAGAGCTCTCAAAGTTCGCGGTGGAAGTGCCTGCTCGGCTTCCACTGCCGTAACCGTCTCTTGCTTACGGGTACCCCCATTCAGAATAACATGCAAGAGCTGTGGGCTCTTCTACACTTCATCATGCCGTCTCTCTTCGACTCACATGACGAATTCAGCGAGTGGTTCTCCAAGGATATTGAATCGCACGCGCAAAGCAACACGACGCTAAATGAGGACCAGCTTAGGCGGTTGCATTTGATACTCAAGCCTTTCATGTTGCGTCGTGTGAAGAAGCATGTCCAGAAGGAACTTGGAGACAAAATCGAGCTCGATGTTTTCTGTGAGCTTACATACAGGCAGCGTGCATACTACCGCAACTTGAGGAACCAGATCAGTTTCATGGATTTGATTGAGAAGGCAACTATGGGAGATGATCAGGATTCCGGTACACTTATGAACCTGGTGATGCAATTCCGAAAAGTGTGCAACCACCCTGATCTTTTCCAGCGCGCAGATACCACGAGCCCTTTCTCCTCTGGTTATTTTGCGGAGACTGCTTCGTTTGTTCGTGAGGGACATAATATTCCGGTCGGCTACTCGACGCGGAGCTTGATCGAATACAAACTGCCACGCCTCGTATGGGCTGAGGGTGGGAGGTTGTATAAAGCTAGCAAGGATAACAAGCATGCCGGTTTCCGAAATAAGTATCTGAACCATCTCATGAATATTTGGGATCCGTCAAACATCCAAGAAAGCACATCGGGTAACGGTGCATTCGCCTTCTTACGCTTCGCCGATACGAGCCCACAAGAAGCCTACCATGCCAGCCGTAAAGACATCTTTTCTCGAGCATGTGACTTAGCCAAGGGTGACCGACTTGGCCATCTGCAAGTTATCTACGATGAGCCCGGAGAGGAAAATTATACACCAGCGCATGCTTTGTTCCAAATCGGGGCTCGAACAGATCGAAGGCCACTAGCGGACGTCACCGGTTCAGGCGTGCTCGGCAGTCTCATGAATATCGCCCAGTCACAATGGCACGATTCTGGTCTAGGCCGATTGGAACAGGCTGCTTTGCCAGGTGCATCGGCTCCGCCGGTCGACGTCTTCTGTGAAGGCACGCGAGCACCAATCGCTGAACGTGAGGACACACTATTCAATATGTCCATGCGAAAGACACTATATGGGCCTAACTCCATCGAGGAGAAGGCCTTAGTGGAACACCATGTCCCTCTAGAACAATACCCACAGCGAGCGCTCCTACCCACACCAGACAACGAGAAGCGTCGCTTCACCAACATCACCGTTCCAAGCATGCGTCGCTTTGTTACAGACAGTGGCAAGCTTGCAAAACTCGACCAGCTTCTCTTCAAGCTCAAAGAAGAAGGTCATCGCGTATTGTTATACTTCCAGATGACCAGAATGATTGACCTTATGGAAGAGTACTTAACATATCGCAACTATAAGTATTGCCGACTTGATGGTTCTACAAAGCTTGAAGATCGTCGAGATACAGTTCACGACTTCCAAACTCGTCCCGAGATTTTCGTTTTCCTTCTGTCCACACGTGCCGGTGGTCTCGGTATCAATCTAACATCCGCCGATACGGTCATCTTCTATGACAGTGATTGGAATCCCACGATTGACTCGCAAGCCATGGACCGTGCCCATCGTCTCGGACAAACGAAACAAGTTACTGTGTATCGACTCATTACGCGCGGAACTATTGAAGAGCGTATACGTAAGAGAGCGATGCAGAAAGAAGAAGTACAACGTGTCGTTATCCAAGGCGGCGGTGCTAGAGGTGTCGACTTTAGCGGTCGTCGGCCCCCTGAGAACCGTAATCGTGATATTGCCATGTGGTTGGCTGATGACGAGCAAGCTGAGCTTATCGAACAACGCGAGAAAGAACTCCTCGAAAGTGGTGAACTTGACAAGGCGGCAAAGAAGCGTGGCGGCAACAAGAGGAAGCGTGAAGCCGTCAGTCTAGATGACATGTACCATGAAGGTGAGTTTCTGCAACTTACAGGCGAATTTCTTACGTGAATATATGTACTAATACAAGAAATAGGCGAGGGCCACTTCAACGATGAAAATAAACCATCGGGTACCGCAACTCCTGTCGAACCCGAGACAAAATCCGCGAAGAAACGGAAAGGAGGTAGTAAGAAGGCAAAGACTACGAAACAACGCCTCGCCATTGCGGATGGAGAGATGGACATATGATTGGTGATGTAAATTCATTTGTTTGGGACACAGACGGCGGCGTTTTACAGGGGTTCCAATGCAAGACTTCTTCACAGTGTGTACCAAAAGTCAGACATCAGAGGGCGTTCGTTTTGTGTTTCCTCGCCATCGCGGGGACGGGAGACTACTACTACTACTACTATTTTGTTTTTCTTATTAATGTTCGTTCACTATTACTAGTCTGTTGATTAATACATTGACCAGACTATAAGTCAGGGGATGACAGTGACGAGGAGGGCTAAATATAATTCTTCAGGTACCTACCTACTCAAACATCAGGATGAAGATGTTAAGCGAACTCTTCTTTTGCTACATTGCTCTCCTTTTCTTTCTGCGTCGCACGGTCGCTCAGCCGCTTCTTTTGTGCCGGCTGTGTATGCTGCTGACATTTGAGATGGGGTATAAGTGTCGGCGGCGTGGGGCTGCTTAATTCGCGTACAGACCCCCTTGATACCTAACGGTTGCTGTATTGTGGCGAAGGGCTGAGATCCAGTACGAAAGTGCTTGGCTGCTCCTACTATCTTGCTTTTAATGTTCCCCCGTCCTATTCTAAGGTTACTTATTGCATACAGATTGGTGAATTAACCGGCTGGGAGGACTATGACTATGGGTTCTCAAGTATGAGTTGCTGTGATGAGCTGGTGACGGTCAGTGTGTTCGTCGAATCATGTAGCGGCAGTGCATCGGACTATTTACTGAGTTCAGGCATGGGTCGGTTGAAGGTACTTAGGGCCTGGTGAGGAATGAGGGCGAAAACCTGACATGTATAACTTTTGACAGGCAGGTGTAGTGTAGACGAGACGTCGAGACGAGCCATAGATATTCACGTCAAGAGCAGTAAAACTCAATTCTATTTCCCTTAACTAACTCAGATCATGAAAGGAAAACCGACGAGCAGGAATCCCAAATACGAAAACACAAATTGCCCGCCCTGATGCTAATATTTCGGAATCTCTTTGCCTGCTATATAGGAGATGGTATAATCGGTCGAGTTTTTCATTTATCATCAGGACCTGACCCATAACCAATCAACCAACCAGCCAATCCGTCTAGAATATTGTTGCGACGGCAACATAATCCGGCGCATCATCCCATCCGTGCATCCATCCCAGCGCGGGTTTTTGCGCCCTTGTTGATTTTTGTTTTTGTTTTGGGGAAGAAGCAACGCCGGTTATGCGGCTCTATTATATAGTAGTCAACAAATGCCCAATCTATCGGCTCCCTTATGTTTTCAGCCGCGAGCCCCGCCGTGCAGATGACTTTTTAAATCATTAATCTGCCCAGAAAACCTTGTGACGAGATGCCGCGCCGTATTCTGTAAAGCGAGCGTCTCATGAATGCATCCTCTAAATCCCAACCATCAAACACGCTTTTAGACAGCACCAGCCGCGATCATCTTCTTCCTCAGGTAGTTCTTGTAATCGCCTATTGTGCCTTCCCAAGGCTTGATGGTTTTGTTCTCGCAAACGAGAATCTGCTTTGCAATCCTATCGAGCAATCTATGAAGTGGTTAGTACAGTCTTTTCAATCTACCAGCGTGCCGGCTTACCTAAAGTCGTGAGACACGACGATGACACCACCAGTAAAGTGTTCGATAGCATCGGCCAAAGCGTCGATTGTTGGGATATCCAAACCGTTTGTGGGCTCATCGAGCAAGAGCATGTTAGGAGACTCGATAGCGAGCAGGGCGAATACGATACGACTTTTCTGGCCCTCCGAGAGAGTGCCCATGATAGACGTCTGAACGGTACCAGAAACGCCGTACCTTCCGAGGCATTGTCTCCAGTACTGGTAATCCTGTGACTTCTCACTGAACTTGTCACGTACAAAATCCAAAGCACTCTTGGTTAAGTCGAGCTGTTCAGCACTGTGTTGCGAGTACATCCCGAGCTTAAGATGAGTGTGGCGTTTCACGGCGCCATCCGTGGGTGAAAGCTTTCCAGTCATTAAACGAAGAAGCGTACTCTTACCCACACCGTTAGGCCCAACAAGAGCCGTTCGAGAATCCATGTCGAAACCAAGATCAATGTTGCGGTAGAGGTCATCCTTTTTGTCCCCAGAATAAGAAAATGTGACGTTGTCAAAGGCCAGCACAGGAGGAGGCAGCTTATCCACGTCGGTGAATCTGAATGTGAAGGCCCGGTCTTCCTTAACCTCCTCTATCAGACCGTCCGCAATCATCTTGTCAAGAATCTTCTGGCGAGACTTGGCCTGTCGGACAAGATTGGCATAGGTACCAGCGCTAGCAATGAATTCTTTGATGTGCTTGATTTCTTCTTGCTGTTTCTTGTAGGCAGTCATCTGATTGATCTCTTGTTCTTTGCGAGTCTTCACATAGGAGTCGAAGTTACCACCGTAGTACATGAGCTGCTGCTTCCGCATGTCAATCATATTGGTGCATACTCCGTTTAGGAAATCCTGTGAGTGAGAAATGAGCACCAAGGTGCGCTCCCACTTCTTGAGGTACTCTTCCAACCACACACAAGCCTCCAGATCCAAGTGGGCGGTAGGATCGTCGAGCAACAGTAGAGTGGGCTTAACGAACAGGGCCTTGGCAAGCGCGACACGCATACGCCAACCACCGGACATATCCTTGGTCTTCTTTTGGATTGTGGTCTTGTTGAATCCAAGGCCAGTCAAGATGAGCGAGGCCCGTGTACCGAAGGTAGAAGGGTCCATCTTGTCCATATGCTGTAACATAAAGAGTTAGCAGCTGTCCCGATTTCACATGGGTAAGTGACGACATACCTCGTAAAGATCCATGAGCACCGGGTCGTCGGGTCCGTTCTCCTCTAAAATCTGCTCGGCTAGCTTGTCCAGACGCTCCATTTCCTTCTCGGCCTCCGTGACGACCCATTCGAGGGCGCCAAGATCAGAGGGCGGGGCGCCCTGGTTTAGCAAGTAAATATCGACATGTTCCGGGATGGGGTATTCACGCTCGGCAATGGCCTTCATCAGTGTACTCTTTCCGCAGCCGTTCTCGCCCAACAGACCATAGCGACGACCGAAAGTCAACTCCAGGTCGGTCTCGTTGAGGAGCACTCGACCGTGAAAGGTCAAGCTGGCGCTGATGATCTTTACGTCTCGGCTGCTCGAGATGGAGGCTAGGACACCGGTGGTAATGCGGTCGGACAGACCCTGGGAATCTTTCTGGTCGGCGAGCCGCTTCACCTTATCGGTATCTTTCTCGCTGGTGGCGGGAAGATCGTTAGGGTCGGGGGGGTTCTCGTCGCCAGCAGCAGAGCCGGCGGCACTGGCATTTTTGGACGCGGTCTTGGAGCCAGCCTTGGACCGAGAGACGAGAGTCTTCTTCTCGCCCTTGCCCTCGGCGGCCTTCTTGGCGAGTCTCTTCTCTTTGGATGCAGAGACCATCTTGAGTATGTCCGATGATGTGCTATAACCGTCGATACGTAGATGATGTTGTTGATGTGCCTGCGGATGCAATGACGAACAATGAAAAAAAAAAGGGTCGTCACAAATCTACCCCGCCTAGGATGTGTGTGAACCGGACTCGCGCGCGCGGGGTTCGGTTTATATAAGAACAATCACAAGTGAATGTGACAAATTATATATTGATCTTACAAGAAGAAAAACGAAGCCGGTGCTTTGAACTTTGGGACAGGAAGATTCGCTTTCTCAGGCCGTCACCAATAGAATTGGGTCGAAAGAGAGAAATAAGAATGACGGACCTGGCGAGTCAGATATTGGTGGTGTTGGGGGAGGGGCAATACGGTACACTGTACTGCTGCGCTCGCCCGTCATTGCGGGAGCGTCGTAGTGGGGGTTGCCAGGGCGCCCGGGGCTTATTTTGGGCTGTAAGCGGTTGGCCCACCGTGTCAGGTCTAGTGGGGCGTGAAATTTTTGACTTTTCAAGATTAAAACTTTTTGCCAACTTCCAAACTAAAGATTCCCGATAAGCGATAAGATACGAGATCAACAACCTTTACTCCCCCGCCGCATAGAAAGCTCAGGTCAAGTTACCTTCATCATTTTCTACAACATCAATATCCACCTTTCTCTACCACAATGTGACTTTCAATGTACGAACATTGGGTCTGATGTTGTTATATTAGTTTCAATCGGGATCCGTATACCGGCTTACTTGAAAAGTACCTACTTTGAGGTTCAGCCTTTAGAGGACATGACGACTCATCGTCACAGTCCACCTTTGTTCATATATATCATGCACCCTTCCCCTTAGCTGCATACCGGTGTCCAATAGACCTTGCGTCGCCTGATTACTCCTTTTCCCATATAAACGATGACCGATAATAACCTTAAGCGCTACATGGTCTGCGAGTCGCCCTCCTTATTCTCCTTTCTGCCTGGCCTTTTCACCCTCAAAACGCAAGGCCGTTCAACGAATTTCTTCAGCGTGTCATGCGGCTCCATTCTTTGATATTGAATAGGCCGGTGCTATTCCTTGCGGCTGTGAGTCACCTATCCCTGCGAGATATGTATTCTTGTCCTCTCCTGGCTCAGGCTCGTGACTGGCTGTAAAGGTCGGCATGTACTGGATAATGATCTGCGGTGTCTCCTGCGGAGAATCCACGTATGAATATCTGGGCTTGGTCCACTTCGCAACCGAGGTTAAGATGAGCAGGATTGAATGTAAAACACTAGAATAAAACGCGCAATCATCGTTAGTCAAAGCTATTCCTGCCCATTGTCTAAGTCTTCAGCAAGGCCGACTCACTCCCAAATAAAAAAGATCGCAGATACAGCGATACCCCGCCAGACAATATTGAAGTTATAGTCAAATTCAGAGGCTTGATTCACGGTCCAGACGATGACCCTGATCGTCAGGGCAATAGTAGTAGTGAGGAAAATGGCTTCTAAGCCCATATGCCAGCCTGATATTGCTTCTTGGTCGAACTTCTGCCTAAGCCGGAAGAGCCGCCAGCCGTTCCATAGGGCGAGCAAGGGCGCCTATATTCTCATTGCTGTGTCAGCCGCAGTCCTCTTCAACGAGCATATCTCAGGTTAGCCAGCGATTGTGCTTACCCAAGCAAAAGAAAGTACTGCATCTGTATCTATTCGTATGCTAATAACCACACTTGTCACGATCACGCCAATGATGAGGGCAATGCTCAGGGACACCGATATCCATCGTATGACCTTGCTCGAAGCAACGCTTTTCCGCCTCTTTATAGGTCTGTGCCGGCCAGTTGACGGCATCGAGGCAAGTACCGCTGCCCTAATGTCCTCCTCTACCTGTGGAGGAAGTGTGGATTGGCGCATCTGGGAGTTTGAATCTAGTTGGACCGTGTTTAGCGAATGGTGATCTTGATAACGAGAGCGGTCGTCCCGTTCACGTTCGCGATATATATGAGCAGGAAGAGGCTGATTGGGATTGGTTGCTACGAGCGGAATGGGACTTCGGAGTCGGTGTTGCCCATGAATAACAATATGGCCTTGATTTCTTGACGATAAAGGCGTCTGTCTTATGGTCCGTTTTGAGGTTGCCATGGTCGCCACTCCTGTGTATCTCTCGTATGCTAAGCTCGTTGGCAGGGAACCGAAGCCCCCTATGCCGAAAATGATATCAGGCAGCCGTTTAAACAGCGCTGTCAGAGGTGGGAAGCTATATCCGAAGTACAGGCAAATCCTCGAACGGGTCGCATAGGATTCAGAAGCAAGGCGTTGAACTCCGCTCCGGAAGTGACCTCATATTCAGTCCTAGCCGTCGTAGTCTGGTCAACGTCGAGGTTTTGAGAGTGATTGAGTATGCTAACGCGTCATTTGTCGCTTGTTTTGATCTCAATTGTTCTCAATTGTTCAAGCTGAAGTCGTGCCGAAGACCTTTCTCTACCAACGCTATATTTGGTTCTAGTAATCTGCTTCTGATTCGTTGAAAAATTGGAGAGGCTGGCAGACGCCAACTTCACGCGTATGTATACTTATGTATCGCGTAGCCGGGAATCTCATACCAGAATCTAATCTTTATGGGACTACGGTAGTATTGAGAGACGGGTCGGCACTTTGAATACACGAGCCTCTAGGCAGCAGAATTGCTCTGGCTCTAATTCGCTACTGGGACCCTGGTTATCTGGAGAACGGAACCTTGTTGGATCCCCGCAGATACTGTAAGCCAAATTTGGAAATCCTCTACTAGGCAAGCTAGGCTGCTAGGAAACCCATTGACTACTGTAGGACGCGCTTCTATATAATTAGCTTGATGCGAGTGAGTTAGTATACTAGCGTGATCTCAGATGTACGATACGAATTCAAAGCATGTTGTAGCAAATAATGGAACCAATGAGAAAATAGACTATATTGAAAGATCTAACATCCCGTACTTGTGCAGCTCTAGTGCAGCAGCTATGACAAAGAATAAGCGGGTAGTTGTAGATCCTACCCGGGAGTCTTGGGAGTCTATATACATAGTAACGCCTAGGCACATTACACATCGACGTCCTAGATAGAGCTCCAACGAGAATTCTCACCCTAACCAAGGTTTAAGTTCTCAAGAGGGACTTTACAACGCCCCCGAGCGATGAGTGAATAGCGAGGGGGCTCAAATTAGGGGCCGAGTCGTTTATAAGTATTGAACACCATACTAATATTTATTAGAACCTACAAGAAAAGGGTAGCCTAACGAACTCATGTGGTGGGAAGACTCTACATAGTACGGAGTACACCATGGACAAATATACACACTTGTCCCCTGCTATTTCTCGCTTGCCAAGATCTCATTATAGATAGTGAAGTTCCCTTCTACTTCCCGAAACAGACAAATCTTTCATGACCTGAGACGCACTGGATATCAACCAACGTTGATTGATAGGGATAAGAATGAGAGGGGAAGAATATATCAAAACCCATACCACTTGTTGAGGTACTACTTTACGAAAGAATTGGTAGAGCTGAAGTTTTTGCTTTCATCACAGCCCAGAGTCTCTCTACCCGACCATGCTCTGTTCACGCTACGGCCTGGAACTGATTCAATCACAATATCATCCAGCATGACTATAAATCAGAGCACACGCAAATCGTGTCCCTCTATCAAGGTGTTTACTAAACTCTGATAATAACTAGCTTCTTCTAACCGTAAACGTAGGTTTTCTAATACCTCAGAACTAGTTTCTAGTTGAGGGCATAGCCATAGCATCTGATCAGCATCGTCATAATTAGATACCAAGATCTATCAACGCCGAATTCACACTTCGATACTCGAGATATTAGATTGGTTGATGGTGAGATATGATTATCCAGTTAACGTTAATGTCTCGAAATGATTGTTGAGGCGCTGTATTACATGTGCTGTAACGCTGTCGGCTTTACAAAAGTCCTGCTATCCAAGACCCTATGATTTATGCATATAGTTGCCTGCATTGATATTCAATGTAGCAGAGTTTAACAACTTATACTTGTCTTATAGGCTACATTCCATCACGGCCTGTTATTGTAGTGAGTTTCAGGGCCTATGTTACTTGAGATAAATGAGCAGAGCCTCGCTCGCTTTCACAGAGACCGTGGCCTGTCCGCCGCTCACGGTCAGAGTTTCAAAAGCCTCGCTACCACTGATTTTACAGTCCCCATTCGTGAATGTCTGGCCACCGAAAGTCACCTTGCCACCCTGGTCAACTCTAGCGACAGCGCTGTCTCCGACAAGTCTCTTCGCCCTTACAGAACTTCCCACCAGTCCTCGAAGTTCAAAAGACTGGCTCGATCGAGTGCCACTGCCACTATAATAGTCCGAGTTGTACACTAGTACGCGTAACGGAGCGCCTGCGGAGTCGAACGTCACATATGCCGCATAATTTGAACTGCCATCGTCGAGCGCCGTGAGAGACGTAGCACCCGCCATGAAAGCGGTGGCTATATGTGCGCCATAGTATGGGGCCCCCATACTATACCGCCCGAACATACAATACTGGCAATTTCCTACTGTGCCGTGGTGGTAATAAGTACGCGAGATGTTACTGTACGTCGCTCGAACCACGTAGTCCATTGTCCAGAGCGCCGCACCAAAAGTTGGCGAAACACCTGCAGCCCCACCTCCAGACACTTCACATTCTAGTCAGTTTATACCAACAAAGGGAACAGGAATGAGTTAAAATAAGGGTTGAAGGGAGAACATGCCAGAATTTGTCTCTCCAAAGATGTACTGCTTGCCCTCCCTCAGCGCAGCAGCTATGTCTGCATCAAAAACGTGCAGGTTGCTCGAGATCCCGCGATGGCTCATCAGAGATTGTATTGAGCCTCCAGGGTAGTTGTGATGCGCATAATTATGGATGTATTGCTTCACGGTAGCGTTCTCCGTTGCTATCAGCTCGGCCGCACCCCATTTTGGAGGCGAGTCGTTCGAGTTGCCTGCTTGGATAATGCCTTGCTTGTTCATGGCAGACCCTACAGAGACAGCCCAGTTGTTCTGCGAAGCTGCATCTATGGCTGGACTCCAAGAACCGGCAGCTATCGGTTGGCCGTTCGAGGGGTAATCTATTTTGATTGTCAGCTCTCTGCCCCGATCTTGCCGATATATTGATGAGTGGAGCCCGCGGCTCACATTCGGGTTCATTTCCCAACTCAATTGCCAGCAAGTTGTTCATCTCTCTCACCGCGGTCTTAGCAGCTTCAATCGTGTTTTGAATGTTATTCTTTCCTCTATTCAACCCCACGACCACGCTGCCACCATATGTGCCTGCCAATGTCATGAAGCTCGACCCAAATGTCAGACTCGCGGGTGCGTCTGCGGGATTCGAGACAGAGTACACCACATAAGCCGATGTTTTCGCATCATATTGCGCGCGGTCTTGCGTTGTCCCACCAATACGGATGGGCGGCCAAACACCCGTTAAATCTTTCCAATTGGATAGGCATTGTGTTGTAGCCGTTACGTTGGTGAAGTATGACGGGAACGCGAAGAACTCGAATGAGATCCCAACAGGTGCTGGATCGACCGGCGCATACTTATAGGATCCTGTGTGTGCCTGGGATGGGACTGTGAACGTTACGGCCGAAGCCGTAGAAGTTATGCCGACCAGTGCAGCTATTTTGTGTGCCAAATTAGGAGCCATTGCATTTTTGCTCATTGTCAAGATGCGGACTGGCAGTATATATAGTGACGGGCAACTGGTATCGGAGGGTGCATCCTCCGCAGCCTATAATGGCGCCCATCACATTGATTCGAGCGCCAACCACGGAGCAAGCGACCAATCTAATATTGCCATTCTAGAGCCATTTGGAGCGGAGGAACGACTCGTCTTCTGCAAGTCATACGCAGGCTCATTTAGGCTACGGCGTCGCGGCGAGCATTGACTCTTCATAAGGCCTCCTTCTGGGACAGAAGTCTGTGTGTAAGGATGACTACGACTACTTTTCCAGGGCTGCAATGTTACTAAACTACTTACAACTTGCGTCGTGAGTTGCACTTTTACGGGAAGTCATAATTAAGCACCCAATCATTATGTCACTCGTCGCTAATCATCCAATCATATACACACACCCGACTCCACTCACTTGTCGCGATTTCCATTGCTGTGTTGAGAAGCAGCAGTGGTAACGGCTTGTAAATCATCCTATTCACCTCGGCCAACCTTTGAGTTGCATTTTGAGGGCCTTGGGGTGACAAGGGGCCGTAGAACTTACATTATAGACGGATAGTAGAATGAATACATCCAGCAAAAGCAATGAGCGAGGTTGATGATCATGATTCGAGGTCGGAGAAGCTCTGTCTTGTTTGCGCTTTTGCTTGCAACGATTAGTCTAGGTTAGTGAGTAAGTCGGAAGTTTGAGGACAGAGAAACACAGTAGGCATGAGCTAACTGGCTAGTAGTATACTCTCTTCATAACACAATTGAAATCATACCACTCTCATTTCATGATGACATTATCAAAGTAAAAGATGGCGCCGCAGAATTGCAAATGCCTCAGGGGTTGTCTGCCCCCTCATCATCTAATGAGCTCCCAATTTCAACCTTAATACGGATAGTAAGCCCCTCAACACTGCACCCGAGGAAAGCTGGCGATGAAAGCTCCTCAATCCCTTTTTGGCTATTCATATTGTATTTGAAGAAGCAACCGAAAAACTATGAATCGGTCTATTTCGTTACCTCTACGAATCGTACGAGAGAACCTAATCCTGCTAGCGCGCTACTACAGTATAGTTTAGGATCCAGTCAACCTACACATTGGACTAACTCAAGGGAGGATCCCATTTAGTCAACAGAGAGACGGGAGTAATATATTGCTTGTAGTCGCATCTAAAGGACGAGATCACCTAAGCCTATTCGCCTTGGCTCTGCGAGTGGTCGCGCATCGACACGCCGTCATCCAGATATCCAGTTTGATTGTTTATTGACTTACATATTACTTGAGATGACTCGTTCTTTTGTTATCTAGCACTGCGTTAAGAGGAACGTCGGTTTCTGGCCCGGTATGCAAGGAAGTATACATTCTGCCTCCCCTGTACAGAATATTATGGAGTTCAAGTTATGATATATTGGTATCCTTTGTTGATGGCGCATGGCGCGCACGCTTAACTTGGATGACGTTTGATATGATACGAGCTTACCGATTTTTACCTACAGCTTCGTATTGTGAGCGGGCTACCTGTGCTGCCTTGTTTTTCGCTCGACTAGCATAAGATGCTACGATTGGACAAACGTTACTGTACACGCCTGTAATCTAGATTTCAATGATTCTCTGGTCTCGCTTATTTCCATTATGCTGTAGGCGAGTTAGGAAATTGTGATCCAGGAATTTGGGAGATCCGATATCCCCGGTCAGAACTCGGTATTGATTCATTGCGCACCGGGCTAACGAACTGACAGGGGTATCGTAACGCACTACTGTAGGTTAGATGACCCCTAATGCTGCCCGACACCCCGATTATGTCAAGCGTCTGTCAAGTGGGCTCTCTTAGCAGGGTTTAACACGTACAGTAGAAATGTTCTTGAAGATGAGACCGCGACATGTCAGCCTCCTGAATACTGTCCTTCTGTTGCCACGTTGCGCTGGCATCGTGTCCCTCTGTCTTTCACGCCAACGGCGCTGTGGTGACCAATTCGTTGGAGCCGCGAATGGCGACCTACCTCAATAGATTTACAGAATGTCACTCTCTCGAGAGCCGAGTCAAAGGGCTTTAAACTGGGTGAAATGGAATTCAAGCAAAACGCGTCCGAAGTATGCGCCCGACCTTTTCCCTTTTTGAATCAACACCATTCCTATTGGAAACTAATGCGCGGTTCTTGAACCAGTTCCAACAGTTCCAAACGTACCGCCGAGCCCCAGATTGTCCATCTTGGAGGCGCACGCGTGGGAACAGCTTTTGAGGTGTTGGAGCTTCCCGCCCCAGATCGATCAAGGCCAGCGGAACGGCCTTTAACACAATGGGCTTTCAACCCACCGCCCCCAAACCCGCCCGGAATAGGTATTGCCATTGCATGTCCGGATGATAGCCCAAGAGAGTCGCTCAATGCTTCGAATCTCGATAGCGACAGACCCGTAACGCAGTGGTTCCCGGAATTGAAACCAGAAGCGGCGAAAAACAAGAATGAGTCGCAAAGTCTAGGTTTGCGAACGGCCTATCCATATGTGAACACTAGCCTGGAGACTGCTGAAGGGGACCTGCCTTCTCCATTATCGCCAAGCTCATCGAGTAACACGATCCCTAACAGCCCCCCGAGAGACGTGTCGCCGCTATGGTCTCCGGTTTCTTCTCCTACGGATTCGCTGGAGACTAACGCATCTCGACCCTCGCAGTTTCCAAAGAGGTCGACCTCCTTATCCCAATCGTCACGCTACGCACCTCCACGTTTGGCGCAACGAGCTATTGGGAAAGCTGACACGTTGAGAGCAACAGAAGTTCAGCTTCGACGGACTCAATCAAATGCTGAAGTTGCGAGACCAGTGGAACGGAGGATTTCGCCAAAACAGCTTATTTCGAACGATCGAGATGGCCCACAGAAATACGAGGTGCCAGCATATGACCTCAAACCCCAGGAATCTCAGAGGAGTACAAGACTCTCGCCGAAGCCTTTGAAGATACCTCAGGATCCTCAAGTGTTACCACCGCTTACGAGCGCTCCGCCCAATGTGCCGTTGCCACCAATCTCTGCGACGAAACTCGCTGGCCACGGGAAGACGCGTGATCAGTTACACGCAAGAGGACGATCCAGGTCTGGTGACCGCAGTGTTGAGAGAAGCCCGCCCAGGGAGCTCCAAGAGCAGGCAGATGACCAGCAGCCCGGAACGGAGCAGAAGCTGACGCCGAAAGAGAGGTTCTGGCTACATCGGCATTACCGAGGCGAGGCATCGTTTCTGACGGCTTGGGGCCTGGAGATCACAAATGGGGAGGATAGAGAAGAAGGTCGCAGAATTCTGCGTGAACTCATCGAGGGAGAGGCACAGGAAGAGAGAGAAGACCGAGAAAGGCAACGAATGCATCACCGATCTGGATCACAGTCGCGTTCCAGCATAGCTACAACCTCATCTGGTCGTGACGGTGTCGGGTTAGATGTCATTGCAGAGGAAAGACTTAGTCGGGAACTTCACTTCCGCCCGACTGCGGAAAGCCATAGCTCGAGGAATGGAGCCGAGGATAAATTCTGGAGGACTGAAGCTGACACGAGGGACCAGAGGCAAAGAAGTCACTTCAGATCGGAAAAGCATTCGAGGAATGAAAGTACTGACTCAGTGCTTGGGCAATACCTCGACCTGCGCCTGAGTCACAATAATTAGATCGGGGTATTAGAATATGTATAAATATATAACTTGATAGTAATACAATGTAAGATATTCTTGTTGGTACACCGAGAAACTGGAGTTAAACATGCTTGTTGTACGTTCATCTAGGCGTGCTCATATGGCGTCTTACGTTTCTATCTCACCGTATCTTGACTTCTCGTCATTCCAATTAATTGCTATAGGCAAACTGAAAGCCTAAGTTCAAGTCAGTTTCAACTTGTATGAGTGGATATACGATAGTTAAGGCTAGTATTATTTGTCAAATTGCAACAGTTTATATGATACTTATTCTACCTACGTACGAAGTATGCTGTAGGAATTAAGATTCGTGGCTAGCGGAACGGTTTCCGCTCTTGGCTCTTCATGGTCTGCTGATCTCTATTAGACCATCGTAGCTTGGCCATTATCCGCTTATAATTGGGTCATCAGTCATCATCGCGACTTTGCTTGTCTCAAAACAGAAAGTCGACACACCTACTTTCCCATCTCACGCTGCGAGCAAGCATGTGTAAAGAGCGATGGCGTGGGGTACCTCGGCAATGCCTCTCGAATTTTGGAGGCATATTATATAGACTAAGAACTATTACTGGGGCGATACAAGGGAGGGAGACCATTATATCAACTCCGAAGCCCAAGACATATAGGGCTTATAAACATTCGGGAATCATGTAGGCCCATACAATTCCAACCATATCCTTATGTGAGCATGGAACCGGCAAGTGCTAATACGGGCTTCTTCCAGCTCTCTCCACCATTGAAGAATCAGTTCCTTCATGATCCGAGTATAAAACGGGTCTTTAAGTGTAATTAAGCAGAAGTCCCAAGGTATTCTTTGCTAAATTTGCTGAAGCAAATCGATAGTATTCTTACCTGCGAATATCGCTCGAACCGTCACCCCTGAAATTCAAAGCCTAGGGGACGAGGTCTTGCAGCAGCACATTTTCGACTGGGTCACAGATGCCGAGAAAAACCAGCCGTACGTTACGGGCAATGGCAGAAATGCCTTTGGCCAGCCCGTGGATACGAAGTTAGTCGTGACAGAGGGCTGGAGAAAGCTACAAGAGTTTAGTATCCAAAAGGGGTGAGCATATTGCCTTACAACAAATGCTATTAAGAGGTTCGGTAGATTAAGTCGAACAGTTTTGTCAGTCAAGGCTACGAGATAGGACTAAATCAGTACACCCGAATCATTCAATACCTTCGCGAACTCATCTTCGAATCCTCGTCTGCGAACGTGGGTTGCCCAGGCGCGATGTCTGACGGTGCTGCCAAGGTCCTGCAGCATCACTTGCTGAATTCGAAGCTTAGCCCCGAAGAACAGAAGATCTTCCGAAATGCTTACGATCGCCTCGTGTCACGGGATCCTGTCAAGGCTTGGACTAGCGGACAGTGGATGACTGAGCGCATAGGCGGTAGCGACGTGTCACGGTCTGAGACCGTCGCGACGTACTCGCCTCTACCAAACGACGCTTCTCATTGCGACCCCGAAGAGGGCATTCCTCACGGCCCCTGGAGTGTTGACGGATTCAAGTGGTTCTCGAGCGCAACAGACAGTAATATGACGATATTGCTCGCTCAGACTCCGAAAGGACTGTCGGCCTTCTACGCTCCGATGAGGCGGTATAATCCGTCTCTTGTCGTTTCCGCTACGGGCAGTATGGGTGGTATGGAGCTCAACGGCGTCACGATCTCGAGATTGAAGAACAAGATGGGCACAAAGTCACTCCCGACTGCCGAGTTACAACTTCGAGGTATGAGGGGATGGCTAATTGGGAAAGAGGGACATGGGATCAAGGAGATAGCAACTATCTTAACAATCACCCGTATTCGATCCGCGATCAGTGCGCTTGGGTACCTCAGCCGCGGGTTGACGGTTGCCCGAGCATTTGCTGAGGTGCGTGAAGTCGGCGCCGGTCGCGGAAAGCGTATGAGGCTTGTTGACAGTACGCTGCACATGCGCACACTTGCTGATATGGTTGTGGAGCAACATGCCATGATGCTTCTCACGTTCTATAGCAGCTACTTGTTAGGGCTGGAAGAGAATTCTACTACGGCTCTCGCGCCTCCGCCGGCTATCACAGCTATAACACCCCCCTCCGAACTTGTCACGCCGCTTCTACGCGTAATAACCCCGTTGCTAAAAGCATACGTTACCAAACAAGCTATCCCGCTCATATATGCGTGTATGGAATCGCTTGGCGGCGTGGGCTACCTCGAGAACGTCGAGTCTGAATACATGAACGTTGCAAGACTATTTCGAGATGCGTGTGTGCTCAATATCTGGGAGGGTACAACAGATGTTCTAAGCACGGATCTCGTCCGGGCACTCAAACACCCCAAAGAAGGGCCCAATAGTATCAAAGCTCTCAATTTCATCATCTCACATGGGGAAAGAGATATGCAGGGCTCACATGTTACGATGCAATGGGAAGCAGTAAAGACCCAATTAGAGGCAAATACACAAGAAGGTCTATTGCCAGATGCTAGGGGTCTTCTATGGAAACTTGCAGAGATCTTGATGGCTGCTCTCTTCCTAGTGGACGTGAAGAATAGCGATGAGCCGGTGATACAAGAAATGTGTCGACGCTACTTCACTAGCAGGGGTATATTGAAAACGAGTCAGGCTATGAGTACGGGTAAAGATCGACGTACGTTGGAGTTAGACCAAGCCATCGTTTTCGGTGTTGGGCATACGGTCGCAGCGTCAAAACTCTGAGCCGCCACTATAAGATCAGATGTATGAAGCGTCAATCCTAATTGTTCTTGTACCAGTGATAAAAGGCAGGTAATAGCAGCCGAGTCAAAATTTAATTATGTTAAGTTGGTTCCTCGATGTAGCATAGAAAAATTCTTGCAAGACTAACATGCGAACGACTGCATATTGTCCACTTTCGAATGAACATTGTCAGTGATACGATTGATTATCAGTTAATTATTAAACGAAGCTAATGTGCTGTCCTAATCAGAGCTCGGCGGGCTCATTTACGGTATCTACAAATGCTATCAGTAACTCGCTATAAGTTAGGCTGACTTCTCTCTTTTACACTGGCTATTCTTCTTCTTGAATTCTTGCACCCACTGTTTGACAAAGAGGGCTTCCTCTTTCTGAGCACTGGCGACTGGAGCCGGAGGGAGCTCGGCAGTCGTCTCGTTCGGGAAGAGGCCGTTCTCGTCCCAGTGATGGACGGCCCTGTCGATCAGAATATAGGGCTGTTCGGTGGTGGATACGCGTTCGGGGAGCCCGATCGCGTGCACACCGGCTGCACGCCAGGGGTCCCATTGGCCATCGACGAAAGCAAGGCGAGGGTAGCTGAGGCCGAAACCACCATATTTGTTGATGGCGTTAACGTCGGCTTGCTTTGTCAAGTTAAAAGCATCGCGGCAGATAACTGAGGAGTACTCTAGGTCGATAGTCCGTGAGATCAGAGGTAGCTCGCCCTTGGGAACTCCACTCCCAGTCTGGAGAAAACCCCATCTAAACAGACCAGTTAGCATCAATATTTCGATCATGGATAGTTAACTCACTGTGTGCAGTATTGATAGGGCCATAGACGCCATGACTGAGAAATACTGTCTTGGCTGTAGAAGCTCGTATCGTAGGTGCTGAAGCACTCGTCCTGGTCTTGGCTTCTACAGCTTGCGGCATTGGGCGCATAGTAGCCAACATAATTAAGAACGTGGTTTGATAATGCGTTCACTTCACTCCCATAGCCAGCAACTGTAATAAGCTCATTGACCGACTTCCTCAGTGACTCGGTTTTAGGGTACTTGAGCTTGTTCGATGAGACCGTATCGCAATAGTCGAAAAATCCGTTGGAACTTTGTGTTGGATCCCAGTTCAGGCTCTGAAGTCCGTAGATGCCACCATTGATGGCACTTGCAAAGTCCCCATCGTGAGTAACATTAGGGAGTCCAAACACACTCTTCAGCTGACCGACGTACTTGGTACCCTTCTTTCCGATAAGGATTTTGTCGATGATATCGGTAACCTTTCGAGTGTACTCAACACAAGAAGGAGGCCCGTAAACAGCGGCTGCCTCAAAGTATTTGTAGTAGTCCCAGATGGCCTCTGGCACACCCGAAGATGATATAGCTCCCCAGTACTCATCTGGGTACAGCTTCCGCAGAAGCGCGACGAATGCGCCCGCATAGGAACCACCATACGCGATCCACGGTGTCGTCTTAGGACTGAAGTCTACGTTTTCGAGGCCGGCAAATTTGACATTATTCGCGAAGTAGGCAGTGTCGGCAAGAGCTTGATCGGTAGTCAAGAACCGGAGGCTCTCTGTGCTGAGGTCCTTCGTGGGAATGCTTGAACCGTAGTATCGGTGCTCCAGAATAACGCCTACTCCGTTGGTTGCCTTCGCAAGTTGGTAGACAATTCCCTTTTGGAGGAATGGAAGGCGGTCGGCTCCGTCGGTCTCGCCTCCAGCTAGGACGATGACAGGGCCGCCTGGTTTGTAATATTGAGCATCGAACCAATAACGCAGATTAAACTTGTCGTCGGAGTGTGGCTCGTAGAGGGAGTCATTGTGGAAGTGATCAATTGGCGTCGAGAGGTTATACTCGGGGTAGAGTGCCTGGAGGTTAACATCTCGGGCACTCAGCTGATTAGCGCCTCGGATCTGTTCACCGTCATGTGTGAGCTCAATTGACTGTCTATACAGCTACTTGCCAACACGGATAGAAATGTTATCGCCATACCTGTTTCTTGAGTTCGCTGATAGGAAGCGATGATTTCTGAAGCGCTTGAGCTGCCAACGAAAAGGCGCATAAGCCCAGGACCTGACTATATCCAACCATTTTCAAAATATATCTATGGTCAGTATAGATACTATCCTAAAGAACAAGGACAGCTAAGAAGCAAGAGAGAGAGGCACATAGCCAAGCTACTGGGGCCTGAAATGTTATTCAATGTCAGCGAGAGAGGGGCGAGGACTGGGACAGACAATATTACAGCTCGATGAGCAAATCGGACTTCGATCGTATCAGGCAGGTGCAGTTGCTTCTCGTCTAGAACGATAACAGTACGATATTGGTATTGATAGCATTTGCTAGGGATCGTGATCGGCGTCCACATCTGCTGTGGAGCTAGGTTGAAGATGGAAGGTCTACAGGTCTTGGGCTGGGGAAGCTCGATAAAAGCGTGCAGGGACCCTGGCACCCTGCTGCCGAGTAGAAGCCTTACCGTTCTTGGGAGGCTTGGCTCGAGTGGCGTTCGGAAAGGCTTCTACGAATGAAACCTCCCATGATCGGAAAGAAATCAATACTTGCGATTGCAGACTCTCCAAGGGATGAGATGCGTGTTTCGGAAAAGCTTGCCAATGTTAGGCTTTGTCGATAAGTATAATACCTACCAATCTCTATTTTAGTTTAGCCTCCCTGTCTGGCTTCACTGAGTAGACGTCTTCAACTTCCTCTCTATGTACCGGGTTCGTGTGTTTGTCGCTGAAGTTGTTAAGCCAATGTGTTGATTATAGTTGGTTATTTCCATGATTGAGTGAGTGGCTATAGCAACGCCATCGGCCGTCTTGTTGTGCTTTATAACAGCTTAAAAATGTTTACTGTAGTAGTTTCCGGCAAAAGCGGCACTGGTAATTCAGACCAGCCAACTGATAGGTTCCAGATAGGGTCATTGAAGAAGTTACGGCATATATCTGAAGAGTATCCGAGACAATGGACTCTGTCGGAGATATACAGCGGCGCAATTATTATGTCCTCTTATCACCTATTATAAAATGTGACAAGAAGCCGAGAAGCACTATATTAAAGGAGACATCAAAATCAATAGACAGTAAAGCATTACTAAACATATCCCGAGCCTCGTTTTCTGTTGAAGCGGGGGATAGACACGACCGGGTTGCCCGCATAGTCGCGACGGTGTCCGCTTTCCTGCCGGACTTCCGATCCGGCGGACAAGCTCAGCGAGACTAGGCCCGACCTAACTTCGGCAAGAATGGCGGGTGAACGGTTATGATACAACCTAAGTGATATGGCAATACAACCACACTGGCTATGCCAACACATGGCATATCAATGCCACTTAGCTACTGGAAAGTGGAGTAAAGTAAGCCTTGGGCGTCAACGACGATGCGATTAGTCTACCATGGCGGTCTTACCGAATACAACTTTCTTCTGCTTCGTCTTGCCGAACCGGTCAAGCATGAGCGCTGCACCCTGCAACTCTGAATGGTTCGCTGGTATCATGGGGCTGGTTCTGCTGAGTGGTATTCCCAGGCGCACTGACTGCGCCTTGTCGGGCAACAAGATACCCGCCATATGCCGAATGAAAATTGAGATCCAGGCAGACTGCCCCTTTCATGTATGGTTGGGGATGCTGTCGTATGCCTTGGGATTTCAAGTTGGTAGCCTACAGACAATAATAGCCGGGAATAATTCACACACGAAGACAGGTAGAGTCTTGGTGGGTGCGTAATCTGTAGTTGATGTGGCCACCTTGATCGTGCACCTACATGTGGTGTGTAGTCAAGGCAGTCAGCGAAAAAAACATATCTACTTAAAGTTTCTTGTCTCCTGAAGTATACAACCTACCCCCTAATCGCTTATAATTGTACCACACGGTTTATTTGCTTCTAAGAGCGTCTGTATATGCAAACTTTTCAACTCGCTTTATAATTCAACTTGGGGTCTGTGTTGGCTTCTCCAAACCAACCAGTCTACAGCACTTTTGGTTGCCCGTACCAACATTACGCACGCGTTTTCACAGCCAAGCCCTCGGAGATTGTCTCCCATTTCAATACAGCAACAGCAGCGTGTGAGCCCTGGGCACCATAGATCTCTCTCTTCTTGTCAACAAACACTGCAACCTGGTACCACCCTTCTAGGACCACAATGGCGGACGCTCAAGATGTTGAGTTGCAGAGCCTCCTATGCAACGAGGTACAGTTGCTAAGGAAGCTCGAAATATTGGAAAGAAAGGAGCGAATTCAAGAATTAAATTGCCGCATTGAAGAATCCCGACTGCGGACGGAACTGAAAGCGCTAGAGGGAAAAGAGCGGGCTCGTCAACTAGAACGCAGCATTGAAGATGTGCGCATGAGAGATCGGCTCAACCGCAAGCCAGGCATCAGCGATTCTCCTGGTAACCACCATGACGCACCAGCCTCAACCTCTGGGTCTACAATTCCATGCCAAAATCCAGCTGGGAATTCCGTGGGCCAAGATTATCAGATGAAATTGTCGCACAAGGACCCTCCGCATCAACAGAACGTCGAGGAAAACCCATACACCATTGTCGATTCGGAAGTTAGCCCGGATGGGTTACCATCTCAAGATGACATTGCCTATACTTCAACCATACCCCCGTCTCATACTCTGCCCCACGATCTGACGCCAATTCAAACAATGCCCTCTCTTGAGTCCGACAATACTACTCAGCCACCGGCCACTTCGGCAACATGCCTATCCAACGCTGATAATAGCGTGGACGGTCTCCAAGTCCCGGCAGTCTTTAATGCGGAACACTTTCTACAAACACGATACTACAGAGAACTGGATTATTCTACTGACGAAAATAGCGTTGAGCTATTGTTTCCCGATTGGGATCTTGAAGAATTGTACGGCTACGCAGCAACCTTGGATGACAATCCAGAGAACGACACTGAGAAGATGGAGCAACTTAGCCGCTGCCTCTGCTTCATCTTCTCTAAAACTAATGAGGTTGATGACATCAACAAAGCTATCATGAAAGCTGAAGAACTCCTCTTAGTTACGCATGTGGGCAATTCAAGATATGTTCCTCGCCTTAGAAGCTTGATCGTTATGCTGCTAAAGAAGTATGAGAAGACACAATCCCTGGAGGACCTCAATCGAGCTATTCTATGGGCTGAAGAGATGGCCACAGAAACCCCCATACACCACTCCGATCGCGTTGTTAGATTAGGAGAGTTGTTGATGATGAGGAGAGAATTGTTCAGACACACGGGGTCGGAAGAGGACTTCAATAATGGATGGAGTACATACCAGGAGCTAGAGCGCATGCAAGCAGACCTAGCCGCTACCGAGGGTATAATTAAATCTCTTGGAGAGTCCTGTGAAACGAGCGATCCCGACAACATACAAGCAGCTGCCACGAAAGCTAAACAGGCATTAGACGCAAGACCAAGTAATAATGACCCTTCCAGGACGTCCATTCTAATTTGCCTAACCATATATTTTATGGATGCGTATTCTAATACGAGGAACCCGGACTATCTACAAAGGTCCATTCAGACAGCCGAAGAAGCTTTGGAATCGACACATTATATTAATGAGCAAAGATCTCTCATCCTTGCGATTTTAGCTACCTGTCTTATGCGTAGATTTAGGCGAGTCAGGGACGATAGTGATATCCAAAGAGCTATACAACTAATTCAAGAAGCATTAGAACCGGAGTTCAGTGATGATTCTGGTGAGGCGGCCGACGGGCTAGAGAAGCAGGTTGTGGGCGCCAACTCCAACTTTGCTCTGCCCAAGTCCAAGTTAAAAGCTCAACTAGTTTCTTGGCTTCATACGAGATACAATCAAATAGGTGATCCTCTTGACCTAAAAAGAGCAGTCGATATCAGCAAGGAAGCAATGAAGAGCGAGAACCGCGCCTACTCATACGAAGAAGGAATGAATGACCGCGACATAATAGTTACCTTCATTCGACAGACCTATCCTGATAAATATGACAATTTAGATGTCGACCCCGTCAAGTTTTACGAAGCATCGACAACAATTTTTGATTCTGATAACTCAACCAGAATCAATTCACAGGGCTGGCCACCGCACCCAGGACACGAAATGATCTCGCCGACGAATGACTTCCTCCAAAAATTTATAGATGACATCGAGGAGAGCTTAGTATCAAAATCGTATAACGACACGACGAGGTTCAATTTATTATACTCACTTGGCACTTGTCTCTTAACCCGTTATAATACTCTCTCACACAACGAGGACGACGTTGAGCGAGCTTTTGCTCTATTTATAGAGGCAATAGAAGCGCAAGAAGGCGACCCAATATCTCGGATTACTACCACAAAACTAGTTATCCCGTTATTGATCAGAAAAGAGAGGTGGGACGATATTTGCCATATCGCCGAAATTGCCGTAAATGTTCTCACAACTGTCGCCCCCCGCCAACTGCGGACAAATGACCAACAACATATCATAAGACACTCTTTCGGATTGCCTTCAATAGCTGCTTCTGCTGCTCTCCAAGTCGGCAAAGGCGCATCTCATGCCGTGCAAATATTGGAAATGGGTAGAAGCGTTATCACGGGGCTACGGCTCGGAACACGACCTGAGATTACTGAACTTCGTGAGCAGCATCAGGAAATTGCAGACAGATTTGAAGAGGTCAGAGATGAACTGGACTCCGTAAGTTTAAGAGTTTTCGAGCCTACAGCCGATGCCCCCCTAGTTGTGTCGTCAGTCACGAATCGACGCCATAATGCGGCCGCAGAGCTGGACAAAATTATCGACCAGATCCGCCATTTGCCCGGGTTTGAGAACTTCTTACATCCTCCGGAAGTCGAGGAATTGATGACTTCTGCATCTGAAGGGCCTGTAGTCATCATTAACGTTAGTAAATACCGGTGCGACGCCCTCCTTGTCGAGACACAAGGCATCAGATCGATGGCTCTACCGAACCTACACCAAGTCCAGGTTGAAGAGAAAGTCAGGCTCATGAAATCGACGAGCTCTGAGTCGGTAATATCCCTGGGTGCGAGGGACCAAATGTCTAGTATCTTGGAGTGGCTCTGGGACGTGGTAGTTCGCCCCATTCTAGATGAACTTGGGTTTACAGAGCCCCCATCAGGCGATAACTGGCCCCGTGTTTGGTGGATCCCAACTGGCCCGCTGACTCTACTGCCACTTCACGCCGCCGGGCGGTCGTTTCCACAGTCCACAGAGTCAGCACTGGACAGGGTGGTGTCGTCTTACAGCCCTTCTATCAAGGCGCTTCTATATTCCCGCCGTAATGCGCAAAAACGTATGGACTGGGCAACTGGTAAAGCATTGCTTGTCTCGGTGGCTTCAACACCAGGATATCCCGGCCTTGCGTTCGCCGACGAAGAAGTGAATAAGCTTACCGACATACTTCCAAGCTCGGCTCAAAAGGTGATTCTACGCCAGCCGGATAAAAAAGAAGTGTTGGAGAACCTGAAGTCTTGTACGATCTTTCACTTTGCTGGTCATGGTGAATCACATCCATCCGATCCATCGAGCAGCTCCTTGCTTCTCAGGGACGGAGAGAAAGACCCATTAACAGTTGACCATCTCTTTGGGTTAGACCTAAGACGAACCTTTCCCTGGCTAGCATACCTCTCAGCCTGCTCGACGGGCGAGACTCGGGCAGAAGAACTTTATGACGAAGCCATTAGTCTTGTGTCTGCATGCCAGCTTGCAGGTTTCCAAAATGTAGTAGGATCATTGTGGGAAGTATCGGATCGATATTCTGTTGATGCAGCAGAAGAGGTATATCAGGCAATTATGTCTGAGGGTAGTTTCAGTGGCGAGAGTATAGCGTTTGGGGTCCATAAGGCTATAAGGCGCCTCCGGGATACCACTAAACAGCTTGGTGGAGTGCGATCTGGGGAGGAAGTACTCGGAGAAGAAGGTCTTGCGGAGTCAGAAAGGGGAAACAGAGTGGCAAGGCCAATCAATTATAAAGCACCTGAAGAGGAGAAAGATGATCCTCGAATTTGGGCAGCCTATTTCCATGTTGGGCCGTAATGGAGTTGCTGGCGCCGCACTAGAATACTCTTGGATTCCTATTTCATTATATTGTATGTTATGTTATCGGGTATTCCCTTAGGTAGGTAGGTAGGAATCTGAAGCTCTGTGGAGAAACAGCTATTTGAAGTGCTGAGCACGGACCACCTTCCACAGTTAATAAAGCTTTTGATAAAACACTATACGAACAGCTGCCTAGCACTAAACACGACTCGGCCACCCCCCAGAAAAAAATCTTCTGCACTCCCAGCATTGCTCTCGTTCTCTTACCCGTTAATCATGCATATACTGCAAGAAAAATGGGGTTTCTATCTTAGCTTTAATTTAAACAAACTGCGTTGCTCTATACTATGTATCCCATCGTGTGCGTGCGTAGGGTTTTCCTAGCCTCTGTTCTCAGAACCTACGGTTTATTCGCAGGTATACGCGGGGCCCTATGCGTGCGAATACGAAAGTTTAGCGCAGCCCAATCCTCTGGAACATCGGTATGGTCAGTAGACGTGTCGCCCCTTTTCGCACCTCCATGGAGCTTGGCCGATGTATCCATGGCTGGTAGCTCCAACGACACGAACGAAGTTGATTGATACGTAATGAAGATCTTGAAGATGTCGTCACAATGCTGCGGCTTGTCGTCTGGCACTGTCATTGTGATTGATTTTCGCCACACCCCAGTAGTTCCCTGCAAGAATGCTTGGCTTCGGAGACTACCAGCTGGTGAAACCACTTCATAGTCCGCATCAAGAATATTCTCGATCTCCCAGTCGGACCCCATGCAGTACACATGCAATTTGAGAGAACGGCCGCCGTTTGCCTCTTTGTTGCACACTACCAATTCCACTTTGTCGCCATCATTCACGTTAATTATACAATTGTCGTGCGTACATTCTGGATCGAAGGCAGCCAGTGGCGAGCACCCTGGACTAAACTTCTTCCCCGCTGTATTCACGAGCTCTAGGTGGACACTAAACGACTCCTTCAACGAAGCCGACATGGTCAAGTTTCGCCCCAATTGCTCTACAAACTTGAACTTAGCTAGGTGCTCCACGACATCAAGCGCATATTCGACATTCGCTTCCAAGTCATATGGAATGGGTGGCAATGTTAATAGCAGTCTGTTTACCTCGTCTCGAACTTCACAGGGGTCTTCGGCGGATATGACCACATAGAAAGCGAATGCAGTCTGCTGTTCCATGCCCTTTATGAGACAAGCATCAAGTGATCGCCGCCGCCCTAAAGCCGTGGCCCATACCGAATGACTAGGCATGCGGAGGTCGATGTAGACGCGCCCCAATTCCCGTAGGGACAGCTGCGTGAGTCTCGTTGCTGTCAAGTCTAGCGGCTTGGGGGGTTCTACATTACCAAGTACCTCTAGATCCGATGTGAAGGCTCTGGCGTGTGTGACTTTGGCGGTCACTGGAGTTGGATTGAGATTAGACACAATTGTTTCTCCCATGATTGAATGCAGTACAAAATGATCTTCATCGCATATACCATGTGCTTCACCGGCCTCTAATTGAAGGTTTGTACGGACCCCTCTGGTGATGGACAAGGGTACAGCATTCATCAAGTAGTGAGCATCATCGAAGAAGCCAAGTGTCTTATTTCCGTAGAGCATTGGCTTCTGTTTGACTTCCGCTTGCTTTAATGCCGCACACAGGTAGGAGTAGACTTGTTGCTGCTTTCTTCTCAAATGACCGTTTCTCTTGAGAGTTTTGTGCAAAAAATATGACATGGCGCCGTGACGTTTATTTCCGACTGTGATTTCCCTCGCGATCTCAGTTGGTTCGCACGCTGCAAGGATGGCATATCCATCCGGGTTGACAGCCCAGTTGAGACGCATTGATGAGCTGCGATGATTTAGGCCCATGGATTCATCTCTAGAGCTAAGGCAATATCCGGTCACAGGAGGATAAGCAGCGTCGACTGCTGGATTATAGGGTAAGAATCGGACAGAGGGGTCCATCTGGTCTCTGGTGACGCATCCAGATTGACAGCAATCTAGAACGAGCGTCACCTTTAGCTTATTCTCTACCATTCTATGTAGATGAGGGGCCAACTCGGGGCCACGCAGGTACTGGATGTTGGTCTGGTTATCACTGGCAAGAAGAACCAGCGCCAAGCATCCCGTGGAGCCGTGATCTGAGTACATGTTGTCGAACTTGCTATCAGGCATGATAACGGTCCCGTGGCCGGAGAAATGTATGTAGACGAAGCTTCCTTCAGGAGCGCGCGAGGTTATAGTCTGTAAGATGGATATCACATTGCTGTACGTGGGCAGGCTCTCGAGGGTTTCAGCTGGACGGGACGGGTCTAATGCGTCAACACTTGCCGTGAGCACCCAACTGTCGGTGTTTTTTAGAGAATCAACTATATCCCTCTTGATCATTCGGATATCGTTCACGCAGCCTTGAAGGGGGCCCTTTCCGGTGGTCTCATTCATAGGATAAAAATCGAGACCAACCAAGAGTACATAATGCTGCACGATAGAATGTTGATCCGTCATGATTAGAAGCAAACAGCTTTGGTAAATGGGGTAAGTATCGCCAACGATAACAAATACAGCGTGGCATAGAAAGTAGAAGACAAGCAATCTAGTCTTTTCATGATAGATCATGAGCATAGATGGCAGATAAAATACACAGTTTTAGTAAGAATATTGCTGAAGGGAATTCATAACTTACCGCCAAGCCTACATCGCCGCTCGCAACTGCGGTAGAGGCGTCAAAGAGTAGGTGACCACCAATGCTACTTCAACAGGGGCTAGTCGCAGCAAGTATTAGGTCAAATTTGTCTGTCTGTCTACTTTATACAACGCTGAGTTATGGATGGGTCTCAGATGGCTGCTGCAATACGCAAATAGTGGACAGCAGCCGAAGCTGAGGGTACATGAAATTTGAAAATTCATGC
Source organism: Xylaria sp. Z34 (assembly GCA_037356055.1). Classification (NCBI taxonomy): domain Eukaryota; kingdom Fungi; phylum Ascomycota; class Sordariomycetes; order Xylariales; family Xylariaceae; genus Xylaria; species Xylaria sp. Z34. Next base: position 285,171 of record JBAWJW010000016.1, read on the forward strand.
TGGTTAACGCAATGTGCCGATGCTAGGCTGCCTTCAAATCTTTTTCATATACTTCCTCTCCATTGTGAACCTGGGTCGTGCTTTCCGGGAGGCAGAGTGTGTACCGTCCGGGACTGGGTACCGTTGCGATCACAAACACCCCCGTGTCTCTTTTGCTATCTACGAAGCGCACGCGATCTCCTACGCGGAATTTGGGCTCCTATCTAGAAATTAGTCAGAGTTTAACCGATGCGAAGATAAACACACCAGGATTGGCTGATCGACCCATCCCCGACCGTCATCGTCGTGGATGATGATTGTAGGGCTCTCGCTCCTAATGACAATTCGTCAATAACTCTCCCGATTCAGGGGCAATACGTGTACCTCTTCTCACCTATCACGGGACATCTTTCTGTCGCGAAGCTAAGTTTGTAGTATGGGGTTTGCACTTATCGGATTCTTTGCTTTCCATCAAGACGATCGTGGATAGTCTCAAAAGATATTGGAAGAAAAAAGAATACTGCACAGAATAGTATGTGATGTGCCCGCACGATTCCTGGACGCTCCCGTTAGTGTGGCTACTCAATACAAGCCTGCAATATGCATATTACACATGGGCCATAGGAGCCACGCGACAGATCGCTTGTACCTCATATTGGATGATCCGTCATAGCCTGCATGCCTATTGTCCTAGAAACTGCTGGTCTTACATGCATATTGCCACAGCCGCTGCATTGTCCTGCTTTCAGGCTCTGGCTGTACTTGCTTGACCCTTCTCTCAGGCCAGATTCGGGCTGCAAGCCAGTTGTATCTATGCAGGTAGGTATCTCAGAAGAGGCCCAGGTCACATAGACTGGGCTGCGTTAGGCGTGTCTGTTCGTTGGGTCATATTCGCCAAGTCGTGGTATTTAAAAAGCCCCTTACAATCGGAAAGTGGCAGAAGGGAAAGATAGGTTTATACACTTGTTAGATGCGGCTGACTCACTATCGTGTTTATTCACGATTAAATATACGATTCATCATCACCTGACCCAATGGCTGGGCAGGACCTCGAGATAGGCTTGAGTATAACGCAACAGTTGGAGGCAGTGAAGAAGAGTGGGCTCACCAGCTTGCTATAGCACGTCGTAGCATCGCAATGACTAACTATTCTTAGTTGAGGATTACAGGCCTGGATACCCCCAATTTGCTGCTCTCATAGCGGCCAACCCCGACTTCTCAATATTCCGACAATTCCGTAGGCTACGCACGAGAGCGCTCCTATTACAACAAGACAAGATTACAGTGCTTGAAGAGCAACTTGATCACCTTGACCAGGCTGAAGCCTCACCACTATTTCTGGGGCAAAACCGGAGCGATAAGAATCTGACCCGGAGGAATATTATTGATGAAAGCATCAGAGAACTAGCCAATTACGGTAGTTTGCATAGCCACCCATCTCACACGTAAGCTGGCGAGTGGCTATTGTTGACAATGGATAGATTCACTACTACAGGGGGCCCATAAGATACTTGCTATAGATTCTGCCTTGCCACGAGACATACTGAGCCTGCAGCATTGGGTGAATGGGACCGGTTATTTGAGCCGAAAAGAAACAAAGTATCTCGACCACAAGAACGAGCTGATCAGTCTCGCCCCATCTAGCGATAGGGCGGTAAAGCAACTCGAAGACTGGGTGGAAGACTCCTTAGTTCGTCGGTTTAAACCTTTCAAGAAGGTACATCGCGACACACTGCCAGTATGATGCTCAGCTAACCACGGGTCCAGGTCCCCAATCGTAATGGATCTACTAATTCAAACGTATACCTCTATTCCGGGCCTCTCATCAAGCGGACAGCACAGGCGATCATGTTGATTATAATAACGTTTCTTCTCCTTTTGCCAGTCATCCTCTGCTTGATGATCAATGGTATCTGGGGTCGAATATGCGTCATCACGACATCTACGATCATTTACTTGTTTGTCCTTTCTCTGCTGACTAGATCCAAGATGATGGAGTTGATAGTTGCTGGGGCCACGTAAGTACCATCAGACTATCAGGGCAATGCCCAAGACTGGGACAATAGTGTGAAGCTAATCAACACTCAATCCTAGTTTCGCGACTATCCTTACCGTGTTTATCTCGAGCTGAGCCGGGTGGATTTTCTCATCGCTTACGCGAATCGGGAAACGCGCTGCAGCTAGCTTCAACTGCCGGTTTGACTTCGCCAAGACCGTCTTTTATTGGACAAGCTCGACGGGATAGATACTCGACCAGAAATACTTCAGCCCCCATGGACAGAGTTGCCTAGACCGTCAGGATGCATTCGGAGGTAGCACATCAAAGAGGGTTTGCGCTTTGATACGCGATGCTTTTTTCCTAAAAGTGCAGCATTTATGACTGTAGCTTCACAACATGTATCGTGCAATGAGCGGAGGCAGTGAGGCATAGTTGTGACTTCTAACAGACTCACCGATATTTGATGCCAAGTATTTCTTTAATTGCCTGGAGAGGCTGTCAGAGAGGCAGAATCAACCTATCGCCCTAGGATAATAAAGGACATCACACATGACCTAGGTAGTCAACCATCACTGACGAAAACTCAATCAATATGGCGGCCGCAAAGAGTACGCCAGCATCGCTAATGCTGAGACCTAGGGAGAACAGATGGGCTGTTCTGATTGGCGTAGACTACTACATCAGCGGCAAAGCAAGGTCTGGTGTGCAATTTCATAGCCTGCAGGGTTGTTTTGAGGATATTCGCCGAGTTGGTGGTTTCCTGCGCGAACGGTTTCAAGTAAACGAGTCCCGAATAATCCAGCTCACAGCCACAAGACCAGGAGACGATAGCGGGGTGCCGATGGAGGACCCCTCCAAGTGGCCTACATATGAAAACATCGTTCATCAGCTTCGGAAGGTGACGCAACAGGCCGAGAAGAATGATCTAGTCTACATTCATTATTCGGGACATGGGGCTCGTGCTGCAACAATCTTCAATGACCTGAAGGGCGAAAACGCTTTTGACGAGGCGTTAGTGCCCACAGACATTGCCTGTGAAGGGGGGCGCTATATTAGGGACGTGGAGATCGCCTACCTACTAGAAGAGATGGTTAAGAAGGGTCTCATCGTGACAGTCGTGTTTGATTGCTGTCACTCTGGCGGCGCCGATCGTGGCAACCTAGCTCATCACAGCAGTAACAGCCAAGTCCGAGGAATCAGCGACATTGATAGCAACAAGCTTGCGAGCGACGTATCTGCATTCTCGCATAGCGAGCTAAAGGCTGCTGTGAAAGACGCCAAGTCAGCTAATGGGCGAAAAGCCAGCGTTGTCGATCACTGGCTACTTGAGGGGAAAGGCTATACGTTCCTCGCGGCGTGTCAGGCACACGAGACGGCGCTCGAAGACGTCTACGGCGGCAAGCGCCTAGGTCTTTTCACACACGCTTTACTCAGTGTACTCGAGAAGCACCCCAGGCTCACATATCACCGCGTGTGGGAGCTTGTTGTTCCAAAGGTCCATGAAAAAAATGACCGACAGACTGTCGTCTTAGGGGGTGAGGGAAACCGCCTATTCTACAGCGATGACTCGGAGCCGTTCCATACTTCTACTATCACCAAGGTGTCGCTTGAGGGGGTTGTAACTACTGTAAAATTGAATTGCGGCAAAGCGCACGGAATTTCCGTGGGGATGGTGTTTAACGTATGGCCGATTCTCTGCTCGGATTTCAGCGACTCCAAACGGCTTGGGCGGTTGACTGTCACGGCGGTTGACGATGTGACCGCTCAGGCGGTGGTCATCGAAGCTTTGGCTACAGACCAACCAATTAGGGTCGGCTGTCGAGCACTACCACGTACTGCCATGTCGCTTCAGCGACCGGTACGATTTCTTTCTTCGGAGTTTCCAGACGAGCATGGTCTCCGGAAGATGGCCCTGGATGCTGCACGAGAGGCATTACAGGAGCACGGTAGTGCCCTTATTCCCTTAGCAGATAAAGCGAATCATGAGGAAGCTTTCCAAGTGAAGGTGGAAGCCGGAATATACGACATACAAGACAGCAACGGCCAACAGTTACGGTACTATCTACCCCCTTTACCCATTGATTCCCCCCATGCAGCTAGGAAGTTGGTGCATCGCTTGACGCATCTTGCTAGGTACTACAACGTCCTAGAGCTAAGAAACCTTACTGGAGCGTCTCTTATCTCTGTTAATGTGTCAAAAAAGCCGTTGGCCTTCCCTGGCACTGCCAGAATGTCTGCGGAACCGCCTCGTCACTCCCCAACAACGCAAGACTGCAAGGCGGCTTCGGGAGAATGGGTGCTTCTTCGGGTAGAGAATAGTTCGCAATTTGCAGTGAATATCACGGTGTTGGATTTGGAGTCTTCCTGGGAAATTACACAGATATACCCGAACTGTAGTGTATTCGAAACTTTGGAGGTAGGAAAAACTCTGTACCTTCCTTTAAAAGTTCAAGTTCCGGATGGTATTGCACAGCCAGACATAATCGACACTTTGAAAGTTTTCGCCACTTGTGAGGCCACCAGCTTTCAGTGGCTATGTCTCGGCCATATTGATTCAGGGGCACCGATCTGTCCCAAGTCGCCCAGCCGGGGAAACGCGCTTGAAGTTTTCGAGACCGCCGTCGTGGGATGGGGGGACTGGACAAGAAAAGGGAGACCTTCCCCACCGCTCGGCTGGGATGTCCAGCATGCGACTATCAATAGGGAACATGTCTAGGTATATCAAAGGATGAACCGCCGTGCGATAGTAGGTTTGTTTTATGCGATCCCTTTGGGTGCTATTAAAATTAATAAACAGTAAAGCATCGCTGAACATATCCCGAGCCTCGTTTTCTGTTAAAGCGGGAGATAAACACGACCGGGTTACCCGCATAATTGCGACGGTGTCCGCTTTTCCGCCGGACTTCCAATCCGGCGGACAAGCTTAGCGAGACTATAAGTTTTTGGGTTTCTTTACCTTGTAGCCTCGTCGAGGTCTCGACACGTGTCTCCATCCTTTAATTACAGATTACTTGAAGACATCAAATATCGCGAGTTATAAGACAGGAGACGAAATCGCATAGAGGTGAACTGCATTTTTAGCCGTAGTAGTCTACTATTGTAGTTGACTGCATTCGTCAGCAAAAAATCGGTGATTTAAATGGCGCAAGTGATGATAAGACGTTCAAAGTATATATATGTATGCGAGTAAGCTAGATATATATATACGTGAATGTAGTTAGATGTAAAAATGCTCATCCCCAACGGCTAATTGAAGGGGACATTTGTATATGAAGCACATAATCTATCACCTCGCTCGCCGGAGATATTCCAAATCGAATCGTACAACTAGCAATGCCGCGGATACGCTGCGTTCACAAGTAGGCCCGCACATCAAGCAGCTGCGTCTCTTCCCGCAGTTTACAAGTCAATTGGAGTCGCTCGCGGTGGGCTCTCCCATACTGAGTTTTTTTGCCAAAGGTCTCGAGTTCAATGGCTAGGCAAGCCTTCAGCAGCGACTGATGTCCTCGGAAATGATTGCATATTTGATTCATCTTATGTCCTCATAATGCGCTGGTTGTCCCTGACGCTGACATGATCTTTAAAGTTTTTGAAGTAGGTACCTACTATGTAGACAATATGCGCTAAATAAGTCCCTAGGTTAACAGGTATTTGGTAAGTGCCGAGGCGCTAAGTAGAACGGATAAGCGGCTTACGTACCTAAGTAGCGTTTTAGCCAGCGGAACAATCGGGCATATCGCGTCGCTCAATTCAATTCACTCTTGCCTAGATCTTGCTGCTGTACACGGAATGGCCAACTTGGACATCGGACGATAAATCTCGTGGCCCCCCGGTTTCGCGACACGCATTCTTTCCAGGGCTGAGCTGCTCGAGCCCTGGCGCGCGCCGCGTTGAAACTCTCGAATGACGTGCACTTGAAACGACCTCCGTCTCCGTCTCCGTCTCCATACCATGTCGCCGACTCTTTTAAGGAGAGCCACGATGGCTCCGAGCTCTTCTTCTCTGTCCATCTCTACTCTGTTGTTGGTCTCTGTCGCCCTGCCAATGGCTCTCGGACACGATCACGACTCGTCGCAAATCGAGGACGGAGAATCCATTTCCGTCGATCCCATCGTACGTGTAATTGGAAGTGACAGGTAGCATGGGTTCTGACCGTGCTGCAGGACACTACGCTATGGATACACATCTTCATTCAGATGGCCGCCTGGGGCGTCATCTTCCCGCTGGGCATGGTTCTTGGGGTAAGGAAAGAAACCTGCAAGCTCTCCCTTTTCCGAGTTCTATCTCTAATGGTAAGACCTACGTGGAAATAGATAGTAAAGTCCCGCTGGCACGTCCCCCTGCAAGTCTTCGGCACTGCGCTCGCGATACTCGGATATGCCCTTGGCCATATGCATGGAGGCCGCGAATTCCGACATAATAATGTCCACTCGAAATTTGCTACCCCTATATCCATCATGCTATTCGCTCAGGTCATCTTCGGTATATACCTCAAATTGCACATCGAGAGAGGAATCCATGGGAAGATTAGGCGCGTGGTCAAACTGGGACACGGTATTGTTGGTAAAGCGCTGCCCGTGCTTGCCTGGACGCAGATGCTTTTTGGTGGAATTACCGCCCTGGGCTTCTGTCAAGGCGACCATATTGGCCAATGCCTTGCGCATTTCATCATGGGAAGTGCCTTCATCGCCTACGGAATTCTGTTGACTATACTTCTACTTGTTGGACAGTTATGGCTCAAACGTACTGGTCGATCCCAGGAATTTTTCGACAGTGCTGTTATCACCACTTGGGGTGTTATCAATACTTTCACCGAACATCGCTGGGGCACTGCGTGGGTTGAGAATGATTGGCAGCACACTACGATGGGCATAATCTGGTGGTGTGCTGGGCTGGTGGGAATATGGCTTAGCAGGGATAGTAACGGCCGTCCTAAGCGAAATTTCATCCCCGGATTTATCATCTTGATAACAGGCTGGGCTTTTGGCGGCCACCCCCAGCATATGGCAGTCAGTGCCGAAGTTCACAAGATGTACGGATATACCTTGATGGCAGCCGGTGCCACCCGCATAATCGAGGTATCCTTTGTCCTTCGAGACCGTGCTACCTTGTCTGCGGATGGCCGTGAGACCAACAGCTTCCAGTACATCCCTGTTTTTGTGAGTACCCCAGGTTGTTTGTGGTGATTCTATCTAACCCTATTATGATAGCTGCTATATGCCTCCGGCTTCATGTTCATGGGTGCCACAGAGGAGCAAATGAAACTCATCGCGGGCTCCGGAATGGACCATGTCGCCTATATACTCATACTCTTCTCCCTAGCTGCTCTTCTTTTCCTCTTCACCCTGATGCTTATTCATGTCTACGACCGCAACGCGAACCAGAACCTTCCCCAGAAAGAATCGGACGGCCGCCTTGGACCCCGATTGAATGGCAATGTCCCAGTTCGCGATGCGGAAGAATTCGAACTGGAGGGATTGATGAGTGACGATGAAGACGGCAATCCCGTAAAACACGTACAGGGCGATGACGAGAGCCTCGACAGTACCCTTGGAAGAAACAGCAACGGCCTGGCTCATTAAGAGGGCATGCGATTATTGTTGTCAATAGTCGTGGATATAAGATGCGTGACAGCACTCTCATGTGTTTGGTTTACGGGAATAGGGAAGCTAGTGGACTTGATTATCATGGGATGTTTCTTTGGATCCTCAAACCGTTTTGGTAAGCATTTTAGGAGTATGTTATAACATAACGTTGTAACTCTTGGTTATAATTGCATCGTGGATGGCGTTGGGGCAATGGCCGTCGGAAATAAGGGATGCTTCTTAATGTCCAAAGTGTTATCCATGTAGCCAAATGGAGAATTGAAGTGTGTTTTTAGTAAATTCGTTCAGAGACCAGTGCATTAGTGCGACATAGCGCTGGTTCACGAATACAATCTTGCGTATGCCCCAGGTAGTTCGAGCTCATCTGTTATCTCTGTCTTACGGTTCACTCTTGACCGTCTTCATGGAATGTCTTTCAACTTCGTTCGTTCCCTACGTTGATCATATTTACACTTTGAGGATCCATCGCCAAGGCTGATGTCCAACCACCCGAGCCCACCCATCTAGCAATAGGTTCCAATCGCGTGTGACATTCTACGAGGAACATTCCTTACATGTGAAACCATACATATTCTGAAAGTTCGACCTCCCTTGTTGTCCATCGCTTGACATTTTATATCATCCTGAGCTCTATGTCTAGATATGAAAGGCTTCTGATTACTTTTCTGTATTCCATGTCGCAAAGACTGCTTTATCGTGACACGATGAAGATGTAATACCGGCCGTTTTCGCCTTCCCCTCTCGTAGCTCTTCCGAAGTGTCTATGTTAGCCTCACTAGGTCATCGGTCCATTTGAATCACGGTATTCGCCGAATCTCATCTCACAAGCCACATCAGTCCATTGGAGTATATTGTACTACGAAACACGTGAAGAATTTGAGATGAAGAAGGTAGTATGATTCGTAATTTTTAAGATAAGAACGCGCAATCGTAGACATTCTCTCTCCGCCGAAGAGCACAAATCTAGCTACAACCTAAGCACTTGTTATGCTGCGATACAGTACATTGATATTTCAGTGCATAATTTCGCGATCGTCGTGAAACACAGAGATTCAAATCACCACGGCGCATATAAGTGTCTCAGTGCTCGCCCGATATCATGTCAGCTTCCTTTCTATGACTGCTAACTATCGACCCCTCTAATTTGACCGCTGCAAATAGGACAATAACAACGATTATTCAATCATGAAGCTCTTACCATACCTGGTTGCTACAGTCCTAGCCACGGGAGCGATCGCTGTTGTTGGTCCCTTCGCACTTCGCATCACTGGCAAGACGGACTCCAACATTGACGGTGCGTATCTCCTCACTAGTACTAGATGCCCTCCGAATACTAGACATACTGATCACGCTATCAGGTTATGCGTGGGCATGTCACGCAGGCGCAGCTACCGAAGGCCTTTGTCACTCGGCGGGCTCAGGACCTGTTAGTGGTTCCGTGTACGAGTTTTACTATAACTACACGTACAGCGGGAGCAACGAGCTCGGGGGATACATAAGCTATATTCTCACCTATGCCGGCGCCGACGGTAGTCAGGTGAAGGTTCCCTCGTTTGCACACATCTACCCGAGTTGGGCGAGCAATGTGAGCAGGGTTCAAACCCTTTCCCTTCAATGAAAATTCCCATTTTACCGTTAGGTCCAAGAATCCTAAAATGGGATTTGCTGACCTTGGGATCAAAGGTGCATTCGCTGCTCATCCAGCCCGGAATGGAAGAAGGGACGCCTATCTCGCTAAACTTTGACACTGGCTTTTTCTACATGGGTCCGCTATACGACGATACTCATTCGAACGCTACGACGCCTAGCGGCGAGCGCACAGAAAATATCTCAAACTTCCATCTCTGCTTCCAGTGGACTGGATATTATTGGCTTCGCTCTCTTGCCTGGGTGTCGGGATTCGAAGGCGTCACACCCCAGAATCCGTCTTGCAAACCGGTGAACTTGGGTGTTGAGTCCCTGGCCTCGACATAGGTTTGGTTAAAGTACTGAGAAGAGATCGAGCTAGGAGTAAAACAGGAGCGATGTGACGGATCTTAACTAGTAAGTTAATGCGTTTCTAGAGCAATGAAAAGGCAGATAAAAGAAGGAAATAAATAGCCCATGAATCAGACTGATTTCATCATCGTCATGTTTGGGCTAGCTAGCTAGCCATGCGAAGCGATAATTTAGATCCTTCTCCCATCAAACCTGTCAAACTTTTCAATCTTGACTGCGGCACTGGACGCAATGCAATGAACTACTAACTGATCACTGGATGAAACTTTATGTGAAATAAGCTATGTTGAAAGTTGCTAAGCTATATTACTATCGGGAGTATCTAGAAACGATACGTCTGTTGGAGAATCTGTTCGTCCAAGCTAGAGAGGGTGACGCCTCTCTCTTAGTGACATCATCAGGTCTTACACACCATTCATATACACTTCTATAGATAAAAAGATGGATTTTGGAAGGAGGGACTTTGGCTCGGCGCCGAATTATACGCGTTGTAGATGCGGGCGTAGTGGTAGTTGGCCAGTCTGGTTGATTCTGTCAAGTAGACGATTAGTTAAGCACACGGGAACGAAATAAGTGGTAAAAGTTCTATATTAGGATAGAGCTTACAATGAAACTCGTAATATCATTAAAGCTCAAATGCAGCTTAACAAAACTATATTATGATGATCTAAGCGAGCTTAATGTCCTGGGCTCAGTCTACAGTTACCCCAGCTAGAATTAATTTAACAGCATCTCTCACTCTGTCTACTTCCATCTTGGGTTAGCAGCATCTGAATAAGGGGAGTTATATTTGTTACTTTGTGATATGGGAGAACTCCAACCTCAACAAAATACTTTTTGTCACGGAAAGAACGACGCCGTTATTGCTGTGTTGGCAATAATGGTGTATAGGTCTATATCTTCGCGACATTTCTTGCCTTTGTTTTCCAATGTTCATGTGCACATTTGCTTCGACAAGGAAACTCGAATATATGCAAATTCAAAGATACATTAGACATGTACACACCATACCCATACGCATATGAATTCATCACTATAGACTCCTAACGATTAATATTTCTCAGGCAACGTGTTGAGCGGACCCCTAAGTCCCTCAACCCGTCACATTGAAATAGTTAGCCGCAATGGGATTGCTAAGTCCAGCAGCCGTGATGAAATTCGTCACATTAAACCCGAGCCTCTGGTTTTGTAGCATCGTATTCGCCGCGGCGGGTATCTGCCAGTTGGCCGGCTGTTCCCATAGCAAGTTCGTGTAACGATGGGGATGAGGCGGGTTCTCAGCTGGGGGCTGGGGCGCGAACCATGCAACAGGCCCTATGGCCGTAATTATCAGCTCTGAAGGAGCGCCATTTATTGTTGCTAGCTGCACTTACCGTTTGCAGTCGTTGTCAGAGTCGTCACTCCGGCCCCGGATGCGGCACCGGAGGCCTTGAAGTCGCGAAGCACCGTGTGCAAATATGTTGCAGGCTGTCCAGCCCTAGGATTGGCAAAGTTGGTAGATCTATAGCCGACAGAGCTCTGTTAGCTTCGAGTCTCCAATATTACACCAAAGTATATTGGAAAAAGAACGAATCCCTACGCATCAAGATCTATCACAGTAGCGTTAGCGTCATCTCACGAGGACATAATGTGGAATGCGTATGTATCGCCACTCACCAATCAACATCCAGACGTATGTTTGGTTCGCAGTCCCTGAGAGGCCGATAGTAGGCTGTCGAGCGGTTTCCGCCTTTGTCATTGCCTGGCCACCTGTGGCGATATTCTTGGTTCCAAAAGTCACTTCGAGCTTCTCAGTCACTGCCGGAGTAAATCCAGCCGGAGTCTGCGCAGAAGAGACTCCCGCGAAGATCAGTGCTGATACAATGTTTACGGCCTTCATTTTGGTGACTATTTGCAATACAGATTCTCAAGTTGACGGCGAAGCCTTCTTCGGGGGACGAGAACATGGGGCACTCATTCCTTAAATGACATTCCTGGACGCCTATGATAATTGTACGGCGATGCCGAGACTTATGACATCTCTAGCTGGCTTGGAATGTAATATAAAACTAACCAATACAATATAGGAGTGAGGTATTGGCTAAATTGAGGCTTCCTCTTCCGGTGCGGCGTCCTGAATAGCACAGCCAATCTCCCGGCTTGGCTATTCATACAATCCATATCCCAGAGACTATCAATTATATGGAAATGGTGGCGTGCCCGTGATGAATCGAGTTGACATGCTCATTCTCGGCCATTTAATCTACCGATTGTCTGCGTGCGCCTAAGTAGGCCTGATATACATTAGGCCTTTTCTGCTATCTGGATATATGTGCCCAATTTCTAATATTAAAGACTTATCGAATTGTCGAGGAGAGCCTAGCTATAGGAGCGCGACACCGCGCCCTAGTTTGCGTTTGGGATATTGAGCCTATGATAAATGAAATGCATTTTATCATCTAGGTACCCTTCAACCGGGTAAGATAGCGAGAACTACGGCTTCAGCAATCGTAGGAATGGGAATGGCTATATTCAACTAAAGAGATAAAAAGTTGTGCTATTGCGTTATAATCGATATTTTATATTTATTGTTTTTTCCTTTGATAGCATCTCATCATTTTGCTTCACGACTGATTATATATAGAAGTTCTGTCTTTCTCTTCTTTTGTGAAATCGTTCCTATGGAAGTAGCAGGGTACTTTAAACGCTTATTTATGTATTCGATTCTTATTCAATACGATATCCTAGTCTGTCTGTCGTCGGCTGTACAAATGCTAATTGATCTTGCAAACTCATGTCGCCCTTTTATTTTTCTAATTTCATGATTATGTAATGTGACGCGTATTATATAAAGCTCTCTAGAAATCATTCTGAGGCTTATTTACACAAGATAAAACGCCTTGCTAGTTTGGTTTTGTTATAGTACGTATGTAATAGTTGCAGAAACGCCCGACTCGACCATGTTCGACTTCTGATAACGTAGAGTGTTGCAGTCCCAGTCCATTAGTCAATCTACTACCGCGCATCCTTTATCACTCGAAAAAGAGCCTCTTCCGGCATCGCAACTTGGCAACCCCGTTTAACTCTGAACCAAGTATACTACCATAACAAAAGACTTCGTAAATATCGTAAGTTTCGGTCTGTATATGCGATCTAGACATGTGTCCTAGTTTGCTCCCCTATCGTGGCTAAGAGTGTGATAATACCCCTGAATTCATTAAAACTTCTGACTCTAGAAAGGTGAAGCCAAACATTGCCTTTCATGGGCGGGTTCTATGCGAAGGTGAACTTCGCTGTGTAGAAAAACTCTTGAATCTCAGCTCTGGCAGAGATACGAGGCGATGCACTGAGCTAAAATCTTAACATTGCTTAAGCTTTATTAAATCAAACTCAACATATCCGTACGGAAAGCTGCCGACTTGGTGCTTGAAAACAGCTTACTGTATGATTATGATATGGTGTTCATGTACATACGATTCGTACTATCAAGTGGATTGCCGGGTAGGCCCGCACCCCGCGGGAACAAGGGCATCTCTAATTGGAATAGCTCGCTCTTAGCCTCTGTCCGGATCCCGGATCAACAGCGGGAAACTCCAGCTAATGGTTAGGTCACTGCTAACCCTTGCTTGTCTTGGGCGCACCTTCTTTTCTTGGTTCGTGCAAGACAAGGGATATTCATATTCTGGCCCGTATCTTTTATCGGATGTTGTGAATGACGTGCGTGATCCATGGATGTGAGCTGCTTCCGACCGCCGTGCTTTGCGAGTGTCCAACTGCCGAGCTTGCTCCTTCAACCATAAAGCGCAGTCGAGCTGCAGATTGGCCCATCCTGTAAATAAATAAATTATTACCCGTAGCAGCATATTGTGTCACTTAGGGGCGGTGCCACCCAACACATTTTCACTTACCTATGAATCGAAATGAAGATACGGGTGCTGATCAACCTTGTCGCCGGCATAGCTCTAGCTCACCCGGACGTGGGCGGTCCTAGGAAAAGAGGCTCGAATGCAATCCATCCCTTTGTGAAATATAAGAGCCTGTTGGGCGGGGATGCAACTCCCAGCACGACCTCGGCGCCAACACCAACGCGACCGCCGCTGGAATGTTTCCAGGTGGCCGAGCCCGTGCTCACCCCTTCTGGGCTGACGCGCCGTGATGCGAGCCAGATACCCGTGTTTGCGCCGGCCGATCAGAAGCCAATTGAGGCTGTGGTTGATGATGGCAACCAGCCATCGCCGTGTACGGTGGTGCTGATGGAACATACGTTTGCGAATAGCTATGGAGCTCCCTTTGTTGGTATGCGGCGTCGATCGTCTCATGAGATCCGTGCAAGAATTCAAATGCAGCTCTATCCCTCAGCAACTGAGCTGCTGAGTACGGTACCAAGTGACTGGCTCTAAGCTAATCTATGACTTAGGCGAATACACACCCCCTGCTTGCGATTTCGATCATGTAGTCATCAACTTCACAACCAAGGTGAGGGGGCGACAGTATGACCGCACAGGCGTCTTCTACCTCGGCGACAACGAGGTCTGGCGGACGTCGACGGCTGAGCCAACAAGCTACGGCATCCGCTGGGAGTGGCTGAAGGACATGACAGCGTTCCTGTCGCTGTGGAAGCAGCCGCAGACAATCATCTTCGACCTTGAGAACATCGTCGACGACACCTATACGGGGTTGCTCAACACGACGCTGACTGCGACCTTCTTTAAGACGCCCGCTGGAGAGCCAGGGGAGGGCGGCAGCGGCAGCTACCGCCCCGCCGACCTCGTCATCCCCGTCTCGCAACGTCTCAGTGCCGAGGGGAAACCCAGTCAGTTCGTGTATCCGGCGCAGGAGGCCAAGAGCATTGTCGCCGACTTCCCGCGCAACGCGAACCGCGCCGTGGTCACGGTCGACGTCAAGGGACAGGGAAATGAGGAATTCTGGTGGAGTAATGTGCTACAGAGCGCCACGGACGCCTTCGACGATACTTATGGGGGCGCGTATCCAGGGTACTCGCCATTCCGCGAGGTGCAAGTCCTGATCGATGGCCATCTCTCGGGCGTATCGTGGCCGTTCCCGGTCATCTACACGGGCGGTGTGGTCCCCCAGCTGCACCGGCCCATCGTAGGCATCCAGGCCTTCGACATCGCCGAGCACGAGATCGACGTCTCGCCGTTCCTGCCTTTACTATGCGATGGAGGCTCCCACACATTCGAAATCAAGATATTGGGCCTCATAGATGACGGGGCGTCGAGCGCTGAGTTATCGACCACTACGGACGACGAGTGGTACGTCACGGCCAAGATCTTCGTCTGGCTTGACGATGACACTGGCGCAGTTACAACGGGCTCTCTCGGGAACTTATACACGTCTGCCCCGACCATCGCACTCACGCAGCGCCTAACGCAGAATGCAACTGGCGCCAACGAAACACTCGAGTACAACCTTGCTGTGTCACGTAGCCTGGCAGTCAGCTCTTATGTGAAAACACAGAAGACTGAAGGGACAGTAACGTGGTCACAGTCGTTGTCATACTCAAATATCGGCGGCGTGTCCGGCTTCGGTAACAACAACCTCAATACCTTCTCCATCTCTGGCGCGGACGCCGCAACGGGTCCTACTACCAACTACGCGATGAGCTACGCATATCCTCTTTTCGCCAACAGCACAGCGACAGTTTCGCCCGAGGGAAACTTGACACTCTGGGCACAGGTCGATCAAGGGCTGCATGTGGAGGTCCGAGGCGATGCCGTGCTGCCTTCTGGGCTGGAGGGGTTCCTCGCGCTCGGGAAGACAACCACAGCCGAGGGTTCCATACTGCGCACGTGGCGGAACGGCACTGCGAATTACTATCGGCCGGGAGATAACAGCTATAGCACGGGCGCCGGACGAACGCACCAAGTGTTCTCCTTTGGCGGGATTCGTCCCGATGGCGGCGTAGAGGACCTGTATCATCGAGACGTGAGCGCCTTTAATGACACCGTTACCGCCGACAATGTCGAATTTAGTGGAAAGTAAAAGGACGTTGTGCTACGGGTTGGGCGAAAACAAAGCTTAGTACAACATTCTCGACTGATAGTAATGTTAAAATTGTAATATCATAAGGCTCTGAACTGTCGCGATGCGCCCGCGCCTCCTTCGATGTTTAAGGTGATATCATACCTCCTAGTGTGGCACGACTTGCTACACGATTGTCTATCCTTCTGCTGGCTAGTCTCAGTCTACATAGTACATAGCACTGCATTTCACAGTCGAGCATGAGGCACTGATTTGCTCAGGATGCTCCTCGAATCTATATATTGCGTACCCCGATGTGCCCGTGTAGTTGCTTTCGCAAACGTGCCGGGTCCGCGCCTTCGAGTAGTCGCCCTTGTAGTGACCGTCAGCTCGTTGCGGCTCGTCAATGACACTGGCGAGGCAGCAGCAGCAGACCGAAAGCATCTTTACAGGACACGACCTGGGGGTCTCTCTTGGCTCTGCAAGCGGGTTGCTCGCTTTTGTCGCGCTGCTAACGTCGCTTACCCACGTCGTCGGGAAACATGCTGTCGTGCCTGTCCCGGAGCGGGCAATGACCAACGCTGGGAAGATGTGGGATAAATTGATTTCGAATTAGCGCATTGTGAATAATATGATTGAGCGTAAGCTACAGTTGAGTCCTGGTCGAGATTTCGACGTAGTGTACATGTCTATCTATCCTACCGCATACTATACATATAAACAGATTACACACAAGTACCTATGCTGAAGATATGGTATATGGGGACTAGATGCCTTAAAGATGAAGGTTTGTAGCTACAACGAATACAATCCCGTCCCACATTTAGCCCTCGTAGTTCGCCTCTTGCTGGTAGCGAACACACGTACAATTTAAGCACAGCGATCAACTGGGCTTGTATACAATTGCTGCGCTAGCTTGGATAACACTTACAGATCAAGTCACCTTTCATTGGCGTAGATGAGAAACATGATACGCGGCTGGCACTGAGCAATCTAACATCCTATCAGTTGCATATCAACTGCAGGGGAGTGACCATTATAACGAGGAACCATCATGATTGTTGGTGACTGTCAACTGAACTTTTTGAGCTCGCTTGTATGCTCTATTCTAAAAGCCGCTAGACAAAGGGAATACGGGTATAATAGGTTGCTCAAGTTCAAACTGACGCTTTCCGGCCCTTATGTATTGGCGCCCGAGACATCATGAACGTTTAATCGTGGCAGTGGACCGATTAACCCAAACCATGCAACAGTTTAATTTCTTGGGCTTTATGATTTCTCATTTTCAAGGTTGAGCTTGGCCATGTCGCCGGCATTATCAGCAGCGGCATCTTGGCCGGCGGCTGGATAGCGAGTGCCGATTTTCTTGACTTTCTTCTGCTTCTTTTCAGGTGGCGGGTAGGCTAGTAATGTGACCTCCTGCCATTCTTTTGACGCTTTGTAGGCTTCCTGGATGGGTATCATAATGTCATGCAATGCCTTGGTAACAGCGGGTTTCAGTAGTTGTGGTGTGAGCTTCAAGGTAGTAGTTAGCGGCCCGTTTTGGGTGAGATTGGCGTTGATAATATAGCCCTCGAGAAAGTTACTTACCACGTCGTTCTCGTAATCGCTGCGCATCTGGGCAATTGTCGTGTACACAAGCGGCTCTAAGCCATCTCGTTCCCGGAGCACAACAAACTCACGCTTTCCTTTGAGCTCAGCCACCGGAAGAAAGACGTGTTCTACATAAGCGAGTAGGCCGTTGCCTTCAGCAACCCGTGGTGCTGCTTCTGCTTTTTTAATCTGTACCAGTAGTAAGTAGTGATCTATTGGCTTAGTAGTGAAAGTACGTGGACTAGAGAATAGAGAACACAGCCTCTTGAAGGCTACATATTTAGAAATCTAAGAGTGATACCGTACCTTTTTTGACACGACATCCGGTGGGTCAAGAAGATCAATCTTGGAATTCTCATCACTCGAGCTCACTATGCAAATACGAGTCAGCGATAATGATAGTATAGGGCAAACAGCCTTTTGGCAGAATATGCCGGATGAAGTGAGAGTACTTCCAGCCATGTCTGAGCGACACTGGTGTAGGCGTATGTACATATCATATCGCATAGTAACAACAACCTCGCACCATCAGCATTGAGAGAATTATATACTTACTTTTCCCGCCTTGGAGACCAGGAATCATGTCGTTCATAAGATGAGCGCGCTAATGACCGAGTCAGTTTTGGCCTGGAAGATCAGATTCGCAAACAGACCTGTCGGTACCCAAGTTTCGGTAGCCACTCTTTCGCAGCAGTAAACAACTTCCGCTGGTCAAGTCCTATTCCGCATCAGTAGCATATCCCAAACTTATACTTCAGGAGTATGGGTAGATAACGAGGCGCACTTACCACCAAACTGCGCATCTACGTTAAGATATTGCTCGTCCAACACTTGTAGAATCGGGTAGAGTAACCCACTCAAAGGGGTGTTGGCGGATTGTTTCACTATCTCAGCACCGGCCTTCTTCGCATCGTGCTCGGATGTTAATGAGCACATCTTATAAATGTCCATGATGTAATCTGGTGTCTTTTGGTACGAGCTGCCTAGCACAAACTCGACCTTATCGGTTGACACACCGCATGCTTGGAGTAGTGCAGTTATGGCGAACCGGTAATACTTGACACGATGTTCGACGAGTTCGATAGGTGCCTTGAGGTTATCGAGAAAACCGTGAATCTATAGACCGCCACCATTGTCATTAATGTTGTCGCGTCTCACGTCGTTCCGTGACCAGGGTACGTAGAGGATATAAAGGAGCGCATACGTCGGCGAGGAGGATGACCATGTCGCAGCCGGCGGCTAACAATTGAGCGATCTTGACCTGTTTTTGTTTCCAATAGTGAGCTTTACGTGCTCATCTAAGGCCTCATTGGGGAACTGTACGCCAGGGACTAAATATCCAGCATGGGGTCGACCGGTCTATCGCGTTCTCGGGTTAACTATCGGTTGCCCGTCTTTTACACAAGTGTGGCGAAGGCATGGCATACGGTAGCAGTTCCTGTGGTGGAGCAATATCTATTCGTTAGCATGGGATGTGTGTTGCTCGCGAAGCCAACAGAAAACACTAACCCCAGTAGATCCTCGGGTTGCGCCCCTCATTGACGATAGCCTCGATTATTTCCGGATTAAGGAATTCGGCTAGGTTTTCTTTGATGAGGGCAAGCCTTTCGCTTGGATTTGTTGAAGCCATGGCGTGTATCTGTGTGAAAATGTTGATTTGCGCGAAGTCTTAGAATCGTAAGATCGTAGAATCGTAGGAGACTGGCTTGTCTAATATCTTGAAGGTTGAGTCAGATCAAGACCGGACCGGCCAGGGTTTTGGAGGGGCAGATTCTTGGTGGCAAGGGTCTGATAAGGTAAGATAAGCTGACAGAACCCACTTCTAGGCTTGTACTACATAAGGTACCTCTGGATTATGCTTATTAACATCATACCTGGTGAGGTACCTGTCCGTTGACTCTGAATCAATTTTTTAGCCTGATCAAGGACGAGCAAGGACTACAAATGTGAACTTGGTGTTTGTTTTAAAATTTGCTTTATTCTGCCTGTGAGCGTGGCTTTGGGTCGGTCAATGATCCTAGGTTCAACTACCAAGCTAACTGCACCGTGGCTTTCAGACACACCTACCTACGGAAATAGGTTACAGGTTCAAGGTGTGAGAATGAGAGATATAGGTAGGATACATGCAGCTTGTGTACTACGCCGCCCGGGTATGATGTCAAAAAAACCAAGCATCTCATGGCCATGCTACTCTAGCCGCAGCACATAGTTGGCTCCTCGCTGCTCTCGAGATTCTTCATCGGCGAGTTCGTTGTGCCTCCCACGATGACTTTCTGAGTCATCCAGTCGCACACAAACTTGCCGAATCCCGCACCAATGATGATTACGATGATGACATATCCGTTGAACGCCATGGCGAT
Organism: Xylaria sp. Z34; assembly: GCA_037356055.1. Lineage (NCBI taxonomy): Eukaryota > Fungi > Ascomycota > Sordariomycetes > Xylariales > Xylariaceae > Xylaria > Xylaria sp. Z34. The sequence goes on from JBAWJW010000016.1 coordinate 304,667, forward strand.
AAGCATCAGGATATAGGCTATGCCGAAAGCCACAGCATCTGTTATTTATATCAGTGTCAGTCAGCATGAAGGATCAGACCGAATAAGACGAGAGCATCAGAGTATAGCGGCCGAAATAATGGAAATACGACTTACGTATGAAGCTTCGAATTGCTTGCTGTATCGGCGTTGCCCTGAACATGACAATGTGTCTGTCCGTTTTAGATCCCTCTGAACAGCAGTCTTCTTGGGATTTGGCAATAGCGGCCTGCGCATCCATGTGGTGTTGGAATTGACGAAGGATGAATTGATCGTATTCCTTGCCAACTCGCCGGACAAATTCCAGCACGATGACGAGCAGGAACACACCGATGCAGGTTGCTGCCATCGCTCCCTGGGTTTTTATCTGCCATGACTCGGCAAAGAAACACGCGCCGATGGTGTTCCAGTTCCACAACATCTACAGATTAGTGTCAGTGACAACAAGTTGAAGAGTTTTGATGCGAGACTACGAACATGAGTCGAACAGGAGTCGCCATCCATCTCCATGCCACTACCGTGTGACATTTTATTCGTAAGTGCTGTCCAGCACCGAGAAATTCATTCAGATTGTCGACAGTTTTATAACGAGGAAGGTCGCAACTGTCTACATAAGCCCACCTCTTATAATAAGTGTGTCGACCCTCGTGTTTGTGTGTCCTGTCTATCGAATGGCGTGACGAACTCGCGAGCAGAGAGATATAAGAGCAAATAAGAGAAATTTTTGTTTGGATCCAAGACGAGAAAGAACTTAAGACTATTAGCGTGTATGGCCTGACCGCTCGATGAAGCATTGCGAACATACGTACAATAGCCAAGCATAACTTGTGTCCGAAGACCAGGAACTAGGATCACAAACAGCAACCCAACTCCACGGTAACTAACGGCCGCTCTGCTACACTTGAGTTGCATCCAAGACTTTGCCAAGAACCCCATCAGCGTCCGCACCCAAAATAGACTAGAAAACGTGCTCAATCTTTCTCTTTCACGCTCACTGCTTTGTGATTTACTGAGATGTGTCCCGCTATTTGGCCCGCCGAGATATGGATTTCAAGTACTCTATCTGCATAAGTTCTCGGAGCTCTAGCTCGATGGTGGGAAAATTTGCCGTTGACCACCAAGGGTGCCCCGTTATTGATTGCTTGTCTTCGTTTCGGAGAGGTCATTGTGGCATGGTATTATAAGTTCGTGGGTTCTGCAAGCGCACTAGGCAACGGCCTCGATATTGCCGAGCTTCACGCGTCACATTTCTTTTTAGAGTACGTGGTTCGTTCAAAAGTTGACTGCTAGATATATCATGCTCACTCCCTATAAAATGGCATGATCACCCGCAGGTGAACGCAATCTCATGTAGCAGCTCCGTTTCCTGAGCGGTTCTTCTTCGTTCACCTGTCCGCCAACTGCGTAAGCCCAGTGGGTTTTACTTGAGTTTATACTTGTGGAAAATGGCGGGCCATGGAGAGCTCTTAACTTCCCGCCATATTCAGAACGAGAGCGATGCAGATTACTTAGAACCGCATTGGGGCTACGTTTCCAGGGTCCGGCCTTGCACAAACGATGCTGGATCTTGTGAGTACCTCGATCAGGTTTACAACTCCCACGATCTGAGTATGCTCTACTCTGGCATTCTATGGGGTACGATATTGGCAATTGTGTTCGTATGGACGATTGGAAGGAGACTATGGACGCCATCACGAGCTGATGGCCTTGTGCCAGGAAGTATTAGGGCTAGCGAGTCATCAGTAACACGATTAGTGCGATCATTGTCCGCCTATGTGCGAAGCTCATTACTTCCCGATGCAGCTCGACCTCTCTTCGGCAGGACGACCCGGTTCCAGGTGCTACTATTGGCTGTATTGGCAGGATATCTTCTTATATGGAGTTTTGTGGGCATTACATATCAAATCTGGATAACACCTGTCAAGAACAGCCCGGGAGTATACAACACAAGAAGCAGTCTCGGCCCATTCTCTGACCGCATCGGCATTTTGGCCTACGCCTTGACACCGCTATCAATCCTTCTATCAAATAGAGAATCGATCCTCTCCCTACTGATGGGGGTGCCTTATCAGAGCTTCAACTTCCTGCATCGTTGGCTCGGCTACATCATCTTCATACAAGGCTCCGTGCATACCATCGGCTGGACTATTATCGAAGTAAGGCTTTATCAACCGCAGCCATCAACCGCCATTGCATGGATTATTCAGCCCTACATTATATGGGGGGTTGTCGCTATGATCTTACTCATCATGCTCTTCGTGCTGAGCACGCCATGGGCCATTCGCTTGACAGGATACGAGTTTTTTCGAAAAGCCCATTATGTTTTGGCCATGGTCTATATCGGGGCTTGCTGGGCTCACTGGGATAAGCTCAAGTGCTTCCTGCTTCCATCTCTACTGGTCTGGTTGTTGGATCGGGGCATTCGCTTCTTGCGCACGGCGCTCATACACTACCAGTATCTCCCAGATGGATCGATGGGTTTTCGCACAGCTCCGGCATCGCTGACGCATTTCTATGATCCCGATGGAGACATCGTGCGCATGGACTTTACACAAGCTCACGATGCTTGGAAAATTGGCCAGCACTTCTACCTGTGCTTTGCAGAAGGTAGCATTTGGCAGTCACATCCGTTTACGCCGCTGAGTCTGCCCCAAAGGCAGAATGGGTCCGTTACACATTCATACGTCTTCAGGGCCAAGAAGGGCGAAACGAAGAAGATTGCAGATTTAGCCCTGAGGAAGCTAGCCCAGTCCCCCACAGCAACAACACCGGTCTTGTTGACCGGACCCTACGGGGAATCGATTGCCGAAGGGCTGATGCCTGAGGATAACGTGCTATGTGTTGCAGGCGGTACCGGCATCGCCTATGTACTCCCGGTGTTGCTCGACTTGATCCAGAAGCCCGTCGTAAGATATCGCAGGATACAGCTGATCTGGGCTATTCGAAGAAAAGCAGACCTATCCTGGATTGAGCCTGAGATGGCTGTTATCAATAATGCAGCTAAATCCCACGGGGTTGAAGTACACATCTACGTGACACGCGAGGCTAGCAGCGGCGCCATTTCTGTTCAGGGTGAGAAGAATGGAGAAACTATGGATGTGAAGGAAATGTGTGGTTCGCCCTCATGCTCATCGAGAAACGAGGGCCAAACTCCGACGTCATTGGACATACAGAGACTCGGCAGTAATGGATTGAATCACCATCCAGACCTGAAGGTTCTGGTAAGTGAATTTGTAGACAGCACCGTGAGAGGACCAACAAAGGTATTTGCTAGTGGTCCAGGTGGGATGATTAGTGAACTTCGAAGTATCATCGCGTCGTGTAATTCCGGCGCTGAGGTCTGGAAGGGCAACGAACGTTTCGACGTTCGCCTCATTTGTGATGATAGATTAGAGTGGTAACGATTTATGAATTGGAAGATTAATATTTTCTAGCTCAAGGGCTAATACAAAGGCTGATTGAAGCCTAACATCTTGTTTATACAAGAAATTACCTAGCGGTAGTAGGCTTAACCTTCCATGACCAACATACATTGTATGGATAGCCCTTACTGAGATGACTGCATAATCTGCTCAAGTTGGTGCTCGAATGCCATGAAGTCGACCCTTGACATGGCCAAGCCATGTTTCAAGCCTGGTGCAACAAAGCTCTACGGGGAGGATAAGGACCGGCTACAACATTACTAACGATCCAACAGAGCAGAATATAGTTCATTCCGCTTTGCTTTGCCCATTTTTTCCTACCACTCGATTCTGGAAGAAGTGTCGCGGAGGTGTGGAGTAGCGATCATGTATAGGAAGTGAAAAATTGCACCCCCCGAGGCCCCTAGAGATCATCTGGAGTATGGTTAAATGATCTTCAAGTACCGTTTCAGTGCTAATGGTGAGCGGCCGAAAACGTCGTGCCTTGATGAACCACCCTATACATATTTATTTTGATCGGTACCAGCAAGAGGTCTGGTCGTCTAAGCCGAGGGAGTGAGACTCTCACATCGCACGGAGCTAAAACAATTTGTTAGAAAAGAAAACAACACATACGCAAAGAGCGTAACGCAGTAATATGTTATATTGCTAGTGCCTCGATCGCACCTTAGTTAGATTCCACTCTCCTATATGGGAAACTAACCATGTTTGGTTCGAACAACACTATTCATGTATGACGCAGGAGACTTCTCTCAAAATAGTGTATGCACCTCTTTTCCTACAACGAAAAGGAGTCGCATTTCATTTTATCTTCCTAAAAAACACCCTAAAAACAAGCATCTTAGAGCACTAGTGCCCGCTGACTCTGACGTGGTTTTTCTGGGGGGTCTGGTATTAATTTCTCAAGGTTCACTTTCGCTCACACTTAATTTTCGTTGCCATTACGTGTTCGAGATAGGTAAAGCTTTCCAATCATCGAATTTTTTAGGCGCTCATTAGCCCAATTCGTCCTAGATATCTTACATACAAATAGATACATATGTTTCGATATTGCATACAAATATTTAAATGTGCTGGTGGTTGCGGGTGCAGTGGCTACCTGAAGGGCACAGCCAACCGGTATATTGGATTGGGAGGGAGATTTTCGCTCTCTAGAGTGCTGCTTAAATCTAGTTTCAATCCATAATGAATTACCGAGGTTGCAACATAATGTTGCAATTTAGAGGAATTTTTGTCCGTGTCTAAGTGGTTAATTCTCCTGCAAGGTTAAGCGACATTACCGTATTACATCGCTTGAATTATGTAACTCGCCCTCATGGTTTATGACTCGAGTGAGATGCTACGGGAATCTCCTAAAGCATTTATTTTATCCGCGCATGCCTTCGCTTCTGTCTGGCTGCAACATGAACGTCGATTTGCATGCACTGTGAGACAAGAGCTCACTTGCACTGTAGAATCACAAGCTGTCGAGTTGTCCCAGCGGGTCGGACCTCGGCAAGTAGATCTAAGCTAGTGGATGCAGTCTACTAGATCTCCAAGCCCTCTTTGTCCAGTGCCGTGGCACAGCGCATAAGACACGACGTAGCGTGATACTTACATACACGGTTAACGCCGCTAATTAGGTTTAGTTGCGTCGTCCACTGCAACCCATCAAGAGATAATTTGGATCTAGCGTACGGAAGGATGGGTAGATATCCAGGATATCAATGGATATCCCCCAGATTTCCTACACGAACTAGCAGTGCAGTCCTGGTCCCTGGTCTGGGGCCCCAGATTCTTCTTTCCTATCCAGTAAGTCCGCCAAGAGACTAAGTGGCATGATTGTGCTTCTTCCTTGTTTTATCTTAATTATCACCAACTACCTATGTTGGTTAGAAAAAGGCGCCAGTTGGTGCGCATCAGTGAGCAAGCCCTCATCGAATACCTCAATTGTGGTTAGAACTGAGTATTGCCTAGGTCAGCCAGCTATTAGCTTTATGCAAGGTACGCCCGATGATACTACTCTCCTCTTTTAGAATTGAAGTAACAGCCTACCTAGGCTCAGCCCATGTTGTGACCACACAAGTCTCCTCTAGCCCTTGGACTCTCCTATTCGCCACACCTGTGCATATTACACCGATTACGCCGACCAACCGAATTTCACACATTGCACCAATTGGCGTCGACGACTAGACTATGTGTGCCATGATTGAAAATAAGTACGTGATGATAATTCTGGGCTAATCTCGATCTCCTACGTAATGATGGTAAGCTGGATGAGATGATCAGAACCGAGATCAGAAGACGGCCGTGCCATAGTTGGCCATCCCTTTGTACCGTTACAAGAATCGTTGTTGATGTTGTCATAAATCTCAATGCAAAACATGGCTAGGCGAATCAAGGAGCGACATTGCCAACTTTTTACGCGCGAGTAGTCGTGATACCAATTTATCCCCTGGTTCTTTGTACGTAAGATGCCTGCCAATGTGATGCAACACACCTGGTTCAAGTCGGGGCTATGACCTGCATGGGAAGGACTCGGGTGGTAAGGTGGCGGGGCTTGTTCCCGGCCCTTCAATTGAGGTGTCCATGTTGGATTGGTGTGTTGCGTTGGGGGGAGGTACGTGCAGACACGAGAACGGTTGAAGGTGTAACGGGGTCAACAAAGGAGTCGGGCAGGTCTTTGTCGACATAAAAGAGGCAGGAAGGGCCGCGCCTCTCTAAACCCCCCTTCTCTTCAAGCTGTCTCCAACCACGTTCGCTCCATCAGCCAATATCAATTAAGTGCTTCCATACACTCGTTCCAGGAAGTCTGTCTGTATCAATATCGCCGGCTTATTTCGATTTATATCAAAACCAACCAAAGAACGCCGCCAACATGAAGTATACCGTTGCTGCTCTGGCCCTTGCTGCCGCCGTTTCGGCTCAGTCCATCACGGACATTCCCGCATGTGCGCTGCCATGCATTGACGATGCTCGGACCAAGAACACTAATTGTGCTGCCGATGACTACAAGTGCATCTGTAAGTGAACATCACATCGTCACCATCACCATAACAGCAGTTAAGCCACGTATCAACGACTAATGCGTCAACAGGCGACAACATTGACAAGCTTCAAACCGCTGCCACCAGCTGTGTCCTGAGCGCTTGCGGCGCCGATGTTGCCCTCAACCAGGTCCTCCCTGCTGTGTCGAAATTCTGCGCGGCTGTCGAGAGCGGTGGTGGTGCCACTTCGACGTCCAGCTCTACACCTACTTCTGAGCCTACCTCTACTCCTACTGCTCAGCCTACCTCTACGCCTACTTCTGAGCCTACTTCTCAGCAAACATCTGAGTCCACCGCCAATCCCACCTCAGAGCCTACTGGTTACCCGACCGAGCTACCAACCTCCTCCCAATCCACCGTAACCGTGACCTCGCAGAGCTCGTACCCCGGCACTACTCTCGCTCCTACCGGCGGCAACACCACCGCCCCCACCACGTCAGCGACCCAGAGCATCCCTACTGCCGGTGCTGCCGTTGTCGGTTCCATCGGCGGCTTTGCCATGCTAGCTCTCGGTGCCTTGGCCGCCTTCTAAGCGTGCTTGGTCAATGAAGCATCATAGGGGAGGGATAAATGAAGAAATGAAAACATAAGGTCTGGGTCTATGTTGGTAGTTGTATCAAAATCCGCCGTGTATCCTAAGGCGAAATTCGTACTCCCTAATTAATGTAATACGATATCTTCCCGATCTTGACACGCTTGGAGCCCTTCAGTCATGGTGATAAGGTCGATGTCGTATGGGATGATATCAAAAGTGTTTTGTTTCTCTTACGATTCAAGGTTTTGTGTTACTCCATACTGCATCCGCTCGAAATCAACCAGCTGCTGAACCGCTAAAAGATTCCTCTGATTGGAGGATTCCATATTGTAATAGTTGATGAGATGGGTCCGATAATTTCGGGTCACGTGCTGCGTAATCTTCCAGCAAGAGAATATTTGATGTCCCAATACCGACAAATAGGGGACTCAATGCTAGGTTTGTTTCCTGAAAGAAATAGGTGCGATTGGTAACCGGCGTGCATATTACCACCCAGCTTTGCCTTAAATATAGGTACAGTAGTGGTACCAGCTGAGCAAACCATGAACTTCAAGTTTTCACCTTCCAACCCATAGAGCAACAGGTAAACTAGTTCAATTCCAATAAAACATTAGTTAGTCTAAGCCATAAGAAAGTACGCCTATAGAGTGCAGATAATAGACATGCTAATAATTCAATAAGTTGAAGGCTATGTAAACTTGTGCGACTCCCGTTGCTATTCTCAAAGAGAGAATGAACGGCTTCATCATTGGAATCATCGTCGAAAGACAACTCGCTAGAAGGTTGGACGGTATAGTATCTTATCAAATAAATGCTTTTGTTCCAAAATCTCGACCTTATTCATAAAGGGTAGACTTCGAGAAATTATCATACCCTATCCATATTATGTTGTATTTGCACCATCTAGATAGGCAAATAGATGATGATAATAAGGTATTTTCCACGCAGCTGTGAATTGTTCTACACACATTCTGTCCGATTAAGGTCTAGTGGATACAGAGGCTGACGAATTAAGGGTATTTCGCGGCTTTCAAGCTTGCTTTCCCATGTGGGAAGTTCGCGACCTTTAGGGTGAATAAGGTAAAAGAATGGCACCGTAAACACCTACATCTATCACCTTTTCGAATCTTACCGGGGGGCATCTATTCGAAACCCTGATTTCGGACGGAGCTCCCTTTTTCATTTATAATTCAATTTAGTGGTGTAGGGCGTCATTTATTTTTAATGTATTATTGTTATTTTGAAGAGATGATGAGTACTTGGTGGGCCATGATCCCTTACAATAATGTCTCTTTAATTTAGGTTTTATACGGACAATATGTTAGCGAAGAGGGTGGAGGATCTAGGTGAGTGATATTAGATCAGTAACAACTCATAATATAATTGTGGTAGTTCAAACTCAAGAGTGAGCGTTTATTTTATCCGTTTTTATATATTCAAAAGAAAATGAAAAAATGTCTTGTAGAGTTAGAACTGTTGCTAGCAACATAGGCATATGTTTCGTGGAAGGCTAATATCCATCAATATACCTAAACGAGCATTTCGTCTAGGTTAATTTCTTATCTGGAGCCGCTCGCTGAACAAATAGTATTGCGTAGTTTGCTCCCTTGAATGTGTTTCTTGACGACCCGGAAACTATTATTCAATCATGCCATTTATTTTGCTGCTTTGTTTGACAAGGGGACAACGATCTGGGTCCTAACCTTTACATTTACAATGAGCATCCCTTTTGCATTTTCAGTCTTCAGCTTTGGCAAGAAACTGAGCCAGATCTATAAATCTAAGACGCACGTTTGTAGCGATAGAATGTCCCATTCTTCGAAATGTATGAATAGCGCGAAAGGGATTTCGATGTTGCTTTCTACCGCGTGACCCACCCTTCGGTCTTCCATTAACATTTCAATTTCATTATCTTGGTCTGGTGTATTATAATACACGAAAACGCTCGGAGTCAGGTATAGCACGTGACATTATCATATAATGAAAGGGAAAAAATTATCCTCGCGGCGCCATCGATAAATCTAGAAATCGGTCCGAAATACGAAAGAGATCTGTTGTGTTCTAAATGTAGTACAATACATGAAAGGTTGAAAAAGAGCTCCCACAAATACATTTGAATTGGCGAAGGCTTTTTTGAGAATCAATAGTGGGCATTCGGCTTGCTTTTTTTCGCACCCGAGTTAGGCATCGGGAAAGCTGCTGAAGACAATTTCACGTTCTTTCGTAGTACCTCTATATCTAATAACTATGTCTACAAATACGAGTATCCGGAGTTAGTTATAGTTGCTAACAGGAATAGTTTAAATGTACTTAGTGTATTAGCACTACTTGTCGAGACGAACTTTACAATTAACGAATTAAAAAAGTCAGAGTTTGCATTTACAGGTGTGTTTCGTAGCGATTTGAAAGAAGGGTCTTCAACATGAAAATCTCAGCAGTTATTTCCTGCCAGGTAATAGTTGATACCTAAGATCTATTCCGGTATTGTTTACTAAGGAACAAAACAACGGGGCCGATAAATGATTTTTAGTGTTCTTAATCAGTGGTGACTGCTTACTGTCTATCCTTCTAGATCCCCATATGCCAAGGCTCGGCCAAGTCTGGTCATTTCCGATGCTCCTGGCAGGGCGTGATGCGTACGAAAATGATGATAGGTTCGTTCGACTCTCTTTCAGCGACCGGGCTCTCGATATGCACTAGGTGTGCCCTTGAATCGTTAGTTCGGTTGCTATCAATACACATGGTCCTTTATCTGGAAGCAGAGGACGATATCTGATCAGTTGGAGCATGCGCCAAGAGCGCCGCGGCGGTTTCCGTGATCGCCATGCTTATTTAAATATCGTTCATGGTGTCCGAGCCTATGCGAGAGAGGTTGGAAAGCTTACGTTGGGGATTGGCGGGAATCGGGACGAAACCTCCTCCTTCATGGCCAGTCATTGATTGTCAGTCAATTTGAGAGCAGGACCAATCAATCACCATGGTTCACGCAGCGCTCTTATTCCTTGCGGTAGTCACAGCCGGTGTCAGCTTGGCCGAGGACTCGCTGTATAGCAAGCGACCGAACAAACGCTTCATCGATGACGCAGGCAACTACAATATCTCGTTCTACCACATCAACGATGTCCATGCGCATCTCGACCAGTTCTCGTCTTCGGGCACGGATTGCACGAGTCCTGAGAAAGGCTGCTACGGAGGCTACGCGCGCGTCAAGTCGGTGCTGAACGAGACCCGCCCGAGTCATCCCGACAGCCTTCTTCTGAACGTCGGCGACGAGTTCCAGGGCACACTTTTCTATACGTTTTATGGCGGCGAGAAGATCGCCGAGACACTTAATCAGGTGCGCAACTGGACATCTGTGTGCCTATGAGTGGCTGGGATGAGAAGACTCACGGGATTTAGATCGGCTTTGATGCTATGACACTCGGTAACCATGAGTGGGACGGCGGCGACGACAAGTTAGGCGACTTCCTTAAGAACTTGACATTCCCCATCGTGTCGGCCAACGTCATCTCCGATAATGAGAAGTTAAACTGTGAGAAAACACTTGTTCCCCTCGTCCACATATCTCTCGGATGGTGAGGATAGAATAGATGTTAACGCTCAATGCTGAACCCAGCCACGATCAAGCCATACCACATCTTCGAGGACTACGGACTAGCTATTATCGGCGTGACCACAGAGACAGTGCCGAGCATCAGCAGTCCGGGCAAGGGCACCCAGTTCACCGATGTCGCGACAGCGGTGCAGAATTCGATTGACGAGATCAAGCGCACAACGAACATCACCCGGATTGCGGCCATCACGCACATCGGGTACGAGGAGGACAAGAAACTAGCCAAGGCGACAACGGGCCTCCAGCTTATCATGGGCGGGCACTCGCACACGCCGCTGGGCGACTTCGAAGGCGCCGAGGGCCCCTATCCAACCATCGAGACCAACAAGGACGGCGACGAGGTCTTCATCGTCACTGCGTATCGCTGGGGCGAGTACTTGGGCTACATCGATGTCACGTATGATTCTAACGGAAAGATCCTCGCGTATCATGGCGCTCCGATCCATTTGACCAACTCCACGAAACAGGACGAAGACCTCCAGGGCCAAATTAACGCGTGGCGCGTCCCCTTTGAGAAGTTCGCTGCTGAAGAGATCGGCGAGAGCAATATCGTGCTGGACCAGACTACATGTCAGAAAAAGGAATGCGCGCTAGGCGATCTTATTTCTGAGTACGCATGCCCCTTTTTCCCGCCCCCCAGCTAATATTTCATCGCAAACTAATTAGAGTGTGAAAAAGTGCCATCCTTCAGTACCGTCTGGACGGTGGCAGTGACGCCGTCTTCGCGCTCGTGAACGCGGGAGGAATCCGCGCGACCATTGACGAGGGCCCCATCACGCGGGGCGAAGTCCTCACCTCATTCCCCTTCAGCAACGCCGTAGTAGAGGTCGAGTTCGGCGGTGACCAACTCTGGGCTATCTTTGAGGGCATCGTCAGCAGGGTAAACCAGGACAACAAGAAGGAAGTCACCAGCTTCGTGCAGGTTTCAAAAGGCGTCAAAGTTGGCTTCAACCCCACCAACGACGTCGGGAAACGCCTCGTGAGCCTCGAGATCTCCGGCAAAGAAGTCGATAAGAGCGCCAAGTACACTGTCGTCACTATCGACTTCGTTGCTGGCGGCGGGGATAACTTCTTTGGCCCGATTGAGAATCTCGTCGTGCTTGATACTCTTGATGAGGTCCTCGTTGAGTATATCAAGAAGAACACACCCATTGACTTCGAGCTTGATGGCCGTATTGCTATTGTTGGGGAGACAGCCACTAATAGTAATGGTGGCAACGGCAGTGACTCGACTGACACGGATGCTGCAACTACACCCACCACAACGCCAAATGGCGCTACTAACGTGGGGATTGTCTCCGGTATCGTTCTACTTGTTTGGACTGCCTTGTTAGCTGTTGTTGTCATGTAGGTCATGGTCATATCTAGTGCAATGAGGCATGTAGTTCGTACGTAATGACCGGTGTGGATTGTATTCTATAATAATAATTCATGGCACCCGAAACGCGGAACGCTCGGTGCTACGTAGCCATTACTTCTCTAATAGTGCAACTAGTTATTTCCACCTTTCCATTTATTCTCAAGCGGGTGGAAAGAGAAGATGAAACCGAAAGTCTCGAAATAATAACTACTAAGTAAGCTGTGTAAATATAACAATCCTGTAAACTCCCTCTCAGCCCTAGCGGCTACATCCTGCCCGTCTCTCTTCATATTACCTGTTATTGGAATTAAGCAAACACAGGCTAAATATACGAACTGCCACTCGTCATGTCATTTGCATGATATTGAAGCCCTAATCCGACGAATCCCAGACATGCAATGCAGTCTCAGTCCATCGAGTCTGTCTGTGTAACACTAAAACACGGCTTTTGGGCCGTGGTCAACAGCAACAATATCCACACTATCTTCGCCCCCGGCAACATCCGTCAAGCCAAAGCTTCAATGTCGGCTAATCATATTTTATTTAGTTATGACTTCTTCATAAAAATGAGAGCAGAAAAATGGGGGGAGGGGAGAGGGAATCATAAGTAGTCTATGAACACCATAAGCTAGCCTGTATATTTGTCTTTTTCTCTGATGTGGAACGGATTATATCTAGCTATTAGCTAGTAACCGGCGTTTTTATGTAAATCCAGTTGCTTAGAGGCAAGATGACGGTGAAAGAATACAGCCAGCTACTCCGTCCATCATTCCCACCAACTCTTTCCGAAACGCCGATCAAAAAAAAAAAAAAACATCACGACCATATCTCATTCTATTCGTTGAATGGGCAACATGGAGACCATATGTAATCTTTCTTCAGTAGGTAATTACCTCCGAACCAGAAAACGGACTGCTTTGAGCATAATATTAAACAAGAGCCCAAAGGTTCCTGCCATCATGTATATCCTGATGAATTCCCACCAGTGTTGGGTCTTGACCTCTGTCTCGAGGTAATCTTTCGTTCCGGCGCCGTTGGCAGGGAACCTACCCGTGGAGACGTACTGTTCCAGGAGTGCATCTTTCTCGTACCATCGATCGCAGAGCCACTTGTCAAAGTCCTCTTGATTATCGAGGGGTATATCGGCTACGGCGAAGCGACGCCAATAAAAGTTAACTGATTTTGGAGGCCGGCCTTGGAAATACGTGCTGGATAAGGTAAAGTAATCTTCACCGTAATGGCCCCGCCTACAGAACGTCAGCTGATATTAGGATCTATGCCATCTACGTTAGATGGCGCTACTTACGGGATGCCCTCGTATGCTACAGTGCAGTCATAGACGTAGTCCACAGTCCCCTTAAGCTCGGTGAGACAAAAGTACATGCCGGTGCTCCTCGGCAGCATGACGTGCTGGCCGTCTTTGAGACCGCTCTTCTCGGCCCAGTTGGCGGATTTCCTCCTCCCATTGCCTGACAGGTTTGTGCCTTCAGGGAAAAGCAAAAGCCACATAGGGTCAAGGAAATTCTTGCCGTCGGGGCCGGTATGGTGCGTCTTGAGTTTCTGGAGACGATGTGCGAGACGCGGGCGGTCGACAGCCATTTTGCGCGACATGAAGATGAATCCAAGAAACATACACCCGGGGCCGATAACGGGGATCCACCTTAACGATTCCTTCAGGATGATATAGATGTGTCCGTGCATTTGAGGGTTACTCGTGTACCCTACCCACCAAAGATACAACCAGTCCGTGTAGATCTGCCATGGTTATCGCAGTCAGCGAGAAATAGACAGGCTTCCTCGACGAGGTTACGACATCTAAGAGTCGAGTGGGGCTCACCTGATGGTTTGCGATCAAGACCATGCGTTCCGGAAAGTTACACTGGACCCTACCATCTGGGGTTAAGCTTAACTGTTCCGCAGCTGAAGCATCTCCACTGATCCTGATAAGGGTGGGAGCCCACCACTGGGTCATGGTGGTTATCAACAGGCCGAAGCATGCCTTGGTCAGTGACATATATGCATCATAGAGCTCACGGTTGACCAGGTAGAGCGGAGCGCCAAGGATTTGAGAGATGTGTACACTAGGCACCAGTGTCAGATTTGGGAGGTTTCGAATTCGGGTAGCAAGGAGAGAGAAGATGAGGCATACGTGAGGATACCACTCCCGAAATACAAGGAGAAGGTAAAGGCCCGGAGAAGCGACCTGAAGCGACCATATTTCGCCTCACCAGAAGGGTGCCCAATTTTAGGATCGAGGGCGGGATTCGTGGTTTCGGCAGCGACATCGGGCTTGCGAACTTGAGAGGCCGGGCCCGGGCGCTGCCGCAGCGCCGATGTTGTCATGTCAAGAGCGCCGAAAGTAGCAGCAAACAGACTTGCGATCGGGGAGTCGGGAGTCGGTGGGTGAGGGGCACGCGATGATCTCGGACGATAGTGAAGAGGTGTAGCGATGATGTCGAAGGGCGCAAAGACGGTAGATGAGGTAGACAACGGGGGACGTGGTCGCGAAAGAGTAGAAGAGGGATGCTATTGCTGCTAGGGCTATTCGGCGCATAGGTTAGCATGGGATTTGGCGATTTGCGACAGGTCGAGACGAGTCGAGGGAGACTGGATAGCAATTGCCCCACGTCATCCCTAGAGCCACCAAGTAGGTAGGTAAATAGTAACAACACTAACAAGAATACGTACAATAAGGCTGCCTGGTCTACATGGCACATGGAGTGGGGTATGCATATTGATGATTGATGGTGACATGGACGAACCTATGCGCAGATGCGAAACATCATTATCTTTCTTGCCTGATGTTGTATCGGAAGAGCTGGACGAATATGCGGAACGTATAGGCACGTGGGTGCATTTGGAGGGAGGCTAAGCGCAGACGATCATGGCACGAGGTTTGTTCAGGTTGCCAGAACACCTTCAGTTTAGCTATCCAAGATTTCTATAGTCGTCATAATGGATGCGCACGACGAATTGGGTTTAGCGTATTTTCTGCTTTTGTGAATTTCCTATTAGAGCCAATTGAAGTTCATTCCAGCCAGGTTGCGTGCAATCTCCACGGTCTTAACTTATTCAATCCGGCTTCTACATCTTTTACATGCATCTGTTGTTGAATCTGTGTCAGAAACAATTTTTATTAAAATATATGAGAGCTTCGCTCTCTAAGCAGCGTGCTGGTCTCTAAGCGTAGACGAACTAGCACAAGAAGCAGAGCGCTTTGAATTAGTTGACTCTTTCCACGCAATGACACTGTTGTTAATCTACTTCTATCTAGGCTAATCGCCATATGAGATTCGGATGGCTTGGTGAGAATGTAGAAATGAATGACCACAGCTATACTGTGCTTCACTCGGTCCAACGACGCCAACTTCAACAACCAGGTGAAATAATATAACAGAACCAAGGTCGTTGAATCTCGTATTAGACTTTAGTGCCCCGACGGAAATAAGTGACTACAGCTCCTATGCCTCACTAAATCCAACCTACCACACGAACGAGTCCAAGGTTTGGGAATGAAACAGCAAGGTGCGATTGGACCTAAGGACTGGTTAGGTAGTAAGTGATCTATCTTTCGAGATCACTAGTAGTGTATTCAGATGATCTAAAGATTAAGTTCTAGTTGTAAAAGAGAGAAATACTCAGATCCACTTATCCGTGATTCCTACCAACCCAGCAAGCTGTACTTACTTAGCCCCACATGTTCTGCATCTTCAGCTTCACACACCAATCCAGACAGGTCTCTAATTATATAAGCCATTTTCTCAGTTTCCACCGTAGAATTATTTTTCTATGTGTGTGTTGAGCTTCGTAGGGTACCAAATTTAATGGATAACAAGGTATATTTGCAAGGGACAAAAGCAGAAGCCAGCAGGCCGATTAGGTTAATATCCGAGTCTTCTCATTCTTAAGATTATAATTGCAGTCTGAATCTAATTAGATATAGTTTAGATATCGCTGTTCACACCATGAATCGGTATCGGAATAGGTCCTCCTGGGGAATCCTCATTCCTCGCGGTCAGGATTTCAACGCCAGTCTCCGTGACGAGCAACGTATGTTCTGTAATGTTGTTAGCATCGATATATTACCACTCAGATACTTTTCCAACCAACCAAATTGAGCAGTCCTTTGGCCATCGATAGTTACGTTGGTCCAATCATCTGGCCAAAATAGGTCATGGGGCTTCCCCAACGTAAGTATAGGCTCGATTGTGAAGGTTAAACCTGGTTTACAGACGCCAGCAGCCTTGTTCTTGGCGTAATGGGGTATCCAAGGTGGGGGATGAAACTCAGTGTTGATGCCATGGCCACCCCAAGTCGCAATGACTGAGCATTTTCTGGATTTGGCATGCTTCTCAATTACTCTTCCAAACTCTCGTATAGGCGTTCCAGGCTTCACCAGCTTAATCGCCTCATCCAAGCACTCTCGCGCCGTCTCAACAATTCGAACTGAGTCCGGGTCAGCCTTAGCTCGATTCCCGACATAGTACGTCTCGTTCACATCGGCATGGTAGCCCCCGTGGTATAGTGAGATGTCAAGATTAAGTATATCGCCATCAAGAAGGACTCGGTTGTCAGGAATTCCATGACAGACAACTTCGTTGGGGGACGTGCAAAGAGACTTGGGGAAACGATTATAGTTGAGCGGAGACGGATATGCCTAATAAATATAGTCAGAATATATTAACACCATATCGAGGGCTTTGTGTTTACATTCCGTTCTATACAGGCCTTGTGACAAACCTCGTCCAGGTAATCCGTAGTAACGCCGGGGCGAAGCTCTGCGGCGACGATATCTAGTACTTCGCGAGATAATTTGCAAACCTTGCGCATTGCATCCTGGCCTCTAGTGTCCAGGAATAGCCATTTTGTCCCCAGACGCCGCTCAGCAGATGGCACGCCAGTGTCGGCCCAGTCAGGGCGCTTGATAGATTCGGGGACGGAGCGCTTGGGAGAAAGTGGGTAGACAGGTCGGACAGTGCCTGTAAATTGATACGCTGGAAAAGGATTGTAAAACCCTATATTTGAAACAGTCAGTCTCCCAGGCAGATAATAGGGTTTTTTTTTTCCGAGAACGGGACAGTACCAATTCTTGTCTCCGAAATTTCCTGCGCCGTCTTGTGTGAAATTTTGTGTTGTGTCTGTATAAAGCAATCTATTTAGCTGAAGTAGTAGAAGGAAATGAATCATGAATAACAAACCCAGTTCTTCTTGAAGCATTCCTGGGAGCAGAAGAAACTTTCTTTGCCTTGTTTTAGACATGCTGGACATTGTAAACTTCCAGCGTCTTTCCCACAATCTGCACCTAGACACTTCGTCTTTGGCATTGTTTCTGGACCGTAGGTTGCCGTGGCGGTTTCTATGCTACTGAAAGTTGAATCGAAGAATCTGCAACTTGGTAATAAAAAATCAAAGAGTCTTGTTTAAGCTGTTGGTATATACGTTTTATTAGTTAAAGAGGTACTTAGGTACTTACATATTAGTGTATAAGCCAGCCTTAACACGCCCTTCACACTACATGTACCTAAGTACCTAGGCAATTGTGGGTACCCACATGCAACATTGAAGGTAGGTAAGTATACGTATACAGTGTAAGAACGTAGGCTTTGACGAGACGGTGAGCTTGTACACTGTATTGATCACTGATAGGGGCAATAAGTCGTCTTGTTACCTTACTCTTCGACTATCCAGGACAAGCTATGAATGGGTAATTTTCAAGGCCAGGATTGCATCTATCTAAAAGTCCGGTACCAGGCTACCGACATGATTAAAATATTGCTTTGCCAAAAAAAATTGGTAGAGCTCAAGTCCTTGTTTTCATCAGATATCATGTATTTCATATCCCATACGCGGTGAATCGTATATTGAGCTACCCGCAATCCTTGTCGTGTTCTCCCGATCACGATCATAGTAGTGCGGGTGGGATTTGCTTACATAAATCACTTACAAAAGCTACATATTCATTCTGGAGACTCCCAGAGTCTCCCACCATCGAGTCAATTGTTGGATTTATCGTCAATTTTCCTTCAAAAATTACTTGAATATTCATGGCTTTACGTGATCACCCGGTTTACCCTTAAATTTATCGATATTTGCCAGCCTTAGATGCGTAATATGCAGATTACCTCCTTGGCTGAGGTTCACGGGAATTGCAGTCACCCGTGGCTGTTTCAGTACAATAACAATAAGTTAGTACTGGGGGTACCAGCAATGCCGGATATTATCCAGGAACGGTTCATCGCATTGTCTTTGATATTGTATTTGACGGCCCAGTGGGTATTAAAACAATAAAAGTATTGAACATGTAAGTCAATATCAACTGCTACTATTATTTCCCCGGCTCTATCATAACTAACTCTACTTATCCATAGAATAAGTGCTATTGTTCCCAAGCTGGCCCCTATAATTGAGGATCTCGATGGCAGTGACGGGACCGCGTCTAAGATGGTCGACTACTACCCCACTATCAAACCAAAATCTCCCGAGCAAGTCGAACGTATCGCGATTAAGCAGCCTAGCGAGATGCTGTGCACGATTAATCAGTCTATCAATACGCCTCTATGCCACAATCCGGTTGTTGTAGTCGTCGAGACTAAGGTCGAAACTACACCTACTTCAGGCGAACCTCAACTAGCCATATGGACACCGACGTAGCTCAACTGAATGTGCCTGTTGCGCGGCTTAGAAATGAACAGCTTTCTATTAGCACCACCGAATCCTTTGATCCGCGTTCGACCTGATAATTAGTATATGCTAATAGTAAATTACGAGAAGGTTATAAAATCCAAATATTCTAAGTTATAATTGGTTATTTTAAGCGAGCAACGGGTCAGCAACACGCAGAATCTCTTGGATACATACTTTCTGATAAAATGTATCTGGCTCTTATTGGAATTTGCGGAAGAGAAGTTCCACGGTTACTTTGACAATGTTTTCGTGGCCGATGTCCTTATATCACGATGACTACATGTATATAACTGTCGAAGAGACCTATAAAACCCTGTCTCTTAACACCGAATTATTTATGCCGGTTCTAGCTGTCTATGAACGGTGCAACAAAGCACATTTAGCTCCGTGCGATAGTCCTCGGCAGCCTCCAGTGCCCAAAGCTGCAATGGCACCGGGAGTGTGGAATGTGTACGCGAAAGGCTTTTCATCTTTCGTGACGGGACACGGCAAGATAGCATTAACGACAGAAGATCATTTACAAATTTTACTCGAAGCCTAGAGGGCGTCACCGGTCTATTATGATAAAAATGTAAGAAGTATCTTCTCTCCTTGTCGGTGTCGTAGCGGGCAGAGATAATTTACTTTACTCTTCGTAGGAATGAGAAACGTCATTCAAAGGTCGACCGATACGGAACAGTTTAAGTTGATCAAGTGACGATGTTTGCACCAGAAAAGTCGCCTAGCAAGGTGAAAATCAAAGTGTGAGGTTTAGCGACTTGGTGTTGCGTTTCAGGCTTTGGTGTACTCGACAAAACGAGAAAATCATGCATTTAGGAGGAGAAGCAAGATACAAATTACTAGTCATTAGGTTCGCACGGCGACGTTAGTGGCAATGGCGACGCCGCCCTGGGAGCGGTTGCACTAATATAATCTAGATGGTTCCCCAGCTCCAGAACATGAATATTTGCGGGTGGCTAAAGATTTTTATTTTCTAAGAAACTGAGATGTGCCACAGTCCTATCTAACGATTCTAGTTTTGACTTATTGTTATTACACAAGCTGACGTGCTTCGCATATAACCGTTTCTTGATCTACTTAGGTGTTCTATTTCGTTTCTTATCCACCTTAAGCGATAAAAGAAAGTAGTAATATGGTGTATAACAGTAGATTCCAAGTTAGTGTATCACTCGTTTCTTTTATCACTTTGCCACCCTTGGAGAATCATCTCGGAGGAACGAAGACTGTTTCACGTCGGTGACATCATGTAATTAGTCTGCAAGGCGACAATTCGTATATTGACCTACCTGTGCCTAATATTCGTAGGTGCTATTATCGTGTGTGCTCAAGCTGTGGCGGCACTACGAATATAGAAGACTTGATAATGACGAAAACCATAGTCAATAAATACATACCTGTGTACGGTCCACTGACTCGTACCCGACACCCCTGGTTTCCGAGAGTTATTGTGTAGCGTTCTGTAACAAGACGAACATATTCCGAAGCTACAAGTCATATTCGAAGACGAACCTCGGTCCGCTGCCAAGATGAACACCGAATAGTAGCGTTCCAAAAATTCTGTCTTCGAGGTCTAAGCACGAAACCACCAGATGTGCGTTCCCTTCAAGGTAATAAGATCATCATATATCTCATAGCAAAATACCGCCATATAATAGCTATCCTCGGATCTTCCGGGCAGAGGTTGCAGGCCGCGTCTTCGTCTAGATAGCATGTAATGGCCTTCCATAAATTATAGTGCCCAGTATTCAAGGGTCAATCATATATCAAGCGTTGACAGCGATCCATCCCGAGTTTCACTACATTTAGATCGCTGATGCCTAAGTACATTAACCAGCCAACGCAAAATTCTGCCAAACCAGTATCCCACCTTCGGACTAAAGGATGAGGTTACTGCGCATATATGGCCACGTAAACGTAGATTCGGTGGCTCGGTGGCTGTGTAAAGGTGCAAAAAGCTTAGTCGAACGCCCAGAGCCTGGGCACTTCGGCTTTAAGGAACCTTGATCAGCTGGATATGCGACCTCGCTCATGTAGCTGCTGGCTACTGGTGCACACGTATTCAGTCTATACCTGTTTATGATATACCTATCTGCTAAATCAATTGTAGCGACTTGCAAGATTTCCATGTGGTGTAGCGTTGCATCGTTCCCGAATTCTGACACAATCACTGCAGCGTCACCTATTGGGCGCCAAGAAACACATACCAGTCGATTAGCCCTTGGCTGTAGATCACTCTCATTCTCACTGCACATTAGAGCAGCGGCCGGGAGATTGGCAGATTGCCTGGTCGACAGCATAATAGGGACCATAGCGATACTCTCAGTTTGTTTCGTTGGGCTCTTTGGATCGATATTATATTTTCATAAGTGTGATTGAACTCTCAAAGCGTGCTTACCGCACTTTGGCCTTTCATATCACAGATGACTGCGTGGAGCAACGAGCATATATCATTCTCTAGTAGAGCAAAGACCATGACTGTGGCTCAGCATTGCCGGTCAATAGTTAAACGCGGTACTGAGCTACGTTTTATGGCTTGGCTCAGCTAGCTGATGATGGCTGTGTTCATTTCTGGCCCGTAATATGCCATCTGAGAATCTCAAGTATGCAGGAGTCTCATGCGCTGTATCTACTGAATACCCTGGCCGCAACTGCGGATCTACCCGCATCGGTGTACACATGATGACCACGACCGCAATGTGCCAATGCGGTGACTGACATGGCGGACCTAAGGAAGCGAAGTCAACGAAATTACAGAATCACAATGAATATCCCGAATTATTACTGCATAGAGATGATGCAGTTTATGTAAAGTTCATTCTGACTATAAAACGACTGGTTCCCCTATGTCTACTGCACATTTATATCAGTATCAACAACACTAACGTCTTCGGTATTTTCTCAAGACTCTCATCACCTCTCAATTTACACACTCTCAGAAACTTCGCAAGAGACTTCCCAGAATCAAAATGCAGTTCGAAAAGATCCTGGTCCTCCTCGGCATCGCTGCTATCGGTGCTGCCGAGAACAACGTCGAGGCCGACGACGTCCCAAGGGCCTGCTTACCAGCCTGCCAGTTCACCATTGACCTTAGCGCTCGATGTGACGGAGAAACCCGCGACGACGATGGGTACACGCGCTGCGTTTGCGGCGCTGCGAATTCCCAGCAGCGCCTAACCGAATGTGCCAGTTGTGTGAAGGACAACGGACGGTCGGATCCTGACGACAACGATGTCGCCGACCTCATGGACGACTGTGGTTGGGACTTCAACGACGCCGACGTTCCTTGTAAGTAGTTATGAGGCAGCTCATAGAAATTGTTGATATCTCATTCGCGATTTGTTATGCTAAGAATTCATACAGATCCCACCACCACCACAACTGTCACCAACCCATCATCTACAAGCCCCACGGGTGCCGCGACAGTAACCGAAACGCCGAGTAACACGCCAAGTAGTTCTCCAAGTGAGAGTCCGGCTTCGGGCTCAACGACTACGACTACAACCACGGGGTCTCCTGCCTCCACTACAACCCAACCCGGTTCTATGGCTGGTGCCCTAAACGCGAAGGATGTTTTTGGGCCACTTGTCGCCGGGCTAGTTATGGGCTTACCTATCATACTCGGATAGATTTATCTACGTTTAGGTATTGGGTGCAGAAATGGGGAAAACCACGAAGGAGCCTCACTGTTAATAGGAATCGGACACGGGAGGGGTCATCCGATGAGCGAACCTCTTAAGGCCTCCTTTGTTTCTGGTATTTCATGGCCGTTGAGTTTGGATTTCTACATGACGAGATTTAGATGACGAGGCAAAAAGACGCCATTGAAGGCAGTAGGAGACAATAATATAATATCGTTCATTCTCATCCAAGTACTCTAGCAATAAGCGGAACTGCGTTAATGATTGGGTACGCAAGACATATGTCTCTACCCTCTTGGCGAATATACACGAGGCAAAATTCGAGGTAAGTGCATTGTGATGAAGCCAATGCTTGTTGCACCGATAGGACCCCCCTCATTTCTCCCTAATTATAGTAGCACCGCTGCTCACTTCGACGAACGTGATACTACAGATTACGGGTTTCTAGAATCTGTCTTTGTCTTTGATAGGGACGTCCGAGCCAGTTGTTTTCTTGTACTGGTCCCGAATGAAGTCAGAGATCTGTTCATCCTTGGCCTGCTCGGCAGCGCTCTCGTTACTCTGGTCACCCTGACCGAGGACATGTTCCTGAACCCAATCAACACCTATCATATGTTAGTGAATGTTAGTGAAAACCGAGGAATTAGCGAGGGGTATTAATTAAATACGAGAACGACAGACCTTTATCGAGAGCATCCTCGTTCTTCTCACTCTCCTTGCCGCCACCGGCCATGGAGTTTAATTTGTCCATAAACCCGCCCGACTTCTCTTCGTGCTGTTGTGGGGGATTGGATGTAGTATCCTCGGTTTTAGAGTCGCCGCCGACGATCTTATTAACAAAGTCCATGAGGTTGGGTTATGGTAGAGCTGCGTCCAGGCTAATTTACTGGTATTCGTAAGGTTTGATTATACAAGACATGACTTCCGGGCAAAATTGGGCTACCAAACAGTAATTTATATTCATGTGGGGGATTTGGACAAACAACCGGTGATGTCACCTCTAGACCCCCAAGTGGGCGCGGTTTGCTTGGCAGATCACAGAATCAAGGTTAAGACTTGGCTTCACCACATTCGTTTTAGCATGTTTTCTCATTCCCTTTGTCCATGAATGAAATAAGATTTGTACTACGAATTATATCCCTAATGTTCATTAAAATATATGTACAAACGCTCACTTGTCCCACACACGCTAAATAGTCGCTATTTCCGTTCTAGCTCAGTTAGTCTACCAATCCTTCAGCTCTGCTATTACTGTATAATAAATTCCCTCGAAACTGAGCACTTCCGGCAGGCTAACGAAGGCCCCAAATGGGGTCCAGGCATAATAATTAACAGCTGGGTTCAATTTTTGGTCGGTAGGGACACCGTGAAGGTCTCGCTTCAGTAAGATGAATTTACATCCAATAAGACCAATATTGCTGGCGGTTGCGAGAACTTCTCAGTACACTGAATCCTACATACACCAATATTCCATTGCACTTAAGTCATAGCCTATCATGTGTTGTGGGTATTAAATGCTAACTGATGTAAAGTAGCTAATTAGCCCGAGTTGAACTCCAACGCCGGAATTTTGTGTAGAACATGAGTGCCTGATGCTGCCCCGCTAAGATACACATCAAACTGCTATCTTCAAGGCAGAAGTTTGGATTATGAACATAGCATGATAACGCCGATGAACTAGTAAGCTACGAGGGAGTCCGGTACTCAACTTTCGCCAAATGGATAATTAAACTTCAAGAGTCCATTAAGACCACCAACCCAGCCATCATCGTCTTCGCTCGAGGCGCCGTTGGCGGGGGACCGTATGACGCAGGGAACACCGCCAGCCCAGCCGCCGTCGGATGTACGTCCGACCATCTCACCCTCGACTCGAATCTCCATGCCGATAGTTACGCCAGTCTTGCGTTTCCCATCGATGCTTACCTCGAGCTCTCTTCCGCGGTTTTTCTCGCTCAGCTTCAGGACGACCTTAGAGTTCAGAGGCAGGCCTAGGGGTCGGAAGCTGAGGCTTCGGGCACAGATGGGGGTAATGAGGAGCGTCTTGACAAGCGGGTGCATGATGCTACCGCCCGCCGACAGCGAATACGCCGTGGAGCCCGTCGGAGTGCTGACCAAAATTCCATCGGCTACCGCTTCGGTTAGAAAGCGACCGTTAACGAAAACATCGATGATGGCGAGATGAGGGTTGGGTCCTCGATGGATGACAAGTTCGTTGATAGCGTGGAAGGCTTGCGTGATGGGCTCACCCCGCTTGCTTGGTGCTCTGGAAGCTGGTGGCGTTGGGGGGAGGAGCTGTTGGGGCTCGGCGGTGGACGTAGGCATTAACTGGTCGTTGATATTTACGCCATCAGCGTCGTAGACTCCCACCTTGAGTCTGTGTCGGAGAAGGACCTTGCTAGACCGCGTAAGCCCCATAGACTTGCCACGAACATGGCTCCACGCATCATGAAGTTTTCCAACTTCATCGGGAGGGCCGTGAACGGCGGCCTGTGTATGAGGGTCCTGTAGATCGGTCACAGCGACGCGACTACCGCTCATGTAGACCTGACGCCAGGCGCGCTTGTATTCTTCAAACTTCCATTCGCCCAGGAAGCCTAGTGAGCCCATACTAAAGGACAACATCGGAGGGACAGATGAGCGGAGGCTGAAAAGACTGGCAGCGCGTAAGATGGTGCCATCACCGCCCAGTGTAGTGACCAAGTCGATCTTCTCGTGGAACGACGAGGAATCGGCAGTGTAAACGGGGAAAGGGAGAGACTCATGGACCTGGGCGGCGACACGGTGCTCAAACACTAGGTTGACGTTGGGATACTCTTGGTGAATGTGCTTCGCGAACAAGACGGCGGACGACGTGACCTGTGGCGCGTGGAACTTAGGAATGATCAACACGTTTCGTGGCGGCTCGGGCCATTGCAGCGAGAGCAGCGAGGATGTCGGGCTTTCTTTATACTTGGGCTTGACGCGAGGTGGCAGCGCCGAGATATCGAGGATCTCAGGACGACTGGGTGTTGTTGCGAATGATCGTTGTCGTGCGCGAAGCCGCTGACAAACAGAAGTCAAACGAGGCAGCATGGACCAACGCAACATATTTTGAATGATTCGCCGATGGCGGTTGGGAGGCAGATCAAGGATCTGAAAGACGTCGCATTCTCTCGAGCGAGCAAACTCCTCTCGAGAAGCGAGACAGCCTGTCGTTCGAAGGAAAGTTCCGAAGAATGACAAAAGCTAACAGAAGCGAATCGTGAAGTTAACCCATGATCAGCTTGTGCTGATCCACCTCGTTAGTATCAGATGGATTCTATTGCGTCGAGTATCGGTCAGACAAGAAACAACGTCGTGGTTTCGCACCGCATTTCTGAGCGACGAGGCATGCTAAAATCTACATGTACGATGACGCTCTACGCATCCACCCCGCATAGATTAGCCTATTCGATTCCTTGCCTGATTGGGCGTGGGGAAACCACCTATTTCGGCCACCCGTCCACCACCCATACATGCTACAAGTGTACCTACGGTAATGTTGGCACACTTTCGACTA
Source organism: Xylaria sp. Z34 (assembly GCA_037356055.1). Classification (NCBI taxonomy): domain Eukaryota; kingdom Fungi; phylum Ascomycota; class Sordariomycetes; order Xylariales; family Xylariaceae; genus Xylaria; species Xylaria sp. Z34. The sequence continues at coordinate 330,501 of JBAWJW010000016.1, forward strand.
TATACCTGCTACACCTAAATGAGTGGAGGGGATAGATGAGTGACTATACTGCTCGAATTTCAAGTGCCTAGAATCTAGCTAATTAAATATGTAGATGGAAAAGTGAGTGTGTGGGCGATTTTCAAGGAAGACCTACAAATCCGATCAGATATGATTGGAGGGTGGCCGAAATAGTAAGGAAGGGTGGCAGACATAGGTTGCTATGTTATCCCGAGTTTTCGGTAGAAGATGATCCAACTGATGGCGATATCGGTGACTGATTGTTATAAAGACGAAGTGTGTACTGAAATCTCACTGGGATTGAGAGTACTACTTCTTGAAAGTATTTATAATTACGATTTACAGAGTCCAACAACTCAATCGTTTTAAATATTTGCTCTTATTGCCTACTAATCTTGCTTTTTCCATCAGTTGAGGGTTTCTTTTCGTACTCCGTATAATACCTAAAAATGCCCGACTAGAAATACCTCTGCGTTCAACGTCTGCCTATCTCTAGCAACATATGACACCAAGCATTATAAATTATGAACAGCGTCGAAAATAATTAAATCAAGTTCTTTTTCTGTCACTTGTTCTGTTACTTCCGACCAAAGAAGTCAAAGGAGATGAAGGTGTCTCCATATATGATTAGCAAACGCTATACCGAATAAGGTAATTTTAACAGTTCTTGGACAGCTAGGTACTACATGTGAACTCCCAGCTACCTCATGGGTGGTATACTATTACAAAGCTCAACATGGTTATGGCTAAAATCACGACTCGCCAGTAACTAAAGATCCGTTGTCCAATTCTCTATAAATACATGCCAGCTGTTCAGGACAAGATGGAAGGGCTTTCTACTTCTCTTTACTTACACTCAGTATATTCCTTCCTCAGACTTTTCTATCAGTAGCAAAATACATTAAAGCTATACTCCATCACAACCTTCATCACAATCGTCGCCGTCTGTCTTACAAGGTCATCATGGCACAGACAGAGCAAAAGGTCTTCAACATCGGTGTCGTCGGCTACGGGTAAGTCGCCATCTCCTTCACTTAGTTTAAATATCTTACCGTACAACATCAACCTCTCAAAATCCACAAAGCGAAATAATTCCAAAATTTTCCTCGCCTAGTTTGAGACTCACTCACTCATTCGATAAATTAGCTTGTCGGCCAAGATCTTTCAGATTCCCTTCATAACAATTACACCATCCTTCAAGCTTCACTCCATCCTACAACGCAACCCAAAGCCCGAGTCCTCGGCACCCAATGACTACCCCAACCTGCAGCACTTCCAGTCCATGGAGCCCTTCCTCGCGGACTCGGCACTAGATGTGGTAGTGCTTAGCACAACGCCCGAGACACACTTTCCTCTGGCGCAGCAGGCTCTGAACGCAGGCAAGCACGTGTTCATAGAGAAACCTTTGGTGCCAACCTCCGCAGAAGCCTCCGAGCTGGACCGTCTCGCAAAGGAGAAGGGTCTGCTCATCTGCGTGTACCAGAACCGGCGATGGGACAGCGACTTCCGAACAGTGCAGAAGCTGCTTTCCGACGGGACTCTGGGGAGGGTCTACGAGGTCGAGACGCACTTTCAACGATATCGGGCGGTCAAGAAGCCCTCCGAGCTCAGCATGTCGCAGGGCGGGTCGGCGCTGTACGATCTCGGCTCCCACCTCGTGGACCAAGTCTACGTGCTCTTCGGGATGCCGAACAGCGTTTCTGCCAAACTGTACTGCCAGCGCGAGGGCCGCATCTTGAGCCCGCAAGACCAGTCCGTCGAGCCTGATGGCGCTAACCTGCAGCTGACCTACGACTCGGGGCTGGTCGTCGGTGTGCGCATCGGCAGCATAAGCATCGAGAAGCGACAGCCGAGGTTCTGGGTCCGAGGCACGAAGGGGAGCTATCATAAGGAAGGGCTAGACACGCAAGAGGACCAGCTGAAGGCGGGCATGAAGACGAGCGATGCCCAGTTTGGTCGAGATTCGGAGGAATGGCATGGACGACTTGTCACTCTCGCCGAGGACGGCAAGGTGAGCGACAAAGCCTTTCCCAACGTCGAGCCGGCTACCTATGCCAAGATCTACGAGCTCTTTGGGGAGGCTCTGAGAGGAAACGGGCCTGTACCTGTTCCTGTATCGGAGGCTCGCGATGTCTTGCGAATTCTTGAGGCTGCTCGAGAGAGCTCGCTGACCCTTCGTGCGGTCAATTTGTCATGAGGAAATTCCGGCTGCTAAATATTATGTGTCGTGCTGAAATGGCCACGGGTAATTGCAGGTCCTGTGAACCTCAGCCGAGGAAATCTAAAATTTAGGCATCCCAAATTAATAAAATCCACTAGAATCAATTGAGCACTTCGTGATCACGTAAATTCGAAAATATTTAGGTGATGATTTGTAGGAAAGTCAACGATTGAATTCAAAGAAAAAACTAAAAACTAAGTGGTGAGGTCCAAAACTCGGAATCTATCGTAAAATCAGTAGAATAATAAACACTACTACGTCTTTTACTCCTTGACCCCAGACTGCAATTTACGTAAGCCAACCCACTTATACTACTTCAATATGTCAGAAGTAAGCGCAATACGATTAACCAAAACTTAACATGACCAAGACGTAAAGGGATACGATTTCCACATCATAGGATAGTGCAGCCAGACCCATTCAATGTCGGTTGTCCGTCTATCGTCAGCTATAAGGCCGTCAATCCGTCAATCCACTTATTATTTACTCAAGGGCTCAACCGGCGTTTATTAATGCTAAGGTCTGGACTTATTCATATCAAGCAAGCCTAGGGCCCACCACGTCCGACTCGTGAGTTGAGTGGGAGTAAGCTGAGTTCGATTTGTTCTATTGTTCTGGTACTATGTAGTAGTACCTGTGCTATGTTACATCGTGCTCGAGCTGTTAGAGTCGTTACGAGATTATACGTTAATGTTTAAGTGTAGTTATCAGATTGGATTCGTTGATGCCTAGGTTTGCTGTTGTACGGGTCGTCCAGGGATTCTCAGATTTCTGTCAAAACAACGCAAGAATCACGAGCGAAAGAACACTGATCGTTGATCGATGTCCACTGATTAATCAAGTAGAAAGATCCCATCTCCCACAATCGTCATACCGTTCTTGGGTTAGTCGTCATAACTTAGTCAAGATCAGGCCGCACAGATTACATCGACTTTATATCAGTCGCGGTTTGACGGAAACGGAAATGTATATCACGCAGCGAAATCCTGATACGATGTAAAATCGTGAAAACGGTAGAGTCGCATGGCATGAGATCGTTCCGGGTCTATTGACAACTGGATCTCCGTTTCTAGACACACCATTCCACTTTTTCTGCATATTTCGTAATACTACTGTACACTGATCGCACTACAAGTACAGGCCCTCCGGCTCACCTTCCTGTTTAGTGCGGAGCACTCTCTCTCTCGCCGCCCGGAAGTCGGCCATCTGCACCCGCATACGGCGCTCACGCAGGGCCATGAGACCTGCCTCGGAACAGATGGCTTTGATGTCGGCGCCCGACAGGTCGTCCTTCTGACTAATGAATTCGTCGAGGTCCACATCCTCATTGAGGCTCATCTTGCTCGTGTGCAAGTTGAAGATCTTGCGCTTCGTGTTCTGGTCAGGATTCTCGAATAGAATCTTGCGGTCAATACGACCAGGGCGGATCAGTGCAGGGTCAAGGGTCTCGATTTTGTTGGTGGCCATGATGACCTTGACGTCGCCCCGGTCGTCAAATCCGTCAAGCTGGTTGAGCAGTTCCAGCATGGTTCTCTGAACTTCCCGCTCTCCACCGGATGTAGAATCATATCGTTTTGTGCCAATAGCATCAATCTCGTCAATGAATACAATAGAGGGGGCGTTTTCGGCAGCCACCTACGTGATGTGTGGTTAGTCTGACAAGAACGAAAATGATTAGTGATGACAACGTACCTGGAAGAGCTGGCGAACTAGACGAGGGCCGTCGCCCAAGTACTTCTGAATTAGTTCACTGCCCACAATGCGTAAGAAAGTAGCCGAGGTCTGGTTTGCGACTGCCTTGGCTAGCAACGTCTTTCCGGTACCGGGAGCACCATAGAGAATAACGCCTTTAGGTGGTTTGATACCCATCTCCTCGTATAGCTCGGGGTGCAGCAGGGGTAATTCGACAGATTCTCTGACTTCCTGAATCTGGGACTCCAAACCTCCAATATCAGCGTACGACTCGGTGGGTGCCTTATCTAGCTTCATCACGTTGACCGCGGGGTCGGTGTCGTCTGTCAGCACACCGACGATAGAGACGCTCTTATGATGAAGCAGCACAGAGGCGCCGGGTTCCAGCAGGTCTTTGTCGACGAAGCTCATGATGCTGACGTAGTATTCGGGGCCCGTGGTACTCGACACGATGGCGTGGTCGTCGTCGATCATCTCCTCGAGGGTACCGACACCCATGGGGCTGCCGCGCATGTCGTCAACCCGGCCCCGTTCGTCGGCCATGCGGTCGCCAGCCTCCGGGTCGGGGGCCGGGCCGGTATTATCCTTTGCGGCCTTGGCCTTGCGTAGACGCTCCTGGTTCTCAACGAACTCCTCCTCGAGCAGGAGGTGATCGTGGATACGCTGCATGCGAAGCAGACGAAGCTTGCATCGGCTGGTCGGGTAGACGGCGGGGAGCTTGGCGGCGGCAGAGGTGCCGGCAGCCTTTCTCTTCTTGCGGCCGACGCGGGTCGTCGGTCGCGGGGGTGGTTCGTACTTGGGTTTATCCTTCTATTACATTGTAAGTTGGTGACCAAGACGGTAGAGATGGTCATGCTGGGTAACAAACCTTCTTGTCCTGGTCATCTTTGCCATCCCTGTTGGGATTCATCCCTGACTGATTTTGACCCTTGTATAGAACGTTAGCACATGGGCCAAACGTAGCACTGGTACGTTGCGTAGTAGCAAGCTCACCATCTTGACTTGGTATGCTACGAGACCAGTCGCAAGCCGGATGGGTAAGAAGAAACAGGATGCGAAAATCCGACTTCTTTTGATTTGGGTGAATCGAGAGGTTGGAGACGCCGACGAATTGAAATGGCGACGGTGCGCGCTCGATTTTGAAAGCAAGCGGCGAAGAGACGATGTCCGATAGGGAGTTGTTATGTCGTCAACGTTGGTGGATGGGGAGGAAGTGGTTTGGAGCTTATCCGCCAAGGTTACCTACCGCCTCTCAGCTTCCAGACTGTCGTCAGGCGCCAAAAGGGCAACGCGGCCGTCCGGTCCTGCCTTTGAGCCTCCGAAAAGTGGAGCTAAGGGAGCTGCAAGCCTTACTTAAATGTATGTGGGTACCTATTTAGAAGCTTAGCGCCTGTTACCCAGCACGTGTTACCTGCTGTGCCCGTTGTATGTAAGTACCTACTAGGTACCCGAGGTAGGCAAGTTAAACTTTTGATACTCCCAAAATAACTATCGCTGATAACAGATTGGAGAACGATGCTTCATTTCTGCACCTCCATCATAAACCACCCCCTGTGATCTCATCACAAATCACACCCTCCGTCTCCCGACAGTCCTCTGCGTCTGGCCTCCGCTGTTTACACCTAGGTTCCGCAGACTATTCGAGCTTATCATTTTCGCCAGCCAAGAAAAAGCTGGCTTTTGTTTGCGCTATATCTCGTCTCTCGCCACATCTCCAAAATGCAGGCCTTCCGTCACATGCGACCGGCTGCGTTGCGCCAGCTCTCCAAACGCACCTACACCTCATCCGCCTACGCCCAGACAATCGAGAACCTGCGCATCAACAGTGAAACGAAAGTCCTATTCCAGGGTTTCACCGGAAAGCAGGGGACGTGAGTTCGCCCCATGGCCACGAGGTTCCCTCCGCGCGCATAGGTCGAGCATACGTGCTGATGAGCAGCTTTCCCGCAGTTTCCACGCCGAACAAGCGATCGCATATGGTAAATGCTACCTGCTACACTCCCCGAAATAGCTGGGACGATACTGCCTACTGCCCCCCTTCGGATCGGGTCTGACATGCGCTTGCGACAGGTACCAAGGTCGTCGGAGGCACAAACCCCAAGAAGGCTGGCCAGGAGCACCTCGGCCTCCCCGTCTTCGGCAATGTGACCGAGGCCGTCAAGGAAACCGGCGCCACCGCCACCGCCATCTTCGTACCGTAAGTCTTCACTCTTCTCGAGTATGCGAGGCACAGGTTGCTGATCGAAACCAACAGCCCGCCGCTAGCCGCCGCCGGTATCGAGGAAGCCATCTCGGCTGAGATCCCCCTGGTTGTGTGCATTACCGAGGGTATTCCTCAGCATGGTGCGTCACATCCCGTCTCGATCTCTCTCGCCTCGGTCGCTAGAGTTATGCTGACATATGCTCAGACATGGTTCGCATCACCGATATGCTCAAGACCCAGTCCAAGACACGTCTCGTCGGCCCTAACTGCCCCGGCATCATCGCTCCCGGCCAGTGCAAGATTGGTATTATGCCTGGTTTCATCCACAAGCGCGGTCGCATCGGCATTGTCTCGCGTTCAGGCACCCTGACCTACGAGGCCGTCAATCAGACCACGCAGGCTGGCCTCGGTCAGTCCCTCGTCGTCGGTATCGGCGGTGACCCTTTCAGCGGAACCAACTTCATCGATTGCCTCAAGGTCTTCCTAAAAGACGAGGAGACGGACGGCATCATCATGATCGGTGAGATTGGTGGGTCGGCCGAGGAGGACGCTGCCGAGTTCCTGCGCGAGAACAACACCGTCAACGGTGGCAAGCCCGTCGTCAGCTTCATCGCCGGTATCAGCGCGCCCCCCGGACGACGCATGGGTCACGCTGGTGCCATCGTCTCCGGCGGTAAGGGTGGCGCCGACTCCAAGATCAAGGCCCTGGAGGCAGCTGGTGTCGTCGTCGAGCGCTCGCCGGCTAACTTGGGACGTGCCTTGCGTGAATCCTTCGTCAAGCGAGACTTGTTGTAGATTAAATAGGGCATGACAACGGTGCAATGAGACGGTGTACATATAGCTATAGATAGAGGTCTCTGGCATCTGGTGGCTTTTATTTCATTTTTCGACTCATAATCACTTTGTCGAAAACGGCATGTATGGACCACGGAGTCTACTATGTGTAACAAGCTACGAGGGCACACGGCTGCTCAGCCTTCGTTCGTGCTGTAAATTAATATCTTGAGCTACGGGCGGTGTGAGGTAGGGCTGGGAGACGGGTATAGCTCTGTGGATAAGCTTCAAATACCACGGCGGTTTGAGCCCCAGCGACTACAATCTACAGCTCCAGATCGAGTGGCACCGTACGAGGCAGAGCGCGCAACCGAGATTCTGTAACCTACAAGCTGTCGGGAATGATAAACCAGACCTTAATTGAGCACGTCGACTAGTTTGCGGGAGAACTACTAAGAATTGGGACCTAAGTCCAATCAATGCATGACAGCCCGGGCTGCCCATACTCATAGGTTCATAAATATGTCTCTCACACAAACAAAACTCACTCCATTCCCTTCACTAAAGACAAGCGCTAGATTCTCAGTACAACATCCATCTAGATGTAACATAAGTAGTACCCCAGCCAAGAAAAGAACCCAGTATTCATTTACCCTCGCATGCATGCAGAAAGAAGACGACATGCATATCGAACCACCAAGCCGTTGACAATCCCCACACAGCAGGGGTAACTGATCTAGATTACACTCTGTTCTTGCTCGAGAGCTGACCCGAGAGAACGGTTCTCTCTTGGATGCTTTTCACGGGTACGATTGGCCCGGAATGGGAGGGGAAATGGCAGGGTTAATGTCTCTTTTTGCCTCATCTGTCTCTCCATTTCCGGCGCCTAACGACTACCACCCCATGTCATCCAAATTTAGAATACTAAAAAAACCCTATCCAAAAAATAAAATTTAAAAAAATAGCACTTTCAAATAGGAAGATGGTCCTAGCAAGTATTAGTACGCCTCAAAATTCCCTTTTAACAAGATGTCTATGTCGTAGCACAGCGCCTAGACGTCCTCGGCCGAGCGTTGGAGTAGTTTTCCAAGTAGGTTTGCATTTTTATCTTTTGGACTTTTATTTAGCCACAACAACGGAGGGTCATTAATGCCACTTCCGCCAAACGAATAAACGATAGCACTTGGTCGATAACACTTAGCATTCAAAGCAATCAATAAATTACCGTATACGCTTAAAACGTAATAGTAACAGCATTAAATTGTATGTTAATAAGTGACCATTAAGAAGCATAAGTATGAGCGAAAATAAACATGGTCCTCCACAACAAGTAATTTGTTTACTTACATATTATCAGCCAGTCAGAGTTAATCGGTCTCTGTCCACTTACACGCTGTCAGTCCATAAATAGGTTCAATATCGTGGAAGGACACCATCAGCTTAATCAATAGGGTACTGCGTGGTCACGTAAACCCGAAGGTATTCGAGCAGTAATTTAGGAAGGGTAATGATTGAAGCAAAAAAAGAAAAACTAAGTGGTCAGGTCCAAGAAGATTGGAATCCATCGCAAAGTCAGTACAATAATAAACCTATACCACCCTTACCCCTTACCACCTAACGTGAATTTCGAACCCCAAAATTGCAATTCACCCAAGCCTGTTAACACTCTTACACTGCTTCACTATACAAATCGTAATTGCACCAAGATTCAAATCGCAATAAGTATACAGCAGTCCGAAGCGCAACAATGGCGTCCTTAGTTACGCTTGTTAAGCAACCTTGTGTCGAAGGTATGCCTGGCCATGCCATTAATAAAAGTTTTTCCGCCCGCGGGGGTTCTTTAAGTATGCCTCTCTTCTTATTCCATGTTTTTAAATTCAAACCATCATCTCGTTCTTGTTCTCGCTGTTCTATCTGACTATCATCCTTTAGCCACCTCTGATTATCATTCTAACGTCCTTGCTACCAACCTAGAGGTCTCTGCGGTCCTCCGACTTAATTTATAGTTATCCCATAGAAATCGATAAAATCTTTTGACGAGGCCCTGTCCGCTTTCTTGATCGCCGTTTGTTAAGCTCCTGGCCTAGTGTACTCGCGGTACCTGATTTCTAGCAATTAAAATCTGTCACTGGAAGGGTGTGACGGAAGACGAGGCGGTTATCGCCGAGTTGGCGATAACGGTATATAGGGCTCTACACCTTTGCGACAAGGGGGTAGAGGAATTCTTCTGTCTCCTTAAGATACCGGGTATCCTGAGCGTGGCGGGGCATGAGAGGGCGCTTGTTTTGAATCTGGCTCCTTAACGTTACACAATTCTCTGCTGCGAGAGGCCGGGAGGGTTGTTTTCTCGTTATTCGGTCTCAGGTCTTTTGTTTGACGAAGCGTTGGATGAATTCTACGTAGTGTGTTCTGTAATCGGGTTTGATGGGAGCGACAGCGTTACGTATGGAGTTGGTTCCCTAGAAGTTGGAAGCTGGTTAATATGTTAAGTTTTGCAGACGGGAGTGCGATGAACAAAGGAGACAGACAGGACGGCTAGAGTCTCTGACTCTCGTAAGACGGAGAGCGGGAAGTCAACACTGGTATTGGAGAGTCTGGAAATAGGGACTCGTATTCAGGTTGAGAGAACTCTTAATTTAGGCCCGAAATCATAGCTGGAGGGAGACGAAGGAAGCTTAAGAGTCCAAGAATATCCTATTTTCGTGAGTCGAGTCGGCTATTTACCACTCGCACTACTTCAGTATATCCCGGAATAGAGAGGCGGTCTCGTCAACAATCAAGGATCTGAAACTAAGGCTCAGTTGTCGTACAGACAGATCTAAGGACTAGGGATTGCATTAAACATCTGAGACCCTTTGGGCCAGGGATTCGGCAGTTCACAGAAGCGATAATAGCAAGGCCAAGCGAGCGAGAGCGAAGCACTCGAATATTTGAACTTAGGTCGCCGACTGGGCTGAAAAGCCGGACTAGACTTGTATGGCCTATTGCAATCGAATATCCTTCCAAGCCCTTGCCATAACTGTGTTGTTTGTTAGTCATCGGTTGGGTTACCGTGGCTAGCAAGGAAGATGATAATAGATTGAGATATTGATATATTTACTTGTTAAACTTAGTCTAGCCTGGTGTATACGGTGTTTATTTGGTGTAGTAACAATGGTACATATACCTTTATATGTCGATCGAGGTACAGATCAGAGTTCTGACAATCCACATTGATAATCTCACAATAGACGCTTAGATTCTTATCTACCATAGTCACATACACACACATATTCGTATAGGTATCTACGTAGTACATGTATGCCACAATCAAGACAAGCTATTTAGCTCAAGCTCAGATACAGAGAGCAGGTTCTATTTCAATGTCTAACATATATCCGTGCAGGTAGATAAGCCGTCCCCTGCATTTTAAGTGCCAAACCATGTGAACTCCAGGGATGCATGAAATACTTTCCGGCACAATGCATCAAGCGTGTAATTTACAAGCTTAGGTGGGATGGGCTCGTCCCTAGAAACTGGCCGCGCCCCAATCCATAACACCATGAAATCGACAGTATCCTGGGCCCCTCATAGCGCGTTTCCCACATAGCAGACCTAGGCCCTCCCATCACCTTTCCGAAGGCCGCCCGTCAAGCCACTTACTCATATAAGGCCCATCAAGCCAATAGCCGAGTTTCCTGTAATAACTCCTCACGCCAACGCCACTGATGACACTAATCTTGACACTTCCATGTTCGTCGCGGGCGATGCGCTCCGCCTCTTCCATCAGGAGGGTGCCGAACCCCTGATGCTGAAATTTCTTAGGATCCCTAGCATGCACAGGCACGGCGGTGCCGTAAACATGGAGCTCCCTGACCAGGCTTGTCTGCTGTCCAACAAGTTCCTCGCGATATGTGTATTTCTCGGTGCACTTTCTCAGTCGTAGAAGACCGACTAGAATATCCTGCTTCGGGTCCTCATACGCCAGGAAGGTCTCCCAGCCGCCGTTGGCCGTGTAGTCACGCCTCACGAGCTCAATCTGGTTGGGGCGTATCTTGTGCTTGACCTCATTTATGCCGACCTCACGTGTCCGCACATCGCGACACGTCGTCCCGAAGTCTTTCATCCGCGCCAGTGACAACTCTCTTAGGTTTCCGTTTTCTACGCCTGATGTGACCAGAGGCATAGGAATATCTCTTTGCACGCGGTAGATTCTTGTCCAAGGGGGAACCAATGCCAATATCCGCGCCACTATGTCGACAAGGGCATTAGGTGTGTAGTTCTGATACCTACCGGTTCGCCAAAGTTCGTAGAGACCTGTGCCGCGAATGACGAGGGTAGGATAGATCTTTAGTCCGTCAGTTCGGAAGGCGGGGTTCTCGAAGTACTCGCGGAACTGATCGAGATCACGTTCCACGCCAACATTGGGCAGGTCCGGCATCATGTGTGAGACGACCTTGAACCCGGCATCTTTGGCCAGGCAAAAGGTCTCGGCAACGGCAGCGACAGTGTGACCCCGGTTCGTGTCGCGTGCGACGTCCTCGTACAGGGACTGGACGCCGACCTCGAGTCGAGTACAACCGTAGCGTAGCATGTCCGTCAGATGGGGCTGCAGGCAGTAGTCGGGACGGGTCTCGATGGTGATGCCGACGCACTTGACGTTGCTCATCTCGCCGGCCTCGACGGCCTCGTCAACGTTGGTGGTCTGATAGCCGCTCAGGGCGTTGTGCAACTGGGAGATAAACTCTTCGCGGTAAGGAACGGGCAGGGACATGAAGGTGCCGCCCATGATGATGTACTCGACCTTGTCGACGGAATGGCCGAGCGACTTGAGCTGGTCAACACGACCGCGGGCCTGCTCGAAGGGGTCGTAGCGGGCGCGGATGGCGCGCATAGAGGTGGGCTCGTAGCCCGTGTAGGACTGGGTGCTGTATTCGAAGTCGGAGTCGGGCCCGCCGGGGCAGTAGACGCAGATGTTGCCGGTGTAGGCGATGTGCGGACAGCGGTGGGGCTTGCACATGACGGCGACAACGGCGATGCCCGACGACGTGCGGATGGGCTTGGCGACTAGCCGTGGCATGATGTACTTCTTGTAATGCTCGGGCACGGCGGCGATGATGGCCGTCAGGGGCGGGATGTTGGCGAGGCGGTGCTTGCGCGACAGCTTGGTGCGCAGCCCGTTGAGGTTGATGTCCTTGCGGGGGTTCTTGGGGTCCTTGGATGCCTCGTGATCCTCGATCAGCACGTTGGCAATGTCGGCGCAGCACCGCAGGAACCGCTCGTTCTCGGGCGGCAGGTGGGCGTCCTTCTTCCGGCTCGACTTCGTGGTCGTGACCGTGGCCGTCATGGTGGCGGTAGCCATGTCGGTTGTCGCGACAGCGATTGTCGGTGCGGTTCAGTTCTCTAATGCCAGTGGCAATTACTCGCTCAATTTTCCTGGCAATTTATATGTCTAAATGTTTGTACACAGAGACACCCAGGAACGTGTTGTATATGATGCAGGCTATTAAAGATTCGTCTAATATAAATTCTATAAGTAGGTACTTATCTAATCAGTCTACGACCTCAGGATCTACCTATCTACTTAGGTAGACTGCGGGGTAGTAATTATTAGTCGTAGGGCGGGATTTACCCCACCCCCGTGTGGCTCTTGTTGTAACATTTTTCTTGTCCGCAACCAGGGTCGGGAATTAAGCAAGTAAAGTAAGTTCCACCTAGTACTTGAGTATACTTAAATTTTTTTAAGTATAAGTAAGTAATACTTAAGTATTTTATCTGCGTACCTGTACTTACTTATGACGTTATACTTAAGTATTACTTAAATAACTAATACTTAATTCCCAACCCTGTCCGCAACTATGAAGAAGTGAGAAGCAAGGCTGCAGTATCATGTGATGCTACCTCGATCGTGACACCAGAAGTAGATAAACCCAGGTCTTCTCCATTCCACACGTCAAGCATGTTGTACATTGTATCGCCGTCGAGGTCTGGCACCTCCCCGAAATCCAACGTCATGTTCCGGCCCTCGGCCAACGTGTTCATCATAAGCACGAGCGTGCCCTTCTGACTCCTCCCGGACCAGAACTCAGCCGGGTTAGTCGCGTTGAAAGTATAATCAGCGTTGGTACCCCATTTGTAGGGCTTGGCAGGGGCACCATAGACGTCGTCCTTAAGATGTAATTAACACCGGAGTCAACAATGCCCACTTACGGTAAGAATCACGGGGGTTTCGAGAGCTTGCAGAAGCAGAATGCGCACTGCAGCGGGCTTACCTGATTGAAATCAAGCAGATGTCTATTCAACAGAATCGATCTGGCATCGTCAGATGCGGTGTTGAGGTTGGTGCCGATAAGCAACGGGCTCTTCATTGCTGCCCAGAAGGCGAAGTGCGTGCGCTCTTCGGCCGTTGTGAGCCCGGCGTTTCCGACCTCAAGCATGTCTGGGTCAGGACGGCCCCAGAAGTCGACGTCGTTCACGATGAACGAGTTCATGTTAAGGATTGCCGTAACAGAATCCCACTCGGCTTATACAAGTTAGACTCTTATAGTTTCCGAGATGATGCGATGTGGTCGAGGGCTTGCTTACGTGAAATATCGTCGCTCATCCTCCACGAATTCCCCGTCTCGTTACCCCACTGCTCTACGCCTGCGGTTCCCCACGAGCAAAGGCTGTAAAGAATCGTTCGGTTTTGCGCTTGGAGGGCATCTCTCATGATTCCATAACGCTCGGCTGAGTTCGATCTGCTGTAGTCATATCCAGCGGGGCAATAGTTATCAGAATCCACACATGTTCCATTGATGTAATTCTCAGGTTGACCCTGATGGTATACGCATGCATTGCACTCGTCTGTCCAGTTCGATGGCACGTTACAGTTGTCATATTTCAGATCTGCTCATTATTAGCCCATAGCGAAAGAATCTGGGACACGTGAGATGCACTCACAGTCGATGCCCCATGCCGCCCATGTAGCAGCATCAATGCTCTCGTAGCCGATGCTTGCCGGGTAGCCAGCACACGTCTTCGTGCCCGCACTGCTATAGATTCCGATTTTAAATCCCAGGTCGTGAATTTGGTCGGCAAGACCCGATATGCCATGAGGAAATCTTTCAGGATCCGGGATGAGTTGCTGCGTGTTGTTGTCGCGACCACTCTTTACCGACCAGCAATCATCGAGGTTGACATATTCGTATCCGGCATCCTGAAAGCTTTAAGTATTTGATATACATACGATAAGAGCTCCAAAGTACCTTGAAGCCAAAATCGATCATGGCTTTCGCAGCATCCAGAATCAAACTCTCGTTAATATCACAATGATAAGCATTCCACGAGTTCCAACCAAGTGCCGGCAGCTTGCCCGTCCCGTCGGCCCACTCTAGAGCTGAAACAGCTGATACGGTAAAGAAGATGATCTTTATGAAAGACATTATGGCTTTGCTATTATCCTGTTCCAATTAAGCAAAGTCCGTTTATATCAAGCTATGCTTATTGAATGGGGCATAGGTCTTGATATACGCTTATGAAGAACGCGTTAATCAATTAATACTTTCTCGATTCCCACACATGAAGCATTGTTTTGCTGTTGACGTCATTATTGTCCTGCGTAAATCTATGTTGTATTCGCAAATGTTACTCCAAAGGCAATTCTCGTATTATCAGTGATCATTGCTGTATGCGGACCAGTTGCATCGTCGACCTGCTATTTTCGACCGTCGTGCATTCGGTGGTCATTGCTGCGACGTCCTCTCGAGGATGAACCTAACCAATCGGCGCCCGACTCTGCTAACTATATTTTCACTGCATCGAATATTTTAGCTAGCGAGACACTCTATTTACCCTGCTTCGGCTAACTTCTTACCGTGACATGTTTGATGGAAATGACTGCTGATTCGGCTATGGAGATTACACAATCCACCAATTGGTAGTCAACAATGTTACGGTACGCATACAATCAACTGCAGGTTGTCAAGTGCTCGACGTGACCACATGCCATCTTTTGATAGTGTCGTTGATAGTACTGCAGTTCTGTTCGGTTACACTGTCCGCTTCGGCGGTATTTTCTTAGAGAGTTACTTTTTACAGAGATGAGAAAATTCTCCATGATTTGTTAACTTAAAGCCGGGAAATATAAGGGGGTTGTAGTATTCATCGTTCGGGAATAGTGACTATATAACCATCAAGTTTACTGTGAACACCAACCTTCCAATGCCCTTCTATTCTGAGCAAGGCGCAAGCACTTATACGTATTGCTATAATATAAATTCAGTTAAGTTCCTTCCATTTGTAATTAGGACCTAGTTTCTAGATCGTCTGAACATGCTACTGGCGACCCTCTAGGAGACTTTCCATGTACCTAAAGCTTCACGAGCAAGTTATTGAAGTGGGACTGTGTCAAGGAGTCGTTTCATGTACTGCACAAGATGAAGAGGATACGAGGGACACGGACATCCCGTTTGTGTATATACATGAGGTCTTTCCACCTTGCTAGTCAAGTAGTCAAGTCGGAGGCAACGCTCATATACCTACCATTCCACCACAAGGAACATTTTAAATAACGCAGATGGGTCCATCTAAATAGTCTTGTATAAGGAACAGGATCTACTGTACAACTTCGTATTAGTCATAACAAGAACGCGATTGGGATAAGTTCACATGAGCAGGAAATTCTAGACAATTCATCTGCGGAAACAGACATAGAATAAGCGGCCTATTACATTTATTAACAAGCGCCGATTTAGATGAGCTACAGTTCCTGCGTTATCGACTGTTCTACTTAGATATTAATAATTGCTTTCTTATTCGTAGATAAAGATGCAACTTGGGCCTCACAACTGTCATGACTAAAATTGGCTGGTGCAACAACTAGCCGCCGTCGGCATACTCTCGAGCTAGCCATGCATTCCTGACGGTACGTATACTCGATCAAACCATCCATATCTTAAGCGCCTTGAGGTATTATGTTCGAGCTGCACAGCGAGAATCTAGATCGCAATATATTATCTCTTCTCTATAGTAACAATTTAAGTAACACATTTGAACACATTTGGGGCTCTTGAATGGTAAAATATCAAAAGGCTCTTAGTTCGCTGATATAAGAAGAGTACGACCCCGCAAATGTTTCTCCGTCCGCGTCTACCCGGCGCCTACCTGCTTTGCCCGCTTTGTAGCTCATCAGAGCTCTGATGCAACAACAACGCAACTCTGGTCGCAGACTTGGCTTGTGCTCCCGTCTCGGTAAATTGAGTGATTCCAGAGAAAGCGAAACACGATCTTCTTAGTAATTCTTCTGACTGGACCGAGATCATTTACTCATCCTGCCTTTTTTTTTTCATTAGACAGATTCATTCGCCATGACTGACTCGCAAATCCGCATCGGTTACGTGCCGGAGCACTTCTCCACACCCCTCCATTTCGCGCAGAAATACTTCGGTCTTGACGCCAAACTCATCCCTTTTCCTTCAGGTACTGGCCATATGATCACGGCCATTCGCGCCAAAGAGATCGATATCGGCATCGGCCTCACGGAGGCATGGGTTGCCGGACTTGGCAAGGAAGACACTCCCGGTGACGGCGGTTACCGCATCGTTGGCACTTATGTCGAGACACCGTTATGTATGACTTGTTCTTTGGTCTTAGATATACTAATTGTGAAACTATTTGAGCGATTACATTGGTACACAGAGGCTGACACCTCTCCGTAGGCTGGGCGATCTCAACCGGCAGTGAGCGTGCAGAGATCACATCAGTAGACTCACTCAAAGACTCTAAGATCGGTATTTCCCGCTTGGGATCAGGCAGCCAGGTTATGGGCTATGTTCTAGCAGACCAGCAGGGCTGGCTCTCACCTTCCTCGGCCCCTTACTCAGATTTCGTCGTGCTGCAGAACTTTGCCAACTTGCGCAACGCTGTCAACGATGGAACGGCCGACTTTTTCGTAAGAATCCTTGCAAACATTTCCCCCTTACTTTTGGCAACTCTCAGAGCGCGAAATTTCCTTCTTGGGCCAAGATAGTATCCAGACGCTTCTGGAACCCTCGTTAATTTCGCTCCGAATGGCGATAACTAACCCTGGATGTTCTAGATGTGGGAGCACTTTACGTCAAAGCGGTACTACGACAGCGGGGAGATCCGGCGTATTGGTGAGATCTATACGCCGTGGAGCAGCTGGAAGATTGTCGCCTCAACAGCTCTACTACACGCCGGTGAGAAGGGAAAGCCCTACCCGAAACTGATGGATGTCTTTGCGAAGTTGGACCAGGGCGTTCAGTATTTCGAGACGCATAAGGATGAGGCGGTTGAGTACATCAGTACGCAGCTCGATTATTCGGCAGAGGACGCTCGCGAATGGCTCAAGACTGTCCGTTTTTCTTCTAAGACTGAAGGCGTCAATATTGAAGTGATCACCAAATGCATTGGCATCCTGCAAAAAGCCGGAGTGTTGAAGGAAGGAGATGGGGTCACGAAGGCCGAAGGAATGTTGGTTAATGGGTTAGCAGCGCAATTCCCGGAATAAGCCTACGGCATCATCACTAAAACAATCGCTTGGCATTAGCATTTGTTATGTAGTGCAGAAGTTTTAAGTCTAAGTTATTATGTTTAAATTTCCCACCCGGAGTAACGTCATCCCGAAAGTTTAGATCGGCCATAGCTCCACAGCTACTTTTCTCTTTTGACCTTATACAAGCGCAGCGGCAAAGCGACAGCACATTCCACGGCGCAATGCCAGCACGCGTGCCGCGGGCACTGCCCTCTGGTTTCTTCCGTCACAATCCCGCGGTGCGAGCACGTAACCGGCGTTGGCAATCGACCAACTCCAAGCCCCCCTCGGATCCAAGCTCCATAACCGCCCCGCAATCCCGTCGCATATCCCGGATTCTGGCGGGCGCCTCCCGCTTCATGCCCAGGCGTCTGCGAGGCGATCTCCAAGACCTACGGTCCGCACCCCTCTCGCACATCTTGGCGTTTCTCGCCCTCCACGAGATCACGGCCATTCTTCCGATCTTCGGACTCACCTACGTCTTCCATACTCTGAACGTCGATGTGCCCGCCAATTGGATAGTGACCGAGGACGGATTGAACAAATGGACCAATTATTTCCGGAAGAAGCGCTGGTTCGGGCTCGAGCCCGTAGATGATGGTCT
This sequence comes from Xylaria sp. Z34, assembly GCA_037356055.1. Taxonomy (NCBI): domain Eukaryota; kingdom Fungi; phylum Ascomycota; class Sordariomycetes; order Xylariales; family Xylariaceae; genus Xylaria; species Xylaria sp. Z34. Next base: position 348,508 of record JBAWJW010000016.1, read on the forward strand.
ACGTGAGGAGGCGGTGCCGAGGAGGGACGAGTCAATAAAGCTGATGGATGAGGAGACGAGAGCAAATACAGAAGAACTCTTAAGAGCGACACGTGAGGTGGTGTCGCATAATGACCTGAAATCCGAGAAGAGAAGGGCCACTGCAGACGACCCTGCGTCCACGTCTCCGAGCGAGACTGCCGCTGGCTGGAGAAGTTGGACGGCGGCTAGATTGTGGAAGGCTGACCCCCAACATGAGGAGCCAGTGTCACTGCTAACGAAGGGTCAGGAGGTTGGGTCGTTGCCGCCGGACTTGAAGCGTGTTCCAGAAGTGCACAGGACTGAAGCAGCCAAAATGCCTCCCGAAAAGATGCAAAAGATTGTCGTTCAGGTGGCAGCTGCTTACGCTATTACCAAAATGCTATTGGTGCCGCGGATAGCTTTGAGCTTGTGGCTGACGCCTTGGCTCGCAAGGGGTTTCGTGGGTTTCCGGCAGACTTTACGGAGAAAGAGAAGGTAGAGATCGAAAGTGAACTATACATCCTGTCACGATTGTCACTTGGGAATGCATGGCAGCAGAAGAAATACAGTAATTTCGTCTTACGATCTCATCGGTATTTGTTTATTTTGCTCCTTGTTCTCGCACATCATGCTATCCTAGGCGATGCAGAGCGGGCGAACTGCCGCGGATACTGCAGCTGTGATGAGTATGTGCGAAACGTGTCACGCGGCTGCGCTTAAGGCTTCTCGTAGATCCAGCTAGCCTGGGCGCTCTGCCAGCTGACAACCTCACCCTCCTTGAACCAGAGAGCAATCTCCTTCTTGGCGTTCTCAACGCTGTCGGAGCCGTGGCAGACGTTACGGCCGACGTCAATGGCGAAATCGCCACGGATAGTGCCAGGGGCGGAGGCAAGGGGGTTTGTGGCACCGAGGAGAGCTATCACAGATGTTAGCTCCAGCCGTCATGTATAAAAGCCGAAATGAGGTTCACGTACTTCGTCCAGTCTTGACAGCATCACGACCTTCCCAGACCATGGCGCAAATGGGGCCGCTGTTCATGTCTACAGTCTTCCGTCAGTTATCGTATCGCGTAATGCTAGATGACAAATGGTCTCGGCATACACTCGACAAGGCCAGCGAAGAAGGGCTTGTCCTTGAGGTCGGCATCTGCGAGGTGGCACGTTAGCTGGGCTGGCGCTCGAGAATATAGGCAGGGTTATCGTACAGTGCTGCTCGAGATGAGCCTTGCCCGGGGAGACAAGCTTGATGGCAACAAGCTTGTAGCTGATCACTCAACATTAGTCCTAGCTTCATTAAGGTTTGTTGGTGGCTGACCAGACTCACCCTCGGTTCTCAAAGCGGGCAATGATGGAACCAACAAGGCCACGCTGGACGCCGTCAGGCTTGATGGCGATGAAACTAAAGACAAGACGTTAGTGTCGTTTCCCATAGTTGTATCGAAGGTCTGCTCCTTGACAGAGCCGACTACTTACGTCTGCTCGGTAGACATTTTGGGTCGGGATTCTGAGATTGGGTTTGGGTGTGAGAGGGGGGTAATGGACTCTTGTTCGTCGTTCGGAACAAGTAGGTCTGACGTGTGGTGGGCGGAGGCAAAGAGGCTACTGATAGCTCCTGTATATATGCGATAGTCGTGCTTGACGCTTTGGGGAAAACTCCAGCCAGGACGATGGTGAACTTGCCAGGGAAGTAGAAAGAAGAGAAAAAACACAAGCCAAATGGTGGTGAAGAAAACACAGAGGGCGGGGTGACGGACGCTGCGGCGGGGCAGCACCTGCTGCTTTGGCCGTCGCTGATTGGCCAATGCTGGTGCGTTGGACCCCGATGGAGGGGTAACTTGACTGTGCTTTTTGTCTGCCATCTTCTAGGTATCTAATCCATCGATGTGCTATTGAAGCTTGCGTGCCAAAATGATATACCTACCTCTTAGGTTATTCCTTGTATTGACGGGAAAACGATTGCTAGAGAATTTGTCTAGCAGTATTATATATTTGTCTGCGAGTGACATAGATGATAGATGAGGTGGAGATGCAAATTGCTGTAGACGGTAATTCCGACGGTAAGGAATTATAAAAATATTGCTATCAGGGAGCTGGGTGATCTGCTCATGGGTCAAGCAGCGGCCCACCAAGGTGGTGTATGAATTTCCCACATGCATCCCAAGCTGGATTGGCTACATACAAAAATATTAAGCTGCATTAGGCACAAATAATCTTGTTTTCCACTGACCCAGGACTAGACACTTGGCCTAGGGTCCCGAGAGTTTCTTGGAATCTCAACATCTGGTTCGAATCCGATTAATGAATAGTAGGGAAAGCTAATCTCGAAGTTGGTCAAGCTGTGTATTTGCTCGAGGGAAGAACTCTTATGTGTATAGTAGGGGTGTAGAGGGCATCTGCTCTTAAAGCTATGCTATATATTAATTGCGCTCTATTATTTGTTGAAATGCTGCGTCTTACCACACACCTCGTAGCGCGTTAACCTCTTAAATATGTTCACTTGATTAGCGTTAATCACCATGACTGATTACAAAGATTCAAACGCAATAAGCAGTATTGTTACAAGTGAATAAGGCAATAAGGAAGGTAATGCAAGTTGTTTATTTAAGGTGGGCACATATAGTCACGGAGCCAAGGAGGCGTCCAAAGGAATCAACGAACTTGCATGGTGTTTTGCCTAGTTGTCCAGGCAACGAACGCCCTTCCACAATCTCACTGGCCATCAAGCTTGAAACAATACTCGATTATTATAGTTGATTGCAGCCGTCTCGCGTTGCTTTCACAACCCAGATCATTAAGGCTGAGCACAAGCACCATTTGTACAGATGTAGTCATCTGAGCAGTCATCAAACGTGGTGCATGGACAACCTGAAGAAATAAATTAGCTTGTCACTCGTGGGCTGAGTTTCGATCATACCTATGCAATGACCGGCCCAGGAGCAGCCTGTCTGACAAGTAGGGCTGGGGTTACCGCCACCATTGCAAATATTGGCCGCATTATTATTGGGATAGACGTGTCCGGTGTTACAGGTGCCAGAACTCCAAAGGGGCGTGGCTTCAGGATATGTTAGCCGAGTGTCACAGTAGCATCGTTCTGAGCGGTGAGATAGGACTGTATAACTTACTGTCAACCTCGTAGTTGGTGGCGGGGTTTCTAATGACGCTCTGTGCTGCGTTGGGCGTGAGCTGGTTCTCACAATTGACTTGGGCATTTCCACCGTTCTGTGAATTGCCCGTGAAGACATCAGTCCATTGGGCGGTGGCTTCAAGACAACAGTCAGCAATGTCACGATCCTTTGCCTTTCCCCCCAACTCCCCATTCACAAGCTGTGAATTAGACACTTACTGCACCCTGCACAGATATCCTCATTACGAATATATTTCTTAAGGTAGGGGTGGTAAACGATTTCGCACTGGCCGTATGCGCCGCCTTGTTTCGAAGCAAAAGTGAGGGGGTCACTAAAGGTTCCTGTACCACCGGCATGAAAACCGCGTGAAGAACAGCTGAATGCAATAGCATCCGACCCTGCAGGATCATTGTCTGGAACACCGTAGAAGGTGGTCTTCACATTGCCTGTTACGGAGCACGCAGCTGCTACACTGGTGGCTAGAAGAGGGAGATAGGTTAAAGGATGCATCGTAGTGGAAGTCGTTCAGAATCGGTGAGGATTATTGACAAACAAATGTTGCGATCAGTTCGCGGAGGGGACTATTTATATGTCAACGTAACTAGGAAAACCACGACGGAAATAAAACGTACTTTATGTTGCAATCTGACAAACAGATTCGAACACTTTGGGAAGGACCATGATGATGGCTTGCCATCTCATCAACTGCATAACATGGTACCACCAATCTTAAGACTCTTTCGTTCCCGTAGCCAATTATGTTGTGAGCTGTATTGTAATGGGCTTTGAAGTCCTGGGGCGGAAGTGCTTTGTGGCTGTCGTCAGCAGGATCAGATGTTGAGTTCAGCAGCCGCCTTCCTGTCCTAGAGTAGATTGATTGAATTTGGTGTAGCCTCGATGTACCATTTCCATGAAATCATCTGAACGAATCCGTATTATATTACTGTATGTATTTCCTAATGTAAATTACAAGTCCAGGAAAACGCCATCTCTTGCGTGTTTAGTCTTAGGTGATATGGCAATTTAGGACATTATTATTCCCGACACCGCTCTTCCACGATGACTTCACATCACCAACTGTAATCCATGTCATGTCACATAACATCAACCGAGGGTAAACCCCATTACTTATCTGAGAATTCCGTGCGTGAAGTGCTCTAAAAAAATATTATTTGACCTCCGGGGGGCATGCGCTTCGCGCCAACCCCCACTCTAGAAAAGAAGCGATCGTGTTGTTACTTTAATCCGCTGTTCGCCCTACAGGCTCACGAAGCTCGGGGATTTTAAGCGTGCACGGAACTTGAGCAGGGGGTACCCTCAGGTTGTTTGATTCCTCAGTACCTACATAGGTAGGTAGTATGTATGTACAGTCTCGGGATGTCACACAAACACTGCTGCAAGAGCCTGCAAGAATCATTAATTTATATTTAATACTATACGAAAGGAATTAATTGAATTTTATTTACGTGGCGACGTTTCCATTCACTGTAAACACTGCTTTACATCGGAGGTTTTTGGCCCAATTTTATAGCGGCCTACACCCTAATAACCAGGCATTGATGCTGTAGAGGTAATGGAGATAATTGACATGCAATCACTGTGAGGGGTTCGTTGAACACTGTCCTTCGTAGGACCAAAAGATCCTGTTGTAAATAAAACCTTAGTAATAGATGAAAATGAATGTAAAAATTGGAATGATATTTTTTCCCCTAAACCAAAGGAATATGTTCGTAACCGTTGTCAATTAAGTAAGTGTGTAATTTCACAATTTCAATCTTCGTCATGTGCAAATGACTGCGGATATCGAAGCATAATCTTTGGTCATTTTATACTTCTATCACGTTACCGAAGGTAATTGTTGCTAGACTGATTTGCCAAAATAGACCTACAACGCGATCGGTTGTCGTTTCCTAGCCAGCTCACGATGGTGAAGGAAGCGAATGACAAACGCAGTGGCTATAAGGGCAGCGGCAATAAACACCATAGTGATGAAGCCTTTATGATACTGGGGGGAGTCGACTTGTTGCCATATGATCAGAGGCAACCATGCCTGCACAACATAAGCCAGCTCGTTCATAGATGCCGTGACGAACGCCCTCTCCTCATTATCATCGCCGCAAATCTCGTGTGCCCACGCAAATGTAAGTCCACTGATTCCACCACTAATGGTTCCAAGAATATACGACCCCCACTTCCATCCTCTTGGGATGTCCCATACGGCAAGGCTTGCATTTGTAGCGATGTTGACGGCGCCGGCGAAGACCATGGGCGGCCACCTTGCGCCCCTAAAGATTGTATCTGAGCTCCAGGCATAAATGTATGTGAAAAGCACAGCAACTGCCGAGGCGATGGTAGGGTAGGTGTTGATGGCCGTAATGTCATACCCCTCGGACTTGAGCCAGAGCGAGAATGCGGGTTGGCTCCCGTAGCCGCTCCCATTATTGAAAAATATATAAAGAAGGACGAGGGTGTAGATGTGCCAGGACGAAAAAATCTTCCGGAACTTGGCCTTTGTGTATGTGCCCCTTTTCGCGCGGCCTTCTAGGTCCATTCGCTTATTGGCCATCGCGATATCTTCTTTAGTTAGCCACCATGCTTGAGTAATTTCCGGAACGTCGGGGAAGAGGAAAAAACCGGCGATTGCTATTGGTAGTGAGATGACCGTATTAATGATGAATAGCCATTGCCAACCATGAAACCCGCCCACGCCTTCAAGTCTGTAGACTGCAGCAATCAAGTAGCCTGAGAACATGGACCCGATGGCGCCACTCGAATGGAAGATACATGAGCGTTTCGCCAATTCATCTTTCCGGTACCAGCTGCCTATAACGTACTGCATGCCTGGGTAAAATGCACTCTCTGCCAGACCGATGAAAAACCGCAGAACGTATATCTGCGTAGCTGTCTGGCACTTGGCGAGGAGAATTGTAAGGACGGACCAAAGCACCTGGATCTCACTTAGTCTGCTACTCGACGAATCAGGCAACAAAGACTGACCTCGAGGGAAGGAATCCAAATAGACGGCCGAACTTTGGTCAAAATCATATTGCTTTGATCGATTAGTAGATATTTGACAAAATCATGCTGGGGCTTGCCTACCTAGGGATCTCTCCGATGACATAGCCCACAGTCCATGCTGTCGTTATATAGTTGAGTTGATTGCCGTATAAGCCCAAATCTTCCTTCATACCCGAGACGAAAGCGCTGTTAATGTTGACCTGATCCAGATACTTGATAAAGTACCCGAGTGAAGCAAGGCTCAGAACGACGGCATCTAACTTGAATAAGAAACGTCGCTCCTCAGGCGACTTATCGAAAGTATCCCAAACATAAGAGCGCCATGTTTTTTTTGGTATGGCCGCTATATTATCCGGCTCTTCTTGAACGCTATCGTTGCCTGAGTTGCTGTCGCTCGCCCTCAACACTTTAATATCGGAGTTCATGGTTTTATCCATTTATGCCCTGGTGTATGATAGTTTGAATACGAAGGATCTATTGATTTCCCATATCATTCCACAACAAAAGGAGGGAGAAGGCAAGGCATAATAAAACATCTTTCTGATTGTTCGCCTAGGATTTCATCAACCAGCCACAGCATTGCGTACTCTACAAACCCGCAAAAGCAAGAGGCTCCACGCGCATTATCGTGACCTCACTTGACCGACCCATGATCCAAGTTCCAGACCTAGAATTGTGCGTCTACGCCGGTATATCCCGTTGATTCAATCCTTGAACGATTGAATACTCGGAAATACACACCCGTGTCCCAGCAATAGCGGCTATAATGGAGCATGTTCAAGGCTCGTCTCGCCTACAAAAACATGATGGCAGCACCATCTCCTTGATGACACAAGTTTCAATGACATCGCGTCATCTTCCCCTCCCCGAGAAAATCGAATGAGACCCTGCCGATAAGAAATACACGCGGTTTAGCACATGGCGACGTGGGATGCGTTCTCGCATCATGGCGCACTTTGATCACGAATTATGCGGGGGCCAATCACGGCCCCGGCAACGGAGCCGGCACCGTTCCGGTGTTGCTGTGCGCGCGACTATCAGATGACTATTGTAATGGAGGTACGCGATGGCACGCATGTCTTCCGTATTTCTAAGCCAGAACTCCGAGAGCTAATAGATAAACATATTATTCAGCTAGATAGCTACTCCCGGTATCGCCAGATTGCAAATCACGCGAGCCGAATCGATATTAAGTATAAGAGAGAAGCTCTCGCGGGGTAGCTTCGACGCTACCATTGAACAGAGTTTCTTACTACTCACGACATCAATGACAGCATTTCTGAGATTATAAGGGAACACTTTCACTGTTATCTGCAACGATGGCGCCAGCACCAATTGATGAGCGGATCATCGATGTCGCGGAACCTGTCAAGGACACCCTGGGCCTTCCAGAGACGACAGTTTACCGACTTAAGAAAGGCGGCGTCGACTTGTCCAAGGGGTATCCGTACCGACCGGCTCGACCACTCTACTTACAAGATGTGCTCGAGATCCGTAACAAGGAGTGGGCGCACAATGACGCCGGCGCTCGTGCTGACAAGTCGAAGTCTGCTCTGCTCTCCGCCGCGAGTAAAGTCACGGATCTGACAACACATATCGGTACCGAGATTGAAGGCCTTCAGCTAAAAGATCTTACAGACCAGCAAAAAGACGAGCTCGCCCTCCTCATCGCCGAGCGCAGCGTCGTCTTTTTCCGAAACCAGGACATATCACCCCAGCAGCAACTTGAGCTGGGAAAGTATTACGGCGTGCCAGAGGTCCATGTGAGTATTTCTCGATCCTGCGTATCATAGTAGAGTACGACTCACCAGGGCCAACCTGTCTACTTAGCCACAAGTCCCCCAGGTTCCAGGCGAGCTCGGGGTGACGGTGATCTGGCCCGATCTGCAAGCGACGGAACGACAAGCCAACTTCCGCAATCCTGGCGGTGCATCGCGGTGGCACAGTGATCTCGTGCACGAGCTACAACCGGCGGGGATCACGCACCTGCACAACGACACGGTGCCGCCGGTGGGCGGCGACACTCTCTGGGCGAGCGGGTATGCGGCATACGAGAAGCTGTCCCCTGGATTCCGCAAGATTATCGACGGGCGCCAGGCCGTGTACCGGTCTGCGCACGCATACCTCGACCGGGAAAACCCGTCTGCCGGGCCAAAGCACATAGAACGCGTGCACCCGCTCGTTCGCGTACATCCTGCGACCGGCTGGAAGGCGCTCTGGGTTAACCGGGCCATGACGGACCGGATCGTCGGGCTGGATCGTGCCGAGAGTGACGTGATTCTGAACTATCTATACGATGTGTATGAGAGCAATGTCGATATCCAGGTCCGATTTAAATGGACGCCGGGGACGAGTGCATTATGGGATAATAGGTAAGATAGACAACCCACCGCTCGCCGGAGTATATCTAGCTTTTGTAACACGATCGAGAGACTAACGTGAATCGCCTGAGCTAGGATTACCATACACAATGCGAGCTGGGATTACGGCGGCAGACATCCAAGGCACGGAACACGCGTCACCTCACTCGCCGAAAAGCCAGTGTTTGACCCGTCGGCGCCGACGAGACGGGAGGCTCTTGGATTATTGGACGCCAGCGAGATACGCGAGCGGGAGTTGCAGATTGACGGGCCTATTTAGAGTGAAACAAGGCAGACCTATCGCTGGCAAGGTTACTGAGAGCTCCTGCAGGATGTGAGAATATTATCTAAGTGATTGAAATGAAGTGAGTTTCATAACTTACCGTCAGAAGTAGTACTTGGTAATCCAGTTATGGTACACACTGCAGGGCAAAGCCTAATGTAGGTATATACTTTTACTGTGGCACCTGCTTTTGACACTTACCAGAGTTCTGGATGTATGCAAACCCAATGAGATCGTAAGAATGCGAATATAGAACAAACGCTTGATTTTCAAATAAAAACTGAGCGGCTGGAATACTTGCCCGCAGACACATAAAACTTGAATTGCAGTCGTTACTATTCATCATCGTGGTGCTTGCAAAATATACATTGATGGCTCTAGGCGAAATCAATAGTCCAATCGGCCCCAATTCTGACCCCCACACGTCCGACAACAGCGAAGGCACCCTGATTGGCATCGCTCTTGAAATATTCTAGCTTTATCGCAGATTGCTTACCACCACTTTCCAGTCGAACCTCCTTTTTATGGGCCCAGGATGCAGGCGCACCAACGACAATAATCTTGTCCACGGCGACATTATGCATCTTTTTCAGCCAGTCACCCTCCTTGATGCTCTTGGTATCACGACCGTCCGCATCGAGCGAGGATAGCTTAGATCCTTCTAGCTTAAAAGTACGGTGGATGAACTCGCCCTTCTGATAATCAAAGGAATCACCGTCATCGGCATATAATTGGCCTTCCGCCGTGCCGTCCTTGCCGACCACTACCACAAGGGTATAATCATCAAACTTCATGAGTTGCACGGAACGGCGGGGGACGTCTCGACGAGGGAAGATGTGACCGCCCCGCATGAGAATAGGAATGCTCTCAATAGGCGCGTCTACTGTCAGAGTCTTCCCCCGTGACGTTGATAATTTTTGGTAGGTGAAATAGTCGTAATAGAACTCGTCATCCGGAATATAGAGATCTTCCGTTGTTTTACCCTGCTCGACTACGGGCTTCACGAGAATACCGGTCGAGCCAACAAAGAACTGATTATCGATGCCGAAGCCACCTTCATTGCTGGGGTGGGTCCAGTACATCGGTCGGATAATGGGGCTACCATCCTGATGTGCTTGGTGAAATGCGGTATACCAAGAAGGCATCAGACTGTAACGAAGCCGAAGCGCCGAGATAACAATATTTCGATATGGCTCCGCAAGCAGATAAGGCTCCCGGCGCCTGGAATCAATATGGGCGTGGCCGCGGAAGAACGGATAGAAGGCACCAGCCTGATACCAGCGACTCTGAAGCTCGGCTTCCGGATTACCAAAAAAGCCACCAACATCAGCGCCGGCAAAGGGGAACCCTGATACTCCCTGGTTCAGAATCATAGGGACGGATGCTCCCAGATGTTCCCAACTGGCTTGGTTATCACCAGTCCACATGGCACCAACACGCTGTGAACCTGCGTAGAATGACCGAGTTAGGACGAAAGGACGACGGAGTTCTCCGTTCTTACGGGACTTAAGAGCCTCATAAGTGGCGTTGTGAAAAGTCATGCCGTTGATGTTGTGAACATCACGGTGTTCCCAAGAGCCGTGGTGTAGATTGTCTTTGGGCATTGTCACCTCGGGCCCATTAAACACGGATGGCTCGTTCATATCATTCCACAGCCAGGTATTTTCCATAGTTCCCTTAAACTTGTTGTATTTGAATAAAGATTTCCACCACTTAACGGCGGATGGGTTGAAACAGTCCACCCAGACTGACGAACCAGGCCAGCACCAGCCTTCAAAATCTTTGCCCTCCTTGTTCTTGACAGCCAGGCCGTTTGATTTGAGTTCATCGACAACAGAGTAGCTACCCGTATTTTTGATGTGGGGATCGATAATGACAACCAATTGCCTTCCATGGGAATCCAGTTGCTGACCCATTGAAATAGGGTCCTTGAACATGTCATTATCCCAGGTGAAATATTTCTTCTCATCAGTATACTCAATGTCAAGCCAGATGACGTCGTAGGGGACCTGATAGCGATCCATCTTTCGGTCAACCTCCTTGACATCATCATCGGATACGTAGTTCCAGCGGCACTGGTGGTATCCGATCGCGAATTCTTGGGGCATCGCGGTTGTGCCCGTTAGCTCGCCATAGGCTCTTGTCACATCCTGCGGAGTGGGACCAAGAAAGACAAAGAGATCCATCACACCGGCTTCAGAAATCCAGTGGGTCTGAGTGTTCGTTTTAGCTCCTTTCCCGAGAGCCAGTGGGTTCCTTGATTCCTTGGCTTTGGTGATATCAATCCAGGTCTCCGCCGCATTGAGCCAGAAAACCGCAACAGTGGAGTCTTTCTTCTGCGCTTGCATGAGAGGTATAGCTCCGTACAGGGTCATCGGACTGTCCAAAACATATTCAAAGACATCCGAGTTGTACAGCCTGTAGGGCTCAGTATACGCACCATCACCACCTCTTGTTTCTTTCAGGGACAGTGGTCCGGCGTGCTCAGGAATGCCATAGACGTGATCGTAGCCAAAGAAGGTGATATCAAGCGCAACACTTTCGGGCCCACGAGGTTTAGAATCCGTATTTCCGCCAAACGTCTCATCCCACCACGTGCTCTCATCCTCGCCAACAGGCTCAACAGCTGATTCCTCGGCCTTCTCGGCGCTGTCGGTGCTGTCGGCCTTCTCGTCGCCCTCCTTATCTTCTTCTTGGGCAGGTGGCTTATCAACCTTAGGCCGCCAGTGCTCCAGGTTCATGAGACCCCGGTCATTGAGCTTGAGATGAGCGGCACCATCACGTTTGAATTCGATAGAATAGGGATCGAAGTTGATGTCGGCTTCGAACGTAAAGTTAGGACCGTATTGGATTTTGATACCAGTCTCACCCTCATAAGAAACCTTAGCTTCGGCATCTGTCGTCGTTCCGCCGACGACGGCCCATTTCCCGGCCTCGTTATATCGTTCCTTTCTTGCTTGACTATTGTGTCGAAGTTCGATTTGCTTTTCCTGTCGCTGCTTCTCGTCGACAGTTACACGAGCAGTACCGGACTTGTGGAAAGCGACGGTAAGGGGCAGTTCAACCGTGTTTCCCTGGTCGTCGATCGTTTTGAGGATGGTAGCGTGGAATAGGCCATCCTTGAAGGAGGCTTGGGTGGGCAGAATCTTGTATGGTGCCTGCCACGACGATCCCTGAGCAATAGCCTTATCGGCGTAGTGTCTGTTTCTTTTACAAAACCCCGATTGTTCGCACTTTTTGAAATCATTCTCCTTGACCGTAGCTGCAATGGTAGTGGGAATTTTTTAGTAATAATCACTAGCAAGCCGTTGTAATGGGTGGTTTGTATGTCAATGCTTGACGAACACATACCTCCAAACGAAAATAAGGACACGAAAATGCCCAATGCGTACAGCAAAGCTGGCCAGCTCAAAAACGGCTGGCTTGGTGTACGCATCTCGAATCCTAGTGGGATCCCCCAGGAGACTGGGGCAGAGTAGAAGACAATCAAGCGGGATGAATGAATGACCAGTGGACGGAGCGAATCATCGAGTTGGCGGCAAACCGAGGCAAATGCGAGAGAGAGGGTTCGTTGTTTCGAAGCGAAATACAAGAAGTGATGCGATAGATGATAGGCTGAATTGGACAGACAGATGGCATGAGACGTACTGCGCTACCTAACTAACCGGTTAACAGTTAGGTGCTGTGGCGTGCTGCGAAGTGGCCGAAATCACGTGGCTGGCTTGGCAGGTGGCGGTGTCACTGATATTAGCCAGGTAGAACCCCGCATGGGTGTTACCCTGTGGATTCAACCATCTCATCTACAACATCAATATCCACAAATATATACGGAGCGGAACGCAGCTCACGCACTGTTCAAGACAGATCACCTATATATACCTTCAGAAAGTTACGAAGTATGTACACCAAAACGAATATCAGGATTTCTCAATCTTGGCCAAGACTCCCTTGACCATCTCATCCAAGTCCTCGGCCTCGACCAACCCGAGCAGCTCTCTCCCTTGAATCGCACGCCCCGGGAAGAGACTAACGGGAGGGCCACTGTATATCACTGCATTCACCATTTCGTAGTATCCGTTGTCGTAATCGCCCTCCTCCAGGTGTTTTGTTGCAAGAGCAAGCAGGTCTTCCCTGCTCGTCTTCTCCTCGGAGAATTTGGTCCCCATGACTCTCTCGACGGCCTCCAGGAGCAAGTTCTGCGTCAAGGTAAACGAATCCACATGGACGTATCTGTTCCTAGTCACCTCCGGGTGTAGTAGAATAGCAGCAGTGGCTTTAGAGACCATTGGCATGGTACTTGTTGTGAACTCTTGATTACCGGAATCAATGATGGTAGCCGTCTTTGATCTGATGTCTATGCCAAGAAGACCGTGGCCCTCTTCGAGTAGCTATTGTGGCAGAGCAGAATATGTTAGTTCGATATTCTCTCGAAAATGATATTCAATGGCCACACTTACCCAATCAACCCAAGGCCCTGTGCAAAGCGAAGTCCAAGACAGTCCATCGGCCTCCTTCGTGCGAAGATATCTCACTACTTCTTGCTTAGATTTCAACCAAACTGTTAGGTGCTCTTCGTCTTCTATCGACGAGTCGCTTCCAAAATCGCTGGGTATAAATCGCTTGACTTTAGCAGCCACGGCGGCGTCGATGATGCTCATTTGTTGCTGGACATTCTTCGTAGCAATAGTGGAGACCACGGCATCCTGGTTCCTGAAGGCTTTGACAAGAGACGTATATGTGTAGTCCGACTGTAATACTTGAACGGCGGCAGAAATTGCCGAGTTGGGAGCTGGCTGGCTTCGGCTAAGGACCGTTACTTTAAGGCCGGCCGTCACGAGTCCCGAGACAATATAGGGGCTTAGATTGCCTGTAGCCTTCATAATCTAGTCAGCCCTATCATCGCATCTTCATCGCGTGAGTTATGAGACATAATGTAGAGTTCCCTCACCCCAAGCACCACGACATTGTTTATTTCTTGTGGCATATCGGATAATTACTGTTTGATCTAGGTTCGGGGGAAGTTCAGGTAAGCTTGAAAGTGATAAGCTTTAGAAATCAATTGAAGTTACTAGTTAAAAAGAAAATTACCTAAGGCGGTGTGCTCCCTATTTATCCTACTTAAATACCCAACTACGACAACACTGTAGTTAGTTCTTACAGTTTAATGCGACCTCGAGGAATGTGATGATCATATTGTTGGTAAGATGATCATGCTGTTGGTAGCAAGCTACCTGCGGAGACTAGTCCTCATCTAGACGTCACACTCTTGGCAACTTTGTTTTAGTCAGCTATTTCTTGAAGAGCATCTTCGCGCTCAGTGTTCCAACTTTTATGTATTTTTCTTAAGCATTGAGTTCATTCAATGATAAAAGATGCCCGTACTACAGCGATCATGCCAAGCCTGTGCGAGCGCTAAGCGGCAATGCGATCTTGCTGTCCCGAGCTGCGGAAGATGTTTGTCCCGGGGCCAAATCACTTGCAAATACATTAATCAGCCTGGACAAGCCAAACCAAATCCTCGAACTCTCAATCACCACGCAAGTGATGGCGAAGTAGAGACTGTTGATACGGCATTAGCTCTGACCAAATCCGTAGTCGAGCCTCGCTTGCAAATCTATAATCCACTTCGTCTTGAAGTCATTCGAACGTTTGACCCGAAAACTGTCGAGGGACAGATCAACATCTTACAAAGCTTCCCGCTCAAGTACGCATGTTGTGGAAGCAATGCCTTCATCCACCCCTATGCATACGAGTCGCACTCACCAGCCCCTCTCTCAGATGTCTCTTCCATTTTAGGTGCAATTTCCGGGACGGAGGCTGAATATTCTCATATCCCTGTTGCCCAAATACTTAAGCTCAAGGTCCGCCACCTCCTGCATTTGGGCCTACGCGCAAGCTCATATACAGAACTCGTGAGCTGTGTACAGGCTATCGTGCTTCTGCACATCTTCCGCCTCTCTCACAGAGACCCCGAGGACGACCTGGACTACGACAATTGGGCAATATGGGCCCTCACACACCGGATGTGGGAATGCGCGCCGACACAGCTTTCGAGCTCACTAAGTCCGTGGCAAGCGTGGCTCTTCGCCGAGAGTGTCCGGCGGACGCTTTTAGTCTGCAACATTCTGCTTGGTGTATATGGAGTTCTGAAGCATGGATATGCCGTTCGTCACTTATGCATCGAAACTCTGCCTTTTGATTTGCGGACCCAGCTCTGGGATGCTGATTCGGAAGAGTCTTGGAGAGCAGCGGCGTCGTATAATGGCAGTGCACATCCTCTGGTATCATTTCGTCAATTCAAGTCTGTGCGGAAGTATTGTTTGAGCCATTCGCCGTTCGAGAATCTACTCTGTCTTTCGTTTAAAGACATAGTAGAAGAAGACGTCACATCTGCCCAATTCGACCCCACAACCGATGTTTTTAAGCTGATGTATGGCTAGTTTGACATGTTATATAGACGCAGAGCTGTAATTGGCATAGTCTATATGGAGGCAGTCTCGAGGTCTATTGTGATCCACCTAGTATCATGAACTGCTCAGCTTGGCGTCTTATAAGAGCTACACCGCTCTCGAGGTATTCCCTGTCCAAGTCGAGTTGAGCTCCAAACCGAGGTTTGAGATCTCGCAAGAGGCGAGTTGCACCATGTAGATGCATCGCGATCAAACTGCCGCGAGAAGAAGAGACCTGGCTTTGACGAAGAAACTCGATGTTGATAAAGACAATTGCACCTAAAACGGCAAGCTTGGTCAAATCTCTATTAGGGACAAAGCTGCAGAGCCTTGCATTGAGATAACGAATAGCTAAGTTATATTGAATCATTGAATACTCCACGGCAGACCTGGCACCTGTCGTTGGATCGTACCAGTAAGAGGTCGGGAAATAATGATTCCGCGTCAACGCGCTGATTGCGAGTGCCGCGTGGTAAATGCATTGCTCTCGAACGGCATATTGAAGCACTAGAGACTCCCAAAACGGCGTCTCGAATAAGACCCCGTACTCAGGGGCACAAACCAGGGCGAAAAACTCGAACTGGATAGGATCGGAGTGAGACGTCAAGTCTGAGTTGGGGGCGGGATGTCGCAATAGTACCGATATGGATTGTATGGGTGACGGGTCATCTCGAAGATCATTCTCCTGTGAAAAGTCGCATTGACGCCCGGTACTGCTGCAACGGACACATGCAGGACGAGATTCATCGCATTTCTTATGTCTAATCCTGTCAATCCACAGAGTTAATAATTCAATAACAACCTCAATCCTCTAATGTAGTTTCGTACTTGCAAGTCTTACACCCTGTTCTCACTTTTTGCAGACCCCTTGCGCCCATGCGGGGTCGAGGAAGCCTGGGGTCCATATCACCTTATGCTTCTTGCTTGCAGAACCTTCTCCGATGATTGTATCGTTCCATTGGCGAAGTCGGTACTGTACGGAATAAATGAGGAATAAGGATGAGATGGCGGTCAAGGATCGGGGCAACCGGAGCGGATCCGGTGGTAGCTCCGTTTCGACGCCGCACCAAGATAGTACTCGGCCGTTGACCCAATCAACGGCTTGCCTAAAGGGCAAGGCGACGGGTTGTGTCGAGGACAGTCTAAAGCTCGGACATGAAATTCTGAGATACCTACTTACCTAAAGCAGGGTAGAGGCGCGACCGACAACCAATGAGATCCAGAAGAAGATCGGAACCTGAAGTCGACAATCCGCTTGATGAAAGTCGTCAGTTCAGCCAAGACAAGAACAAACGGCAGCTTATATCTCTTCTTTGCTGACGACTTTCTTGGATGATCACGTAAGAAGAGAGACGGGAGATGGACAACAAATCAGTTCCTTTTAGGGGACTGGGTGGTATATAATAGTTAGGTAGTCGCTGAGATGGATAAAAACGACGAGAAGAGCGAAGTATATAAATTATATCATTGAACCCTGAACAGGCCTTGAAGATGTTATCAGAAATCGCCCCGCTCTCTGGAAGCACTAGAACTAATCAAATCAGATCACCTTTTCAAGATACATTTGTGACCACCTAATTCTGCCTGTGCCAAATGTATGAGCAATTATCAGAGCTACAAAGAGCTATGATTCACCCAAGATAACTTATGTCACTAAGGTTTAACGGAATTTTCGATTGATCTACTTGCATTAGTTAAAGCTTTTGTTTTAAATATGTCTTTAAGGAATCTTAGAAAGTGACCTTGAATGGAATGATGTCACTGCTGTTAGCGGGGGTACTGTAGGTCATCTCGGATTAATTGGGTCACTCCGCTGAAACAGCTTCAAAGGGGATACCATGTCAAGTTGGCCCGAGCTCCTTTGGAGCTATCATGACAACTTACCTTGTTAGCACCCGTCTTAACAACTTCTATGCTCTAGAACTCCCACGTGATGAGTCGCAACTCCATGACTACGGGCTCACATAGTTCCAAGCTTTTTTTATTATTACCATTATTTTCTTTTACGACTCCCTGTCTTGTCTTCATGTCCAACTCACTTCACTGATTGCGCCAATCAATTAACAACACGATCGCACCCCACGTTCAATATGGCAAGCGCTGAAGCTGGCCATATTGGCCACGCCTTAGTCGAATTCTCCTTACACGGCTTATTTCCCGAGGAAGATATCTCCTCGAGCCGTGTCGAGGTTAGCCATCTTGCTCTCGCATTAGATTCCTTAGCTGCTGCCAGAGCAAAGCTTGAGGTGTGTTATTATAAATCCACAACGCTTTTGCTGGAGCTGACTGTCTCTTTGCTAGGCCGACATTCACGTCATCAACGAGGAAACTGCCTCTGACGTGAGCCAGTGGGTTGCGAATGCAAAATCTCTAGAAGATGATATCAATCGAACACGCACCTGGGCGAGTGAGATAGTACGGCGGTCTGAGGCGCCAGATGTCTCAGGAAAGACGACACAGGAAGCTGAGGACAAAGTCGACTTTCTACGACAAGAGTCCGCATACAACAACCAGCTCTACAGTACTCTAGCGAGCATCAAAGGCGTGAGCCGACTCCTGGACGAAGCCGAAACAGCGCGAGATGAGAGACGCATTCTACAATCGCTCCATCTACTTGAGGGTAAGATCTAGACTACCGAACAAATGCACAGGGGCCGCTGACGCCCCATCCAGAGTCCTGGACTGCCCTTGACAGTATCCCCGTCAGTAAATCCTGTCGTGTCATGAAGCTCCTAGATATCCGAGCATTCGAGCTCAAGTCCGCCGTGCACGATGTATTCGATCATGTATGGAGCTCCTTGGTCCAGATAGATACAGCCGAAAGTCGAGTAACGGTGTTCAAGTCGCGGGAAGGTGATATTGTACTCGGCTCGCCATTTGTCGAAATCGCTGACACCATCCAGACGAGCAAATGAGCCTTGCCAATGCGGTTATCGGGCTGCAAGCTTACAAGGAGGTTGACAGAAGAATGGCAGCACTGTGGCAAGGCCTAGATCAAGTCTTGATCCGCCCCAGGACCAGTCGCGATCAGGAAGATGTACCCAACATCCGAGTAGTGAATGTGAGGCATGCTCTTTGTGATCAATCGACCACGCTGACACAGATAGTCGGCTCTCGGCTTGACTGGAACGGCAGATAAGACGGTGCCTTCTCTTTTCCAGGATCTTGAAACTGTCCTGGAATATCTTTCGGAGCGATTACCAGAAGAACTGGTTTATTCGTTATCAAACGTCATGATGCCTGATCTCATACCTCGTATCATCACTAGCTGGCTAGAACCTCTTGTCCCCACGTCTCTAACGGATATGGACGAGTTTCAGAATATTATCCATGCTACCAAATCGTTTTGTACCCGTCTTGAAGTCTTGGGATTTTCAGAGTTTGAAGAGCTACAAGAATGGGTGCAAAATGTTCCACGGGTGTGGCTTGCTAAGTGCAGGGAGACAGCTTTGGACTCGATAAGGACAAAACTTTCGCAAGGCCTAGGTGCTCCGAAGGAAATCGAACGTGTTGAGACACAAACTGTGTCACAAGAGGAAGGGCGGAAACTTGCTCCCGCTGATGGTGATGGATGGAATGTAGCGTGGGATGATGCTGACACTGTTTCTAGCAACAAAGAGCAACCGAAACAAGCAAACAGCCAGGACCACGGCGATGAGGGCGATGATGGTGCTGACGCATGGGGCTGGGGTGAGGAGGATGATAATAACAATGAGACGAATACCACACTTCCCGATACAGCGCCGAAACAGAACGAGCCAGCAGAGGACGACGATCCCGCGGCGGCGTGGGGGTGGGGAGACGAAGAAGATACAACAACTGCAGCCAAGGAAACGTCAACGGCAGAGAAAGCGCCACATCCGCATCCTTCCCCGCACGAGCTGACTCTGAAAGAAACATATAACATATCGTCGATGCCTGAGCCTGTCATTGCACTCATATTGGCTATATTAGAAGACGGGGCGTGTCTAGTCGGGTACGTTCATCATGCGCTCTTCATACTGCACTTGGTTGACAACATCTGTATAGCAGCGACGGAAATCCTGTGGCCACTGCCGCCCCCGGCCTGTTCTCGCTACCAACCCTTGTGTTGGCTATGTTCCGGGCCGTCTCGCCACATTATTATGCTCTGAATGCAGGTGGTAACATGTACGATGCCTTCATACCCGTTAATCCAACTTGAGCTAACATGATTTAGGTTTCTCTACAATGATACAACATACCTTTCAGAGCAACTTTCTGAAATCGCCAGCAACTGGAAACTCAGAGACGACCTAGCACCGCGAGCCAAGTCAATGCTTCGATTAGATAACGATGTAAAGGCATTGCAATCGTTTGCAACTCGCGCATACTCTTCTGAGATGACAACATGCCGCACAATCTTGCGTGACCTTCTTGGGGGGTCTCAAAGTCTACTACAACAAGATGGAATGGACTCTTCGAGTCTACAATCTCAAGTCGACAATGCCATCATTTATGTCCGGACAACTGCTGCGTCTTGGTCTGACATACTAGCTAAGTCCGCCTGGAGCCAGGCGGTGGGTTCTCTAGTAGACACTATTGCCTCGAAGGTGGTCGCCGACGTGATGGATCTCGCGGGCATCGGTCAAGACGACGCCTACGATATCGCCAACCTGATCGCACGGATTACAGAGCTAGATGATCTATTCCTCCCTCCGGGCGCAGACAACAATTCTATACCAGCCACATCAGAGTATGCTGACAGTTGGCTACGACTGAAGTATCTCAGCGAGGTATTGCAGAGCAATCTTCAAGATGTCAGGTTCTTGTGGATGGAGAGCGACCTGAGTCTTTATTTTACTGTTGACGAAATCGTGGAGCTTATCGGGCTCAGCTTCGTAGATAATGCACGAACCAGAGAAGTCATTCGGGAGATCCAAGGACGGCCTCATCCTCGTAGCTCGGCTTGATGGCTGTAAATAGTTTTCAAAGACGATAGCCGTTCAGTCGACGTCGAGCGCAAGCATGCGACTGTGCGCTCGGTAGAACAGTAGCAATAAAGATCGGCGGGGATGATCTCGATTATCATACAACACATATCACCTTGCGCGTAGGAACTCGGCCGATCTCTTTGCACATTCCTAGGTCTTAAAATAACAACTCTTAGATGAATGATTGTTGTCAAAAACTACCGTTGTTCATCAATTGCCTTGTGGGGATTGTCCTAACTACTCACTGTCGACTCCTGTTGGACCTTGCTAGGGCTTGGCACCAGTCGTAATTAGACGACGACATCAAACATGGACCCCTCGATCGGCAGCCAAGCCGTCTGCCATCTGAAATGAAGAGATGGAATTCCCAGCAGCACAGGCTTTGACACATTCACATGTCCCCATCAATTTCGACCTACTGCTGTGATATGTTCGCCGCCCATCGTCGATGACGGCATGACGGATCTGCGACAGGCAATGCTTCGTTTGCCCGGCAGCCCAGCCGGCTGTGGTTTCAGCGTTCGGCATGCAACATGCTATGCATGCCAACCAGGCTGCGCGGCCAATCGTCGCCCAAAAATGCACTTCTCACGGATAGCAGCGCCCTGACGTAGCTGAGACGGGCGCATTGCGAACGAAGGACGGACGGATATAAAGCTGCTGGGAGATTCCGTGGGCTTTCATACCGTCCCCTTTCAATCTTCCACCAGGCTCACTCGTCTCTTCAAACTACCTATTCGCTCGCTCGGCTAGTCCGCTTCTCTCTTTCTCAACGTTCCTTTTTGGTAGTTCTGATATAACGACCCGGTGTCGTCTTTCTCTTCCTGCGGTGTTCCGTTCGTTGCACTCATTCGAGATTCTCGTTATCAACCTTTCAAAATGGTTCGCGTCAGCATCCTCGCTACTTTCACTTGTAAGCATAGCGCTCACATTTTCACGCCCCGTCTTCCCAATCTCCGCACCCGCCACTCGACTCTCCTTGTCTCGACTTCACAATGAAAGGTCCAGAGGCTAAAGCTAACTCCTCCCCGCAGTCGCCCTCACTTCCCTTGCGCTGAGCCCTAACAACGCAGGCGCCCGCGACGTCGGCAACGGACAGGGAGCGCAGTTCATAACGGGCGGGTGCGTCAACGACGCGGATTGCTCGTCGGCGTGCTGCGCGGGCGGTGCCGAGGCCGCCGATGGCAGCGGTGGCGAAGTCGGTATCTGTAGTGCCGAGGCCGCGTCGCTCCAGAATGGCAAGACGGGCTGTGGCTTCGTCGATCCTAACGCGGCTGCGACGCTCGAAGCCGCACAGGCTCAGGTCGAGAAGCAGGGTTTCTAGGGGTGGGTTGTGTAGTGTGGGTAAAGGGGTGTTTCGCGTGGGAATGAGAGTGTGAGGGTGGCGATGAAAGGACTGTGTGAGAGATAGTTATAGACATACGTGAGACCCTTTGCTCCCTATGGGAGACCTCGAGATTGTTGGGGTATGATACGATATCACGGATGTAGGTCGACCCTGGTTGAACACAATCAAGGTTATCATCATGGCAAGATATCCGCGGAGAACTTATTCAAGCGTAAAGTTAAGGATTACCGGCGGTTTACTACTATCGAGAATCTGTCGAACAATTTCCTCTTTGTGCAAACGAAGGATACTTATTTGCTGCGTTGTGTACAGTGAGCGTCATGACTGTCCCCAATTCTTAGTAACGGTAGCACCCAGCTGCCATATACCTCAAGTTCAAGATATTGAGAGAGGGATGGGTCCATTATTGAACAATACAGTTACTTCCAAGGGCTCGCAATCGCGACAAGGCACAACTCGGTGGCTGCCCAACCCAACGCCCGCCAAACGAGTCCCGTCGAGACCCAGCTTTTTTTTTTTTAAAAAAAAAAAAGAGCACAAGAGCCGACGGATCCTATCTCTAAAGCGAGGGGCCTCCTAAACAGAAGCACGACGAAACCAGGCAGGCTAGACCTACAAACCTCTGGTTTATACAGTGTGTACTTGACCTAGACCTTGCTTCTCGGCGTAGAAGACATAAGTTTCAACAAGACCACATGTACTACTTACTATATAGACTAAAATACTGAATGGACAGCCCTTAGGTAAGAAGAAGAAGAAGGGAAACGAGCGCAGGAGCAACAGCCCGACACGGAGCGTCCTCTTGGACCGAAAGCCCTCGGCACTTTAGAAAAACGGCCCAACGAGAGCGACTATGATGGCGAATCAAGCAGCGTATGACGGAAACATGTTTCATAGCCAAAGAGTTGTAGCAATGGTGGGCTGGGCGCTGAGTGCTTGTTGTACATGGAGACACGGCCCCGGGGTCGTGAACCCGTGCCTGCTCTGAGTTGTTGTGTGTGAAAAGGTTCAAGAGAACAGACATGTGGACCTGGACAGCAGGCACAAAACCGTACAGTTTGGGACATTAATTCGAAGAATCTGCTCACGTTCGATGCGAGGTCAACATCACAAGCCAAGGTGACATGTACTCTTTGGAGGATAGTATGTCCGAGTTTGTATATTAAGGCGACTCGCAGCTAGACATTAGAGAGGATCCTTCCAGAATTCCCCCCTGTGCAGCATGCCGTGGATGACAAACATATACATTATTTATTTCTAGCAAGCTGACCCGTCTTGCCAGTCAGTCCAACGACGATTTCGTGATTCTCCTATCACCTCGGCCAGTAAGTATACTTATACTCACTCACGCACTCTCTCCGTGATATATATATAGAATAATAAAAAGGCGAAGCCGCAGCGAGGGTATTTGTTGCATATAATTCAAAACGCGACAACGGAACGAACGATGCCAATAAACGACCGTGTGGTGCTGGCAGATAATGCCGTTTCTCTTCCTTTTTATCCCTCCGTCAACCCCGAATTCCAAAACCAGACCAACAAGTGAACGACAATAACTCCATGACTATGCAGAGATATCTGATACTACCGGCCGCGGCCAGTATACATATCAGCATGGGGGGATTGAGTGGTGCCGAGATCCCTTCCCGTTTCCTTTTCCTTTATTTGATCCAATGTGACGAGCTTTATTGGTCCGGGTTGGCGATGAAAAGTCGACCAGAGCTCAGGGTCATGGTCCTCTCATCGACACTTCCTCTCCTCTTGAGGTCTTCGGGATTTTTGACGCTCTTCTCCCTCGTGAGGGCCGCATTTAACAGGCTGTTGCTCGCAAGCTTGGCCGTGTTCGAGCTGGCCAGTTCAGGCAGGGCGTCTGCCCTCTCCGCGCTGCTGCCACTATGCGTGCTCGGAGCACGATCGAGTTGGTCGTCGCCGGGTTTGTATTCGAGATCTTCCATTGTACTACCTCGATCAGGCGTATCGGTCGGACTCCAACGCTTGTTTATACTGCCCGAGGTACGATAGGCGATGCCGCGACGACCACTCGCCGTGCTACTGCGCCCGCTGCTCCCCGTCCTGCGGTGGTGGAGCCTCCGCGCAGAGACATCGTCCTCCTCGCTATCTTCACCTTCCACCTCGGTGGCACTAAGCCGCAGTGGAACACCGGCAACACCGATATAATTGTCGCCGGGCGCATACCCGATAACGCCCGGCTTGCCGTGGTGTCGAAACTTAGTCACCACCTTCCCGGGGCCGCTGATGCCAGTAGAGGTACGGGTCTGCGTCGTGCGGCCCGTGACCTCTTGAGCGGCTCTCTGTTTAGCGGCGCGTTGCTGGGCGAGGATGCGAGGATCCTCGGTCTGTGCCCGATCACACCATACGGTAGCCTTTTGTTTGCGGAGCAGAGCAACATAGCCCGTCGGTTGAGTACCGAACGACCTCGAAGACGTACTACGGCGGAGGTCGGTGGTGGGTGAGGTTCCAAAGGCAGCAGGCGGCGGGTTGCTCGAGGTGGTGCTGAACGTATTGACCGACGGCGAGCGCCGAGCGTGGCCGACAGGGAGCTGAGGTTGTTGTAAGTGGGTGGGCATGGGAGCGTATTGTGCTGGGAACGTGTTAGAGGAGGTTGTCCTCGTCCTGGAGTGAGAGTAAACCGGGGGCATCGGTTCGAGAGGCCGCCTTGTCGTGCCATAATCTGGGGCATACATGACGAAATAATAGGTCCGGGCCTTTTTGAGCCTCGCTCCAGGTGACTAAGGCGTGGTTTTTTTTTCTTGTTCTTTCTCTTTTTGCTTCCTTTTCTTATTTGGAATGACAGTTGTATCTACGAGGTCTCTTTGTCGGGGCCGGGCAGGGGCACCCGGAGGGGCGGGACTCGACTAAGATAACCGATTTGCTAGCCCTTTGAGTCCTTTATGTGTTGGCGACGACAGAGTTCGGCCTAGCTAATGACAACGACAGGGAGCAATGTGACACCTATCAATGAGTTAAGTTCAGTTATTCCACTAGCTTGAGCATGAAAGCGGCAAGTCGAGTCGAGAACCAGCAATCGCATAGAACTGCGTAAATGGCTGGAGAGAGAGAGGGGGGGAGAGAGAAGGATTTCAATAAGGGATGAAGAAAACAGCGACAGCTCCGAAACTATCGTGTTACTAATAAACAACACACCGTGGCACGTCGCATGCGGCAATCATGTGCTGGGTAGAAATGCAGGCGAGTGTGGATAGGAGAGTGTGTTTGTAGAGGCAGGAAGCGTACCTTGTCTGGTTGGCAGTGTTCTTGTTGGCGGCGGCGGCGGCGGTGGTGGTATTAATGTTGGTTGTTAGTCGTAGTTATGTTGTGCGTTCCCGATGCAGGCTGGGCTGTCTGAGCTGCTGCTGCTGCTGCTGCTGCTGTATCGTTGCCAAAACGTGTGGTGGTTGGTGAAGGTGGTGGTGATGTTAGGTATGTTGTCTCGAAGGAAAAACAGACAGACATACCCGACTGCGACAAATACCTACCAAATAACCTTGCCGTACTAACTGTAGATGCTAGAGTCTGGTGTACTACCCAATATGTCAGAGCCAGGCGCGCAAATCGCCCGATGCTACCATACCTAACTTAAGGAACTTCTCTAGTGCTAGTGGGCGCTAGTGGGGGTGACATGGCCAAGCAATCGGAGCTCAAGCGCTACCGCAGGAGGCCTAGCGCCGACAGAGCACCAAGTACTTCCAACCTAGGTATGTACATGTACCTCTTACTTACTTATACGGCTAGGTACTACTTGTAAGGTCTGTAGATTCGTATGGTCCGATAAATTGGACCATCATCGATGAGATCACATCCAGATCATTCCTCGGGAAGATCTCGACACGATACCGACGAGGCATACTAGGTATATCATGTCACACGGTAAGGACCAACAATCCGGTTCCAAGAGGGACAGAAAAAGCAAAATGAACTACCCTTCTGTCTTGGGACAAGAAAATCGAAAGTGTTTGCATAAACCGTTAGTTGTACACTAGCTGATGATAACAGTACCGGATTGCGGCAGGCGATGCCTTTTCCATACTACACTATGCGCTCGGTTTCGCCGGCACTGTCCATGTCCATTGACGACTAGTGACCCGGTGCCGAGTCGGCCGATTTCGCTTGCCATTACTTACACGTGCCCGCTCAAGACCTTGCTCGTAAATCTCACTTCATCGGTTGCCTCCAGTGAGTGTGGGAAAGAGAGAAAAAAAACAACGGCCCGCAGAAAAGATTGTGTAAGATAACATGTTTTGGTGGAGTTCGTGGATGGATTGAGGGAACCTACCAGCTGAAGGGGACTACAGTACGAACCGCCGAGGAACTGCCTTGTCAGCCCAGCCAATCAATCCCCCCGAACCCGTCCCTACATACATAGTAGCCGTACGCACCAACGGGCTTATTATTACCTATCTTTTCGAGACTACCCAACCTTGGTAGTGTACTTACGTTTAGTGCCAGCCGGGTTGTCTTTCGCACCGTCCTTTAGCATACTTCAGTATGGCATTCATGAGATCTACTTGAAACGCGTCAGGTAATCCAGTTATACTAAATTGGCCTTGAGCGCGATTATTGGGTTTGAGAAACAAAGACGGCTTGGTTGCGGGCTTGCGGAGTAACCACGATGAAATCACAAGGATGTGTGGCCCTTTTGCAAGGTACCATCGGCCTAAGTCGTACTATGTAAGTGCTGCAACATTTGGCAGAAATCTGGATAGGACGG
Source organism: Xylaria sp. Z34 (assembly GCA_037356055.1). Classification (NCBI taxonomy): domain Eukaryota; kingdom Fungi; phylum Ascomycota; class Sordariomycetes; order Xylariales; family Xylariaceae; genus Xylaria; species Xylaria sp. Z34. Next base: position 374,771 of record JBAWJW010000016.1, read on the forward strand.
CTCTTTCGAGTGTCTTGATTCCTCAGGTAAATACCATGACCCAAGGCCTAGCCGGCCGGAAACGGACCACATAGTTCGCTTTTGGAAAAAAAAAAAAAAAAAAAAAAAAAAAAAGCCCAACGAGGAATAAGGCCAGGCACTTCGGAAATCGCTTAATGGGTATTTTCTCATCGACCCTTGGGCTCATACATTCTGCCTGACAAAGTGAGATGAACGATGATGCAAGATGAGCAAGGAGATAAGGATTGAAGCGTGGACCCCCGGAAGGAATCCTTCAGAAATTGGATCTCTCGCCAGAATCGTCCTCAGCCGACCCGGCACGCCGTTGAAAAGTCCACCTAAGGCTACGAGCGTCTGAGCATCTCGCTTACGTAGAGTAACGGTAGCGTCAAGAGTCCATAACAGCGTCGATATGATCTTCTCTCGTGCCCTGCTTTCTGCTCTCCTTTTTGGAGGTGCCTACTCTACTAGAAGTGGGTTAAGTCGAGTACAACGGCATTACATGGGAACTAAATTAAGTCAGTGATCAACAGCCGTCTTAAGCGGTTTACCCATTGCGGATTGCTAGTAGTCACAGCGACAGGGATAGGACGACCCCTTTGAGGCTAGACATCGGTATGACGCTACAATCTAGCCTCTGTCGACTCACTTGTCTGCTTCTGGAGTCTGGGGTACTGGCAAGAAAATTGTAAGTGGTACTGATCAATATGATCATCCAGTCGGTCTCACGATCCTTTGAGAAGGTAGCACGATTAGGGGTAGGTATGCCGTGCTTCAACGCAGGTGGTCTAACATAATTCGTTCATAGCCAGATCCCAACATCTCATCTGTTACTCGTCGATCTGGTACGAAAACCCTCGAATACTGCCCGGTCACACTGTCCTCTTTACCCAATCAAGTGTGTACAGTCTTGTCAGCCGCTGGCTGGGGCGAGTTGTTACACGAGGTCTTGAGTGGGCGGTTGCTGGCCAGTTCAGATCTTGATGAAACGTTGTGACGTTCAGGCCTGAGCTGATCGGGTCGTTCCATGATGTCAAAACTGGGAACCGACCCTTGACGATTTCCCCGCGTATTTCCTTGTTCAGAAAGCGCCCCGTCCAAGATGTTTGACGATCAGCAAAGTTTGCTAAAACAGTGTGCGAAGTTCATGTGCAGAAAGTGACAGCGCCGAGAGAGCGTCACGTGAGAGATCAGACGAAAACAGACTTCTCGGGAACGGGAAAGACGAAATTCTCGGAGTGCAAAAGATGTCTGAGACAAGATGCAATGCTACCCGCACATGCTATTGGAGTCAGCCTCTTTTCCCTCGCCGTTTCTGTAACACCACGATGCCATAGAAGTTGGAGTAACTATTCCATCATTGGACGCTGCGGCTGAACCATTGTAGCCATATGCGTAGGCCACTCAACCGACAGATAGCCTGTCCGAGCCTCTAATACCGCGGCATCTCTTTTATTGTAGGTAACTGTGCCAGCACCATGCAAATGTGTGCTAGGTATGTAGAGAGACGGGATGAGCATGTGTGGCTTGTGATAGGTATCTCAAGTTCTATCACAGATGCAAAATCTTGGACACGTCGGATTGTGTTACCTGCACGTCATATCCCTATACATTGTGGTTTATCAGCTAGGTTCGTCTTGGATTCAGCATCTATATCTCACCGTCGCTATAACTTTGCGCCTTGGCCATACCCCTGTTTGCTCGGTTGACCAAGTATTAGTGGTAACATAGCCAGTCAAGCCAGTTTCGAATGGCTTTGGTGTAAGCCCCGGTATTGCGTCAAAGCCAATTGACGGCTTTAATGTCTATTTCACTTGATTAATCATTTATGATAGCTAATGATGCATAAGCGATTGAAACTAACAGGGCTTCTCTTCCAGTGAGTAGTCACTGCTGTACCTATGTAAGCTGCAGCCACAGGCAAGACCCGATAAGTGCACGATGCGGCCAACACTGGGCCTGGCGCGCAAGGCGGTCAAGCATGCATGTCCGACGATGCATATGCGGTGCATGTTCGTATGCAAGCACGGCGCCCAGTCGGGCAAGGCGACGGCGCGGCCGCCGGAAGCTCGAGGAAGCTATATCTCGAACAGTTGAAAGCCGCCGTCGAACAAATCAAAATATATTTCAAGCCTCCATGCCAAGACACCAAGAAGCACATGTACGTACATAGTAGATAACTCCTAGATACCTGAGGTAGGTACATCTGCAACACTGGGTATAATTGTTACAATACCAACCCCAAGTACCTACTAACCAGCCATCCGTAAGCACGCAGTAAATGCCTCTTTCGAGATAATGGATGCATTTGTGGATGATATATCTCACAGCTCAGCTACCCACGGTTCCGTCCACGACAGTCAATAGTCGCAATGCACGGACATGCCCGCCCCTCCCAAGCTCTTGCTTCCCCGCTCTGCCCTGCCGGCATTGGGTATGTTGTTTGATTCGTCTCTCAATGCCGTAGTACCTACCACCCACACCTGCATTCAGGAGGAAGGACACCACCTGAAAACCGTCGACCTAACTCCGGCTCTTATCAACAGGACGCGAATCCTCACAAGCAGCATGAGGGATGAGGGGCATTGCAGGCTTCTAGGCCGGCCAGGCTCTAGCCGATGAGTCTAGTTTACAATCGCCAGTCGTCGGGAGGCTCGCTCTATTAACCAATCTGCAAAACGAATAACATGATCCATGCCGGCGTCCCAATAAACTTAAAGACGCTCCTCTACATTGCCTATCTACCTACCTAGTAGCGTATAATCCTCGTGGTATGTAGAAATCATGTATCCAATCAGCGTACAAAGAGCTTCAGGTATTGATCACAGCCGGGCCGAGACGCCATAAGTGGTTAATAATGAATGCGCGAACATGAGATCCGAGCGTCGCTCTAACGGCGAGTTGAAATATTAGCAGGGGGAAGACGCCAAGAAAACGTGGTTCAACGTTTTCAACCAAGGAATGACGCCGCAAAAGGACGGAAATCCAATCCATTTCTGACTTCGGTGCGTTATCGCTTCGGACGAACAATCTGCTCTGTAAGTTAGTACTAGAGTAGCGGCGTCTTCCAGCTCTGTTCCCTGTTTGCAGAAGGGAAAGCCCCGCTCGGCAAAGTAGAAGCCGAATATAGACACCAAAAATACCCGATGAAGCACTAAACACCTCGATCTCATCACCAAAGTCTCCACTACGCATTCTTGATTTCATGAATCTCTCTATCCATCCGCAAGTTTATCTGGATTTTCAGCCTCTAAGGATCCACGTGTGCGGTAAATTTTGTAACACAAGGCAAGCAGTGTGAGACACGGCGGCGGCAGTGACCTCTCTCCGAATCTAAGCACACTAGAAATCAAAAGAATTGATTAGCAGACCATTGCTTGCTCATTATAACCAGGCAATACCCTGCCTACTTAATTGGTCATGCGAGATAGCTCAAGACTAGATTTTATAGCGAACTCATGCCCATAGTACGAGCCACACACAGCCAATGCACAGAGGTATGGTGTGGTCCACTACGCAGAATGAAGTGCTCGCAACGTCTGAGACCCCAACCGTAAAAATCGCGAGACCGCATCAGATGTAATCGTACGAGGCATACCCTTTCACCTTCCTTTTGTCCGTACCGTTTGGTATTCCTCGACACCCCTCGTAGTACATGCATGATTGCCAGAGCCCTCGCGAGTGTTTTCCCTCCGATGTAACAATGAAATTGAAGCCCTTAACAAAACTCCTGTAGATGCTACAGGCAAGACGCCGTGAAATACGATCGGTAGTAACTCCCTTGTGATAAAAATGCGTTGTACACTTCTTCCTAAACCTAGCTTTCCATCTCGTCTTCTTCAATCAGCCTACCAAGAATCAAGCTCTGGACGACTAACTCATCATTCAGTGTTCTGATCCGCTTGGGTGGCTGATCACCCACGTCGGCACCGGTGCTCGTACGCTTCCGTTTCCTCGAGTTCCCCTCGTTTGACGTAGAACCAAACAGCGCGCTCTTCGCATCTTGAAGATGGTCGTCCACATACACCCAGTCGAAGGCATTGTTTCCAGACTCGGCTTCTCGTAACGTGGCTCTAGCTTCTTCAATACTGTGCACACGTACTAGGGACGCGCCGAGGACCTGTGCGAGAAAGACGTATGGTAACCTCTTCTCCTCATTCTTCGTTTTCTTCATCATGAGGAGAATTTTGCTTTCGTTCAAAAGCTTAGGTCTCTGAGATATGATCTGCACTAGCCTCGCCGTTGAAGCATCGTAAGGCTGGAGGTTTCTGGAGCGAATGGCATCTCCAAGTAGTGTGCTGGATCCTGCACATAGGAGATAGGAAGACCAATCGACGATCTCCTTCTTTGATACACAAGTGGTGACCCATTTGGGTGCCAGACAGGGAATACCTAAAGCAAGTGCTTGCATGTATTTAACCTTTCTCGAGTGTCCGTCGGCTATCAGAGCAGCGAATCCGGTCCCGCTATCTAAAAGTTTCAATGAACTTGATAAGACGGGTGTAGATGATGCTTTGGTACTCGGTGGCAACGTATCAAATTCAAAAAGAGCGCTGAAGCCGTCGTCCAGAACCGTCCCACCTTCCTGTCGAATCATCTCTTCAAGACTACCCTTGGACAGTGATTTGTTCTTGGCCCTCTGGGGCTGCTGGCGCTCTTGCAATGAGACGGCAAACACCATACCTTCGAAGATCCTACTCTTCGTCTGGAACTCGCGTAATGTGGTAGACTTTCGGGGCGATTTACGGGTGATGGTTCGGAAATCCTCCGATGAGGACACACATGGTGACTTGTCCAGCTCATCCAGCGATAGGGAGCTATGTCGCGAGGACTGACGCGTCCCTTTCCGAATAGTCGGTTGAGGGCGCCTGTGTGTCTTCGGTCGTGTTGAAGACGGGGATGGGTTAGGCAAGGATGGCGGCGGGCGCCGTCGGCGGCGTCCTCTCTCTGCTGTAGGTGAGGGGGCAGAAACGGGATCATCTGAAGGTTCCGCGTCATGACCATCCTCGGTATTGGGCGTGAAACTGGAAGAAATGGCCGGTGTCGTCGACAACACGGTTAACTTAGATGACGATGTGCCAGGATCAGACTGTTGAAGTGGTGGAGGTGTCGTAGAGGATGGCGTAGTCGTGTTGTTTAGCCTGCTTGATCGGCGTTTCGTGCTCTGTTGTGATGATGCCGGAACGACAGAGGGTGACGATGATGCCGCGGCGACCGGACCAGTATCGCGCTTATCGATGACGGGCGGCGCCGATACCTCCCTCTCCGCTTGAGCAGGCATGTTTAATGAACTCGATGGTTCAATACAGGTAGCAGCAGCGGATGGTGTCGGATAGGATAATGTGAGCAGGCCGCTTGAGGCGCAAGAGTTCTCCCTCATCAGGTCACCAATAAGTCTTGGCGGCTCGGCGAACGTAGGAATAGGGCTAGTCTCTGGAATTACCTCCTTATCCTCCACGTTTTCTACCGGGACACTCAATGGCCGGTCGAAGTCCTCACGAAGTGGCCTGTTGTGATCTCTCGCCGGCAGAACTAGAGTAGCCGTCTCATTCGTTGACTTTTGCTCGGCAATCATGTCCTGTGAGTCGCCCACGGTCTCTTGCGAACCGTGGTGATCGGTGGTGTCTAATTCCTCGTGGTTCTGAGCCATGCCGGTGCGCGTAAAGGCCCTTGGGCGTTCCGCACGACTCGTAGATGGCACTTCAACCTTGGCTCTGTTTGAGCCGGGTAGAGGCAGCCTGATATCCGGAAACGATCTCGACGCTTTTTCCTTATTCCATCTTGCACGCTGGTGACGGAGTTCGGCGTCGTCTCGGTCAAAATCCGAGTCTAAACTATGCTGGCTCGATGATCTCGTCGCCCTACTAGATAAAACCTGTTTTCGGTAGGGTCGATATTCGGCAATGGGTTCTGGCATGCCTCTGGCTTTGCGAGAACCGAGCGTAGGAAGAGGTGTCTCATCTATTTCATCTTCGTCTCGGTCTTCAGCCGTACCTGATGCGCCTGTTGGACTTGGTGATCGGGATGTCCTACCATCTGGGGGCTGAGAAGAACGTTGAGCAGCATTGAGAGACGTCGACAGTACACCGATCCCGAGGCTTCGATTCTTTAGCGGCGATGATTCAGGCTGAGGAGGAGATATCACGTCGTCTCCGAAAACATTTGGAGAGGGGCGGGACGATGTCGGACTGGCTTTCCTCAGTCCAGATGTTGGCTGAGTCTGGTTAAACAACTCAGATGCTGGCATAACTTGTTCATGACCACTGGCGAGGAAGGGCTTGGGGAGGGTTGTGGGCGTCTCAGGTGCGAACTGCGACGGATCACGTAGGCTATCGTATTCATCGTCTCCGAGTAATGGCGTGTCGGGTTCGAAGGGCATGGTATCAGGCAGGTCGTAGGGGAGTTTGAAATCCACATAGCCCGTATCCCCCTCGTGTAGAGTGGGAGGCACCTCCTCATCGAAGCTGTCCGGTGGAGACGAGGGCTGCAGGCCTTGTTGAGTATACTGCTCATAGCTGCGCCCCTCGTTTGGTTGAGTAGGTGATCCAGAAGACATAGTTTTGATCTTCTCCTTCTTCAACGGTGCTCCAGATAGCAGGGGTCGGGATGTGACATGGCCTCGTGTTTGCGAACTTATTGGTTTGTCCCATGGAGGGGCATTGCGTGAATCGGGTCGAGCAGGTATTGGGGTTGAGCAGGTGACTGGCGCGGGGGATCTCGGCTTGTGAAGTCGTTGGCCTGATCTCTTTATCGACGACGCTACTACGGCCGTGTCTGCATCGGCATCGGCATCCACGTGCGCTTCGGTGACGTTTGGGTGGTGTACAGGCGCGTGTCGAGACGCGTTCCCAAAATGCTTTGCGAAATTCCGTCATCAGCATCACTACCCTTGCAAATTCTCTTGGCAACGTCCGTGCTTGTTGCGAAGATCAACGTTGAGCTTACCTGGGGTGGCCGCTGATTTTCCCCCTATGAATGGGAATGTCAGCTTGTCGTACAGGGGAGTGCGAAATGATGTGCATGGTCGCCACCTACTTCTGGATATACCAACCCAATACCATGCTCTCGCAGCAAAAACAATAATTTCTCCTGGCTATCCTGACTGTCGTTTTCACCAGACAGGGTCCCTCGTTCTATTGCAGACGGCGACCAGGTTCCGCTGCGGGTCATGGTGAGAACCAGACAATTTTGATGGAAGGTTGCAAGTAATAAATGCGGAATCAGATTGAGAAGGTAATTAACGCGATTCGCCCTCTTTTAACCAGGTCCTTAGTTAAACAAAGAACGCGACTTCCACACGGAATCATCTGACGCTAGAATAAGCTAAGCTGCATCAGGTAAGGTAGCTACCGAGATACTTACTACTTAAGTTGAGGTTTAAGATATTTTAGGTTCGGCGCCAGAAGATGGATGTGCTAGAGTCCCTAAGCCTCGCTGCTTGTGGGCCGCTATTGCGCCCCCGGATCTGGCAAAGAACACGTCTGCCATTTCCTTGGCCAGTCAGTTTCAGGGGACTGGAGTATATCACCAACCTTTATTCGAACACCATTGCCGCTCCATCCTTGCCGCCACTCATCGCGATGCTTACTCTGATGGTTATATCAACTTGTACCATGTCAAGGAGGAGGGCTGGGTCAAGCATGGCTTCAACGACACAAACCCCATCTTCTGGAAGACGAAGCTCGAGAAGGGCGAGTTCACCAACGTCACCAGTTCGTTAGATTAAAGTGCTGGCTCTCACTTAAGCATGCATCAGTGTAATCTTTAACTTGCTAATCCCACCCAGACCACTTTGGCAGCACATAGTCGAATATTTCTCTGGCCATCTCGGCCGCTGATTTGCTGGTAATATCAATCGTCAAGCCAACATTCATCGAAGCAGAATGACAGACGTCGTGAGCGCATCCCCTTGAGTACATCATCGCATCCCTCAACATGGCAATAGTGCAGGCCCGCCTCAATGATGGCCACAGGTCTATTGAGCGCATTTTGTGAGGCTCTTGCCTTGCGTCTGGCAACCTGGCGCTGCTGCATTCTTTGCAGTGCCTCGCTCTTCTGCCTTACTTCTTCGACGTTCGGGCGTGCCTGGTACAAGAAAGGCAATGGAAGAGGAGGTAAGGTGTTGTTGTGTAATGATACCTCATTTAGAGGCACATCCTGTCTGGTAATAAATCGCGAAGGTCCATCTGCAGGCCATTCTAACGATGAGAAGTCATATGTCGAGTTGTTGGGGTAGTATGGGACCTGGGGGAGGTCCAATGGACTGGGAAAGGTGAGATCTAGTGGGGGATTGAGTACATCACCACTGGTAAGCTTGGTGAAGCCACTTGCTTGCCTATCCTGGAGGCGCTTTCGCTGTTCCGGAACCCGTCATGTGTGTATTCGACGAATAAGGGCAGTTGTGGGCGGGCCAAACCACCCTACCAGGGCCTGGTCGGCAATATTGTGACACCAATCTGCAAGTCAGTGTTTAATCTGCAGGTCGGGGTTGAAATAATTCAGCTACCTGTGTTTGCTAAATGCTGCGAAACGGACCTGAATTATCTAGGCAAGTAAATGCGATGCCATTCGTGTATATATAGACCTAGGTTAGCCGCGCTGGGCAGAAGGAAAGCAGACTTGTATCCCTCTTGATGCCCAAGAAGATTATCGCAATATTGAATACCCTTTTCAGCCCTTGTGACAGCTGCATATCGGATTCTTCTTCTGGGTTCATTATAGAGGCGTCAACCAACAGGAGAGTGGCAAAGGGTAAAACAAACAAATCGAGAAGGAGAAAAAGAGAAATGAAAGCTATAGAGTGAGCGTTATTTTACTACCAACCAAGCGTAACCGTGTTCCTGGTTGTGCAGCCGATGGTGCGCCTGACAGGGTCGAGAACTCAACGTTCCCGGGAAAATCATAACATATCAAGCATAACACCTCGTTGTCACCAGCGTGATAATAGACATGAGATTATCATGGATTCCGTGTGCTGGACTCCGGCGCCTTCATGATTTCGATATAGGTTCGTGCCGCTATTCGGGAGAAGGGGATAGGCTAGCTAGAAATAACCTTGGCGACGTGGCTCGGTCTTTGGACAACTAGATGAAGACTCCTTTTGAGAACAAGCTCTGGCCTAAGTCCCTATAGTATAACCACCCGCCCACCCCTCAAAACCCCCCCTCAAAAAGAAGGAGAGGGGGGTCTGGGGGGAGAGGAGGCTACTTATACTTTTGCAAACGGGTGAAAGAAGTGGTTAGGGCCTGAGCCCGGACTTTTCACGTGTTCTAGGCTTCTAGGCACAGGCGTCGACATGGGAAGAGAAATCTTGGTGGGTCTCACATTAAATGTTGTGCAAGATGAATATAGACTCTTGTCACACTTCATAATCAGGCGAGTGCATTAAATATTGAATATTGTCACACGGGCCACTTGAGGGACCAATAGGAAGGCTCCAGGTTGACAATACATGAAGGATTGGATGAGGTTAGAACTGTTGGTTAGACTTACATATGCCAAAGGGCACGAGCATAAATAGAGGGCTATTCTGCCCTGATCTGTATGGTGAACTTAGACCTTCATGGACCCTTTCAAACCATACAGAATTATTAGCTGAATACGAAGCTATTCCTTCCAAGTTGCAAAATAAGCCCCTTGTCATAAATATGACGCCACCTGAATATATTGCAGACACAGCGTAATCGATCCAAGCCTCGAAAATACCGATATTGAAGGACGGGATATGCAATAGTCGACCAAAGCCCTGTCCTCATCGACCCGCGCCGCGCCGCGTCACGACGCACGGAATCTCGAAACGAACACAAAGACAAGTGAAGACGCGGAATCAAAATCAGAATGCAAGAAGAGGAAGAGGACATAGGAAAAGTGGACAGTAACTTTGGGCCCGGTGTCATGGTCTCCACCTCTGGTGGTTCCAGTAATGACTTATTGTTATTGCACAGAGAAGGAGAAGCTCTATCTATACAGCAGAGGTTTCGTAGCCAGTATATGTAGGCGCGGGCTGAACGCCCGTGCCTCTATACCCCTAGCTCTCGGAGGGTATTCCGTAGCGTTCCGTGGCACCCGGCTAACTGAACTACCCCTGACTGACTCCTAATTAAGGAGGTGATCTAGCTATCACGCAAATATCTGCCAAGCGGATTAATCTAAGGTACTATGGCTGCGTATCTCTAAAATGTGTCAAGGTATTGTGTTTTCACATAGAGTAGGATTGCTTCGAAATCGATGTTCAGGACTCTACAGTTGAAGAAGCCCAAGCTTGTAGTGATACTGTCAATAAAATCAGCACGTTGCGGTGCCTGCGGAGCAATATACCTTGCAGACATAACACAACCAGAGCAGCATCTGCAAACAATGAGCACATTAACTAACACGAACGAGTATGACTCTTAAAGAGGCGGTATATTCCATCCGTTGCTAACAACCACGCAGTACATCTACGTCAGTGGAATATGATGCGGAGGGTGCTCTGCTAACTGATCCGACGAGATGACGGCAGTCATCCGACTGCAGAAGTACTACCACGGGTTGATGCCGCCGATATCATGTAAACAATCATATGAGCGGCAGTTGTCTCCGCATCTTGTTTACTCTGGCCTTGTCTCAGATGCATGACATATGTAATAGGAGGCTAGTGGACTGGGGCTTGGAATAGTATTCGATATTGTAATAATCTTCTTGGGCATCAAGGAAGCCATACAGGTCTACGTTCCTCCTTCGAGCTCTCGCAGCGAACCTAGTATACACGAATAGCTTCGCTCTTGCTTGCCTAGATAATTCAGCTCCGTCTCGTGGCATTGAGCAAATACGGGTAGCTGTATATTTCAAACACCGATTTGCAGATTGGTTACACGATATTGCCGACCAAGCCCTGGTAGGCGGGCAGTTGCATTCCCCTACCTGGTGCCATTCCATGTAACATTGACGGTCAAACTTACCCAGGGATTGATTAGACGGGTTTAAGGGACCCTTTTCCTTTGAATAATTAATACTAATCATCAGGTAGGCCAAGCCGAGCTCGAGTAAAAGCGGCGAATGCGCTAGGCCTAATTTTCTTTGCTTCACAAAAATGGTAAAACTTTGAACCTCCAGACTACAGGTATTCACTGGTCGACTGACAACATGTTAATCAATATCATGTCTACTCGTGGGTAAGCAACAGGGTAACATATCACACGCTTCAACAAGCGGCAGTTATGACCTAGGAATCTCGTTGGTTTCTTAATATCTACTGAGACTCTTTTCTTCCGACATACAAATTCATCTCCCTTTGTCATGACCACGATAGGGCTACCTGGAGTAAGTGGAACAAATGTTTATTCCCCGTTTTTAGTGTATTAGACTAACGACTTAGCCTCCTGCAGCTTATGGAGATCGGTGCAAGGCACTAACGAACCCTAGTATTTCTGCCTGAACTGGCGATCAACTAGGACCCGCTTAAGCTTATTCCAACGACCTATTGTCTTGTCGTCTCGCCCACGAGAACCCCTAATGTTTGCCAATAAATGTTGAGTTTATACTGAAGCCAGCAGTGTAATTAATGGTCTATCATTTTGATTGACATTGGCTCTGTAGTTCCACTTGATTCAAAGACGCCCATTCGACATGCCATATGTCGTCAATCTGGAGAGTGCAGGTATCTGAACGCCAAGGTGCTACAGTACTCATATCGTAGCTACGGACGGTCAAGTGGCTCGGGTTGACATCGTTTTATCCTTTGATAATATGAAATACCATACTAAAGCTAATTACCGAAGCCCGCCATGATGTAAGTGTTGTTGAAGGCGGATGGTTATAGACATAGATATGAACAAGGACTTCCCATCCCTGAAGAGATTGTCATTAATTATATGCCCCTCATATAATCAAGTATACACGAACGTGCACGGTTTTATATATTATAATAGACAGCAAAAGTTTTGTATAGGAGAAACCAAACAATTTACTGAAGGGAGACGAGATTGGTTTTTTCCATTCGAGTATACAAATAGTAGTCTTGAATGCAGTATTGTTTCTCCTAATTGGGAATAATTCTAGATATCGGTGACACTTTTATAACCCTATGACTTGCAATCGTCTCTTCCACCACAGCAATGGACTCATAGTAGTTATTGGCAGCGCTTACTTTGCGCGGGTAATAGCCTTGCCTCATAATAGCGTAATGGTAATGCGTTATGACTTGCACTGCAGTAACCACGTAATCGTAGACTGTAACTTGTAACGAGATGAGAAGAAGAAGAGGTACAAAGACAGGCAAGTAAGTAGTTCTTTTGTCGATTATCATCCGCTCCGGTGACCGTTTCTGATCGTCACCGTGGTGCCCCCTCTCGCGCTAATATCCCCCATACTATGCAGGCAAACAGATAATATACAATTGCATACCAGTCTCTGATGTAGGCGAATCTCTTTGTTGCTTAAGTATTTTGGCTCCGCCACTGCGAAGTAGAGCAACGCCCTAGGAGGCCTGGGGTGTATGGCCTCCTTGACATTGAATACCCGTTCCAGGTTGCACACGAACAATGGACTGTCTAGTCAAGCCTTATGCTTAAGTCTGTACCTAGCTTTTACACGCAAGATTCTAGTGTAAGTATCTGGAAATGAGATACCTGCTACGGATAAAAACTGCCGAGTGAGGATGAATACATACATACTGTGGCCCCCCACTACAGAGCTTGACAATTCGCGTGGCGTTAGGACTAGGCCGAAATAGTATGAAATTCTGGCAGTGTATGAGGACTTCGCGTCGTATTCAAACAAGGGCTAGAGAACTAAGAAATGTTATTCGAATGATATCGCTGGTCCTACCCCTTGTTGCAATCCCAACACAATTTAGCAACCAATGAAATTAACATGTTTTGAGGTAATTCGCCCTCCACTAAATCTTGCCCCTATGGAGAAAGTTGATGGTGGGGTGAATATTGTTGTTGCCGGTGACATCGAGTGACGCATCATATTGGCCAAGAAAGATCATGAACGGCATGCAGCCTGTATGCTCTTGGCGTACTGAGTTGTAGCTATAGAGATAGATAGTGGGGGTTCTGTGGGTCCTGTGATATTAAGCAACTCGTAGACATAATATCCATCATGTTGCCTTATTCGAGTCCAAACGATCATCAACTGTCACCCATCACCCATCAATGACCAACAATCCATCCGCGAGTATTGCTGTCAGAAATTACTCACTCATACACAGACACACACTCTCTCCATTATAAATAATCGACCATGTCGAATTCAGGTACGCCCCCACATGTTTTTAGTAGTATCCTGCGTTGTTACAATCTATCTTCTTCTCCGTTGGGATCTTCATTCTCTTCTTAGTCCTACCATTCCCCGGTCGAAGAGGTATTGGGAAACTAGGAGCTAGACAAAAGTCATGGTCATAATCTGTAGCCGGAGTGGAAAGCTCCATGTCTAGGGAACCCAGGGGGGGTAATGCTAGAATTGCGTTTATACAAATAGGCGTATGAAGGGAAAGGAGGAGACGAAGTAGGTAGATTTGGAACAACGGCATCCCGAATTCTTTCTAACACAGGCGCTCATATGTTGGGAACGAGGAGGATTTTGGTTAGTCACACACACACACACACACGCAAACGCCCTCCCTCTCCATCTCTGTCTCATTCAGACACGCCTAACATGTCTGCTACAGCTACTACTACTGGCACTAGTGCCCTACGTCGCCGCAATCTGTCTTCTTCTTCTCCGTCCGGATCTTCATCCTCTTCCAGGTTCGACCATTCCCCGGTCGAAGAGATGCCCAAAAACCCGAAGCTGGATCAAATTAATCATCTAGTGAATTGGAATTGCATGTTTACGATGGACGGGTATAATACGAGGAGACCGGTGGAGATGAATCAGGCGGATGAATCGGAAGAACAGCACCCTGAGCTATCTTCAACACATCAAACGCCATCCAACGAGGAAGAACAGCCTCCCGCACTGCCTCCGATACGGCTCGACCCGTACGAAGTAGCGGAGGGACCACAGAAACAGTCGTCTCCACCATCTCTTCATTTATCGTCAGTGCCGGGCGATTCATGCCCCAAGGATGCCCGTGTCACTAAAGCACAGGATATACAGCAGTCGGCTCAGACTTCGTCTTCATCGACACGCGGTACGACGCATAGAGTATCAAAACCGAGACAAACACAAATGCAGACACGAAGTGCGAACCAGAAGCCAAGAAGAGGAAGAGTGAACAGAAATCATGCAAAATTTCTAGAACTTGATGAGCGAGGCATAGCGAGACGGACGAGCAGATAAAGGGAGGAGGCAAAGGGGGTCGGATAGAGAAGGGATTAGACGGAGAAGGAGATTGTTATAAGTGTGTTTTTCTTGTTTCGATGTTGAGTATGCATTGCAGTTATCACGGTCTCCACCTCTGGTGGTTCCAGTAATGACTTATTGTTATTGCATAGAGAAGGAGAAGCTCTATCTATACAGCAGAGGTTTCCTAGCCAGTATTTATAGGCGAGGCTCAAGGCCCGTGTCTTTATACCCCTGACTTCCGGAGGGTATTCCGTAGCGTTCCGTGACAGGCTTCGGCATGCTTGAAAACCCTTAATTCCGGATTCGTGTCTTGCGAATGCGGTATTCCGAAGCTATCGAATGGCTAACCGACAAGGAACCACCGATCTTAAATGAGAATGATGAACGCCATGTGTTTGGCGACTATATTGCGGAGATGGTAGAAAGGAGAATGATAGATATCTTGCACCGGCCGGTGTTTTTGGACGCATTTCCCCGTCGAAGGGAAAGCTTTCCACATGAAGGACGCCTCCGACTTGCGTGTTACGGAAAGCGTCGATGTGCTCATACCCGGAGCTGGAGAGATTATCTGTGGCTCGCTGAGGATCGACAACTATGAAGAGCTGATGGCTGTGTCTAAGAGGACCAAGATTACGCTAGACGACTACTATTGGTACATTGACCAGAGAAGGCAAGTAAAACAAGTTCCCGCTGATGATCGTTCATCCGTAAATCATGACAGTAATATCATCGATTTTGTTCACTGACTTCTAGCTAGATAAAGATCATCGCCACACGGTGGGTATGGTCTTGGGCTGGAAAGATTCCTGGCTTGGATGGCACAACAACATACTGTTCGAACATGCTGCCTTTACCCGAGATTCATGGGTATATGCAAGCCTTGACTTATGGTCTCTACCAATGCCGCGTCTTTGGATGTTTCTATAATTGACGGATGGTCTTGGAAACCGAATACATCCGCATAAAGTACTGATTATAGGCTTTCGCTTGATTATGTAGTTTTACTTCAGTCATAGCTATTGTTCTGATGATTTAATGGGCAAATATTACCTGGATAGCCATCTTGTAAACGACAAGTAAGAATTTCCTTCTATTCTTCCACGTCCACTCCCTCATACTACCTATGAAAGTAATAGCCATAACTGTTACAATTCTACTTTTGATGTGCTTACTTAAAAGTAAAATATAAGGAAAAGGAACGATCATAGTTAGCTTAGTACACATAATCACACGTAATAATTATATTCTGCATCCAATAAGACGAAGGTGAAAGTAGAGTCAAAATAACACATATGAGACATCATTAAATACAGAAACGTGGAAGCAGGGCAGGTGACTTACGGATGTAGCTGATGAAAAAAGAGCAATTTCACATTATTCGGGGTAGATGTCATGACTAAGAGTACTGGCAAATACACACCTAGTCTACTACATAGCTTTTTAGAGAAACCTTTTTTGCTGCCATTTTCTGAAGCTACTTAACTGGCTTTGACGGAGAGCAGGAGAACTAGTGTACGGCGCTTGACGGCAAATTTTCAGATTTACGTACTCTAAGGAATAGCAGCGTTGTCTGTTTCAATTTATTAAAGCCGCACAGGTCAGATCTGCCGAACACCAGCTTTGGCTTTGCGCTGCATTGATATCCGCTGTTGTACCCCTTGATTACCCGAGCACGGCGTGACTTATAGCATAAAGCTTTCTGAAAGGCGAGACCAAGAGCTTCCTACTAGGAGTTGATAAGATGGAACAGGAAGAACACGACCTGATAATATGACTACTAGTGAAATAGTCAGTTTTACTCAACTGTGCCAAGGTCGGTTTCTAAAGTGTGCTTCATATGCTATACTCAATTCCATATCCATAATCGTCTCTTGATAACGATGATCTTCATGAATTGGTTATAATCTGCCGATATCCTGTGACTCTTATGACTGACTGGCGGCTCACACTTACCATGCAAACAGCTTAGGATAGCGAGCCACATAGAATGACCCGGCATCCCAGGCACGACTTAAACGAAAAGATCCTGGTCTAGCCACTTGCTCGGTAGAGGTGGGTCTCACAATGACTACTTGGGTAGCTCGCCAACGAGTTGAAGGTAGAAGGTATGATCGTGAGTGCATGGCGCTAAATCGTAATCGGCATCCCTCATTGTGCTGGGGCTGGTATTACGTTCCCGTTATATGCTGAAAACAGATCGCTCACGCTCAGTCTACGCCCGGTGGTTTGCGGTTCTGTGAATGCGGCAACCGTTGCGGGATCAGAAGCGGCCCGAGCGTCGCGGGTGCTGAGAGCTTGGGCCCACATGTCATTTATGAGCGTGGCATTCATCTCGCGGTCGCTCTTCTCTTCGGCGTATGTCCACAGACCCAAGACAAGGGGCCTGACAGCTTCTCCACTATCCAGATGTACCTCGTTGGCAGCATGATCCAGCTTAAAAATGAGCAGATCGCCGGCCAGCTCGAAGTCACCGACGGTATCAAGATCAAGGATGAAGTTCTGCAGGCCTTTGCGGTTGAGGATGAAGAGACAGCCAGTCTCCCCGGCCTCGCCTGGGGCCTTGCGCTGGGAGCAGATGAACATGGTGCCCTCGGTGTTGGTCCGCTTCCACTGCGAAGGCGGCTCAAAGGTGTAGACAACGGCGTTGGCGGCGATGGAGAGGATGGAGGTGATGTTGGGGAGGTAACGTCTCAAGACGCCAAGATTGAGCTCGGTGTTGGTGCGGCCGGCCAAAGCAGCAGGCGGCGCCGTGTGTTGGTGTGCCATGTGCTGCTGGGGCGTGTCGGATTCGTAATCGGAGGTGGGGGGTTGTTGATGTTGGAGCTGATGTGATCTGGTCCGCACATGGCTGTGGCTGTGGCCGTGAGAGTGTCCGATGTGGTGATTGCTATGGTCGGACAGGTTATTGGGGAATGCGTTGTTCTGGTGCTGGTGGTGCTGGTTTTGATTTCTGCGAGGGGCTGACCGTGACATGATGGATGATGGGCGCTGCTCCTTGGTATGTGCATGTCCGGGCCGTCGTTATGGCTAGTAGGTGAACGAAGAAAAGTAAACGCTTAGTAGCAGCGGCGGCGTATACTAGAGATAGAAGAGCTGTATGCGCGATGGGGTGCGGTGAGCGGGTCAGAGGAGCTTGTGATGATGATGGGTTCAAATAGGAGGATGAGTGGGTAACTTTAGGTAGGTTACTGGTACCTACTGTACCTGCAGCCCTTCTACCCCGCGTTCTCTTGCTCCATCCCAGTAGGTATAGGTACTGTACTACATCGATAAGAGTGATTGCATCACAGCTTGTTGGTCATCCGTCTCTCAATCAACCACTCCATTTCGTCTTGGTTCGAGGTGCAACCTAATGACACGCACACACACATAGACAACTCTACGTCGCGCCCATTAATTTCAACACATCTGGAGACGAGTCCCTGTAGCTGTCTAAGTACCTATTTAGACACCCTTCTCGAGTTCTCGGCGGAGAGAACACGGCCCCGCTATCTCATCGTCATAATAAAATCGTTGCCATCATCGTCATCATCGCTGTCGCTAGCATCGCCATCGCTCTTATTCTTATTCTTACTCTTACTCTATCACTATTGTTACCGCTATTATCAATTGGGGATACCTTTGCAACCACCAACATGTTGACCGAGACATACACGAGAGCAGTCACTGGAGCCACATAACTGACTCCATCTACTCGTTCCCGAGGCATTCACTGCCACTGCTGCTTACTCTAACCGATTCCCCCCTTTACGTACGTCATGTCTTCCACCATACCCGAACACGACCCCTCAGTTTCTGAGGCAGCCGAGGCGTTAGACTCCGCCGATCCTACTTCGACGACACACTACTCTCTCTCTCGCGCTGTCAACGCGCGAAGATCTGAATACACCCGATCCCATAAGATACGCATCAAGATCGGTACCTGGAATGTGGCCGGTTGCCCTGGCACCGACAAGGACCTCGCCGGCTGGTTCGTGGCCGGAGACGGTCTTGAGCCCCGGTTCGACGCAGGCCTAACAAAGCTAAGCTTGTCAGAAGATAGTATCGAAGCTGGTGTCAAAGAGGCGATACATCAGCCGCCGACGGAGGCAGATCAAGCCGAAGACAAGATACGACCCGCGACACAACCAGCACTAGGCAGCGACACCGAGGAACCGACTATCCGAGTCGTGGGGGGTGACAAGATCGGTCTCTACGTTCTCGGCCTCCAAGAGATTGTCAATCTGAACCGTGTCCATCAATCCTTCTACTCGGACCCGAGCGCTGTAGCGAAATGGCAGGAGGCCCTCGAGGCCGCTCTCCCTAGGGGCTATAAGCTTGTTGCATGCCAGCAGCTTGTTGGGCTTCTCTTGCTCATCTACGCCTCGCCTGAAGTGGCCGCTACCATTTCCAACGAGTCGACCATTTCTATGGGCACGGGTCTTCTCGGCTACATGGGAAACAAAGGAGCTGTCGTGTCTCGTCTCCTCTTGGGCGAAACCACTCGCTTGGTCTTTTCCAACTGTCATCTCGCATCTGGTCATGATCAGGCTAGTCTCGATCGGCGATGCTGGGATTATAACAAGATAATGTCGCAGACCGCCTTCTCTCCAATCAGTCGCTCTGGCGTTATGGAGGACGAGGGTGATAAGATGGGAGACGAAGACTTTACCTTTTTCTTTGGCGATCTAAACTTTCGTCTCGATGGCCTTCCTGGGAACGATATTCGGCATCTTCTCACACTCCACGCCCGCGGTGAATATGATATCAGCAATACCAACTCCGATCAGCAGTTTGGGGAAGACAGCGTGTTTGTGCTCCATGACAACGAGGACGGAAATTCGGATGGCGCTTCGACACCTACCATGGTTTCACGAGAGACTTCTTTCGATCGAAACGATAGTGACGAAAGCAGCGAGGAGCTTCCTGATCCTGACGACTTTGTACCAGATCCCCACAATGACCCAGCATCCCTGCAGGCGACTCTTGATTCTCTCTTGCCACACGACCAGCTGCGGCAGGTGATGAAAGACAGAAAGGCGTTTCAGGAAGGATGGAGGGAAGGGCCCATCACGTTTCTGCCCACATACAAGTACGATGTTGGCACTGTTGGGCTCTTTGACACTTCCGAGAAAAAGAGGGCGCCAAGTTGGTGCGATCGGATACTGTACCGAACCCGCAAGGACACGGAGCAGTACAGGAAACAACAGCAAGACGAGCTCGATGCGAGGAATAGGGACGACGATCTGAAGAAACGAGGGATTGAACAAGCGGCTGACGATGAAAACGTCCTGTTTGACTACGACCCGACAACAGATTCAAGCGGTGATAACCCGCCTACAAGTGACGCAGCTTACGACTATGACGAATACGATGAGGAAGAGGATGATACAGAACAGGTTGTGACAAAAGATGGCTTCGTAGATGAGATCAGTCTAGATTTGTATACTAGCCATCAACGAATTATGTCTTCGGATCACAAGCCACTGGTAGCCGTTTTCACACTGAGATATGACGCTGTCGTACCGGAACTTAAAGCTCAAGTTCATGCCGAGGTGGCGAGAGAGCTTGACCGTGTCGAGAACGAAGGGCGGCCTGGGATCACCATGGTCGTTGATGGGAGTGAGCCCACCTCCACAGATCAAGGTACTACCGGAGATGGTCGTGGAGGTATTAATTTCGGAGATGTCGGCTTCATGCGAAGGAAGTCGCAGTCTTTGACTATTGCGAACACCGGTCGCGTACAA
Source organism: Xylaria sp. Z34 (assembly GCA_037356055.1). Taxonomy (NCBI): domain Eukaryota; kingdom Fungi; phylum Ascomycota; class Sordariomycetes; order Xylariales; family Xylariaceae; genus Xylaria; species Xylaria sp. Z34. Next base: position 394,771 of record JBAWJW010000016.1, read on the forward strand.
GCCAAGCTCAGTTTCCTAGAAAAGCCTAAAGACGAAGACGGGGACCAACCGAAGCCCAAATGGCTTGAGGTCGAATTCGCTCCCTCGCCGAACGAGTATGACGAGGGACAAAATGTAACTTCTCGAACAGAGACATCTCTAGAGCCGGGCGAGACGGTCAACGCCGTCATCAAAGTTGAAATTCAAGACCTGAAACAATTGCAGGCGTTGAATGAGGACCATACACTGTTGGAAGACGTCCTGGTTTTGCGTGTCATGGAAGGGAGAGACCACTTTATTCCAATACGGGCGAATTGGCGACCCTCGTGCTTCGGTCGATCACTCGAAGAGTTAATACGCATCCCGAGAGGGGGCATCACGGCGCTCGTGAAACAACGGCCAACGACCGGATCAATCCCATATAGCCTCGATGTGCACAGTTCATCGCCAACCGAACTATTCAAGCTCATCGAAGCCATCGAGTCGCTTACCGAACGGCTCATAGCTGACGAAAACATGATAGAACACGTCAAGATCCCGCGTGAGAAAGCCGGCTGGCCATTCGACGGACAGACAAGGCAGACAGACGAGGACGACGACTACGCTAAGCTACGGGGAGATATCATCGAGGCGCTCGAGGATGACCGACCTATTCTCGAAACGTTGAAATCAGATGTACCAACACTAAAACGCTTAGAAATCGTGAGCGAGTCATTACTCCTATTCCTCGAGAGTATGCCCGACGGGATCATCTCGGCACCGCTCTGGGCTAGAATCGAGCAGACGCTTCCACAGATAGCAAGCACGAAAACATCAACGGAAGCAGAAGATGTCAGGACGGGCGTCCTCGACATCCTGTCGACCGCGCCGTATCACAACATCTCCTTCGTCTTCCTCATGGCCATGCTAGCGCGCGTGGTCGGCGAACTCCAGCCGCTGGGTAAGAACGAGCGAGAGGCCGTCGGCAACCGCAAGTCGGCCTCCATGGGGAAGCGCAGCCTGAGTTTCCGACGGAGTGCTGGTTCCGGCATCGATGAAGGAGCGATCCAACGGCGGCTTGCCTGGGAGAGGCGGACCGCGGAGGTAATCAGCCTCGCCATATGTCGCGCTGCGATACCCGCAAACCCGAGGGAGAAGAAGACCATGGAAGAGAAGATGCGCGCCGTGGTTGAGCTCTTTATACGTAGGGATGAGCCATAGCATGTATACATGCGTACTAGCGTCAGAAGATGCGCGGCGGACACATTACACAAGGTCGCGCTTGATAAGTTGGATAGGTACTTAATCGAGCGGCTTCGAAGACTACATGGTAGGAAAGTGTAAATACTATTTGGCGAAGCCCATTCCTCACCTTTTGCGGGCGAGGACCGAGATATATATACATCCACACCTATATGGACATAACGCTTGTATATAATGATACAACAATATACTTACATAGATGTCATGTTGAACTGACTTTTTCCTTTTCGTCGTTTCGGATCCTACAATCCGTAAGATCTGATAGGTACTTCTTAATCAATCATCCCATGTTCTATACGGTCCTAGGTAGGTGATGGCATAAGTCCCGTTCCATGTACGTAACTCGACCCGCGAACGACGAAATGTCAAATCAAGCAGCTAGTAATAAGTATACATATTTATGCCGGTAGTGGCCAGCATGGGTGGGAACCGGCGCGTGGCATAACACGGTAAGGTTAAGGTGTTTGTATCCACAGCGGGATATGATGAAATTCGCGGGGGGTCCAAGGAGAAAAGAGTTACGTAAATTGAAGGCTTGGTTGACATTATTTTTACCTCATGGTTACCGACGGTGTTTCGAAGACGTTTAGAGCTGAAAAGCTTAAATGAGCCTCATAATCTAATTTGTTAGCCCTTTTTTTAACTACACTTCTTTCCTTTCTGTTCCCGTTCCTCAATTGTCGTGATGAATGAGGTTGGTGATGCGCCTTCTCTTCCAATTCGTTTCAGCATCGTCGTACTCATAGATAGACTTTGACGTCTTGACTTCCAGCTGCGAATGGCTGCTGGAGAATGAGGATTACGGTCTAGGTTCATGGTCATCCTATTGGTTGTTTAGAAACTCGAACATCGCGGACGGAGATAGCCATATGCTAGAAGATGGGTGTTTTTTTACACGAAGTAAGTACGATATGATTCGATAATGGGTATAGCTGACTACAAATATTATGCTAAAAAGTATATTGACAGGATCGGGAAGTATCCCGGAAACAAGTTACATCGTCTATTCTCGACCTTACGCACGTGAGCATCGAGCCACACCTCAACTCGTCTTCCAGCAACCAAGTTGCGTAGTTTATTTTTTTTTTCGTTACACATATGCAAATATATATCCTAAACAGTAGCCTCGGGCGACTTTTCAGGGACGCTGCCCTTTGAGCTGGCGCGCTCGTGGTCGCTATTGCTATGCGCGGTGATGATGTCGCTGGTGTGACGTTGGAGCTCGACGTAGTCGTAGGCGAACTCGCCGAGCTGGATGTCGTCGATGCCGATGTCCTCCTCCTCGGGGGCCACGCGTAGGCTTAGGCCGGGAATCAGGTTCAGCAGGAACAGGATGACGCACGTCAGCACGAACGAGTACGAGAAACCCGCCACCGAGTCCGCAATCTGGTACGCCAGCTGGATGTAGTTGTGGTTGATCCAGCCGCCGGGAATCACACTGAAGCCGTCGAGCGCGGCTATGTAGTCACTATAAGACGATGCTTATTAGCTATCTATACCGCGATGGGTAAACGAACTTGGGAAGGGAATACGAACGCGGCGAAGAGACCCGTGAGCAAGTTGCCGATGATCCCACCGATACCGTGGACGGCGAAAATATCTAGCGCATCATCGGCGCCCATGACGAACTTGAGCTTTGTGGCCAAGTTGCAGCCGATTCCACCCACAACGCCAAAAATGACGGCAGCCCAGGGCGTGACGTAGCCGGAGGCGGGGGTGATGGCGACCAGACCGGAGATGGCGCCAGAGCAGAAGCCGACGACGGACCACTTCTTCTCCAAGCGATAATCCAGCAGGACCCAGGTGATGCCGCCGACGGAGGCAGCGAGGTGGGTGACGATGCAGGCCATAACGGCGCGGAGGTTCGAGGCGAGGGCCGAGCCGCCATTGAAGCCGAACCAACCGACCCAGAGGAACACGGTGCCAAGGACGATGTGGGTGACGTTGTGAGGCCGGTACGGGAGGCCGGCGGATTTGGCGTATCCGGTGCGCTTGCCGAGCATGATGGAGAAAGCGAGCGCCGCGGCACCAGACGAGATGTGTACGGGCGTGCCACCGGCGAAATCGAGACCGCCGAGCTTGAACGACCAGCCGTTTGCGTTCCAGGTCCAGTAGGCGATGGGATCGTATACGATGGTCGACCAGACGAAGATGAAGACAATGCACGGCAAGATGCGAGCGCGATCGACGGCGGCGCCGATGGCGAGAGCAGGACTTTTTTTGAGTTAGATTTCCACCAAGAAAACACTCGGGCCAAAAAAATAAAAATAAAAAGGGACGAACGACTCACGTAATAGCGGCAAACATGCCCTGGAAGAGGCAGAAGAGGAGATCGGGGATCTTGGTGCTGCCGACCGAGGGCTGCGCAAGGGTCTTCATAAGGCCGAAGTTGGAGAGATCGCCAATGTAGGCGCTGCCGGTGTGAGAGAAGGCCAAACTGTAGCCCCAGAAAAACCATTGAAAGTCCACCACGGCGACTGATACCATCGACAGCATGATGAGCGACAGGGCCGACTTGCGTCGCGCGAGTCCCGAGTAGAAGAAACCGACGCCCGGAATCATGAGAAGCACGAGGGCAGCCGAGGTCAGGATCCAGGCGAAGTCGCCGCTCTATTAATCATCGCATTGGCATGTCAGCGCAGCTTTCTCGAGGCGTTTCCGGTCGTCGTACCTCGTAGAAGACATTCAGATTGGTCACGTCACTGGAATATCCAGGGTCGGCCACCCCCGAGGTGCCATTGTATTCAACGACCTGCACACTACCAGACATCTCGACGGCGGGTTGTTGTTTGGCTTGTCTCTACTCTATCGTGTAGGGGGGGGGGGATTAAAGAGAAAAGACGAGGAAGGAGACTAGACTCCTTTCTCAGGCGACACGACACGTCCCAGGCGTGAGTGAATGTCGAAGTGGAGAAATTTCAAAGAGATAAGAAAAACAAAAGAGAACCGATAAACTATGGAAGAAAGGGGAGAGTGGAGGAGATGACATGTCTAAATAACCCTACCTAAATACAAAGACAGACGGGGACATCCACGAGTTGTCTCATTCTAATGGATAAGACAGGCTCCGCATTGTCATTCAAGTCTGTGCTGCGAGCGAGCGATGCGTGTTAGTTAGTATAGTAGGCGAGTAGGTACATTACGGTACGGTTAGTGTAGCAGTGAGGCGTACTAGTTGACTGGATGGGTAGGTATCATTAGATGGGCAATTGTAGCGTAGGCATTGTAGTGTACATCGAGATGCAAGCCATGCATCAAATCCAATAAATCCTTCAGGCACAATACCACGCCCGACTGATACCTACTTCCTTGGCCCGGGCATCGTTGTGCGAACTCAGCTGGGCTTGCAACTATATACAGTAGGGAGTGATGCCATGCGTCGTCGTGGGAAGTCGGAGTCTAATTTCATCGCTGCTAACATCGGTGGGTTTTGCTGATAAGACATCTTCGACTCTTGGACAAATGAAGCATTGAAGTTTGGGATGTTTTAGATTGGATTGTCGACAAGGTATGTTACTTAGTCTAGGTACTTGGAGACTAAACCTGGAGAGAACGGGGTGTGTGACCGCTTTCGTCGCTATCAGCTTGTTGATCAGCATGTTCCGCTTGGCGTCCTTCGACATTGTTCATTCAGCCAAGATTCGGATAAAGTGGGCTGCCACGAGATGGGGGTTCTAAGGTCAGTTAGCGTTCTACGTATACTTATACTTATACTATCAAAGCGACAAACACTAAGTAAGTCGATAGATAAGCAGCTTCCTTCTTCCCGATATAGATCACTAAGTTGTGTCCACAGATAGGTACTTACCTGTTGCTTGATGTAATTGATAGAGGTTTGCAATGTCATATAATTCGTATACAGATAATTAACGGTGAGCGAGCATAACGTTCTGCTACCAGGTTTTGAGACACAGTCATTTGCGTTTGAGTCATGGAACCATTCCCAGATTATGTCGTCTTTTTACTGTGCAGACAACCGACTTGACATCGACTTGGCAACGATTTGTAGTAACAAGACTCTCCAACGTTTCACCACAGCGTTACCTATCAATGCAATACTTATGTATGTATCATTCCGTCCACAGACCGACTCGCTCGTCCGTTTCCGCTTCCTCGCCCCCCACGTTCAAGTCTCAGCCGCTGCTAGTCCAGCTTTAGACAGCAAGCCTCACAACCGTGTTGCTGTGCTGCACCGTTCGAGGCGATGGCCGGACTAGATGAATACCGAGAATTCGATTGCAACATCATACTCTGGGTATGTTTCGGCACAGTCGCGAATACTGACTCGTAGTTGCGCAGGGGCAGTGAGGTGACATTGAACGCCGGCGCAGCCGTGCAACTCCTCTCATGCAAAAGAGAGATTTCGAGGAGATCCCAGTGCAGAAATTACAGAAGGTCTAGGTACCTGATAACTATACTACAAGTCTCTTAGGTGGTTGTGGTATGCCCGGGAATGACTTCCGCCAATGCAGTACCACTCCATCTCTCGATCGTCAAGTAAGCCTAGGGTATGCATGCTACCCAAATGTATTACTAGGTTAGATACTTGTGTACTACTGTCTCTACTCAAGGATAGGTAAGGTCGGTGATGGATAGGAAAGAGTAACGTTTTCCGAAACAAGAAGATTGCCTATGCGCTTTTTCAGCTCGGCCACCGTCGTGTCTAGGCAAACGCACGCCAAGCAAGAAGCCCCTGCCTTTGCCTAGAGATAAGAACAGTCGCCCGTCCAATGGCAGGCAAGCTACCGGTTCGAGAACGTACGGACCTCCTTACTTAGTGTGGAAACAGCTTGCTCGAACCCATAATCTGCGACGAATTCGCGGGACGCTGACCTGGGGCCAAAATGTATGCGTAGGTAGGTGCTTGATATTTCAATTGAGACAGCGCCAAAGTAGCGCCCGAGACACCTTGGCCGAAAGCAAAAGCCATAACGTTGCTGTTAGCATCGCTTTCCGCAATGTAGCATGACCGAAACCGGCACCACACGGAATATGTGTCAACCGGATTGACCCCTATCTAACGAGAATAACTACCACGTGGGAAAACGGATGAGGCTTCTATGTAAATCTGCGCTGCAGGTAGGTAGGCTCAGCCCTTCGTGGTTGGTAGCAGAGAGATCCGTTATCAATTCTCCATGCGTAATAAACATCAGTAACGGGAACGATCTCTGTTAGCGCGGTGCTATCGCGAAAGGTAGCACGACTTATATCGGCCCAGAACCCCCGATCGAGAAGCTAGTAACCGTTTCGAGTCCTAGACTAATCGCTGTACCGCCATGTCGGAACTGGTGGAGTCTTTCTTATCGAAGGGTACTTAGTTAGTGAGTGACATTGTCCGAAATCCAGAATCCAAAATCATGGAAACCCTCTGTGTCACACATGATCACAATCATCAACCCTTCTTTCACTAGAGCATATTCAATCTATAACTCCCACCATCCAGATCTTCACTGCTATATACTTATGTAGATACCTAACTTTTCAGCTTACCCCCCTCCACCCGGCAACCCCTCTAACCAGTTTACAGAGCTGGATGGTAAGCCGTTGCGTTCATGCATCCATCCCAAGTCCCCAAATCCTGAGCGCGAATCAAAGGACAGACACGCCCCCTTCAACCTGCGTTAGGCCCGAGAAATTCTCCGTCTTACATCAATCAGGTACCTAGCACTACATCAAAACGCCGCTCGTGTGGAAAATCGTTATGGCTCGGTATGTAGGTATGTAGGTATGTAGGGTAAGTAGGACTACCTACCTGACATGTTGTGCTCAAGTTCAAATTACCAACTGGGTATTATCAAATATCATGTTCAAATCCAGGTGCCCAAGCCTGTCGGTAAATCTTCATGATTCCCGCTAATTTATAGCCGGTAATTTGGTTTTACACTCTATCTTTTCCTCTCAACCGGCCGACAATAACAAACTCCATACACCAGAAGCGCAGCAAAGCTAGCCTATGTAGATTCATAGATTCATAGTAGTTTACTATTACAACCCTACGAAAGCGGCATGCTATTAAACGACAGCCAAAACAATAATAACATGCTTTTGCCTCCCATCCTCAGACTTCGGTCTCGACTCCAGCATCTTTATCACTATGATGAAATTGATCCGTAATATTCCCCTTGAGGCGCGTTAGTTTGCCTCCCAGGTGATTAACCTCACGCGCAGCGCGCCACTGCATGATGCCGCGGTGCTTGCGATGCAGCTGCTTGTGATGGTCCTTGTAATCTCGCAGCTGACCCTGCATACCGCGAGAACCGTCTTCTGAGTCGTTATGGCCCGGCGCGAGCACCGCCGTAGCTGCCTTTGTGGCTCCGTCGACGGGGTTGCGGAATATGTTCTTCACTTTCTTGAAGTCGGAGAGGGATATGTCGGACGAACTTGAGGAGCGAAGCCTGTCGCCGTCATCCTCGTCGTCTGAGCTCGGTGGTGTCGAATCGTCGTTGGTGTGCATTCGTAATTTCCTCCGCCGTATTTCATCATCGTCTTCCTCGTGGATCTCGTCAGATAGACTGCTGCCTTCGTCATCCGACTCGTCCTCATCATCTTCTAGTCCTTCGTCTGTGATGGTATCCAGACATTCCATCACATTCCGCATGTCTTTGTTTTTCGACTGTGCGGCAAAGTTCTTGTGATATCCTGATAGCCCACGCCAGAAACGGACGGGAATCTCAACTTCCCCGAGTAGATCGTCCTCTGCACCCTCAAACTCACAACACGTTTGTGCTTTACGAAAGCCCTCTTTGCTGCTTTTCCACACTTTGACGCACTTAGTTTCATCTTCTTCGTCCTTCAGTTCATGTAGCCATAGAACCGCAAAGGCTGCCGTTTTGTCTGGCCCCATCTTAGATCGGCGAAACTCTATCACCATAGCCGACGAGTATCGTTTGCGCACGGCCATAAATAACTCCTCGGACCCTCTCTTACTCTTTCCCTTCCATTGTTCATTATCAGGGTATAGCTTGACCCGTCCCGTATTTGTTCTTAGTTTGATCCGATTGCTGAGCAGGCTGGGGTCGAGACCGTCTTTCGGCTTCACAGGGCCACGGATCTGTAACGTGCCATAGTCCCATCCGCTTACTTGGACAGGCAGTTGAAGCTCAACGCTTCGCCAAACCATACTGATGCGTGCTTTTCCGTAGCCTATTCCCCCAGAAAGCGAGTAGGTATCCATCACCTGGCTACGTTTCTCAAAAGTTTTCGAAAGTGGGAGATACACGAGTCCAATCAAGGGGTCGTCTTCTCTTTCCCGCGCATCGCGCACGCTCACAATGATCTCAGTATCACGCCAATCGCGAATGAACCTCTCCGTGCCGGCATTGAAGAACGGCTTAGAGTTTTTCGGCTTCGTCCGAGTTCTGAAGAACTTCTTATGATTCAGAATGATAGTGCAGTAGCTGCTGGGCATGTCATCGGACTGCTCATCCTCGTCTGCCTCATCACCAGCCTCCTCTTTGTCTTCTTTCTGGAGCTTTCGAATTTGAAGGCCTATGAGATTATGGATTTGTATACTAAGTATGCCGGAAACATATTCGCCGCTGGGTGGCGCTGATATAATCACTGCGAGGCTTTCAGTTAGTGATGTCTGTTGTGCACAAACATTGAAATCCAAGCTTTGAAAGGGAGCTTGATGGTTGAGAAGCTAGCCTTGTGACATAAAACGTCGATGTGGGAAGAAAGGAGCGTTTTTGACTTACTAGAATCTTCAAGTTCATGGTAATCTTGCGTCTTTTGTTGTTGAATCTCGTCATCATCTGGAGACTTCCCTGCCTCTCTCAACTTATTCTTCGCAGATTCTGAGACATGCTTCTTCATATCGTGCTTTGTTCGAATATTCTTGTTGAAGGTTTGTGCCTCGAGCTGTTGTTTCGTGATTCTGGTCTTCGCAAAGTACCCCACGGACCAGACCAGAGAGCCGGGCATATTCTCTTCAACGTCTTCGCCAGTGAAGCGATCTTCGCGGTCCTGAATCCGGTTCGAGGTTTCCTGATTATGCATGAGGTCCTTCAATTCCACTTCAACCCGTCCTAGATCATCATCTGCTGTCCATTTGTCCGAATCCCATAGCTGAAGCCGAAGCTTTTCACCAGCGTTCACTTCCTCGGGAGTAACAAGGATACTGGCATACTCATGCCAACTGGGTTCGTTCTGGTCCATGGCAATACGAGTTGAGGCAACGGGTTTGCCAAATTTACCCCAAGAGACAGTGACATAAGAGTCACTGCTGCCCTGAACAGGACCGATCCCAGCATCTCCTTGCTTGAATCCACTTGCACGCTTGATGAAGATCCAGACAACACCAATGCTTATGGTATCCTTCTTGAAGTCTTCGCCAACCAGCATATCCTTCAGATTGAGGGTCAGGCTTTTGGGGGCCACATATTCCGCAAGGGCAGCATCGATGGCGGAATTGACAAATGACGATATGAGGGGAACGTCTGTTAAGCTGAAGCTATGTTTGGATAATGGCATGCATGAAATTGTTGCCTTTGGTTGTCCGAGAAATGTCAGAGTACACAATTCAATGAACGGGGGATCGGGAGTGAGCTGGAGCCGGAGCCGGAGTGTCATGACAATGCCTCGAAGCTCAACCCATACTGGAACAGCTATTCCACCTGGGAGATAGAACTTGAGCAGGAGGTGAGCATTCTTGGCCTTCTTTTTGAGAGACTTGCTGGAAGTGCGGGTGCGATATGCTAGTGCAAGTTCTAGGTTAATAAAGTCTCCCTCTTCAGCTTCCATGCCCTCGCGCAAAGCGACTTCTTCGTCTTCCTGTTGCGCCGGGCTTTCGTTGTCGTCGCCAGGTTTTTCGTCACCATTTGGGCCTCCTTTACTGTCTTGATCTTGAGATTGGGCAGGGTCGGTCCGATCATTCTGAGCTGAGCCGTTATCCTTGTGCAACTGTCCATCCGCTCCAACGCTCTGGCTAGCTGCACCGCTTGGTAGCCATTTCACGCCGAGTATACGAACACTCTCACTCCCTTGACCCATATCGTCTACGCTGACCATTTTGATTGCCTTGGGCAATGAGGCTTGCATGACGTCCTCGATCTGATCCACGAGAGAGGCAAAGAGGTCTGGGTTGACCAGGGGCCAGATAGAAGCGACAAGGCTGTTAAGCCAGTGCACAGACTCGGGTAGTTCTTCTTCGCTGTTGATTATAGCCTTCTCTTCCCTTCGTGCCGCATCCCACGTCTCGTCATCAAATATCTCGTTAGTCTTTGTATTCACCCATTTACTCATCCCTAGCACGGTCGTCGCCCCGAGCCCAATGAACAAAGCAAGACTTAGCAATCCAGACCAATGAGGGAGCCAGCTGCTGTCGTTATTAGATGGCCTCAAATCTCTGCGGCGAGAGAAATAAACGGATGAAACGAAAAAGAAGACTGCAAGTAGGCTAACTATCGACAATCCAGTGAAGATGGCCTGTTGGTACACAGTCGCCAACTCCCGTCTCGTGGACTCGAAGTCTGGCGGAGGGAAAACACGTCTCATGCCGTTATGCGCCCTCTGGGCTGTCTCCCGCTCAGCTCGCAGCTCTTCTTCCGACTTGGAAGCACCCGCGGGGCCCGTGGTCGTGGTATGATGCGTCCCGGGCTCGGGCTCATTCTCGGGAACGGATTCAAGATCCTTGACGGTCTGGTCATGTATGGTAATGGGAAGATGTGTCACTGGATCAGTGACCTCTCTGCCCTCGCCATGTCTTTTTTTCTTTTTCATCGCTTTGCGTTTCTCTCTAGGGTCAATTGCCCCTGCGGCGGCCTCGGTTGCCGACTTGTCGCCTTCACCCTTCCGCCTTCCATCTTTGCCTCCTTGCCTGTCGGTTGTCGCTGACGGACCTTGCTCTGAGGTGGATTCTGTCTCCTTTCTTTGGGCGATGTCCTCTTCGGAGGCAGATTGGGGTGCATACTTCGAGTCGTTCAAGTTAGCAGAAGGATATGGGTCATGGCGATTCTCAGGTCCAGCATCTTCGTCTTTGAAAATAGCCTTGGCGGAATTGAAGGCTCTCCTAGGTTTCGATTCATCCTCGGGGCCCTGCTGAGCTTGCTCTTCGTCTTGCTCCTGACCATCTAACTCCTTCCGGTGTTGCTTATAACCCTGCACCGTAGGGATCGGATGTCTGCCGCTGTGCGGTCCTCCATACACCCTATTTGGAGCTGCATCACCTTTTCGTTCCGAATCGTCATCCGCCATATCTGGTGAATTTCGATGGCGATCTGGGTTCCTATGTTCTCAAGGTGACTTAATTGTAGCAGTAATTGCGAAGACAATAAACCGATTTAGGTATCCTTTTTGCTCAAGTTGGAATGGGCATCATATGCCATGCTCGAGATATAATATAGGTGATTCTGTTCTGACGACATTATGGGTGATGATGACACGTCTGACATGGGAAACTTGGCTCTTGTTCTATTGTAGGAGGAGCCAATTGTAGGATGAGAGACACGCAAGACGCGGCACGAGCTCCAACCAGTTCGATTGAACTCACAGGGAAGATGTGTTTCATAGAAGCACAAGTGGGAGTGCGATGAGGTCATGGGCAAAACAAGAGCGCAAGATGAGTGGTTCAGCAGCCTTAAGATCGGTGGCTTATAGCGGGCAGGGTGGGGTCCCGGCTCTCACGGCCGACGCCAGGCCTTGTTGACAGCGTTAACTCCAGGGTACTTTGGTGATCCAGGGGTTATAAATCCGGCTCCCGGCAACCATTGTGCCACTTTACTTTCGAGCATCGCGATGCAGACACATTACATCATCGCTAAACAAGAACCAAATTTTATCTCACGTCGCGGGTCGTCTATCATATAATATTTGTCTCGCAAAATACATATCGGGGGACCTAGTGATTCCCCTTTTTGTACGGCTACCGTCTCTACGTTGTCACTCGTATGTAGTAACGTAACGACTTCTCTACTAACTCGAAAGATTGGTACGAGGAGACAAATCTTAAGAGTTGCTCTACAATGGTATTATTCGGGAGATTGAGAAATGTCAGATATCTATCATCTTTCTATGGCGAGGCCTGGAAAAGCGATATGCATCACTAACTTCGAGAGCCCAGTCAGAATCAGGTCGAGACGGAGCCTTTCGTAACAGAAACATGAAAGTTACGCATTGGTCAGGTTCAAACTCATGCTAGCAAGAATAGAACCAACCCATCGGTAAAGATTCAAGCACTTAATTTTAGTTATTCTTTTGACACTCATAGCCGACCTCACAATGGCAAGCGTGGATTTGCCGTCGAAAAGGCCTGATCGCCATCGTTGCAAGGCACATCACCGTTACGCACTAATTATGCTAAAAAAAAAAGAAAAACTCTCATTGAATAAATACTTACGACTACAGGGAAAATCCTTTGCTAGAATTAGTTGCCCGTTGCTTGGATACTGTTATCGGCCTTGCTGGCCTCGAATTGGGGTGTGTGGATAGTCGAGCTGATCCAAAGTCTAGCGTATCAAGTCTTGCACCGCAATCTATCCTCACATGAAGAATTGATAATATATTTATGTGCAAGATTCCAAGCAGTAGAGACACCAGCTCAATGGTTTGATTTGTTTATTAGTCATCGACTATAAATCGTAATCAACATAGAAGCAATAGACGTTCCTTTAAGCCATAGCAACAACGGCTCTTTCCTTAGCCATCTCCCTTCGTTTAACTTGTGAATAAGATCAAGAAATTTCAAGCCAAGACGACTTTAAAGATCATTGCGTTAAGTCCGCGTCAAGAAGAGGAGACACAGTTCGCCTCAGTAACAATGTGCTGTCTAATCTGTAATGAGCAATCCGAAAGCCACGATAGAAGTTGTTTACGGCTAACGAGGTGATAGAATTAATTCTCAGGATATCGGGGAAATGACACGCGTAATCGAGACTATCAATATAGTCTTACTGGTAATGGGAGGCAAGTTTCACACGTGGGAAGTAAGAGAAAGGCTAGTGATTGACTAAGTGCGGGTAGAGAGGGATATGACATGCATTTTAGACACAGTGTATCTCTTCGTAGTAATAGACTAATTATTCAATTATCAACCCATTTTATTATCAGTTCTCCTTGTCTCTTCAACGCAATTGCGAGAAAGCCTTTTCCCCAATGAGACCATGTACACTAAGCTGTGGAGGATGGCGACCTCTCGAGTAATTTTTTGAAGATCACCTGTCTGTCGTAAAGGATACGTAATTTGAGACAACAAAAGGGTAGAATAATTACTTTCGAGAGAATCCTAGGATAGACCAGAGAATATTGGTCGTCTCGGATGTGAAATCAAGAAGTAAAAGGAAGTATCCGTCGGCGGGAACATAGCCAGGTCACAATTTACCTCCCTGTTAAAGTAGGTACACAGAATAAACTATTCATTTCCAGTTTATCCTAGTTGCTTATACTGGAATTTTAAGTGGTTAATCATTTGATAGTATATGACGTGAGAGGTTACTGATGTGATTTATCCATAAACTATCATATATGTTTCTGAGTAGACAAACTATATACAAGAATCCGAGAACATCGTTGTCGAATCTCTATCCCTCATCCTATCGCAATCTTAATTTGATCTGTATGATTTAGAATATTTAGGCGAAAGGAGGATTGGCATTCTTGTAGAGCTGCTCGAAGTAAGCCTCGAACCATGTACCAGCTTCAGGGGCGGGTTGCAAGGCGGATGAAGCCCCGCAGTGGTAGTCGTATCTGGCAGCGCTGGTATCACTGGTACCGTCACATTCACCACCAGGCTTGACCCAGACAAAGGCGTCGAGGAGCTCATCACCCGTGTTAGCCGAAGGCCGGAGGCCGAAACCAGTGCCCTTGGCATTGCACCAGTCACCCCACTGGCTCTGACCGGTGGGCTGCTTGCCGCTGCGGCCGGTGTCAGTGATGAAGTGAGCGTTCCAGCCCTGAGCTGCCAGTGCGGGAGCAAGGTTGTGGATGTAGCCAGATTCATCGCAGGTGGGATTGCCTTGAGTGTAAGACGGGCAGGCGCCGGTGATCTTCCAAGCGTTGTAGTTAGCGACGTTAGTAGCAAGACCACGAAGAGAAGCAGGTGAGCTGGCATTCTTGTAGACTGAGGCGTATAACTGAGCGGCGGGACCTAGGTTGGCTTGCCAGCCGAGCCAACCAGCGTGGCCGGCATCTAAGTACATTGCAACATTCTTGAGATTTAGCTGCGTGATTGCGTAGTTTGTGCACTCGAGGTAAGCGGCTTGAGCGTTGGCGCACTTGGGGACACTCAAGTTGGTAACCAGGTTGGCGAGTGAGTCGGGCTCTGATAAGAAGTCAGCAAACGGAAACACACAGGGCATCTCTGCTATTGTACTAACCGATCACCAAGATAACGCGGACGTCCGAGTACTTCTTGAGAATAGTGACAATGGCGTCAATGTACGCTTTGTAATTGGCAACACCGCCATTAGCAATCGAGTACTCGCCGTTGGAAGCAGCGGCCGAACAGTCACGGTCTGGAAGATCGTAGACAACAAAGATGCCGGCGTTGTTAGCACCCTTCGCATTGGCGGCACGAATATCCGCTAATGTGCTTTCCATCTGAGGAACCTTGGAGCGAGTATCCCTGACAGCCTGTCAACCTTGTCTCTCTATTCTAGCATAAGATTACGCAGAACTTACAGCCACATGAAGCTAGGTACCTTGGCAACAGCTGCGGCTCCAGCACCTAGTGTGGGCACCGCGTAGGCGCTGACCTCAGAAGCATAATACGCGTTGGCCCACTGCGATATGCCAGAGAAGGGATTGCCAGAAGGGATAGCTGTTCCAGAGCCACCCGGAGCGGATGTGGTAGGTGACTGTTACCAATAAATCAGCATATGCGACTTCAAAAATGAAAGAAAAAAGAAAAAGAAATATTACTTACACCCCCGCCGGTCGTGGTCTTGGTTGGGCTCGCCGTCGTCGTCGTCCTTACGGTGGTTGTTGTTGTTGGTGAGCCCGAGCCCGGTATACATTGACTTGATGAGTCGTTAGTCCAACATCTCAGGCTCACTCTGTTACATCCGAGGCATACCTATAGTAGTCGTTCTGCTTGGAGCAAGTGCTTCCACTGGCGCAGCACGTGGCTCCCGTCCAGCCACTACCACCACATTGTGCCCTGTTCAATAAGTTAGGAAAACGTGGATATGATATAGGTTTTTGGTATAATCCATACCATTGCTGAGCACAAGATTGGCGCTCCTCGACTTGGCCCTCCAAGGGGGCAGCTAAAGCAATGGCGCTCAAGGCGGCGATGAGAAGACTCTTTGCGGACATGTTGTCTGGTTTTCTGGTCTGCCTGGGAAGACTTGCTTGACAGGTGCTGTAGATGTTCTCAGGAGAGGAAGCATCGAAGGGTTTTTATCAACATTCGACGGTGCCTCCTTTGGCCCCAGAGGGAGCGGTTAGACGGGAAAGAAGGCCTTGAAGGACCCATTGTCGAAGCGAAAAGTTGCGATGCGTGAGAAAGCCAGCATACGAACTTACTAAGACAGCCATATGCTTTGGCGAGGCGAGATGAGGGGACGAGATGCCCACAAGGTAGGGCGGAAATGCGGTTGATGTTCCCGGAAGCTTGGCGAGAGGCTATAATCAGAAGGTACGAGGCTATCGAGCCTTACTTAGATTGTTTTCGCCTGTGGCTATAGACACTGGCATGTACTGTAGGAAGACCACGTACGATGGGGAGAATAATCGGGTGACTAAGATTTGAGAGGGGTGGATTGGACCGCAGTAGGCTCGTGGGAAGTCGTTGGTGTTATGAAGGGTTTCTAGCCGGGTTTGGCGTGTTTTCTCGGAGGCACGCCCAGACAAGACCAGAATAGGGAGGTCAAGCAGGGTGGCAACGGATGTCAAGGGGTCTAGAAAGGCGCTCGGAGGCATTGGCAACGGGGCTCTAGCTCATGGAACCAAGTTCGCTAGTAGACGCTAGAGCATCACCGCATGGACGCCTAAGACCAAAGCGAAGCGCTACAGCAGCATGATGGGAATGAGTGCCGAGGCATCGCCGGTGATGTATGTTGTTGCTTCCGAAAGACCTGGGGTAGCACGTCCAAACCGGGCAATCGTTGCTCACCACCGACGAGATGACTACCGGTCTTGGCCTAATCTAGCGGCGGAGGTCAACGGAAGCTGGGTGCCAGGAAGCCGGGTTTCGAACCAGATTCAACCTGGAACCTGGCTCCCAACTACCTACAAGGCACATGCAAGAACATGCAAAAACATGCAAAAACATGGGCGGCAGCGTCTCATTTGGGAATCCCGTGGCGTTGGATCGGAGAAGCAAGGCACCCCGGCGTGCCGAAGCGTCCCGATTACTTATGATTATGTCCTGATGATATTCCAGATAGGTATCGCTTTTAGACATGATGTAGAACGTCGACGTTACCTACCTAGGTCTTGCGACAGAGTAATTTCATGGTGTTGCTGCTGCTGGGAGATAACCCAACCCGAGCGTATACGTCTACTACAGGCATTATATTTCATTATATATTCAACATTGAGTGTCCCGAGTATCACAAAAAGCTTGCATGGTCCAAGAGATGGGCACGTGGAAAGCAGGGAGTTGTAGCAGATCTCTGCCTTCTTTGGCCACTTCGACTTGCTTGTTGGAGCGATGAGGCGTTGAGTTGTTTAGTGGCAGCTGCCAAGCTTTAGGGGCCGTTGTGCTACACCAGGTGCTTTGTCTCGGCCTGTAAAAGTGACGGACCCGCTACCGGGGATCCAAACCACCAACCCGAACCCCTGTGGTGATGTATACTACCTACATGCGTAAGTAGGTGATGGGTTCAATCAGCTGAAGCTCGGTTCTGCCCGACAACCGACGACTCGCCTCCATACACACATATACACATACACATACACATACACGCTAGCTTGTCGTCCACTCCCCCCTCGGCGCCATGTTGTCCGGCATCCTGATCTTCAACCAGAAGGGCGAGAACCTGATCTTCCGCGCCTTTCGCAACGACTGCCGCCCGCGCCTCGCCGACGTCTTCCGCATCCAGGTCATATCGAATCCCCAGGTGCGCTCGCCCATCCTCACCCTCGGCAGCACCACCTTCAGCCACGTCAAGCACGAGAACATCTACCTCGTCGCCGTCACCAAGAGCAATGCCAATGCCGCCCTGGTCTTCGAGTTCCTTTACCGCCTCATCCAGCTGGGGCGCGGGTACTTTGCCAAGTTCGATGAGGAAGCTGTTAAGAACAACTTTGTGCTCGTCTACGAGCTGCTCGATGGTATGGCCCGTCTCTTGTATCCAACACCGAGAACACCGTGTATCATGCTGACTTTGCGCCATCCCAGAGATCATCGACTTCGGCTACCCCCAGAACACCGAGACCGATACCCTGAAGATGTACATCACCACCGAGGGCGTCAAGTCCGAGCGTGCCCCCGAAGACTCCGCCAAGATTACCATGCAGGCCACCGGTGCTCTATCGTGGAGGAAGGCTGACGTCAAGTATCGGAAGAACGAGGCCTTTGTCGATGTGATCGAGGATGTCAACTTGCTCATGTCTGCCACCGGCGCCGTCCTGCGCGCCGATGTCACCGGCCAGATCATCATGCGCGCTTATCTCTCTGGCACCCCCGAATGCAAGTTTGGACTCAATGACCGTCTGTTGCTCGACCAGGATGGCCTTCAGTCGCTGCCTAGCGGAAACAGGTTAGGCTCTAAGGCCACCAAGGCGGCTGCCGGGAGTGTCACCCTCGAGGACTGCCAGTTTCACCAGTGCGTAAAATTGGGGAAATTTGACTCAGATCGTATTATATCTTTCGTGCCCCCTGACGGCGAATTTGAGCTTATGCGCTACCGTGCCACGGAAAATGTTAATCTGCCGTTCAAGGTGCACGCCATCGTCAACGAGGTGGGCAAAACCAAGGTAGAGTACAGCATTGGGCTCAAAGCCAATTTTGGCAGCAAGCTTTTCGCCACCAACGTCGTGGTCCGCATCCCCACGCCTCTCAACACTGCCCGCATCACCGAACGCTGCACGCAGGGCAAGGCAAAATATGAGCCCAGTGAAAATCATATTGTCTGGAAGATTGGCCGCTTTACAGGCCAAAGCGAGTTTGTGCTAAGTGCCGAGGCAGACCTCACGAGCATGACAAACCAGAAGGCGTGGTCGCGGCCACCACTCAGTCTGAGTTTTAGCCTCCTGATGTTCACAAGCTCCGGGCTTTTAGTGCGATATCTCAAGGTCTTTGAGAAGAGCAACTACCCAAGCGTGAAATGGGTGCGTTATATGACAAGGGCCGGTTCATATGAAATACGGTAAGCTGAAATTAGCTCAGATATTCGATGCAACTCCTGGATGATTAACGCATGTTGCAGATTCTAAGCGCTGTTGAGACATCTTTTAGGCGAACTGCATATTGGAGATGCGACTGATTGCCCCACTGCTGCGATAGCTCACAATCAATCACACGAGGAAATTAATCCACGGGTACTGGCATGAGGGCGTATAATAGCAGATGTCATGAGACATTACTCATGGCACAGTGCCATTGCTACGCTAACAGGTATTGAGACTACAGATCACATCTACTTGTTGGAGTCGTTATAGAGCTCCTGGTGTGAGGCCGGATGCACGGTCCGAGGTGATCGTGCATTAGGGACTCCCATCACATAGTACGACGGCAGAGGAGCGCCACTTTGGCGTGAGACAACATCTGTCGCTATTCTGTCATTGCAGCTTATGTGACACGACAGGTTGAGACTTGTCGAAGCACGGTTTTCAGATGCTGTGCTGCAGTTAGTGACTGCCTGATTAGTGACTATAGCTTCGCACGAATGAGAGGCGTAATATCAAAGAACTACGAAGGAACGAAGTATGGTAAGAAGCGTCAACAGATTGCCTCAGGCAAAATACCTTTCAATAGGCCAATTTCTAGGGAGAAAATAAAAAGAACATCATGACCTGTATCATGATCTATACAGCAATTTCTTCAAACTTTATTAGATACGAGAGATATTGACGAACATATACAGCTTGTCATGACAGTGTGGCGCCTGTGAAGTGCCGCCACGAAATCCTTGGGGCCGGTGCGTCACTTTGCTGGCTGCTTCGCAATACGATCGGGGCCGAATACTGCCTTTAAAAACTTAGTTGTGATCCTAACTCAGTCTTGTTCGTAAATGTAATTAATCTTAGAATCCGTCAGTGTTAATAAGTTGAGATCGTGTGTAAGCCTTCACATAGTCCACACTCGCAAACTATTTTCGAATTCCGAGTAGCTGAGTCAGTTCATTAATACGTGATTTATATCTCGTCGTCGCCCAGGTAAGAGAAATCAAAATCTCATAATATGCCCTTTATAATCTAAGAAACTTCCCCCTCACCCGCCTCCCCGTCAAGCTAACACCCTATCGTATCGCATACCAGCGATTAGAGAGGCCATATGTTGCCATTCAGTTATAAAGATATCATAGGGGATAATAGAGGGCAGCCCCACCATACTGACCTCGCCAAAAAATTTAGTATGAATAGATGAGCCCCAGAAAATTCTCTCGCTTGATTGATTGTAATACAATAATTATACGTTGAGAGGCTCAGCCTGGTAGCTTCGGCGCCAGGCATCGTCAACGGAGTTTCTCGGGCGCCATTGTACATTTCATTAATCATATAATTACCTTACTCACTCGCACCTCTCTTTTTATGCCTGATATAAGATTGACCGGTCTATAAACCCCCCAGAATGGCCGCCGACTTTGAGAGGCAGAGCTACTGGCACTCGCGGTTTGCCCACGAGGAATCCTTCGAATGGTTGACATCCTCCACAACATTCATGTCATTCATAAAGCCGCGCCTAACTTCGTCAAGGGCGCAGCGGATCCTACACTTAGGCTCCGGCACAAGCGACCTACACACCCACCTGCGGGCAGAGGGTTACGAAGACGTGGTAAACGTCGACTACGAGCCCCTCGCACTATCCCGCGGGCGGGAGATCGAGGCGCGCGTCTTCGGGGACGTGCGCACGCGCTACGTCATCGCGGACATTACGAGACTGTCCTCCTGCGCCGAACTGACCGGTGAGATGTTTGATGTCGTGGTAGATAAGAGCACCGTCGACGCCGTGTCTTGCGGGGGCGAGGCGGCGGTCCTGGAGATGGCGAGCAGTGTAAGAGAGTGCCTTGCGCCCGGAGGGGTATGGATTTCAATGAGTTATTC
The DNA here is from genome assembly GCA_037356055.1 of Xylaria sp. Z34. Lineage (NCBI taxonomy): Eukaryota > Fungi > Ascomycota > Sordariomycetes > Xylariales > Xylariaceae > Xylaria > Xylaria sp. Z34. The sequence continues at coordinate 415,138 of JBAWJW010000016.1, forward strand.
CGCGGTAAGATTCCAGTTGGATGAACTGCCGTTTGAGGTTTCTGTCATCGGGAAAATACCCACCCCGAAGGCTAAGGTCACGGAGCCGGACGTATTTCATTGGGTTTATCTCCTTCAGCCCCGGGATGGCGGGAAACCGCGTGGATAAATTGGAAAAGTCTTAGGCTTTCTGAATCCTGCTAGCCCGCGGGCGCTAGAGCATGGACAGGGAGAAGGACATTGTCAAAAAAAAAAAAAAAACCGATGTTAAGATCGATGTACTACCGCTGTGCGAAAGGAAATTTTACATTGGCAACAACACAGCTAAATGAAGGGCAAGGAACAGTCCTATAAAAGAATAAGGATATATTCCTGGAAACTAACCTCCTAATTCCTCCTTATCCTATCTTAAATGATACCATCTTGACTTTAACCACATTCATAATGAGTGCAATACCGTATTACCCAGATTATGTCTTGGGATCGCAACCTGTTGCATGATCTGAACATTTGTCTTCGAGCGTTGATTTAAAGGTTGCAGGCGACGCAAGCCAGCCTCGAAATATCGTTAGATGTATTTAGCAAAACGCCTTGTTTATAAGGTTAACAAGAGTCCCGAGAAATGTATATTAAGAATAAGTTCATTATTATTACATTAGACCCCAGCTTGCTTTAAACACTCGTCAATCTATTTATAAAAGCCCGTCGCTATCCACTGAGCTAAGACGCGTAATACTTCCAAGATCTAATACAGATCTTATATTCGGAGTCCTGATTAAATATGAGCCATAGTTTTCATACCTCGCCTTGGATTATTATAAAAGGGATGGCAGGCGGGGGCAATAAATCGTCTAGATCGTCGCATAGAAACCTAAAGACAAGGTTACACCACGAAGCCAGCTGTACACCGAGCTGGGTTTTAGCTTCGTTTAATTTTACAGTCGCCGCCTTAGTCCCCATAAAAACACTTGCCGGTATCTTTTATAATGAAACGAGATCATATGGTACGACCCAAGAGGACAGATTAGCAAGTGCCGACCTTATAGACGAACCTACGAGAAACGAGCTGCTCCTTAATTTTACAACGTTAATGCTTTTTATATCCTCTAATATCAAACATGGATAATTACTACGATGATTCCTTTTATATTTTATCAGATGCAACGAAAACGCCGGTGCGTAAAGACTTGCTTCTCGGCCTTTACGGGGTAGAATTAGCCAACGAGCCTTTAAAACCACCCGTTAATCAACCAAAGATTATCGATTAATTATTAGTCTAGACCACACACCAACACTGGTCACGGCCGATTCAGGATAATGCGGCAATAAATCATGAGGATCTGGTACAGGCGAAAAGATACGATTAAATTGGTTAAACGTTGGATAATCAAGAGTGTTTAGAAAATAAGCCACACGTTTTACAGTTATTTCTTTCTTATTCAGCTTATAAGACCTTCACAAAATCGGCTGTCTTGCTGCTATTAGGAAGGGCCTTTAACTTTAATATAAACAATCATACATGGATGCTAGCTAATAATTCAGGTATCTTGTCTTGTTGAACTAGTTGCAATAACTTAGACGCGAGGTTTTGTGCCAACTTCGCCTCGTATAAACCGGATGGACTGATCAACAAAGTTGTATGTTTTAGGCTCGATTGAATGGTAACGCAAGTACTAATACTAATTATTGATACGTATGCAGAATCATATTGTATATTCTGCTTTGATTGCCTTATGGAAAAGTACAAGAACAGATACGTTAAGAAGACGCCTAGGATACCTCCAAGAGCAAAAGTAAATGATAGGTTTTCTGGAGCTGATAATATCTAAACAATCACCCGCTCTACCACAACCTAAACTCAGGACAATTCCTGATGACTGACGCCTTATTTCTTGGGGTAAAACCTGGGTTTATTTGTTGGAACGTTGATATATATGATCCAGTGGAGCGTATTGTTATGTGAGGTCCAAAAGATCAGGTTGAGTCAAGTTTGTCTTACTCAAGATTTGCTGGGCGCGTCTAGGCATTGCATCAAAGAACTTGTGTGCAATCTGTTCCGGAGTTATCGTTTCTTGTCTGAGGAATGCGCAAGTTGATGCTGCCATCTCTTTATCCAGAGGGCCAGCGTTGAAACTTATCAAACGTTCCGCTTTTGGCCCATGCACAAAGGTCATTGATAATTGCCCACATGTTCGTCTGGAAATTAATGAGATCAGAGTTGTTTTCTGGTAGGATAAGGGAATTTGATCTTTTAGTTCATGAGTTGATGCTTTTGTAAAAATAGCATCACTAAAACATGTCCAGATGGCTCAGATAAAAGTTATATCGTGTAAAGATACTAACATATTATATTCTGGTGCTTAGGACTGCGTTATTCGGCTTTGCTGTTATGGTTATATAGTCTTTATGTTTGCTTAATATGTAACAGAGCTAACGAAGCCTCCTTTGACTGCCCTGGATTTTGACATATAACTCCTCAACGTAGACTTCGTCGAATGTGCGTTCCAGCACTTTGCTCTCGTGTTGATTACCCCGACCTTGTCCGGGTCGCGCCCGGGCCGCTGGTGAAGATCTTTGCCACGCGGCTTGTCCTTCTTTTTTTCTGACTCACCATCCGCGGTGAACAACTTCTTTTTCCATTCATTCCAGATCAGACTGTACTCGGCCTGCTCTTCCTCTTTGAACTGCAAATCTACGACCCTGAATCGCGCACCGGGAATGCTGTCTGCTGGCCTGGTGCGTTGGCCGTCTGGTAGCGTCAGTACGGTCTGTAGGCCTCGTTTCACGGAATAAAGTCGAAGCATTGGTAGTATGATCTCTCTGCTAGGATGGGGCCCCCATAGCCTGCCTTATCAACTACAAAATGACAGTGACCTATTACTAATGAGGTATTCAGGCCGAATCGCGCTGCACAATGAGAAACTGACTAAGAGCTCACCGTAGCGACACTCTCCGCCCAGATTTCCGACAGCTTAAGTTCGTGAGGCTCTATTTGGGGTTTTACGCGTCAATGATACATTTTTTGGAGGTTCCACATGGCTTGTATGATCTTCTCGGAGTACGAGCCGAGGCTGGGAAGAAATACAACAGTATCCGCCAACTCTGCAGAAAAAGGGAGGCGGGCAGAATTGACTTGCTATGAATATACCAGAGTCAACCTATTGACCAAGGCTTGACAGGCCGCCCAAATACATCAAAACTCTAGAGTTAGGCTTATCGTGTGTTGTCCATCTTGCTTCTAAGCAAGAATTCGTAGACTGAGTCGAACCTCTCCTCCCAGAAGCAAATAGCCAGTTTAGGTAATTTTCAGGAGACCTTTGCGCCGTTTATACAGCTGCCGCCGAGAATTTTGGAATCGTAGCGTGAAGTCGTGGTGCAAGAAAGGCTGGCCTTCGAAATCGGGCTTCAAGGCAAATTTGGGGTTGCGATATTCGTCCAAAAGAGAGTGCCTCAATAAAGATAGCCGATGACTGGCTCTACAATAATCTCTAAAAAAATGATCTCTATCTGATATGTGGATGGGATCAAACAGTTGCTGGAAGAAGACTTTCATCTCCCTCCGCAAACGTGTCTTCTTGATCGCAGTCGTCGTCCAACATCTAGTTCGGCGCGCCGATAATGTTTATGTAGACTCGCCAGCTCGGCCTCGTTCACGAGAACCGTCTCGGCGAGTTGCTTCAGGGCTTTGATTGTGTCAGAATCACACCTCCTCAGCCTGCGCCTTGAGCTGTTTTCGCCTCGCCACAGTGCGGTGGCGGCGCTTCTGCGGAGCGAATGCGGTTTTACACCTTGATGCTCGTTCATACATCGAGCAGCTGCTCCGCAAGAGTGCGGCACTTGGCAGCGATGCGAGGGAAAGCCCTCTCCGCATCATTATGTTCAAAGCCTGGCTTCGTGGGTACCATCGCCGGGGGAGAGAGAGCCAGCCCATGATGAGGCCGAGCTACTCATCCTCAATAGGCGGACCAGAGACAGAGTTGTAGACGTTGAAGGCTTTCGCGATGAGCCCAACACTCAAATCCACGAATTGGGCGATCGCGGCTGCGGCGCTCAGAGGATCCACGAAGTCGCCTTTTCGGCACCAGTCCGAACGGGGGATATATCTAGCGACGAAAGAGACGTAATTTGTGATAGATCTTAAGATGTTACGGGAGATTGAAGACAGAAACTATTATTCAAAAGAGTTGTTAAGCGACAACTTATCCTTTCTAATTTAATCGGACTGGTCTTCTCAGGGAAGTTTATCCTTTAGGCCCGCCACCAATAAAACGGCAAGTGAGCAGATCGTATATTGCAAAATGCTTTGCCTCTGATCTTTTTGGTAGCGTAGGTGTCCGTCTTCATTGGTCGCCTTACTCGACATTGAGCTCTACCCTTGCAGATAGAGACACAGCTCATGGCGGTATCAATGAGATACTATAGTAAATACTCGAAATCCCTCGATGGTTTCTAGAGAGTACGCGTTACCTCAGGCGCATTGTTTAATATATAGTAGGAAAGTGTTCTGCATTGAAGCACAGTACATCGTTACAGTGGGTTGGGTTACCCCTCTATAAGATTAATTCCGACTAGACCTCGTAATCGTAAACGATATGATAGCCCAAAAGGTTTAAATTTCAGAAATCACTAGGCAGAAGCGAGGAGAAGACACAGCTATAGCGCTGCCTATACGCGTACAACCAAGGCACTAAAGCTACCTAGTATCCAAGATGACAATTGGGTGCGAATTCGTAGGTAGTTACGATTTAGGCGAAGGGCCAAGGTGAAGCTATATACCTTAGGGGTAAAAGAGATAGTGGGGAAGAAACAACTATCTCCAATACTACTAGTACACATTTTATTCCAAGACTTCCGGATCGTGGATCCCGTTATACTTACCTGATCCACATCTTGCTACCTAAGGCGGGTTGCAAAACGCTACCGCGAGCCCCTTGAATAAGAATGGACTGTACGAGTACTCGTGTCCGGTCCGGATCAGACATGGTCCGGAGCAAAAATAATGTAAGGAGACCAGGTTTCCGAATCGCGCGTATTCGGGATCCCGTTTCTCGTTGGTCGGACGGAACGCTTTGTTCGACCCGAACCAAACGACGGCTCACCGTCCTACTTTGGCTAATCGCCGTTGCAGCGTACAACGTGTGTGCCAGCCAGGTTAATCCCTTTCCTTAGGGGTTACCGTAAGGGGTAGGTAGGTAGGCAACTAGGTCTTTATAAATAATGCTTTTCGACGGCTTTTCCACAAAGTAAATTCCAACATATTTCCAAATCTATATATGGCATAGGTCGAACGACATTTACATATAGACGTATCCCTTTTCAGCGACCTCTACACCAAAAGAAGACAAAATGGCCACCTCTTCAACAGCAGCGGGGAAGACGATCGTGATCACTGGCGGGGCCGGGGGTCTCGGTAAAGCGGTCGCCTCCGCATTTTTATCGGCGGGCGCCAACGTGGCCATCTTCGACGTGAACGAGGACCGGCTAAAGGCGACGGCGGCGGAGTGGGAGACGCACGGCTCCTCGAGATTCATCACGTCTCAAACCAACATCACCGACGAAGCTGCTGTGAACGCCTTCTTCGGCGATGTCGTCGCCAAGTTCGGCCGCATCGACATGCTGATCAACAACGCGGGCGTCATGGATAAGTTTGATGCAGCGGGCACGACAACCCTCGACATGTGGAACCGCGTCATCGGCGTCAATTTGACGGGCGCGTATCTGTGCACCAAGGCCGCCGTGAACGCGTTCCAGGCGCAGACCCCCGTCGGCGGCACCATTATCAGCATCTGCTCGGTGGCCTCCGTACGCGGGCTCAACGCGGGTGCAGCGTACACAGCTAGCAAGCACGGGCTTCTCGGTCTTATGAGAAATACCGCCGGTTTCTACGGCCCGAAGAAGATAAACAGCATCGCGTTCCTCATGGGCGGTATGGATACGAATATTATCGATGTGTTCTCAACGGGCTTCAATGAGGAGGGCATGGGCGCCATGCAAAAGGCGAACCCAGGCTTCGTCATAGGGGAGACGGAGGTCCAGCTTACCGATGTCGCCAAGTACTGCATCTTTTACTCTGATCCGGCCATTGCGGAAACGTCCAACGGGACAACTATTAGCATAAGCAAGAATTGGCCGTCTGCATAGGGAGTCTGTAAAATGAAATTGAGTGCGGATGGGATGATACGGCGGCACGAGACAACTGTCGTGAATGGGCATTTAACTTTAGAAATTAGAAATAATCATTCGATTAAAGACGCCACTATGAAAACTTTTCCCTCGAGAGACGCCCGCTATTGAACATTTCATATCCAAACATCAAAAGATCCATACAGGTATGTGATCGAATTGACAGTGTGATGATCAAACCAAAATAAACAAATATTCAGACAAGAGGCCTCCAGCAATGGAACTGCCAGCAAGCCAGAAGCCATATCTGAACCACCACCAACAACTCGCCGAATCCTTCAGCTCAACATTGGCAATCATGGCCCCGAGCGACACCGCAGAGCCACCAGCTGCGATGACGTAGTACTGCCATCCCATCTGCTCAAGTCGACCAGCCACCAAGAGGAGAGCAACCATGCAGCCGAGAATAAGCCACAAGAAGACCTTGGTCGTGTCTCTAAACAAGACGGCGATACTCTTCACGCCAACTTTCAGATCGTCTTTGAGATCCTGATGAGCGTATATCGTGTCATATATGACGGTCCAGAGAATGCTCGCGATGAAGACACAGGCTATGGACGGCTGCACCCAGAACTTCTCCCATAAGAGTATCTCACTTCCAAAGGGGCCGCCTGTGAAAGGCTTAAGACCCATGGCACAGGATCCCATGACGATTCCCCAAGCCAAGCACCAGCCGAGAACGAGCTGGGCGAAATTGGTGTGCCGCTTGGCCCAGGGGTAGTAGATGGTCCCTATGATACTGCAATATTCGGAGTCAGTTATTGCAATCTGGAGCGTGGTCGATGAGTGTTTCAGGAGCTCCCAAACACTGTCTTGGCTCAAAATGGAAATATCGTGCTCTGAAAGTTGCCAAAACATGAAGGAAATGGTTAAGAGAATTGCTTACTTAGGCACAGCATAGATGGCGGTCCCGCTCGGCATGAGGAGCAGGAACAGGGCCGCGCCGACGCCTTGCGTCAGGGTGAAGATGAGGGCTGCCCGTGGGGTGATAGCCCCTCGGGGGATTGGACGCTTGCTTGTGCGTGAAATGGATTGATCAATAGGGGCATCGACAAGGTCATTCCAACCGTGAGCGGCGTTTGAGAAGAAAAAGCTCCCTCCGAACATGATGAGGCCGGCTTTCAGGACATCAGAGGCCGGAGAGCGTTGTATCAACGCCGCTAGGATGATTCCGAAGAAGTGAGGGAAGTAGATGAGAAACAACGCCGCTGGTGGGCTGAGACGGGCGAGTTGGACATATGGAACCCAAGATGCCGGTAGGCGGTCGACCCAGCCGCCGGCATGGTTACCGCCGTATTGTTGAGCCAGGACGGTGTCTTCGAACTCCGTCGGAGCTATCCATGTCTCGGAAGCTAGTTTGTTGCTCATGATCAACTGGTTATCCTTTTCTCCCATGGTGATAATGATAATAACGAACGCTTAGATATGTATAAGTGACCAAAGCAGGCAAGACAACTTGATATGAGGATGTAATCTGTTGTTGAGGGTGAGCTCTCTGTCATCCTTATTTATATGAATGCCTTCTCAGTCCAATGACACTGTGTATGGCCATTCATTACGTTACCCGGGCAGAGCGGACCGATTGGAGTCATGGTTTACATTCAACGAGATGTAACAGGCAGCCGGTCAGTCAGTCAGTCGATACATCTCATTGACCTAAGCCTCCTATGACAAGGAGACCCACGGTCCTCGAGGAACCGTCTGCCTACCCATCTCCACGAGCTGGCTAATAGGAACGTTCGCCGCCTCTGCCTAAGGTATATCCTAGTGGCCATGATGCCGTTGCCCGAAACCCTGGGAGGAAAGCTCACACCACTTCCCAATAGTCTCGGGTAGGTGCCTTAAGACCTGCTCCATCATTAAATTACCTTCCATGACGGTGAAAGAGACCCTACATATGCGGGTCGCCCAAACGAAACATGTGACTACTATCATGATGATGACAGTCATACCTAGAGGGCTAGGTGCTTGTAACCGTGGGCGTGTGTGTGTGTGTGTGTGTGTGTGTGTGCCTGAGTGCGGCGTGCGTGTGCGCCCATCCCATACGCAACAAGACGCCGCCTACCGTAGTTGGCTTTGACAATGCCGTACCAGATAGACATCACAGTGTCAGCACATCGGTCCAGCGCGAGGTTGACTTGTTGCTCAATAGCATAGCTCGGTGTACTAGATGGAGGGAGGGAGCCTGCACCGCTCCCAAATCCTTTACAGCTCGAGTCTTCCTTCACAGATAGTCCTTGCTTGCTTTGAGGGTTTCTTTTGGGACCCATCTGACAACCCATCAAGTGCGTCTATGATTACCATCTCCAGTTCGCGGTGGGAGGGAGGGAGCTAGTGTAGGCACCGCCCAGGCCAGCACCGCGGGTGGCTCACCTGCTTACTTATTAATTACTAGCCGTTCTAGCTCCCCGTGTTATCCATCAGCTGTTGTTCCCCTGTAAAAAGGCTTGGATGATTCCGGCTACCAGATTGGATCGTCTGGGCAGGGTAGCTACAGTTAGTTACCCACCAGGCTGACCTTCGTACTTCCTTGTCTCGGTTAAAGCACTTGAAGGAATTGGCAAACTAACGCCGGCCGGCGGCTCTGCTTGGAGGGCTGAAACTGCACAGTTGACCTCGTTCCCCAGCACTACTCGTTGCAGAAATCTGAGTGTGGAGTAAGGTTGGTACCTACAGGCTTACGAATCACATGAATCTTCTTCGCTGAGCGTCGGTGTGACTGTAGAACTAAGCATCTTCTTGGCAACTATGAAGGACACAAATTCGCCGCTCACCGTGATATAATTTGTGTTGTGAGAAATAGATAGAAGCATTTACGGCTGGTTGCTTCGTTGGTTGATGTCGTCTTGAGACTCAGGTACAGTAGGAAGAAACTCAGGTTGGAGATAGCCCTGGGAACGCATTTGCTTTTCCGACGATCTCGACCAGGGTTTATGACGTGCACCGAACTACCCATATAAGTCATCATTAGCTCAATGCTAAGTTTCCGGTATCCATTCCGCCTTATCTGGTCCGAAAATGGAATGTCTCATCCTTGTTCAGTTACCACCACCATGGCTCTGGGCAGTGTCTGCAGGTCAATGGGACGAAAATGCGCATCATACCCTCGTGACCGAAGTGACCACTCACTGTAGTACGTACGGCGCAGGCGATTAGCGAATGACGCTGCCTTTAACGTACGGACTCACCCACTTACTCACTTGCTTACCTTTTTATTTAGTAGATATCCATCTATGCTACAACCTACAGTCAACGTGTTTTGCCCGTATCATATGTGTCCTTTGAAGGATGGGTTCGGAGATCCTGACGGAACTGGCATCAGTGGTTTCGAGGTATTCCACGTAAGGTCTTCGGAAGATGTGGCTCTCGCAGTCATAAGCAATTCTCTTCTGTATAATTAGTGTAGATCGCCCCAGGACATGAGAGTGAATATCCGACATCACGGTTAGCGCCGTCTGAAGAGATCTAGAATTCATCACGTCCAAAATTATACCACCGCTTTCTAAGATGGCTCATATTTTAGGGTTGAGGGTATTCTTAACCCTTGTAGCCCTACTGTGCCGCCCCTCGTCCTCTTATAGCGTCCCAAACCAGACTTCTGCTTCCGCTGCCTGTTCCTATTTACAGAACACCCTGGAAACAGGGGTTGTCCTACCCTCTGAAGACCAGTATCAGTCCACATCGGAAAGTAATTGGTGCGCCTCTGGACCATACGTAATAAACGATTGTCATAATGGCTGAATCGTAACAGGGTACAGACAGCTTGGGCATCACCAAGTTGCGTCATCCAGCCAACCACCACTGATCAAGTTTCACAGGCAGTCAGTTATCTTGCACAGATTGGTGTACACTTTGCGATTCGTTCAGGAGGCCACTCGCCCGCGCCACTAGGCGCGAACATAAATGACGGTGTTCTGTTTGACATGTCTGGTTTCAATAATGTCGAATACCGTGCCGATCAAGGTATTGCTGTCGTCGGTACTGGGATGAGATGGGGCGATGTATACCATTATCTGGACCAATACAATGCGACAGTGGTCGGTGGTAGGATCCTCCAGGTGGGCGTTGGTGGTCTCACGCTCGGCAGTCCGTGTATTCCTAACCCAAATTTGGACAAAAGAATTACTGACAGGCTCTAGGTGGGCTCTCGTATCTCACAGATATGTATGGCTTGGCTTGCGATAATGTCCAGAATTTTGAAGTAAGTCCAATAAGTAAAGCGCCTCAACAGTTCGGTGTCACTCACACAAGCCCGGCAGGTGGTCTTGGCTGATGGCTCCATTGTGAACGCCAACCAGCATTCTCACGCCGACCTATGGTGGGCTTTGAAAGGCGGCGGTAATAACTTTGGTAAGTTGTGTGTTATATCGACAGCAGATGGTCGAGTAGACGCATCTAACCGACGAATTCACTAGGCGTTGTAACGCGATTCACCTTAGCAACTTACCCGACTGGGAATGTTTGGGGTGGCCACAGAGTGTACACGCTCGATGCGCTCCCGGCATTATTTGACGCCCTGCTGCAGTATCAGTCCGCTCCCGTGAAAGATCGTTACGCAAATCTCATGATGCAGGCCTTCCCTCTCAACGACACACTGGGTGTCTTACTGAACATGGTGTACAACAAGCCCGTGGAAGCGCCTGCGGCCTTTGCACCATTTTATGACATCCCCACCATTGCCGATACTGTGCACATTCAACCCATGACAGACTTCCTTGCAAGCCAGGTACCCCCTTCCCTCCCGCGGCTCAACTGGTATGCCACCAGCTTCAAGATAGACGCCACATTATTCAAAACGGTGGAGAAGATCGTCACTACATCACCCGAGCTGGACACCATCAGGAATCTGACGGCCGGCAGCATAGCCGTGGGCTGGCAGCCCATCTCAACCAGCGCCATCGCGGCCGGACTTATCCGTGGGGGCAACGCACTCGGTCTAGAAAATGCCAACCAGACATGGTTGGCCATCGACGTCGGCTGGTGGGACGCTGGGGATGACGCCGCGGCCAACGAGGCCACGGCGAGTTTGATTGCTAGAATCGAAGACGCCGCGAGGAGCAGCGGCCAGTACGTCGACTACATATTCATGAACGACGCGGCTGTCACGCAGAACGTGATCGGGCATTACGGCGCTGAGAACGTCGCGAAGCTTCGCGCGGTGCAGCGAAGGTATGATCCCCAAGAGATCTTTCAAAAGCTAGTCCCGGGTGGCTTTAAACTGCCGCCCCAGGGCCAGAAAGGGCGGTAACGGGATTGTAGTAGTGGCAATAATGATGGTGAAAATGAATTATGATGTGATATTTCCCGGTCTTAGACAAGTTGGTGTCCCACAGCAGGGCCAATGGCCAGAATAACTTCAATAACTGGGCGTTATTATCAACTGAGAGTCAGCTGTCGTGTGCAATATGTTCCAGGCCCTAGAGTGAACTTCTCGGCGCGCGCCATGATGTTATCAAGAACAGATACCATGCATTTACCCAGGGCGACAGCGAAAGTTGAGGGGCTTACAGAAAGTCCGAATGTAACCCAGAGCTGCTCCTGGATCCTGGCACCATGCAACCTCACCGCGTGGGCGGTGCAGAGAAAATCATCCGTCTCGGACGCATAGGTCCTCGCAGGTGCAGCTGATTGGGGACCGGGGGGTTCTGAAGCTAATTCTATACATACTGCAGTGAGATGTCATCGAACTCAGTTCATCAGAGGTTGACATGCTTCGACTAGCTGGCTCTTACGGGCAAGAGCAGACCGCTCCAGCCTCACCGTCGGTATTGTAACCCCAGATAGGTCGCCTCGGTTATGTTTGTCTGACGTTGTGTTTCTGAACTAAGTAAGTCCATGGTGATATGAGTTGCTTTCTAGTCCGAGACTTATTGAGGGGTCGCAGGCAACTACCCGCGCTTAGAAGACCCACGTGGTTATCCCAGCTTTCTGACCTACATGGTGATGGGTGGTGAGCACGCATTCGGTAACAACCACGGATAGGTGTCCGAGTCCAGGGGGTAACAACCCCAACAAACCCAAAGCAGGGGTTATTGGTACTTCTGAAAATAAACATTTAGCCAATGGCGTGGCATACTTACCAAGCTCTATGATCCCGAGGATTTAAGAGGATTCAAAGCACGGCTGATCTTCAGCAGGATGGCGCTGAGAGATATTGGAGTAAGTACTGTAAGTGCCCGCCGCTGTACTACTTAATAAATGCTGGCTTTGCTTTTTGCGAAGACTAGCCCTTGGCCCGTCAGATGCCTGCCATTCCAACATCCCAGTAACCCGATTCATAATGTATGCGTTCTCACAAGTCTATTTACTGTCGCTGGTTAGCGTAGTCCCGTGTTACTATGGCTAGTTCAGAGCTCAACGCCGTTGTTCTCGCTGAGCGAGAATCCCCACTCCAGCCCGCGAGATATGGTAGATGCCTATATTCAAATAGGCGTCCGTCCGTAGCAAGATCAGGCCGTGTTTAATTTGCTGCGGCACGAAGTTCACTGTAGCTAGCCGTGTAGACGGGGCAAGTCTGGACACCCGGCTCCGCTGTAGGAGTAAGCCACGAGCGCTACATGCCGATAGGAGTCAGTCTGATGCTGTCATGAGTCGATATAACTACGCTACAGGATGACAACCCCCTCCCTTACCTGATTCATATTGGAAAGGACGAATATGCCTAATGCTTGTCCCGCCGAGCGACATGGTGCGCTTCCGAAACAAGCAAGCAATCAATCAATCCCGCCCATAAGAGGCATTGGATGGGTGGGAAACCATGCGAATTATGGCGCAGACACCCTGCGAATAGTCCTTGGTAACATAACCAGCAACAATAAATAGAATCGTTCAATTTTTGCGAGTCATCTGAGCAGACGGTGCAGGCCTCCAATGGAATCGAGCCCTGAACGCGACGGTGTGTTCTAAAGCGGTTCATAAGCCATGAAGTCCCGTTTGTCCGCCGGCGTTGTGAGATATCATGATGTATAGTTCCGTTTTACTTGCTTTTCTGCACTCATAGGAATCGTTAGGAATGTCTACCTTGAAGCCTTCGGATCCCTATCTAGGGAAAACCATCACTGCGTAAGTAGATGTGTCTATCGAATTCCCCGTACTTCTATCTTTCCTGTTCTGCCAATCATCATGCCAGACACGGTTCCAGGTCGTAGCTCAAGTGTGCTCGTCTCTTCCTTTGAAAAAGTAACTAAGTAGTATGTCGGGAAACCTAGTAAGCGGTTGTACAGTGCAGAGAGGTTGCCTCTGACCAGTACCCAACCAATCCCCCCTCCGAATAGCACACCGCAATCTTATAAGTAATGACACACTGACAGCTTACGGTAGCTTTGAAGGCGGTATCGTCACTCGTGTCATCGACCATCCACACGATAGGAGTCGCGTGTTCGCCTATGAAGTGACATTCCACCTTCAACATCCGCGTGTGGTAGCGGTGGCGGCGCAGAAGCCGCCTCTACACTTCCACCCGTATCAGGAAGAGTACGTCGAAGTGCTAGAGGGCCGGCTAGCCGTGGAGATCGAAGGCGTGGAGCACATTCTGAGTCCTATCGATGGCGAATTCAAGCTCCGTCCATGGTGTAATCATCGTCTGTATTCGCCCCTGACGGAGCTCAAAGCTCAGGCAAAAGAACATGATGATGAATGGGATGGCGAGAGAACGGTCTTCCTACTTTCGGGACAGGATACTGATAAGATGTTTCGCCTTGATACGGTCTTCTTTGAGAATTGGTATGCTTATCAAGATCTCATCGTCGTGAAGGGAGAGAAAATCAACCTGGTGCAGGTTATGAGTGTACGTCCCCTTCTATCCCTCTACCCTCTCGAGGCGGGCTGGCGGCGGTAATTGACACCATACTGGGTAGATGTTTGATGCTGGTGGCTCATATCTCTCACTGCCTCGTTGGATACCTTTTAGTCGCACAATAGCACGCGGCTTGGGTATTGTCGTCGGTCGATGGGTTGGGGGGTTGCTAGGCTATCAGCCATTCTTTAGGAAATGGACGACGGACTGGGACCTGGCATGTGAGAAGATGAAAATGTCGATATTTCATAGACGGTTTGTTGACTGCGAGAGCGTTGAAGGAAAGATATTGTGAGTATCTAGACACGTCACAATACCTGTAGGTTAATGTATAACAATATAATAACCCCTTGGTTATCTGTTAAAGTTAACGTTCGTAACACATGTTGATTGTATAGATAGAGTAGAGTAGAGTAAAGGATTGTGACATCCACCACTATTATTTAGACGCCGTGCTTCGTACCTCGTTACCTACCTAAAACATAGCTTAAACATGTAATTCCCTGAGATTCGCTCTGACTCACACAATCGTAGTAACTCAAGCATAGGTATTACTACCTTATATGATCCCCTACACTACCCAATCTACATATTATATATTTCACCAACTTTCAAGTCCTACCCACCTTCTACATAAAGTAGCCTTAAATACCTGCATTGAGCGCCGTATCCTCACTCGTGATACGAGCCCACTCAGCCGTCTTCACCCACAGCTTCTCCTGCTTCGTCTCATCCAGACTCTCCGCTGAGCTGGACCCCGGCACCATGAGTCTAAAATAGCCGCGCTCTCCCACGTGTTTCTGGTTCAGCGCAAGCTCGGCCACATCAACACCTGCATCGGCTGATCGGCGCACGTCAGGCATTATGAAGCGGAGCACGGGCTGCAGAGGTTGCAGAACGAACCTCTGCATGTATGACAACGTATCAGGTGTGTTCGTGCGTAGCGCCCGTGAGTCGACTATGTTCCCAGGATCTATGACCAATGCTGAGATTTTGTTGAGGGATTTATCCTAGACGATTTGTTAGGAATCAGCATTTCCCACCTGAGGATAGATGGGATTATGCTCACCGTTTCGAGGTGCCGGCCAAGGGCGTACGCCCACATCAGGATGGCCAACTTGGAGTTTGCATACCTCTGGAATCCGCGGCCCTGCTTGTCGATCTCGGGAACTGCCTTCGAAAGTTCGTCTAGGTCATCCGGTATACTTGGTGGGTATTTCTCAAGACCATTGCGGCCCGGGTAGTGGCAGTTGCTTGTGAAAAGCACAACGCGCCCCCCTTGCGGCCCGAAGCTACCGAGTAACCGAAGCACGAGAGCAGAGTGTGAGACGTGGTTTATTTGAATAGTCTTCTCGAGCCCATCCTCCGTAAGCTCCGGGTCCGCGACCATATTCCAATGGAATGCGTTGCATACAATCGCCGTTAGAGGCGGCAACTTCTCCCGCATTATCTCGGCGGAAATTGTAGTTGCGAACTCATTTACGGCTTCTAAGCTGGCGAGATCCAGTTTCCGAATCGAGACTCTTGAATTTGGTGACCTGGCCGTTACTTCACGTAATCTTCTCGTGTTTATATCCGAATCTGAGGTGTTGCGGACTGTCAAGACTAACGCGTTGTCTGGCGCCTTGCTCAACAGGTTCTGTACGGCGTGGACCGCTACCGAGCCATTGGCGCCGGTCATAATGATTGTGCCGGTCATTCTATGAACGAGGGCCCGGCTGATAGATTCTCAGATGTGAAGACGATCAGATCAACTTTTGGAAACAACGTGGATTCTATCGGGATATTGTTATGTTTCAGAACACAAAGAAGCTAGTCTGATCAGTAGTACTGTCTTGAAAGTGCACATGTCTTATGTATCTCCAGATTGGTATCTCTGGGCGAAACTATACAAAAAGTACTAACTTTCAAATGTATACAACTAGGTCGAACAGGTGTCTCCTGACTACATATGCTGGGCAGCCCACCTCTGCTGTTCTATTATCAAGTAGAATTTGGAAAGTTGTTGAACCAGACATTCACCCCTATCCAACATCGAGCTAGGTTCAATGCCTCCTATTATGGCGGAAGCCCGAGAGATGTTAGGCAGCGGTAACATTAGATAGTCTCTCCCATAACGCCGCTTACGGACCAATGTGCAAATAAGTAAGGAAGTAGTGAATCTCATTGGAAACTGTCTGCTGAGACTTGTAGCCCCCGGCCAGCCACTTGTAGCATTTAATTAAGGGGACATACCCCTTTCGCTTTGCAGTATCAACGTAGGATTTGGATCCTCAGGCGTCCAGGGAGGTTTATACTCAACAGGAGCTATCCAGGTTGAAGGCGAAAAGATAATCAGGCCGTTTTGGTGACACCGTTATTAGCATTACGTAGCTCACATCTTCCTATATGCATTGAACTTATATTTGATAAGCTAAGATGGCGAAGGAAGCAGACGTTGGCACGCTGACATGGTATCGCAGGTGTCCTACCAGAAAAGGGTTTCAAAGAATGCCTGTCGAGTGAGAGAGCCTAGACTTTACTAGTTATAGGGTGGATACCATAAGCACTCAAATTGTAAGATAACACAACGATGCTGTCTTACTATAAGGTTGCCTTGATGCACCCATCAGTATCTGAAGTTTTACTGACCATGTGGCTTCAGGGGTATCGCCAACGGTGTCAGCAGCGGGTTCGCTCTCCGAAGTACCACGCCACATGGATCCATCTTTGTTCACGCTTGAAATGGCAAGGCATCTTGAAATCAGCTAGCAGGATCGACATGGCGATAAGCTGAAAGATCAAGCTCTGATGATGATGAATTACCCCCCGCTATCTGCCAGGTTCTAGGTTTTACCGCCCTCGATAACTATTATAAGTGACTGAAGAAACACCTTACGCATAGTTTATGCAGAGTGAAACATGAGCGTCCCACAAGGCCGTTATGTTCTTATGCTCAGCAAGAGCTAATAAGACTAGTTTTTGTACCATGATCCCTAAGGAGTTTATTGGCCTTTGTACGAGTATTCGAGGAATGAGGTTGTTTGGAAACGAGTTAGATAAAATTGACATAAATACACATGCCTCTATTACTCAAGCCGATAATATTGTCCCGACGGTGTAAAGCTCTACTCGTAGACCAAGACACCTAGCCGCAGCCCAGAATCAGTAGTATGTTGTTTAGCCAGGGAACATAAATGTTGTTATTGATAGCCTGGCAGGCAGCTTTTGCGGTTGACTCTAGAATGCGACTGAAAGAGATATTTGAGGTAGATGAAGAGGTGCGCTATTCTCCCGAGTATACGATGCTGGCTGGTCCAGCTCGTAAATAGATCCGTTAATGTTCTCATGAAACGCTTCCAGAAGCTCGGCATGTCGATAGAGAAGACATAGTGTGCACTCGGTGCTCGGATTTGCTGTGGGTCGGGATCCCGCCTAAGGTGTAGTTGCAAAAGGCATTGACGGTGTTGGTCATGCTACCGCGATCTGTTGTGACTCCGCTATCAACTTCCGGTCACGAGGTTGAGTCCCGACAACTTCGGGTTGGTCGTAGGCCAAGATGTCGTTCTGTTGGGGACGTCGTCTGCGTGCCTGAGGCGCGAAAATCCCGGCTCACGTACGTAGGCGCGGCGAAAACGTAAGCTATCATCTTCGTCTTCTTCTTTTCATCTCCTAGGTTTCCACCAAGAGGATCGACTGATCGCAGCTCTTCTACCATGGCTTGACGGTGTGCTGGTTCGTCTTCTCGCTCTGGCATTGGGCGTGCCGATTGGGTCGTCTGTAATGGTAAACGGAGGAGGCCAAATATCTCTTCTACTTGAAAGATCAGTATGATCATTATCGCAGTATCAGCTATCTCTCAGTTTCGTCGTTAATATGATAGGCATTCAGCCCGTCAACATAGATTGGACCAAATCAAGTGAAGTCGTCGACGGAGTAGGTAGCCGTATTCCGCGTCATCAAGGTTGCCCGTAGCCCGAAGGCCTGGAGCGAAGTGCACAATTTCCCGCAGGTGCCATGATATCATTCAAAGCCGAGCGTATTGGTCCTCAGGTCAGCAATGAGTGGAACGTTCCAGCTGTTCATAGGGGACATCTCAGAATACCGCCAGACTTGTGGTATAAATCTGGAAAGTGGTGATGTGGTCGCAATGTCGACAATAGGAGTTTGATACCTGGGACTATGAGGGTGCATCGACTACCTACTTTAGTACATGTAAATACCGGAAAAACGCAGAATGTATCACAACGCCGAGAGACACTCTTCTTCAATATGAAGCTGAGAAACACAGCGATTACCTAATTGCCCAGGTGCCTCCGTTAAGCCACTCAGCCACTGGCAGATATATGCCCCACACCGCTATAACGCTGATGATCACTAGCAGGCATGTGAACCGCTATAAGGCATGTTGGGGAATTAGCACCATGTGGTTCCAAGTTTAGCACGAACTCATTCTTTAGTATCAAGATGAGAGACACTTATATATCTACAATCTACAACAAATTCTATTGCGTGAACGTCACACATGATTCGGCAGATGAATGCATCATCGCATTGTGGTTATTTTAGTGCTATTCATTACCTATGTTTTCTCACCAAGTAATTATTCACATGGATGCTCATCAGACTGTGCTCATGGAAGCAGATGCTTTTCACCATGACCGATAAGTCACGGGCTCTCTTCAGGTAGGCTAGGCCCATTATTTTCGCATGCGCCCGGTACCAACCTAGACCTCACACTACTAAGCAGGTACAATACAGTGGTTATAGTACCCCACGCGACCAATACCTACCTACATCATAGCCATCGTTTCGCTCTCACTACCTCTGGTAGTCAGATATTCTATCCAACTATTCTATCGACCCTTTAGTCGACTCCCCAACCCAACTCATCCAATCCACATCAGGCAACAAATAGCAAAGACATACTCGTGTTGCGCGCGACTTTCGCTACTTGCGCACGCTCAATGAGGCACGGCTACATCATCAAAGCAAAAGCAGACTGAACTGCCTAATCTCTCGTCTCCCTTCCATCCTTTGCGTCGTTTGGTCCTTGCATTCGTCATCCGCAAGCCCAGTCCCCGCCCAGCCTCGCCTCGCCAATTCCGAGACCACAATAAGAGTACCTAGAAAGAGAACGTCTTCATCAACGCCCACCAGCCTGGGTCTGGGCCCAAGTTATCGTCTAGCCCGATATTAGTTCCAACAGCAAGCAACAGCATCATCAACGCCCCATGCCTGGGCATCCATCTGATCTAATATAAATAAGTCGTCGTTGCTCTCGACTTTCACTCTCTAGCAACATCTCTTTTTTTTATTACTGTTTGAGGCGTCCGTACGATCGTCTACTCTAGCCCGGCTCCAGGATGGCGCGCCCTCCGGCTCCCGCGCTCGATGTCATCGCAGCTCGCCCTTCAGCCAATCCCGCTCATGCTGCCGCCACTGGCACTGCTGCCTCGAATTCCAATCAACTGTCCCCTCCCGCTCCTGCCGTCGCCGAGGAATCGCGGAACTCGAGAGACTCGAGATCCTCGTCGTCCACCAACTCCCCCGCGCCCCCCGACAATGAAGAGTCCGACTTCTTCCTCGCGAACAATGATTCCCAATCCTCCCTCGGCGTCGTCCCGAACCTTCAAGACATGCAGGTCGCCGACTCTGAGTGTCTGCCCACCGTCGCGGCCCTACCCAGCGAAATCCTCATCAGCATCTTCTCGCGCATCGGCGACACCAAGGAGCTGCTCAACTGCATGTTGACATGTAAGCGATGGGCCAGGAATGTCGTGGAAATCCTGTGGCACCGGCCCTCATGCACCACGTGGGAGAAGCACTCGTCCATCTGCACCACCCTCGGCCTTGAGCGGCCCTACTTCACCTATACAGACTTCATCAAGCGCCTGAATCTCGCCGCCCTTGCCGATCTCGTCAACGATGGCAGTGTCACGCCTCTGGCTGTGTGCACCCGCGTCGAGCGACTGACTCTGACCAACTGCCGCGGGTTGACCGATGTGGGCTTGGTGCCCCTCGTTCGGGGCAGCCAGCACCTGTTGGCCTTGGATATATCGGGCGATGACAATATCACTGAGGCCTCTGTAGTCGCCATCGCTGAGACATGTCGCAAACTCCAAGGCCTGAATGTGTCTGGCTGCAGGCAGATTTCGAATGAGAGTTTCGTCCAATTAGCTGAGAACTGCCGGTTCATTAAACGGGTATGGCTAGAGTCCCTCCCTCACTTTGTGTTACCTCTCAAGGCCTATAAGGTTGGCACTGACTGACTTATGTTGATCGATGTAGCTGAAACTAAATGATTGCAACCAACTAAACGACGCGGCCGTCCTCGCATTCGCAAATAACTGCCCCAATATCCTCGAAATCGATCTTCACCAGTGCGCCAACGTCGGCAATGAGCCTGTCACGGCTCTTCTCAGCAAAGAGCAGTCCTTGCGCGAACTTCGGCTGGCGAGTTGCGAAAATGTCGATGACGGCGCTTTCCTCGCACTCCCCCCTTACAGGACCTACGAGAACCTACGTATACTTGATCTCACCTCTTGCTCACGTCTCACAGACCGAGCTGTCGAGAAGATCATCGACATAGCCCCAAGGCTACGAAATCTAGTCCTCGCCAAATGTAGCAACATTACCGACGTGGCCGTTCATGCCATCGCCAAATTACAGAAGAATTTACACTATGTGCATCTCGGCCATTGTCGTAATATCACAGATGATGCTGTGAAGCGACTGGTGCGCAGCTGTAACCGCATCCGGTACATCGATCTGGGCTGCTGCACAAACCTGACCGACGACTCTGTCACGCTCCTCGCTACTCTGCCCAAGCTCAAGAGAATTGGGCTCGTCAAATGCGCGCACATCACTGACAGGAGCATGTATGCCCTGGCAACCGCCAACGATCATCGCTCACAGCACCGGAATGCAGCAAACCACCCGAGTCACGACATTCGTGCGCCTAGTTTAGAACGTGTCCATCTAAGCTACTGTACTAACCTAACCCTGCCGGTAAGGCTCCATCTACAGACTGATAGAAGAAGTCAGAAAGCTAATTAATCCATCGCTTCAGAGCATTATCAAACTGTTAAATTGCTGCCCCAAGTTGACCCATTTGAGCTTGACCGGGGTCCCTGCGTTCCTTCGCGATGATTTAGATAGGTTCTGTCGCGAAGCGCCTGCAGGTATGATATCTTAGACTCTAACTCCTTCTACCTGTACTCACCGTGTTATAGACTTTACCGAGCATCAACGAGCAGTCTTTTGTGTATTTTCCGGCACAGGTGTTGTGGGCCTGCGACATCACCTCAACACCAGGGAGGAGTTTGCTGAGTACCGCGAGGGCCGAGCGCAGCGACGACGACTTGGTGTCGCGGCAGCAAATCAGGCCGATCAAGCACAAGCGCCAAACACGGAAGCTTTTGAGGAGGGTGATGGTCTTGAGGACGATGACATAGGTGATGGTAGCGATCTGATCGATTTCAACGCCGACTTGACAAACTTAGCCCACAACCCTATGCCTCCACCACCACCACCAGCGGCCCATCCAAATGGCGGTTTAGTATCTCCAGCACAAATAAATACCGGCCAAGCTGGTAGCATGCTGAACACGACAGGCACACACTTGTCTATGCCGGCCATTTTCAACGAGGTAATACTGGACGGCGACACAACTGCCACCCCCGTTCCGAACGTCCCCGGTCCAAGTACCGCCGGGTCAGGTCTATTTGACAGCCTGACATCTCCACCGGGCCCGAGCACAGCTTCTATGCAAGGTCATGTTGATGACGAGGAGGCGCAGAGGCCATAGAGTTACCCTGGTTTGGCTTGGTGTGGCCCTTCTATCGGTTGTTGCTGTGCCAGAATTCAATTTTGAAGCCATAAGACTGCAGTGCTCCGCCGTCGTCACGACTCAGTACGCTGTGAGATCATATTTTCATTACAGCGCCGCCATGGCGAACATGAAGGTACAATTGCGGCTTGCGGATTCCACAGCCCTCCCAAACACTCAGCGGCTAGGCGTTTATCCAAAGAGTTCGCTTAGTTTCTAGTGACATCTTACATACACAGACTTTGAGCACCTTGATCGTGACCAGCGGCGCAGGCGTCTCTCCATATAGAATCGGAAGCCCAGAGCTCGCCAGTTCTACACTGATGTGGAAGGCTTTACCCTTAGATATGTCAGTTCGGTCGCATTATATGGGCATCTTGGGTATGAGGAATACCCCTCAAACACTAGATTTATATCGGAAGTTGAGCGGCGAGCAAGGTGCAGTGTTAGTTGGTTATGGAGTTCAGCCACCGGCCGTGGGCGGCCGTGGGGAAGACAGGAACCGGGCTCTGAAATGGGATATCCCGGATGGGGAAGAAACACGGCTGGACGGGTCTGATTTCAGGCACACGTAGAAGGGATACCAATGAGCGTGTTGGAGGTTTATTTTGCAGAAGCCGAGGCCTTCTATTCGATTAATGAGAGACGAAGTTTAATGACGACAGCGCTGCGTTGGCTGCCAAACACGGGAATGGCATGAATAGACACATATCACTTATCGATTGCCATTAATTACTTGATTCAGTAGTATCCTCGACGACATCTTTGCAGTGTGAACAATATGGATCATCATCATCATGGAACATTGCAAACTTGAATTAAGACACATGAAAAAGGCAATACAAATAGCCATAACGTCCTATAACGCCGATTATCCAAGATTTCCCCCATTGCACTTGCCAAGCTACAGATTCCACGAACCCATTTACTTACTTTTCTATATCCATCCTATGACGTTCACGATTTGACAACTGCAAGCTGACCCCTGACCGGCACGTTATACCCTTGACCAATCTTCGGGAAGCCCTCGAGCTTAACGCCCTCTCTGAAAAGCAGGCAGTGCGAAGACCCGCCAAAGTGGAACATGCCGAGCTGATCGCCCTTGTCGACATGCTGGCCCTGTTGGACCGTGATCTCGCAGGTGCTCACCTCGTCCATGCCGACGCCCACGAAGGCCATCAACCCAATGGCCGGGTTATCGGCCTGCAGGAAAACGACGGCACGAGCGGCCAGCGCGGCGAGGTACGCTTGCGAGACACGGAGCCCCTTCACGTTGATCTCGAACGTCTGTTCGTCCCTGTCGGACGGGAACAGGGGCTCGGAGAAGTAGGTACCCGGCGCCACAAAGGCGCGCACAATCTTGCCCGACACGGGACTGTGCCAGCGGTGGTAGGAGAGCGCGGACAGAAACGCCTGGTATATGGTGCTCTTGTCGAATTGGGCGCTCAGGGGGTCGTGGGCAAGCATGTCGAGGACGGAGTAGGGCTGCGATTTGATCCAGAACTTTGCGCGCAAGGAGGACGAGGGGGAGAGGTGGTAGGGGGTTGACTCGCATGCGTTCGCGATTACGTTGTGGTCCTGGGGACTGGCGACCGGGCGCACGTTGGGACGGAGCTGGCGGGTGAAGAAATCTTGGATATTAAGTTAAGGAGGGTTTCCTTGGCTATGTAGCTCGGGGGGGTGTGGTGAAAATAGGGCTCAAGGTAGACACAGGCGAAAAGAGAAAGGGTGGAATTTAGGGCTTGGTTTGACTCACCATCCCACGATGTGTACCCGTGGTGTTTCGCGCTCGGGTCGCAGACGTACATATCCTCGAAACTGTGGTTCGTCTTCAGAGGCGTGTTGGCGACCTCCATGAGATCACTCTTGCCGTGTGGCGAGAACCAGCCCGTGCTCGTCGTCGTGAGGACCTCGGCTGACTTGGGGGACTGTGTGGATGTCAGAAGATGGAGCTGAGACAGACAGAGCCATGGCTGAGTGCTTACCTTGAGGAACCTCCCCCATTCGTCCAGGACTTTCTTCATCATCTTGTTGACGTCCGGGTCGAGGAATGCTGCGTGGCCGCTGATGGTTCGGTCAGTACGTACAACCTGAGTGCAAACCTAATCCGCTCATCCCGTCCACCACCTCCCGTTTCAAAGAGAACAAAGCATAAATAAGGAGAGGGATAGAGAGATCATACCTCGGCGTCGCCATGACATAGTCAAAGACAGACACCATGGGCACGCCAACAACGCCGACACCAAACGCCGAATCGTTCCACTGTGGCGCCTGCGTGAAGATGTGGTTGAGCACCGCAAGCATATGTCTGTAGTCGCGGATCTGTTTCTTGCCCGTCGGATCGTGGTAGTACGGCTTCTTCAGTGGAACCTCGTCCCACATCTGGTCGAAGTACATGTAGATACGCGAGTTGCCCTCGATCAGTTCCTTGAACTCCTGCAACACCGGGATCAGAGGCTGTGCGGGCTGCGAGTCCACGTGCGCCACCCGCTTCGACATCCAGTCGTGCTGCACGCGGTGGTCGCTCGGAAGCCAGGAGCCCAGGCTAAAGGGAGAAGAGTTAGTTCATGGTCGTGACAGTAATGATAAACGGGGGATTTTTTTTTGGTCTTACTGGCCCATCTTATGCTCCTTGGGGATATCGACCCCATCGCCGTGTTGGTGTACCATTTTGAAATTGTTGGTTGACGGCTTCAGGTAGTTGGCTGGAGATTTTCGTGACGCAAACGAGTCCGTCGAAATTCAGTGTCACTGTGGTCCTACTTATGCTCGTGCTAGGATCACAGAAGCAAGACCTACGAGGGGTTCCGTCTAATACTAGGAGCGAAAGGGACCGAGACCACGATGGGCGGGGTTCGGAATGAACGGGTAATCGCTGCAGAACAGAGTTCCATGATCTCGGGTCGTGATGTAATTCTTACCTCCTCTCTGGAGCTGTGATCAGTAAGAACCCAGGATGTCGTGTCTATGATGTTAGGTGATGTAAGTTCCGAGCCGGGGAAATTGGAGAGGTAGTCACCGGGAATTGTAGTTTTATTATGAAAAACGATGATGATATTTCCGGTAATACGAGACCTAAACTCTTCCCTAGGAGGCGTCCCCAACTCGCTATCTTACATGCAATATATTGTATACCTGAGAGACAGCTGTGCGACGAAGCCGGTTATATTCCTCACCAACATCCTCATTCGGCACGCAAACGTAGTAATATACATCAGATAGGTCCGTGTCTGAAATGTATAAAAAGATGAAGGTTTCTCCTGTACACACATAGCCATACTAGAGATCGCTTTTGACCATGGAGGTAAATTGTTGAGTGAGTGATGACGGCGGCTACATGCCACCTCGGATCCGAGTCAAAGTTGTCCCTTGGGTTTTTGGTTCACATCTTTGCATAGCTAAATCTCCCTCTTAGGCCAGTTATCACTTCGTCCCTCCTACCGGGTCTGCAGTATCAGTCTGCAAAGTCAGTCACTTGTCGGTTACTATGTTTGTGATGCTAAGCATAAGAAGAGAAATTCTAAACAGAGTCTCTTTCAAATGATGTTTTGATTATGCAGCTTGGTTATTATGTGATTATTAACAAATAAATTTTATATACCTACTTATACTTTATACAATACGCCCTACCACTTGAAAAAACACCATGGTAACCACTTCTTAATCACTGCCGCCAAACTTTCTCGATGAAACAATTCCCACGTGTGTGCTCTCTCTAACATGCTGATCGTCTCTTCATATCGGTCTCTCCCAGTCTACGCTCTCAAGCCACTGCACGAAATCGCTATCATGACCAAGAAAAGGGACCTCAATACCCCAGTTTGCCTCACCCATTTGGAACTCAAGCGGGTCTGGCACGGACCATTCTTGTTGAGGTACTGTTTCGCCCTGAAAGACACCTAGGTCCATACCCTCGCTAGCATCGTGCTGCTGCTCATGTTGCATATGGGATGCAACCGGCCTCTCTAATAAATTTGGGGGACTCAGGACCTTATCAAGAATGCGCGTGATGACCTTGCGCCCCTGATCGCACACGGTAAATGACCCGTCGGAGGGATCAACATCCCCAAGCCTGGCCGCAAAGACAGACAAGTCCTGGATCGTCCGACTTCTCGGCAAGAGCGGATTCTTGGGGTAGTTGGGCAGTTGTTCCTGTTTCAACAGCTCTACCGCTATGACGGCCGCACCCCGCAGACCCTGTACGGCAAGGAGGGCGGCTATGTTGCTCTGTAATATCGACGCTAAGTCATGACGTTTGCTTATTTGTAAGATATCTTGGAATATGGCGCTTGCTACTTCGACGAGTTTGTCCCAGCTAGCCCCGGTCTTGCGGATTAACACTCGTTGGAGGAGGAGCTCATTTGCACGGAAGCCCTGCTTGAGGGTGATTTTTAACAAGGTCTCGAGAGGTCGCTTTCTGTGTGATCTGCCCTCATTATAGTCATATGCCTCGTCCGTCATATTCTTGATGAACAACGGTACGCTAGCCCAGTACTCGTCACTCTTTTTCTGGATTTCTTTCGCGCGGTTAAGGATTTCCTCTCGACTGTACCGTCCTAGAGCTAGATCGAGGACTTCTTCTCGCCTCGGGGCGAACCCTAACCATGTTTTCATCCACGTGGATCGAGAGACCTTACCGGATGTATTGTATCCTTTTTCATCAAATGATGCGATCATGCGTGCAATCTCGTCTTCACCAGCAATCAGTTGCATATCCGGTATGTCCAAAGGGGGTGTGAGATTGCAGTATCGATACGACAACCGAGGCGGACGACCCAAGTGACTAGATATACTAACATCAGACGAATACGCCCCGGCAACGATTCTCGTACGCATTTGTTCAAGGAAGAACGGTATGCGCGGCTTGCCTTGCTTAACATCTATGTGTAGACCCATGGCTACGACCGCATCGACGAATTCACCGGTCTCTCGGTACACGGCATAACTTCCATCACCTTTCAGCGAAGCCGTCAAGACAGAGTTCTCTATGATCAACCAGACGAACAGGTCATCCAATGCTTCACAATCGCGGCAGAAGTTGAGACACGTGGAGGCAACGTCGCTCATTTTTCGAGCGATAATGGGTTTCGATACGTTATGCTGCGTGAGCAGAAGGTCTGACCGGCTCAAAGTTGTGGCGCACTGCCCAATGAGCGCGGCAATGATGCCGATAACTTCCCATCGGATGTTCATCCCGGTGGCCTGAGCCGCCCACGCCTTATAGTCCATATTCTCCTTTACGAAAATCGACGTCATTGTATTCCGCCATAACAATTCCGACAGGCGACGTAGCTTCTCAGGGTTCCCCTTTTTGAGCGTATCCCCGTGGTTCGCCCATAGTTTCAAGAGCCATTGCTTCATAATGGGCTCAATAACGATGTTATTAACTCCGTCGCCGATATCAAAGGAGCGATTGACGAAGTCATGGACCAAACTTGAATCCTTCAAGAAGGATAGTATCTGGGTACCCAGGACAATCTGATCGTTGGAGATGGTGAGCCGTGGGAGCTCGGGACCTTCCAGCTCCGTGGACGCGACGCCGAGCTTGCTGAGATTTTCTGAAAAGATACACATGAAGTTGGTAGCCCCCAAAAAGCCTGGGTTCATCCGTCCTGGTCCGCCGTCACAATGATGCGTATACAGAGGAGGCGCTGATGCGGCTCGACTAAACTTGGCCGGGACTTGCAGCGGCAACGCTTGACGACTTAATTGAGGCGCTTCGAGGTTATGGTACCCTGGAGAACTGGGTGAACCAGGCTCTGAAGGCTCAATGCTAGGTAGAAGTACCGGCGAAGTCCCTTCGTTAATTGTAGTGGCGGGTGTCAGAGGTGCTTTTTCTGCCGTCTGGCGTTTCTGTGTATTATTGGTTATCAACAAGTCTGAGATATATCCTCAGGAGATCTTCAACATGGCGCAGGAGAGATGACTGCCTTTCAAAAGTTTGAGATCCATCTCATTCGCCCAGCTTGTCGCAATGGCTATGACACTTTTATCTCTAAAGATCGAGGCCACTTACTTTTGTGAGGGGATTCGGATGATATACGCACTTCTCTACGCACTTCCTCTTCACGCACCGGCTGCATACTGGAACTACATGATCACATCTGAGTTTGCTCTTCCTGTACACGTCAGTGTCGGTGACGGTGAGGTCTTCTTAGGCAAACAGAAAACATCGTCATACCTGCAGGGCTCACAGGACTGCAATTTTCCATTGCGCCTGTATTTTCCATTGAGAGCCCGCTGTGAGGGTTCGCTCCGCAAATCAACTATCTGCCCGCCGGTCTGAGGACTCATCATCGAGAGCTAGAACTGCAGTGTGTACTCTGCCAAGACTTAGAAGGCGTAACAACGCTGGCTGCCTAAGGCACAACAGGGGTGGCCGGATGAGTCAACTCAGATTCTAGAAATTGGTAGGTTCGATGCACGACGGCATTCTTCCATTTCGGAGAAGAGTTGATTCGGCAAAGACAGTGATGGTTCGACGCCATTATTGTAGTTTATCCAACTCCGCTCTTGCTAGAAGTCGCAGGGGTAAAAGGTGGAGACTGAGGCATCGAATTCCGAGGATTCTCGAGTTGTGACTGGCGCATAGCTACGAGTCGGAGTTCGGATAGCTTCCAGAAGAAGTAAAGTAGGCATACGCACCACCTAACGCCTGCTAAAGGCACTAACTTGGTCACGTAACCGTCGACGCAAATGGTGATGATTGGGGGTTGATCATAAGCACCATTAATGCATGTCAACGAAAAGCTGACGCGTAGGGATGTCGGAGTATAGTGACGCATCAGATAGTGACTATATCTTTTCTGCATTTTAGGCATCATGTATAGGAGTTCTGAGTATATAGATAACAGAATCTCAAAGCCTAAGGCATTAAAGGTCCCCTTCATTACCAGGGACCTCAACACTCACTCATACTATAATATCATAGATACACCACACAGGTGCAACAAATCAGAAAACTTGAAGCTTTCAAACAGTCGAAATGCCCGGAAAGTCATCCAAAACCGTTTCCTCTACGTCTTCGAAGACGACCACCAAGTCAACTAGTGGTGAAACTAGGGACTCTTCCTCAACATACTCTTACAACCCAAAACAAGACAACGCACAAATACGGAAAGATAACGAAGACATGATCAAGCAACTCCAGCAATGTAGGTCCCCTCTTAGAGTATACAGCCAAATGTGTAGATCGTAGATTGCTAATCAAGTGGGGAACAGCCGCTTACATGAATTCCATGAGAATGAATCTCTAAGAACCCAGTCGTTATCACGCATTTGACCTTGTCAATTAATGCCTTTATGACTGCTTTTGGGCTTTATGGGCTTGGGGTCACGGGTGCTTATGGACACGCAAAATTGACAACTCGGTATTAAGGAGTCTGCTGGCTCATCGTGGCGATGTGACAGATCGGGCCTCTGCTTATAACCGCCGGGGGGTTGCCATTGGCGTATTAGTCTACTAGGACACTGTATTTCTTTTTTTTTTTTTCAAATAAAAAAATAGAATAGTTAAACCTTATTAAGATATTCGTAAGGTTTATCGAAAGCTTACAGATATGAGTGAGTATTCTGTGGTTGTTACTAGTCGAATAGATTGAAAAGAAAAAATTTGAAGTAGGCTTTACAGATAGTCTTTGATGCATCAGTGATTCTTTAATATCAAAGACCTAGTACCCAGCTTCCCAGATGAGATGCAAGTAATCACCGCCACGGCCAGCATTGATATCGGTCGAGAAGTCGGTATATCCTCGATCCTTTATGTCACTTTCGCGAACGGGCCCCTCGCTGTTCGATTTCCGATAGAGCGCCAGTCTCTTCAATTTCTTCTCAATGTGCACATCCACCCGTGGGACAAGATAGCGATAACTGCCACCGGCGCCTTCAGCCAGATCGCTGATGCCAGCTTGGCTAGAATTGTCGGGCTTTAGTATGAAGGTTGTGGAATCCCCACGTGTCAATCAGTTCCATAATCGAAGAGGAAAATAAAGTATCAAAAATAGGAAAAGCGACGCCGAATACAGTCCTGTGACAATTTGATAGCTGTTGCCCGCACTCTCGGATACGCTTCTCATGAGCTCAGTGGGTTTCTGGATGGGATGATACTCATCTTGACCGTAGGTTGCATTCAATGTCACATTCTCGGGGACCAATCCGTCTTCCAGTCGAATCCAAGTGACTACTTCCTTTGTTATGGTTTCCTGCCTTAGTAGGATTTGTCTTCCACCACGAGCCAGGTTCCCATAGCCTCCATATCCCGTATGACGGCCGTAGCACACGCTGACACCGTCTCCAGCTACGGCCGGATTGGTAGTAGTGCGTTTCCACTTGAAGCACCTATGTGAATGAACATTAGTGACCAACTCTGATTGAGAGTAATAAATATTGCTCCTACCAGTCGTTGTCATGGTCGTGGCCGCTAAATGCTGCCAATAGTCCATCTGTGTTCGATAGCGCGTTCATAAACGAGACGTCGTGACCAGTCTTGCCATCATACCCTCGGCCTTGCCACCAGACCTTTTCCCCATCGATGCCCGGTTCCCGACTGGGATCAACACCGGGATCTTCCTGGAATTCGTATGCGGCAGTGATAGGTATATGAAAAAAGGCAAGCGACGGAATGATTTTGTTGTATTGTTGGGAGAGATTTGCACTGGTTTCCTTGAACCAGTCGACAACCTAACCAGTTTTAGGAGGCTCAAATCGACTAGGAAACGAAGGCGAAGCTCACCGAATCATCGACCCAGTCATGTGACTCAACTCCTCCTCGGCTGTCGAAGAACCATAGAATAACTTCTGGCACATTTTGATTCCCAGATGCCGGATATACCTGTAAAAAGTAGTTGGAGACCCCCGCCTGGGGAATATTCGGTAGCATATTCTTAGTTAGGCTATTCTTGTAATCCTTCTCTCGTCTGAAGAGATCTGTAGATCTCGCATAATATTCGTTGTCGTGATTCCCGTATGTCGTGGCCCATGGTAGGCCCAGATCAACGATTGGTGCGACAACCTGATCCAAATAGAGCGTTGCATTGTCGGCCGCAGTGCCATAGCCCGATATAAGATCTCCATTGAGCACAACCAACTGTGAACTCTCGCGTTCGAGCACCTTCTTTACAACTTCCGCGGTTCTCGCGTCTTGCATTGGACCCTTTACGCTGTTCTCGGCTGGCGCAATAGTTTTCATATTAGAAGCTGTATCATTTCACTTTGAATTAGGCAACTTACCCTCAGCAAAATGAAGATCTGAAAAGACGGTGATTTGAAAGGTGCCATCTTGAAGGAATCGTAGTGTGTTGTCGTCACTCAAGTGCGACAGTGTAGGTGGTGGGCGGGGCTTCCAGCCTAGAGGTCCGAATCTCATCTTGAGTATGTCAGATGGAACCTATCGGATATAGCAAAGTGGAAGGTATATGAGCGTTGCATTCAGCATGACTACTTCATGCACCAGGTAGGAAGACCTCAATATATATATGATTAGGATGTTTGTGCTTCTTCGTTCTTTCTTATCTGTACAGTACATAGTAGTAACTCATTGACATAGTTTTTTTCGATGGGATACATAAGAGAGAACTTGTAGTTTGAGGTGGATTAGGCAAAGATAATAAAAACATATGCTTTAGCGGAGGAAAGAGGGGAGGGGTGAGGATAAAAACGTTAAAGAATGAGCGATCTAGATTCAATCTGCACACGCAGTGATAGATTAAATTGTTCGCAATGGGTTGCAATGTCGGATACCTGCAGCTGGAACGCATATATGCTCGATGGATGCATGAAGCTAAGCCAACACGAGAGACATGGGCGCCACAAAAAAACCAATATCCCCCAAGTTTACCCTTGCTCGATGCAAGATCAGTCATGCACACTTATAGCCACAGCACACAATACACATTCAAACCTACAAAACTAACTTCATAAGTCTGACTCATTACAGATTGTACGACTCGTTAACATTAGAATGCCCTCATACTCGAAAACAAATTATATTGCGGGGCAATAAGCGCCAATGAAGCCTCTGAAGTATTACAGGATTAATTTGTTCAGGTAGCACGGACTTTCACATTAGAGGGGAGTAGCCGGGACAAGCCGTATTAAATATGACCACTCAAGTGCTTAGAAACAAACCGTGGAACGATCGCCTTGCCACCATTCTCTACTTTGAAACTGAGTCTATGGTTATTATGTTACAGCTTATCCAGATTGATTTCCTAAAGTGGCGCAGGACTGTAAGAATTTTTCTTTTCCGCAATATTCGACCGGCAACATTCCTTTCAAAATGATTCTCATGACCGTAAGCCCAGACCGAAGAACTTGGCCACGGGATTTGTAGTATAATTACCGGTATGTATTGCGTAACCCATCCGTGACAAATCCGGTCATTGCTTCCGTCAGTGAATACTTCATAGGTCGAACACGTACTGGGTTTTTTCAATTTGAGAAGTGACAATAGTCTAGAGGTGGTCTTCTTCTGCGACGTGACACTCCGGTCTCCTTTAAGAATCTCATACATCAACATCACCCCGGCCCAAGAAATCCTTTAGCATCATCTAGCGTGCCACCTGTCGTTAAACCAAGTCAGTGAATATGGCCAAGTACCTCTATAACTTGGTCGTAAGGACATATCCTGCGAATTCTGTTGCATGGATTGCTGCTAAGCGGTGCTAGGTAATTTATGCGAACACGGACGAGCAGTATCTCCAGCCTGATGAAGTGGCCCCCGAAATTCGAGGGCAGTCGTCCGATATTAACGCTGGATTTGGTGGCAAGTAAGTTACCCTTTTAACAGCATCCTTTTGTTAATTTCTCCTTCCTTTTTCCCTGTCATTGAAAACAAGGTTAATCAAGAAACTTAAAAACTCGACAGATACGTGTGGCTCCATCCAGAATGGACTTCCGTGAAAGACGAAGCCGTGTCCGACCTGTTTTTCGGAAAGTCAAGTACCCCAGTCAGGAACTACAACAACCTGGCAATGGGCGCAGGGGGTGATTTCCGGTATATCCAGGCTTCCCGGGGCGGAAGTGAGAGTATTACCAAAGTTGGCCTCTTTCGCGTCAAACAGAAACTTCTACCCGAGGAGATCAAGTCAAGGATCGAACAAAGTGGATTTACACACTACTCTAGTGATATGAACGAGGGCCGTGGCGGGGACTATCTTTATTTGCTTTGGGCGTACTGATAGTAAGACATTCATCTTTCTTTCCCTTTCAAACCAGAAAGGCCAGCCAGTCATTCTGCGATTTGCTTGTTAAGTATATTCCGTTCTTCACCGATCGATGAACGGAAAACATCACCTAATGAACCAATATACCTTCCCATCTAAATCGTTCTCTAAGAGCTCCGCTAATGGAGGGCCATTAATGCCACTTGGTCGATGGTTGATGGTTGATGGTACTCACGGCATATGGTCATTCGTGTGTATTCATGTAGGACTACGCTACAAAAGAAAGATCAGTCTGCCTTCCTTCTTTACCCTTCGCAGCGAGCCTAGGTCTATATATTTACGAACAACTTCGCATTTACTTGCCTAGATAATTCAGGTCCGTTTTGCAGCATCTAGCAAACACGGGTCGTTAAACTATTTCAAACCCCGAACTACAGATCAAACACATACTTGCAGATTAGTTATACGATATTGCCGACCAAGCCCTGGTAGACGGGTAGTTGCATTCCCTTCCCTTACCTGGGGGTTAGTTTGTGTAACACTGAGCAAGACGACGTCGTTATTAGGAACTCGGCACGAAAGTCTGTGCTGATTCATCATGCGGGTCGTGGCAGTGCGGCGTATAGGTAAAAATGGCATTTCGTACCAACATTCCTGCCTAGCGCTTGCTTGGGATCTTATATGGTAAATCTCTACTTCGTGTTATCTGGGTTTGGGAGGTTCTATCGCGAGGGAGGGAGGGAAGGGGGGGCATCGCATGTCTGTTGGAAAAAGTTGTTAAAGCCCTGCTCTGTGTTCCAATACTCCATGTCTAGCTCGACTCTAACTATAACTATTCAGGCTTATTCAACACATACATACAACTAATACCTGGGTAAAGCGCCCACCAGGCCATTTCCTTACTAGCTACAAGTGAGGCCGCTCTTGTGCATATGTATGAGATTAAGCCTATCCGAGAAGCAAGGATTGCATTGTGAAGGGTTTCTCTTCGTCATAGTCAATAGCAGTCAAGTTGGCGTAGTATTTTATCTCAGAGTCAAACTGGGTAAAACATGCAGCGCCTGTGAAAGCCGTTAGCGAGGCTGAGTTGGACGCTGCTGTGCTGACCCAGGTAAGCGAGAAGCATTTGAAGCTTGTCGGATTGCCTTGCGAGTCGGTGGGACTGTAGCATTGGCCTATAGCGTTCAGCTGTGTCTGTTCGAGCACGTCGGTGCAATCCGAGTCGGTAAAAATATCGATGTAGACTTGCCCGGTCGGAGTGGCCGCTGCAGTCGATGATGATGTTGCTGTTAAAAAGGTTGAAGAGGGTGTTGGTGTTGAAGAGGGTGTTGGTGTTGAAGAGGGTGTTGGTGTTGAAGAGGGTGTTGGTGTTGAAGAGGGTGATGGTGTTGAAGAGGGTGTTGGTGTTGAAGAGAGTGGTTGTGTTGAAGAGAGTGGTTGTGTTGAAAGGAGTGGTGTTGAAGAGGGTGTTGGTGTTGAAGAGGGTGATGGTGTTGAAAGGAGTGGTGTTGAAGAGAGTGATGGTGTTGAAGAACTTTCCTTCGAGGTTTTGGATGGCGTCTGGCTTGCAGTGATCGGACTGCTAGTAGCCGATGCTGATGTCAAAATAACAGTTGGTTTAGTCAACTGAGCGGGAGCCACAGGCATGCTTAAAGCTGCAGAGCATGTCGACGAGCCTAGTGTAAAAATCGTTAACACACAGTTTAACACCATATGTACTACGAGCGTTACTTACTTGAAGAGGTGCTAGAACTGCTAGAGCTTGACGACATTGATGAACTGCTGGAACTCGATGACTCTGATGGCCTTGATGAGCTACTAGACGGAGAAGAGGTCGGTGAAGGCGAGGGCTCCGGGCCGACGGGTGGAGCATCGTTTTGGGGAGTAGGTCCCGAAGGGTCAGGGCATGAGCCGGAAATCGTGATGCCGAAAATTTGGACGCAGGGCAGGTGGAACTTAGGTAGCTGTGGGAGGGACGGCCAATTAAACTCGACGTTTGGAACTTCTGGCACGTTCCAGACGATTTCCGGTGCGCATGTTGGACAAGGCAATATAAGGGGTACAATCGTGGTCGAGTGATCGCTGCCGGTTGTCGTGAGCCAAGAATTTTCCGTGACCGATGCTCCGGTGAAGTGTTCAACAGACAGCCCAGAAGGCACCGTTGTCATAGTCGACGTAATGTTGACACTGCTAGACGGGGTAGACGCATGCCCAACAGTGAGCGTCGATCCGTCCGTTGTAATAGTCTGTAGTCCCGTTAAAGACGAGCAAGCAGGGATTGTGAGGACTATCGACGACCCGTCAGGCTCGGTGAATGTCTCAATATACGAACATGACAAGGATGCTGTTGAAGATACGCCGGATGTCATCGTTATAGGCTGAACGGTCAATGTGGAGCCGGATGTGGTGATGGTCTCAAGTCCGGTAATAGATGCAGTGTCAGGCAGCGTAAGAGTGACAGGTGACCCACTGGGATTTGTGAGCGTTTCCACAACCAAGGACGATGATACGTTGAGTCCCGTAGATATAAGAGAGCTAGAGCCTGTTGAGAGAGAGGTTGACGTCCCGACTTGACTACTAGCGCTCCTGGTAGTGTTTAAGAAGATGCCCGTACTTGTAGAGACAGGGGAGAGTGATGAAGTAGAGGGGCTAATCGTTGTAGAACCCGAAGTGGACGGCAGAATTGAACTTGGGAGTGTGCTTGAATATTGACCAGGTGATGAGGCAGCAGATGAGAAAATAGTAGAGGCTATCGTGCTTCCATTAGCGTAGGTTATTGTGACAACCGTTCCAGATGCTGAGCCTGCTTTGGCAGCATATTCGCGCAAGCTTGGAGCTATTTGTGTAGCATAATCGCGCAAGCTCGGAGATACGGGACTAGAAAAAGAAGGGTCAACAAGAGCCGTGAGGCTCGACAGACCGAGGATCCGCTTTAACATCATATCTTCAGGCGAATTGAAATCACTGAGAAGCGCAATGGTAAGATCACGTATAGTAGGTTAGGTTGTTTGACAAGGGACGTTTACGTTCATTATATATATTCACTTACTAACCGGTCATATTGTTTGTCTTTACTTGTCGAGGCACGCTCTAGTGGCCTTGTATAGCTAAGCAACCTTTAGTTATTGGATGATCAGCCGTGGTGAAAGACAGCGAGACGAAAATATCCCGTCATCTTGTTCTATTCGACAGTGAATTTGTCGACATGTCGTCATGCTACACAAGTTTATCACCGTGCCCCTGGCCCCTAACAGCCACATGAAGTGAAACTGTCGCAGATCCGGCCCCCATACGACTCAACCTTTTACCGAGATACAAACGATTCCGGCAAGGCATATTAACGTGCCTGGATTCTTAGGTACTACCAAATACGGGGACTGTGATCGTAACTGAGTGTCACACGGCCAAAACCGCCAAGAGGTCGTTGGCTGCAACGAACAAAGGATCTATATCTATTAGTAGAAGCTTAGGTCACGACAAACACTCGTATCTGCAAGAAGAACCAACAATATAAGGGCAACAAAATAAAAATAGAGCCTAACAGAGCCCAACAGGGCTCGATATCCGTATATAAATAGAAGTCCAGCTTCCTCGATCGAAGAAAGACAAGAATTATGGCCTTTAAGACCTCTAGAGAATTATTAGTTGAATAGACTAAGTTCCAAGTCTCTGAACCAGACCCTTGTCACACTGAGGGATACAAGGGAGGACTATATAGCCACAGCGTCACAATCGCATGTTGCTTGCATCTATCTATAGCGAGACAAATGCCGACAATAAAGTGATTCTTTCTAACAGCGAGCTAATGAAGTCACCGCGCATTCAGCAGTAATCCTAAGCACATGGGTCGCACCAGATCCTCCATACTCAACCCCAGAGATGCGTTTGTTACCCACAGAGCCTTTCTGCAGTAGCTTCAGCCCGTTCCTGTAAGACTCTCCGACCACCGAATCCTTATCAAGACCAGGGAAGGTGACCTGAGACGCTCCAACAGGCCCTTCTGAGAGGTGTGTAAGCTTAAACCAAGTTAAGCGAGGGAACCCATTGCCAATGGCGTTCAGCAGCTCCGACCAAGTTGAATTATTGACAAGCGTAGTTAGGCGAAATGATATACCCGTTAGGCTCTGTCCCGAATTACTTAGGAGTGTCATGATGCTTTGAACTGAGAGAGTGGCCATAGAGAGCTCTAGCTTCTCTAATTTTGGCAAGGTCGTATCTTCAAGGATTAATGGAGTTGTATGAGGCATGTTATGAGGCTGCCAGAACGAGAGCGAGAGCTCTTTGAGCGCCGGTGCATGGAAGAGGACTTGATTGGCCCAATACGAGTTTAGGTTCTGACCAAGGCATAATTCCGCTTTTCGCAGGATGGAAAACCCCGTGTCCCTGCCCTGATGTTCAGGGGACAGCTCAGCGGTGGTAATGGTTGTCATGGGTGATTCTTTTCGCACACTGAACGCCGTTATGGCCAGGTCAGCACCAATCAAGATGTTGCGAGCGAGGAGTGCTGCGATCTCTGGATCTGAAGGTGTGATTGTAGTGCGCTTATCCCTGATCTCAAGCCTATCAGGACGAAGTTGCTTGGTCGCAAGCATAGACTTGAGGAGTTCTACACCGAGCGCTTCAGCCGCAACCTGTCCGTCTTCATGCCGTGGCCAGATGACGGAGGATTCGGAAGGTAATGTTTCTTCGAATTCATCATAGGCATCCTCGACGCAGATGACTTTAATGTATTCTCGTATTTGCACACATTTAGCCAGCATTTCAAGTCTACTTAGATCATCTGCCATCAGACTTGTTTTCCACGTCGAGAAATAGCGACCGAGCACGGTCTGGATGCACCCATTGTGTAGCTCTGCTTCTGTGCATGCCTCCAGGAATGCACTCCGATCCGGACCAGGAAGGAGATACGACCAGTCGTCGATCACGCTGGTAGATACCACCCTGGATGTCAGATTTGATTGATCCAAGTCGCCCATCTTAGTCGTAGCTGTGTTGGTCAAAGGAATGACTTGATGTTGGTGTTGTGAGAGTCGATCGAAAGGGCCGCCTGCCCGGTCGCAGAAAACAGAAAGGCAGTTTAATTTAAGGAAGTTTGCTGATGCAGGGGCTTCTCCCCGAAATGAGCTGTGGTGTACATTCTATCATAAAGAGGGTTGCGTCTGGCCCCCTAACCCCACCCTCTGCACTGTAAACTCACAACGCCACCGAACACACGGTTGTGACGTTAGAAGAAACATTGACAATATGCCAATCATGACACGACCAACACCAGATTGTGATGGCCAGATCGCCGTCGGTGGGAATCCGTAATGCAAATCACACAGCCTCGCAACAATGATGACAGAAATAGAATGTTGGCTCAGGGGTGACGCTACTTGATAGGAGAAGACCGAAGCCGAACCAGCCGAGATCATGAATCCCTACATAATTAAGTAATGCTGTTGGGAGTCTATCCTTTGGGGGCTATTACTGTTCTACTTGTAGCCAAATGGGAATGACTTCGCGCAGATATAAGTGCTAATCCCCCGTAATCTTGACAGTTATCATGCTACTACCGTGCAACGTATCCAGTTAATCTGCCAGTCATGGCGCGCTCTTCTTACTTGATAAACTTGCTTTTGAGCACATGGATAGCATTTCTCTGTTCGCTATCACTGTCTGCTCCCTTGGAATCGTGAGTACTCACGAACATGATGTTTTGTCACACTGCTGACTCCACGATAGCGACAAGGGGTTGGTTCTCGTCAAGCGAAATGATAAGGTATATGATATATGGAACAGCATTCCAAGTACACAGAAGGCACAGGGTGATTCTGCACTGGAATTCAGTATAGATCAGACACTGGATAATGCCTGGGGAGTCACTTATCTCTACGGCTGCACGGCTCTGATGATTTCTGATCCAAATTTCGTCGTCGGTACGCATCATATTCTTGAAGGAAGTTCTACAGGAAAATGGGGAGCTTTGGTATATTATTACTGATTCGCTTTATAGTTGCTCATATACAGCAAGAGACTGCCACGGGGACAATCTGTATCAATGATCCCGTATCTCTACGGAATTATCTCACCAATACGCTTCAGCCTGCACTCGATTTGGTAAAATTCCCCCGTAGGTCCAGCTTAAGGCTCCATGAACTGATGCAAATGGTTATGTAACTAGCATGATCCCACCCCCAATACTCAGGTCGACTTGATATACAATTCCAACGATTGCAGGTGGACCAGCACGGGTGTCCAAAGCATCAAGAGCTATCTTATGGACGATAGCAACTTTGGTGCGGCTGAAAATATCATATTCCCTCGATCTTACACAGGTAGCAGCGGTACGGGTACGCCAATCCCAGGTTCTCCACGGGGACTGGCTATTGTCCGGGTAAGACTTCTTGTATCTGTGGCCTGATGGATACTATTAACCGGCAACAACTACAGTGGCAGAAACCACAGCTCGAAGGCCTAACAGTTGGTACACTCCAGGTGTACTTTAATAGCGATACTCCACTTAGAGATCAAGTATTCACGACCATGTGATAAAACATTAGGGGAATGTTCGGTATTCAAACAGCAAAGACTTGGAGGGTGTAAATGGAATTTGATTAAAACTGCGGTTTGAAGAAGAAGGAAGTTTGGGACGTAAACAAGTCGTTAACCAGAAGCAATTGATTGATCCTGTTCTTGTTGTGTTCTCCATGACCAGGTCCACTGTGCACTTATATCTGACAATTCCTTCAAGAACCAACAGCATTCTTCCGTACTTATATTTGTCACACTGTAACATCTTACAGCGCATTGCTATAATTGCTGCACAGGCCGATATGCCGACTATATATCAATTTGTCCTGGCGGTGTAACCCCGTAGTCCATCTCATAAAGCACCTATGTGCCCTATCAATAGAACCTTCAACTAGAACACGGTATAACTGTCGGTCAGTTGTGAGTACAACCCAAAACCACACGTCGATCCATTATGTTCGGCTAGCTTCGATCATCCTTCGTGAAATAGTCTAAGGTTCATTAGCAAACATGACCGTTTCATCGGGAGCCCCCCCCCATAACTGACTATTGTACAGCACTCGTCTTCTATTAATAGTAGCTGCTCGAGATTTGTTCACCTAGTTCTAATTCAAAGCAATTCTATATAGAGATATTGGTGTCAATAACATTCATTTGAGCATATCATTAGGATTCGCACTTCTAGCACGTCAATTGTACGACAACCGCTCCGAAAATGACCTCGATGAATGATTTTCTCCGGCTTTCGTGGGTTAAGGACCATGTGAAGGTACGTGGTATGGGGGACTCCAATTTCGGAAGCCAGGGCCTCCAGTCTTGGAGGCTTCCATACCAACACTTCAACATTTGTATGCAAAATGGTCGCTCTGGGTCAGCGATTGATATTGGGTGTCGCGCTGGGATGATAACTTGGAATGTGCTTAATACTTTTATTGGCCGTCAATTCACAGATTCAATTATCAGCAGACTTTTGATGTTACAAATGAGGATTTATTGAACTGTATCAGAAGTTATGCGTATGATATGATCACTATCAGTGTACAAACTTTTGGACCCAAGGGGCTGGCACTACATTGCATATCCGAGGCCGCGTGTTGGAGCATACGATAACATGTAAATAACTATTATATATTAATTAGTAGCTCGTAGTCGTAGCTACGCATGTTTGCATAATAGTAAGAATAAGCAACATAAGCAATGCCGCCAGGGCTGAAAGAGAGGGCTGGACTTATATAACCTCTTGTCTACAAAAGCTAGTTCGTTTTTTTCTTTCCATTCTCATGACGGTTGACCCCAAAGCTCGGTCCCCGTTCATTGTGCTAATCCTACCAAATCCAAAATCGAGCTGCAGCCTATTGTAGATGACCAAATGCCAGCTATGGTGTCTATTGGTATCTTCCCTTTATCTATATAGGTACTGCTACTTCTTCGAATCTGGTAAAAGTTCGAAGAACGATTTCTTTGCTGAACGGGCTCAAGCAACTGGCTGGTTGTGTCAGAACTAACACTTGTTATTACACGAAAGACTCTAAACATCTTCGCCGACGCTATCTAGCCATATGCAGGAGGTTTCCTTGTTCTCTGCTTGTGAGCCTGTGTCTCGTGACGTGCTACACATAAGTCCCCAAACTGTTTTATTTGTGACGTGGGACGCGAGATTACAAACTTCATTTCGACAAAATATGAAGTGTTAGAATTTAGTCCCTTGCCGTAGCTAATTATTGAAACCTACCGCTCTGAGAAAATGGATGCAGGGTAGAGGCTACAAAGTAAAGCCCGACAATTTGCTGCGAACGATGATAAATTTGGCTTAGGATTGTCTAGGCTACTGGTAAGAATTCCGGGTTTTAAGATCTTGGCCCCAGTGTGGGACTACGCTACGAAAGGATCAGTCCGTGACTCACTGATAAAGAACTACGAATATTTTTGTTCCCCCAGGCCTTGGCAAAATGCGTCATATGGATAGCACTTGTGCTGTCAGGGCTGTGTGATACAGACAGTTTCAGGCGTGGGTGAAGGAGGTGACACTGGCTCAAAGAGATCAACTCGTAATTCAAAGATCGTGGTCTAGGTTAATCGAGTGCTGCTGGAGCAGAAGCTGCAAATCTACCTACTCACCAGCCAGGTCATATAAGCGAAGCTGCGTAGCTCTTTGTACTTCTGCACATTCAATCTTCCTAAATATCATCTTGGTCATTCGTAACTCACAGGTGTTAAGAGGGTCGCTACTGGATTTCATATCAAGCATATACGAAGTATCAATTAAAGGGACACTCAAGATCAGACGGAGCAAGACGATGTCGTTATTATTTCGCAACTAACAATGATGTGTAGCCTGTGATAATTCTATACACAGCTAATCGACAAGTAGCTGGTGAGTATTTACGACATCGAGCACAATAAATTATACGCTGCATATCGAAGATCACGTGAGTATTGATACTTTTATGAGAATAATACT
The DNA here is from genome assembly GCA_037356055.1 of Xylaria sp. Z34. Classification (NCBI taxonomy): domain Eukaryota; kingdom Fungi; phylum Ascomycota; class Sordariomycetes; order Xylariales; family Xylariaceae; genus Xylaria; species Xylaria sp. Z34. The sequence goes on from JBAWJW010000016.1 coordinate 457,041, forward strand.
CAATTAACAACTATCTATAGTTCTCTAAAAAGGGGTATTCTGATGAAATGTTGTTAAGGAGAACTAGGATGTAAAATATTAATTGCGGGAGGCCCCAGCAAGGTTCTCTTGAAACCAAATACTGGACTACTGTCATTTATGACAATATCCTTTAGTTCTTTACCGCCCGCTTCACCTCATCCTCATGGTAGAGTGGTCGAAGTTCAGCGTTTCGCTGGAAGAAAACCCAGCGCTTGAACCACCACGGCAGAACCTCGGTAAGTTGGTGGTTGACAAACTTGCTGGTAGGCACGGCAAAGACGTAGTCGAGTTCCTCAAGCGTACGCTGCTTCGTCTCGGGAACCAAGAAGAAGATCATGACGAAAGCAAGAATATTAAAGCCGGCGTACAAACCGAAAGCGCCGACAGGTCCCAGACGTTCAAGGATGAAAGGGAATGTGATACCCAGCACAGCGGCCCAACCTAAGCAAGTGGCGACCGCAAAACCCATACCGACTTCACGGTGGGATAGAGGGAATACTTCTGCTGAGTAAGTGAAAGGCACGGGGCCCTCACCAGGCGAGTAGAAAGCGGCGAAAAGGAACACGAACAGAGCGACAAGGCCGAGCCGGGCCGGGTTGCCCATGGGGATCAAGGTGGACAGACCAGCGGCAAGCAGGGTCCAAGTCATCTGAGGGAATGTGAACAGGAGAAGGGATCGACGGCCGAAGGTATCAATTGTCCAGAAAGCGGGGAAAGCAAACAACCAGTTCACAGCACCGAAGCCGAAAGAGGCAAGCAGTGCCTGGAACTGACTGAAGCCGGCTTGCTCGAAAACAGTCGACGAGTAGAAAGCGATGATGTTGATACCGCAGAGCTGCTGAGCAATCATGACAGTGAAAGCCGCATAAGTGGCGCGACGAACACGGGGAATGGTAAATAGCTGTATAAAGCGGGTGACATAGTTGCTGTCCTTCATGATCTGGTGCTCGATCGAAAGCTGAGCGTGAACAGAGTACATATCACGGGCGACCTGAATGGGGTGGTGTCGTAGTAGCGTCAGGGATTTGTATGCCTCCGCGTAGCGGTTCTTCTTCATCAACCACCTCGGACTTTCGGGGCAAAAGAAGATGAGGGCAACCAGGGGGACAGCGGGGATGAAGGGAGCGCCCAGCATCAGACGCCAGTTATTGACATTGTAGTAGACGGCAAGATTGATAGCCGTACCAAGGAAGATACCGAAAGCAGTCCACATCTGCCAGGACATGACCAAAGCACCTCGGACGGCAGCGGGGGCATTTTCAGCGGCGAAGATAGGAACTGGGGGGCGGTGTCAGTTAACTCGAGGTAGATTAAAAAGTAAGGGAATACGAACCTGTTGAAGCCTTGAGACCCATGCCGATGCCCATGAGCAGACGATTGGAGATTTGCTGGGCATAGGTATGGGAGAAAGCAGAACCAATGACGGGCCAGATACAAAAGTGCGCAGCCAAGAAGATGGTACCTCGGCGACCAATCCAGTTGTTGAAGGGGTCGGACAACCAGCAACCAATAACGGCACAACCGATATAAGGACCAGCGTTGACGAGACCAACCAGCTAGTAGACGAGTTAGTCTCAACAACAAAAACAAAAGCAAGTGTTATGGGTCTCGCTTGGGAACTCACAATCTTGTCTCTAGTGCTGTTTGATCCAATGCCATAGTAATCCGGGAAGAAGAGGGTAGCACCGTTTGATCCAGTCTGATCCCAACCCTGAACGGCTGCGCCGACAGAGCAGGTGATTATGGTGAGGTATAGCTTCCAAGGGAGTCGCCACTTGTGCAAGATCTCGTCTCGAAGAGCTTGCTTTTCAACCTCGTCCAGAGCCTCTGCGCCATCGATGTCTTCGAAGCCCGCCGGGTTCTGCGCAACTAGAGCACCCTTACGGAAGTTTGCTACGTGTTCCTGGAGACCCTTCTCTTCGACAAAGGCCTCTACGTCCCGCATGAGCTGTTCGCGCGGAATGCCCTCCAAGGGGTTTATGATCCTGTGGAATTGCGTTAGACCTACTCTGCGCTAAAGCCAGCAGTAACAGCGAGGGTATTAATTGTGTTCGACAGCTACGTCCAGGCGGCTTACCTAGCTTGGAGGTTTGTGTTGAGATCGACATGTTCCGTCACATCAAGGCCATGCTCCAACTTCTCGTTAGGAATGCCCTTGGGCTCGATGCTACAGAATTGGTCAGCATTGTCTTAATAGGCCTTCGCTTAAAGACTTACCTGCTTTTCTCTATGTCCGACATCTTGGGGCTTGAAACGAGTGAGGTAGATCCCAAATCCTCACAACTAACCAGCTGGCGAGAAAACAAGAATCGAAGACGCACGGCTGGAAATAAGATGTGCGAATCGACCAGTCTTATATACGTAGAGTGGTGAAGTGAACAGGGAGCGCGCTCATAGCAGTAATATCCCCACCATTAACTAGACCAACACTAACATCATAAGCAGGAGACCCCAGACTCTGACTGATCGCCAACCCCCATTCACCGGTTGACCTCCAGAACCCACCAGAGCCCACAATTCCTTCGCAAGCATCTTGGAAAACCGAATTATCAGTTGGTGCCGCGCTAATCCTGCCAAGATGCATCCAGGGAAGTATCTTGCATGTAATCTGTACATTACCGACTCGAGTAAACCACTTCTCTGCCGGCCAAAGTGCGCCGCATCGCGAACACCCTTAGCTTTAGCTGTAGATATAATGGTGTCTCCAGAAAGTACTACACTACAGTTCACTAGATGCCAAAGGAGGTCGTAAGTAGTAGACAGAGACATGCTATCTTCTTTTCATCGGGCTACTGCAAACGATTCACATGGTGAAACGATTACTATCAGCATCAAGATCGTTGTCGCTAGAGGCGTGCCGATATTTTGGCTAACTTCCATAGTGCTCAAAAATTGCACACTTGAATCTAGATCGCGTGATCTATGTCAACTTTAGTCGCTCATGTAGTGTGTTGAGGGGGCCTAGGCATAGTAAGTAATAAATCGAGAAGGTTATTGCTAGCTAGCGAAGCCAAAGGCCCGCATATACATCGTAGGATTACTGCAGACCGCTGTGTAGATAAGTCTTTGGTGAGCTTGCGGCTCTTTGCCCGTCCAACCTCTTTCTTACTAGTATACATAGCCGCCGGCTGGGGTCCTTCACGGGTTCCTCCCCCTCACGAACACATGCCATTGCCCTTTCGGCTTGCCGTTTTGGACTGCATGGCGGCTGAAAATCTTTGCATCTCTCGTGCCGTCGTCAAACTATACAAGTTTGTTTTGTTTTACTTGCTCGGGCAAGTTCTAACTACCCTATTATACTTCGTAGCACACGTGATGTTATCTCGGCGCTCCTGGCATTCGTAAGATGACGGCAGTTGCGGGGAAGTGAAAAACCTGGAGTTATGAATCCCACAGATGAATTGATACTCGATAACTAGCCTCGATAGCTTGCGTTTCGGCTACGCCGTGCTTCCTAGTCTTGGCCGTTGCAATTCCATTTCTGCTTTCGGCACACATGGCTAGTATACGCTAACTAGCATGGTATAGTATAGTCTGTTGATCATCTGGACTAAATTTCTGAACGAGGGCCCGCCAAGTTGGAACCCAACGGCCGCCGAGTTGATGGTGTTACTTCGCGAGGCCACCAACCGGTCGCCCAGAGGTAGTCGACTCGGTACTAGGTAGTATGAGCAGAAACCTTGTAAGTAGACGGAACTCATATGAATGCCTTGGCTCAATGTCTAGCTTTGCTTCCCCCAGGCGCGCGGACTTCGGCACCTCTTTCTCAGCTCGATAGCCGTAGTGCCTAAGACGGATTAGCAGCACATGACTCCGCTATCCAAGGACCTCTGAGCAAATCGACTGGCTGATCTTCACAGTGCGTTCCGTTATAGTAGAAACAGCCGTTCGAGCTCCACCACACCACATGGAGTGATCGTCGGGTCCGTAGCGCGAGGCGGTGAATACTTGTAGCTAGCAGAACTCGTAGCGAGTTGCATTCAAGAATTGAGGATACAGCTGCATAATGGCAGACGTAATATGTGCCCATCACAGCGATGGAGCCATAGTATTCGGCCTTTTATCTCTTGTCCTGCATTGCCCGTCTATCGCAACCAATCCCGAGAAGAACGCAAATGCATACGAGCCTCCCCATGTGAGACCGTCGCTTTAGCGGCTATGAATTATACTGCTTTTCAGCAGGAACTTCCAACTCACGACACCCTAGAACATAATTAATCAGCTTCGAGAAACTTTCGAGAAACTTTCGCGAAGGATTCATGATTAATTCCACCATTGCCGTCGCAATAACACTACCATAGTACAAACAAGGAACAGATTGTGAAGTTTTTGCGCTATTCCTGAATTCTGTATGAATGAACTCGGTTATGACTATACTAGGAGGGCACTGACTAAAGCACTCCAGGCAATTATGCACTAGTCCTACTAGCGTGTGCAAAATTTCCCCTTATTCCCCTCACGATCTTGTTCCCCATGCGGAGACATTGTCTGGAGGGCAACCAAGCTTAATTGCTCGCAATGCGGAGGTTTCCAGTAGATTTCAAATATACCCCGGTTTTCTAACCAAATAGAGTTAAGACTACAGTATATACTCCTCGCGTGTGAATTGGCGAACACTGTGCGTTATAATTCCCCAGTCAAACTTTGGAGTAGTCGCGGGGTCACTGAATCACCTCCATCATGAATTATCTGAGATTTCAGGTAAGTTGAAGGTTTTAGGAGGTCCTGTTTAACTGACAACGATATCTCACTACATTTATCACTTTATTCGTGGGACATATCTGAACAAACTTTCTAGCATTTGCAAATGGGCCAGTTTGAGTATGTCTCTAGTATATTCTTAGCTAAGCCGTCCTGGTAGCTCATGTACACAGTTTCGACAGTCTCGATTGCTTCTAGTTTGTGGAGAGTCCTCTAACTTGGTGGAGTTTCCATCCGGACCTGTAGAGGCTAGAGTATTTCAAAGTAGTTTACGGATTACAGTACATAGTACGCAGTAGTATGTTTCGGTTGGACTTTCCTCCTCTGGTAATGAAATATAAGATGGTGCGGTGGTAGTCTGGTCATTCTATACTGATATCTACGATACCAATTGGGAATCGAATTGTTATCCATTGTTAGAAGCCAACTACACAGTAGTTCACTCTTCTACGAGGTTCATCTTGTACAAGATCAGCCACTATGTATAGTAATGTGCATGGATGGCAGCTAATTAACCAAAGCCACATGGTTATCTAATTACTTACATAAGTTATGCGCGTCAGTACCACAGAAGGATCGATGTAGAATTACACCTCTTTAAAAATCATGTGCTTTTTTATTTGAATAGGTTAGCTGCTTCCAATAACTGGAGAACTCATTGTTAACAACCCAGGTTATTGTTCCTTTGCACGTCCGGCGTAATCTACCTACTGAGCGCAACCAGCGTGAGCATTACAGCATAGCTAGGATTTTGGATGGTTCGGGAGGAACTAGGCCAAACGTGCATGTTTAGGTGTGATGATCTCAGGCATGTGGGCAGATCAATGCTCTACAGTATTGCTTTACAGACATTAAAGTTCTGATTGGAGTACTAGTAGATCAGATAGCCAGCTCTCAATTTGTCTTCCAGAGACATAATTCATTTCCCCGACAGCTATTATTAGTAAGTACTAGCTAAGTATGCTAGAAATTATAGTATCTACACTACGAATTAGTACAACTTCTTCTTTTCTCAAGCAGTTGTGATAGAACCCCTGACTCCGACAGAATGCAAACCAACTAGCAAGTCTTTGCCTCTATAATTTCAACATCCACCGAAGCTCGGAGGCTCATTGAGTATGTCGGAATCTCACGTCGCTATATATAAGCCTAAGACCGGTTGGGTAGGTGATAGTTTTACCTCAAAGACAGCTAACGCCTTGGCCCTATCCTTTGAAATGTTGGCGTGGAATACACACGCCAGCCCAAGTCGCAGTTATATAACCAATGCAATCATAGCATTGTCTTAATCAATTCATCGGCACGCGCGAAAATGCGATGGAAGGTAGTTCACCAGGACAAGTGAATGGCACTAGGCAAATGACGATATGCCCACATCTATACAAAAACAAAACAAAAATAAAACGATAATACTCTCATCAAGCTGAGACCAGTCATACTGTCCTAATATCAGCTATTTCCGAAGACCTTTTTTTTTTTTTTTAACACTTGATGATTGCGCTCCACGTCAGCTGCCGACCCAGCATACTCCGGGCTCGCAAAAGTGTAGGGCCTCACGCGATACAATTCATTTAGAAATATTTGCATCATTACGTTACATAACATCTCGATAGATTTGTCGCAGATTGATTGTGTGTCAGACCTCAAATCAAGGTTTTAAGGCTCGAGGTTGCGTATCAACCCCGCATGTCGGGGCCTAACACCAATCAACTGCTGTCTCGAGTTACCCACGCTCATGATTATCATTTCGTGCTTTTGTCTACGTCGCAAGCGATTGGAATCCTGACATATTTAAGAGCACCCGGATTGTGCTTCTCAAGACGACCACCTGAGCAAAGACCTCAATAGGGGTATCACGGCCACAAATGGGTCACTATTCAGCATCACTATCCGAAGCCGCGGAAACTCCGCCACAATGAAGCTATCATACTGGTACATTTTACCTCTCTCCCCAGGTGTTTTCGGTCTCCCGGGCTGGCCTATGGGTGGAACCATCGTGGCGGGCAATGCTGTGCAATTCGACCGCGAAACCTGGGAAGCAAACCTCGCCCGTCCTAATACCACTGGTTATAATTCAGTCGTCGGCTTCGATGTCTCAAAACCTTGGCCAAGCACGCAGGTAGATGGATGGCATCTATCGATCAACGTGACAGGCGACGTGTAAGCTATCTCGATCCCAAAGTAGAGATCTTAGTTCGCTAGAGTCTTGCCGAGAAAGCAACCTGCCGATTGACGGCCTCTATGCTGATATTAGTCGCCCTGGATAGTCCGGACTCCCAAGCTATGAACCCTTCAAATGCGACGGGCAAGGCGTTCACTGGTACAAGCATCTTCCTGCAAGCCCCTGAAAATCTACGCGCCACGTTCTCTGACCAGAACACCATCGACGAGACAACGTGGAAGATATGCGTTATCGTGATCCCCAACGCACCCCAGGAGAATGTTACCGGAGCGGGAAACAGCACTTGTGCCATCTTGTCGTTGCAATGTGTTTCCGACCTGCAGCAGGCTTACGCGGAGAAGTTCCCGCGCAACCAGGACTGCTACGGCACGCCGCCGTCGACGCCGTCAAGCTGCGGGGATGCGATCAACACAGGCAACTTCAACGTCCAGCGTTCGTGAACAGAGATGAATGTTTGAGTCGCGTTCGTGTGTCCCTGGCTAACGCGACGCAGAACTACCCCTCGACTCGATCAGCGGTAAAGAAGTCTTTGTGACGGCTTCGGATCCCCATGATCCCAGCGACGAGAAAGCGTTGAGCGAAGCTGCTCAGAAAACGTGGCCAGTGCTGACGATCTGGGGGTGGAATATGCGCGCTAATGCGTCGGATGATGCGTCGCCCACCGTACAGTTATCGTGCATCAGTGCCAGGGATGTCGAACCAGGTAGCGAGTCGCCGCCTTCGGCCAGTTCAAGACATTGTGGTTCTGCCATGGCGGCCTTTGTTGTTGCCTGTATGGCAGCATATGCATTTCTCTAAGCTGCAATGTGCAGGCTTCGTAGAGTTGTCCGCGTTAAGGCCGTACTTAATCCTCGAGCTGACTTTCAAGCAGTTCTTGATGAAGGCGTCGGTGAGGAGAGCAGTAATTAGACTGTGTGACAATAAGCGGTTCAAAAATCCTCGGATCCCGTTGTTCATCATGTGTAACTATGTAGTCATCTTGACTGTAAGGTATAGAAAGTTAGGAACCACTCTTTAATGATGAATGAAACTAACGGTGCCATCAACATACCTCATCTAGTTCCAGATGTATACCTCAGGCACCATCCGATAAAGGAGCCTGTGAATTCATAATACAGAGAATCGTTTGGGACTCAGTTGAACTAGAGCTATCAAGGCCATATTAAAAAAGACTCCAAAGGCTCAAGGCATGCTCAACAATCGCGGATCGGAAATCCCTTGAATGCCTATGGCCCCCCCTCTGGCAAAATAGAGTTCGTCGTGCCGACTACTTTACTACTGCGCCATCCAAGGTGGTTCATGAGAACATCTGTTGGAAGAACTGCACTCTTATTGATTATTAGCGCTTCGCTTACCGGGCGTCTTGTGTTTAGTACCTAGGTACCTGAACCTATTCGTAGCCAACCTGCGTCTGCCACCCTTTTTAGCTGGGGATGCCACCGATTTCCTATTTATACAGTTAGATTTACGGCAAAGGCTATACCTCTGCGTAACTTAGGTGCGTGGGCATTAGCGGCTTGTATATAGTCCGTTATTACCACCACGGCAATAACGACGTTGTTTTTTCTGTGACATAAATTAATAGCGTTGGTTTTTATTATAATCAGGTTATTTCAAGGTTATAGGAGTACTTAGGTATCCTTGATTTTTTATAGATACACATATTTTTTACGCCGTATAACCACGGAATACAGGACTTAGGGGCTGCCTATTCGAAGTAGGCACCATATTATGACGTACTCGATATGGGATATGGAGAACGGTATTTTGTTAGCCGGTAACGCATATCAACTTGTTGAAGGGCCTTGGTTCGTATGCGCATATACGAGCTTAGCATAGTAAGTGCGCCACGCAAGCCGCAATTTTCAACATCTCAGCTCAGATTATCGATGCGCTGGGACATGTGTGCGGGAAAAAGTCATCCTGGGCTAAGCTCGGGATTGGAAGAGAAGGTAGGTCGTTAAAGGGAACACATGTAACAAGTCTAAAAAATACGTCTGATGAGGAACGAAGACTTCTGTCACTAACTTCCGATTGATGACTCTAAAGCTCACGATGAAAGACTAGCAATCGTAAGAAACCTAAGATCGGCACCTAATATCTTTTTTTATAAATAGAGCAGCACGTAGTTGAAGTAGACAGGGTATATCTAAATAGATAGCGCTGAGCCAGCGACGACTGCAGCAAGAAGGTTCGTATGTCTTTGGTCCCGCTTATAGCATAACTTACTCTGTTCCGGATCGCGTGCTATCAACTATCGAAGACAACAATCATTTTCATCCCGTCGACAACCAACTAGGATAGAATCGTCCCGAAGCCTTCTCAGACAAGCCCCCCGACGCCCCAGACGCGCAAGGGCATGATGAACTAGTGTTCAAGTGGCGTCGCCCTGCTCTCGAGAACTGGTTCGCGAGGTGCTGCAGCTTAGACGATATCGGCACCTCTCTTCCGTATAGCAAGTATAGTTCGGGCGCAGTCGACCTTGTCGATACCAGTCGCGCTTCGTTCCTTATCCTTGATCTCCCAGATATCTTCAATATCCTGCCCCAGCCTCCACAGCGACGGCAGATGCCGTAACTCGTACATGGCCCTGACTCTCTCGCGCACGCGATCACGTAGCTCACAGTCTATGGTCTCGCAGGCTGCCGTCCATAATGGGCATGCATGGGTCGAGACGAGCGGCGAAGAAATGGGGACGTGGAAGAGGTGGTTGAGACACTCCCTCGCGTGTTTGAGGGTCCCTGGATGCGGAGAGCCGACATTATGCCAGGCTCGATGCAAGTAGACATGTGCGGCCTCTTTATAGGCATGGATTGTGTGTCCCGCATCTCCTTCGCGGCTCATGCAAGTATCGAGAGCTCGGAGGACGGTTTCGATAGCTTCTCCCTGGGCATCGAGGAGTGCCCCTTCTTGGCTGGCCATGCTGCTAATCTGGCCGAAGATTGCCCATAGCATCTTGAGACCCTGCATAGGGTCAATCACCTCGAGGTAGGAAGCATCACCCCCAAGACCAAGGATGGGAGGGGCCCTCTCAGAGACTGAGACAACAGCGTCGTGATAGCAGCAGAGATCTAAGAGGAATGCGCCAATGTCACAGTCCCACGTCCTAGGTCCGGCTTGCTCAATAATGACCTTGGCTCCCTCCAGATGGTTCACTCCGGAGTTGGTCATGAAAAGCCGGTCGGTGGCCTGCAAGATCATGATGATGGCGAGAGAAATGAGGGGGCTCTCGGTATGTATGGTTTTTCGCAACGAAGAGACAGCGTCGATCTGGTGCTGGGTCGCGGCGTTGATCAATGAAAGATCATGTCTCAAGATGCTAAGGTGGTGCGCCGCCATGAAGCAGACAGCCGAGCGAAGAGACGGAGAGTGAGCAATCATGGGCGTGATATGGGTATGGAACTGACTCTGTGCCGTCGGTGCCATAGTGATCAACGAGGCCAGGGTGGTTGACCAGTGGTCGAGCAGGTAGGCGTGTTGTGGCGAAAGCCCACTCCCCATAGCTCGCGGCGAAGTTGACACTGCTAAGTGTTGTGGTTGTTGAAGCCTGTTCAAGGCTGTAGTCGAGACTTTTCGTCGGCGCTGTCCCTTCGACCCCTTGTCAACTTCTTGAGGCCTTGTTGGGCTTTGCCACTTGAGTTTGAGGCCGTAACCCTTGCAGCGTTTCCCCAGTCGAACGCAGCGGCCGCAGAAAGGTTTCTGCTCATCGCATTTGTATCCATCCTCCCTGCATGTCAAGCAACCGGTTCTCGTTCGCTTGAACGCCATTCCGAGGGACCCAAGTGCATCCTTACACGACGACTATACGGCAATGAAGAAGACTCTGCGGCTCATATATAGTTCGAGCGAGAGACATTGTCAGCCCGCACGAAGTTTCACTCGGGGCTTCCACAGTTACCTTGTGATGTAGTCAATGTATTCTGAACACAACGGCGTTTTCTCATAGAGATAGAAGTATGTAGGTACTGAAAATGAGATTTGACGCTAATTTGCAAAGCACGAGCCACGGTCCAAAAAATGAAAATATTGGAGAGGGGCCAACGTTACAACAACTTTTGTAACGAGCATGGAATAACTAGTATGACCAGTTCCAATGATGAATCTCGGGTTTGACAACCAATTGTCATGATCCTAAACAGACGTGATAATGTGAACTAATTTGTAGAAATAGTCTCAGTCAAAGAAATACCTCCTAAGCAAATTAGCCCACGAGGTTGTAAGTACTACGACAAGCTGACATAATAGGCTTTGATCATTGGGAGTACAGTTAGGTACATGCCTAGAATCCCGGCGGCAAACGGCGGAATAATTCATTCAATCTACATCGAATTCTCGGAGAGCGGCTGTAGCCGGTTCTCTCCAGCTCTTGGTCCAGGCCTTCTAGTTTGTTGTATGCGCAACATACATGGAGATAGAGCCAAGAAGAACAAGAAGAAGGATGGGAAGAATGGAAAAAAAAAAAGAGATCACCAACTCCCTCCTATATAAGTAGGTACCCCTAAGGTATTATCAACATTTGTTTATTTCTAAACTGTCTTCGACTTTTGAATCGAAGTAGCGACTTCTCAACCTATACGTGAATTAGTTAGTATATTTAGATTCCATCGCATCGGGAGGGGCACTCACATAGCTACCATCCAAATCCTTCAACCCCGCCGTAGAAGACAAGGTCAGCAGCCAAGATGGGCCTCGAAGAACCGGCAATGGACCTCCCCATCATCGACCTGGATGTGTTCCTCTCGTCGCCCGACTCGCCCGCGGCGCAGGAGGAGTGCGCCAAGGCGGCACGAGCTCTCATCACCTACGGGGCGCTCGTGCTGCGCGACAGCCGGGTGGCGGAGCCGGACAACGCGGCCTTCTTGGATTTGATGGAGGACTATTTCGCGCAGCCGGACGAGGCGTTGAGGCGCGACCTGCGGCCCGAGGTCAACTACCAGGTCGGCGTGACCCTCGAGAACACCGAGAAGCCCAAGTGCGCCGTCGACGAGCCCTGCCTCGACATCATCCGCCGCCTGGCCCCCGACGAGCGGCCCCTCGACATCGCCGCACACGCCCCAGACCCCAAGTGTCGCTTCTTCTGGCGCATGGGCGACGTCCCGCCCTACGAGACCCAGTTCCCCGGCCTCAATGCCGATAATGTCGTCCCTGCTGCGACCGGCATCCGGGAGCGCTGGACGCCGGTCATGACGACGTGGGGTCAGAGCATGAAGAGCGCGTGAGTCTCTCTTGAGTGGGATGGCGGTCCAACATACACGACCACGGACGAGCTAGCTTACTCTTTTGTTTCCAGTGTCACCGGTCTGGCCGAGATGGCTGCCGTGGGCATGGGGTTGCCAGCGGAGACATTCAGAGACGCAGGACGATACGGGTAAGCGACGTTTCATACATACATACATACATAAATACATACATGCGTACATACTTGGAAGCACTCACGCTCACCCATTCTAGCCCGCACCTCCTGGCCCCAACAGCCTCGGACCTGAAAAAGTACGGGAAAAAGGACACGATCCTCGCCGGGTTCCATACGGACCTGAACTTCCTGACGATCCACGGACGCAGCCGGTATCCGGGGCTACACATCTGGGCACGGAACACGGGGCGCAAGATCGCCGTCAAGATCCCGCCCGGAAACTACCTCCTGGTACAAGCGGGGAAGCAGCTCGAGCACATCACGGGCGGGCTCGTGAAGGCGGGTTTCCACGAGGTCGTCGTCAACGACAGCACGCTATCCACGATGGCGCGGCGACAGTCCGAATTCCCGGACCGTCCGCTCATCAGAATCAGCAGCACCTTCTTCTGGACGCTGGCCAGCGACTTCGACCTGGCGCCCATCCCGGCCCTCGAGGAGAGGGCGCGCGCCTTGCGCGCCGAACAGCTGAATCTCGGCCGCGACGAGGGACGGGAAGTCACGTATCCGGCCATGAAGGTCGGCGAGCAGGTGCAGCAGTGCGTTTTTGGCCCCTTTCCCTGGTTTTCTTTCCTTTTGTTTTTATGCATTATCACGTTCTTTTCCTTCTTTTTTTCTTCCCTAAATGTGAAATTCGTGCTAAGTTGAGTGACATTCTAGGGAATTAAAGCACATTGCCTTGATGGCGTGATAGATTCCAAAGAATGGAGCAGAAAAGACACGCGGTACGAAGGCCGGCAGGCCTCAGATGTGAGATAGAGGCGTTCTGCAGATGAATGATACCAAATACCTATTATGTCTATATATACTCACTAAGCTATATAGTTAAGACGTTGCCAACGAAGATTATTCAGTGCAAGACAATGAATTTCAATTTATCAAGGCTAATAAATCAAGGTGCTTGAATCACTGCACATCTGCAATACTTGCTCCGGCGCAACTTGTAAGCTCGAACGAATCGCTTCGATAGGAGAGAACAACACGACACCACGTCAATGAATATGGGAATCAGTTCAGATGAAATTAATCAATGACCTAGGAACGAAGGGGACCAGCCCATGTCATTCCTTGCTATGCCACACTCAAACCTCTAGGGAACCCATTTAATACACGAACGCTGGCAAACCCTCCCTGGTCATATTTTCAATGTATAAAAGCGACATCCGAACCAGTCCATAGCAAAAAGAAAGAGCAAAAAAAAAAATGCGTACATTTTATCCCGAGTTTCCCACCCTGTTTGTTGATCTGCTCCACCACGTTGTATACAAGCAACTTCTACTTTTTGCACACGCCGTCTCTCGCTCTGCGACATATCTTAGCGCTTAATACGCGGCATCTCGCCTTGCCGGGATGGGCGGTGGCGGCTTCTTCGCTCGGCTCGGAGGTGGTGGAGGCGCCTTTTTGACACTGCCCGTAGTCGATGTCGCGGAAATGGTAGGACGAAGTGCATTGTTGCTCGTGGTTCGACTTAGGCTCCCGTAGCTGGTGGCGGGGCTCTCGCTGCGATCGTACTCCGGACTGCCGCCGCTCGTCGGCGTGTCGTAGTCGTCGCCAAAACCATCCGGGCTCAAATTCTGGTTGGTCTGGATCCTGCCGACAGGGCGCAAGTTGTTACGCAGGCTACCGACATTGGCCGGCACAGTATTTGTCTGGCGGACAGATATTTCGGGCACAGGGGGCTGGGGAGGATCGCGGTAGGTAGAGGCACGGCTGATGCTGGGACGGCGGGCCGCGTCGGGGGCCGCAACATTCCTCCCAGGAGAGTAGTTGGATCGTATGGGCATCCGCACTGCCTCAGGGGTCGGCTCGCGATCCGAAGCGTCCTGTCGACTAGTCCATCTCTCGGTACGCTCGTTCTCGGAGTAGGATCGGTTCATTGGGCGTCTGGCAGAACTATGGTCTGACGTCTTCGATGCCTGGGTGGCCACCCATTCCTGTTTCACCCTCCGAAGCTCTTCAGCACAGCGTTCGTAGTGTTCTAGCTCGCTGTCTAAGAAATTACCCAAATCTCTCACGGAGTCGGCTTCGGCTTCCTTGATGTCCATCATGCGGCGGTAGACGTCTTCCGATGATTCTTCATATTTTGCTTTTGAGGCTCGAAGTTCGTCCTCGAGTCGGAAATCTTCACGCTTCGCCTTCTGCATCTTGCCCACACTTGCTTCGTAGGTCAGGCGACGACTCTCGAGCTTCTTGCGGGCGGACTAGGTAGTGTGTATATCAGCTTAGGCCTTTATCCTCTATAAGAGGCTTGTCACGTCAGAATGGAGACAAACCTGGTATTCTCTCATCATTGCCAGCGATCGCTCTAGCCCGTCCAGCCAGTAAGATGTGGCATGGGCAACGTAGCTCTCTTGAATTCCCGCGATGCGTTCGTTTGCTCTTCCCATAGCTGCAAACAGTAGTTTGTTATTAGCCGATGCTGACTTCTCAACAACGATCCTCCCTTATCGCTGGGACAACGTACCTATCAAGCAATTGCCGAACTCGGAGTCGGAATCGAAGTCCTCGCCGTGGGAGATCATCGTTCGCCCGAGATAACTGACGGGAAGTCCCTTCTCTTTGTCCTCAAAGGTTTCGCCACGGCGCGAGAGCGACTTCATGTAGATGTTCATCGACTTCTGGAGACGGTCCATGCCTAGACAAAGAGGTCGGCGTTAGCAATTGGAGGGCTTGAAGGCAGGAATAAAGCAAGAGAAGAGGCGAGAGGAACATACCATCGTAGCGTAAAGCCATTTCCGTCTCGAGCATTTTAAAGTCATCAGAATGTGTGATCTTGGCCTCATGGCCCATCTTCTCGCCAG
Source organism: Xylaria sp. Z34 (assembly GCA_037356055.1). Taxonomy (NCBI): domain Eukaryota; kingdom Fungi; phylum Ascomycota; class Sordariomycetes; order Xylariales; family Xylariaceae; genus Xylaria; species Xylaria sp. Z34. The sequence continues at coordinate 472,156 of JBAWJW010000016.1, forward strand.
CCCATTGAAAGGCGCGATCGATCTTCCTCGTGAACACCATTTTGGCAGATTTTCCTCGGGTTGTCTTTTACCACATTAACTTGGAAGGGACAAATTGGCAAGAGGCAACTCGGAGGAGAATTGGGTCGAAAATTAAAGGGAGGGACTGGATATTAATCCCCCCAAAGCTGGATGGTACAACGAGAGCCTGCTTGTACCTCTAGGCTTGGAATTATCGGCGCGGCGTGGCGTGGCGGGAGGTGTGGACCTCGTTTCTGGAGATTAGGTAGCGTATCGTATGCTGGATACTGGTCGGCTTGCAGCGTGCAGTGCGGGCAGTATGCAGCTAGGCAGGGGTTCTGGACCCAAGGGTTCGTAAACGGTGGAGAATTTACGTATAGAGGATTGGTTGAATTCAGGGGATGTTCTCGACCAGACCAGCCACTTATACGAGTATCATTACCTTAGGTGGTGTACTGGGTTATAGAGACGAATATGAAACAGCTCTGTCGATAATGTTGAGGAGCAGCAGGAGCCACGAAGAGAATAATAAGTTCACAGCGAAAGTGATAAAACAAGGGGAGATATATCGCGATGAGACACGTACTTGAAGAGGGGGACGGGGAATCTGAGTGGGGATGAATCATGCGATGGCCCAATGTATCATAGGTACGCGTAACAGTCAAAAGAATTGGTTGGATTGACTGATTGATTCATTCGCATTCGTCCGACAATCTTTGCAGCTTGCATCATAATTATAATTCGGGGGAAACAAACAGAAGGAAAAGCGAGCAAGAGTCCGTCTATTAGTATTCTCTACCAGATAATCTTAAGCACTTGGGTATCGAGAACATCAAGAGGTACATAGTTGGTTCAGAGGTACCTGTATACACGTATCTATGCTCTAACGCTCTACTGTATAAGTGGGTGGGAGTAGGCGGTGCAATAAGGGGAGCGGCTAAAAGAGTATCATCTCTTACCTTATTAGGTTGGTTCTTGAAACATGATTGGCCACTAATCAAGCCGAGTACGAAGACGGCAAGATGCTGATAACACATATAAGTTATAAGCAATACCTACCTACTTGCCTAGCTCGCCTGGTACCTACATGTAGTTCTGGTATGAGGGCGATTTGTTGTTGCTCAAATAGTGAAAGGCGAATCATAACCATCAGATCTCTAACTATGAATCCCGATCCAGCATGCTGACTTTAGCCGGTCAGAGTAGAGATCTGACAGGTTTTCTCGTAAACCGGATGCTTGTGTAAGGATATAGTGATCGCGTGCTTGGAACATAATACATGCCATCTTAGAAACAACTACAGCAATAAGCACAACAGTATTTCGTCAGCCTTAAGAAGGTTACTTGGCTGTCATATATAACATGACGTCGAGTAAGAGCAATGGAAGCTTGATTGACGGATGGATTGGTAAAGGGCAACAGAACCTGAAACTGTCAAGAGCGGCGGACTAGCGACCGAGTGGCTCTGCAGTGCTATAGATGTATGCCGGCTTACCTAAACTTCACTTACCTTTTTTTTTTTTAGCTCGGCGCGTAGTCAGTAGGTTGCTTGGTCTCGACCCGGCGTTACGCCGTTGAAGGCGGTGCTTGAATTGACTGGAATTTATACAAAGTAGTTCTAACAGCGAAACAGATTGACACGGATTAGCATGCCTCGAGAAAGATAACTAATACTCGATATCAAGTAAGGATTATAAGCAATTCCTACCAGGCCCGCCAGGTGCATTGTTGACCGTCGGTCTTGCACAAAGGAATCGCCCGTCATGAGCCAAGAATGTTAGCTGGGGCGCGCAGTTCGACCCGAAAACCATTGGATAACCTCAACTCGGGGGGGAAATACTTGGAACCGTCTAATACGAAGATATTGATAGAGTTCTGAATTGGTGTGAATATTGATGCATTTCCTAACTGACTGGCTAATTCAAATTGGTCGCCATATCCTCCTCGTCCTCGGAAAATTCAAGGTCTGAATAGCCGTCGTCAAGGAGAAGGAAATAATGGTGCAAGGCTCGACTGTCAACTTGGTAGTTATTTGATCGCCTGCGTCTGTACGCTTCTTTGTCCTTCCGCAGAGACGCTTCCGTTTCTTCTACCCGTCGTTTCTTAGATAGGTCGCCAGTCTGACCAGCCCTCGGGCGCGACGTTGAAGGCAAGCTACCCCACGCAACGTCATGAGTGCTAATATGCCAACATGTTGTCGACCAAATTGATCTCCGTCAACCTTCATCGGTCGCAGATTGCATTCGTCAGATAATAAGGATTTCTTTTCTGCTGAATCTATCTATAAAAACTAGCTCACCTACTTAGACCAGGCACAATTAAGCAGCCCAAGTGCCTTCTCAAGTGCCTTCCCACTATTATACAGCATAAAAAAAAGTATTTATATATGAATACTTAGTTAAACTTGATTTTGTTTTAGTTAACTACTATATTAAGTATCGGTCATAAAGGCTTTTGTATCCTACTCAATATAGGTGCCTACCTGTAGCACGCACATTTTCAACTCCCCGTCCGTGCGGCAAGCATTTCTGACACGCTCAAAACTAAACGAAAAAAATCATTGGGTCATGCAGTTGCGCTTGTAAAGATGACTTCTTGGCGATGGAAGGTTCCGTTCCGATGGGATGACTGGCCAGGAAAGTTCCGTGCACTAATTAGAGGCCAAATTAGAATATGCAACGTAACGGTTTTTGTTTCAACCTGGATTCAAAGATCAATCGCAAAGCTTCACAAGTAGCAATCCACACTATAATCATCAAATGCCGAGCACCTTTTAGATACACAAGGCCTAGGAGTTGGAGAGTGGTTGGCCTTATGTTCGTCATCTATTTATTAAGGCATACGTCGCCAAAATATTTGAGGTTCTGTAGTCAAAACATCAAACCATCAAAAAGAACACCGAGCACTGCAGCCATGCTTCTAAGTCTGCCTACTCTAGGGCTTGGAAAGATATTCGATATTGTGATATCATAATAGGGCGTCAAGGAGACCATACAGTCTAGTTCCTTCTAGCACTGGCGACGATCTACCGCTTTCATTCACTTAATATCGCTCGACTTATTCCCTATTACCCATTTTCGTGATCGGGCAGCTGAGCCTGAGGCCTGCTACTTGTAAGATATGTACATGATATCGGCGGCCCTAACCCCTGGTTTGTGGATAGTGGTTTCAATTCCAATACATGGGATTGGTCGATATCTTGATATTGGTTCATACGTACTTGAATTGCGTGACAGAGATTGTGTAGCCTATATGTAGACTCAGTAAACGATACATTTCAATAAACCCTTCTTGCCTGCTGTTCTGTAATCCTTTTTTTTTCCCTTTATTTTACAAAAATGGACCTCCGTTCTCCATTTACTGGTAGCACCTGTGGCACCAGACGACCGCCGAGCCAACATGCAGCAAATGAACAAACATCGGTCTTTGGGAGCAAAATACAAACGGGGCTCCATTGGGGTTGAATGACTGCTGTCTGGATAAGTATCACATATTCATGTATAGATCGGGGTGAGACGGTGAGGCGACGCCGTCATAGTGTGTTCATATCTCAGTCCGCAATGACTCCCGTCGACGCGAAAAATTCCTCACTAATGGTCGTAGCTCATTGTCGACAGTGTAGCCTCCCGAGAATATGAGCTTTTCCTGGCAAGTCCGCGAGAGACATCTCCAAAATCAGGTGATATCAAACAAATCCCTTCAGCCATATCATGATCATGATGGAGATTGAAAATCATGACTACTCACGCTCAGCCGGATAAATTCCGGTCATTGCCACTTCATAAAAACCTTCCCGATGCTTTTTCGTCTCGGAAGCGGGGGTTCCCGTTCTCACCAACTGGCCGAACGTCACTTCACCGGAAACATGAGTAATGTAGAGAACGTCGCTAAGTGTTATGGATTTTCACGTCCGGCTCCCAGGAAACGATTGACTATGGTAGTATTGTTTGACAGGTTCGCTACACATGTTCAAAATTATGTATTCGTTAGGTATGTTTTGAAGAAATAGAATGAGGTCATGATAAGGCCATCTTACCTCATGAATCTGACGACTAACGAGTTCTTGGAGATTTATCTGATATGTCAAAACTAAGACCAGGCGGTACCGAGCCGAACCGAACCCGGCTGGCTGCATGATAGCAGCTCACGTATCCGTCCGCTTCCCGTCGATGACGGGAGGAAAGATTAGATAGCCCTAGGCCATATCGAAGGAAAGGGTTAGTGTAAATAAATTCACAGACCGATACTACCGGCCCCACTGCGTCTAGTCCGTGACGATCATCAGCGTCTTAAGTAGTTGATACCGAAGCCCAACACACCAACAAAACATACACTGTATCCACGGTTCAGTCGACAGAGGGCCATCACCTAGGCACGGTGATCATCGCCCAAGACACAATCAACACGAGTCATCAACAAAGTGAGACCGGCAACACTAGCAAAGCTAAACGACAATGTGCGTACTCTACCAAGTCTACTACTTCCACTCCCACCATGTGAAGCCGTGCTCCAAGGGCAATTACAAGATACGCTACACATTCTGCGAGTACTCCATGGAGAAGTCCATTGTGGACAGTCCCATAGCAAATCATAATGAATCGTCATCATTGCCAGCGAGAGGAGAGAGCCTACCAGTCTGCGACCTTGCGAGAACTTAATGCTAGCGTCAGAGTACGATCCAGTATACTGATACGACCTCCTCAACCCTTGCGCGACGGGTGGCTGCCACCGCGTCGGCAACCCCCTTCAGGTGGTGCCACGCCATCGCTGATTCCCTATGCTATCATGTCGTCTGCCGGAACTGCTGGGTGGATGTCCAGATCCGGGTTCCAAGTGTGAGATCTAATTAACCGACTAAGTCCCGGAGTAAACTATCACCCAGACCGTCTGGCCATACGCATACAACAGCCGTCTTGAATTCACTCAGAACCTCTTCAGGCAATCATGTGCACCGAAACATCCTGCACACTTCGGTGTCAGTATGTTGTTACTCGAACGCTCTACTATTCAGATGCCCCTCACTTGGAACTACGGTCTCGGAAAGAGCGAAAGACTTGCGAAAACTGCATTTGCAACTTGGTACCTTGACCACCACCGCCGGACTTTGGCGCGCATATCCGATGTCCCTTGGCCAAATGCCCGTTCGGACAACGTGGAGAGTAGTGCGGTTGCTGTGGCCAAAAACGGAACGAAAGAGGTTTGCTGTGCATAAAAGAAGCTCGTTCATTTCAGGTGGCTGCAGTTATATCACGATCGTCGATAGACAAGAATATCGGTGCAATCACGTCTGCATGTGAGACTGGCCACCAAACACTAACAGCACATCGAGTCGACCCCGCGCAGGCGTCCGCAGTCAACTCGGGACAAATATAAGTAAGGGGTAACCGCCTAGACTATTGTCTGGCCCGTCCAGTGGGGCTAGAGCTGAAGGCATCGTAGCGAGCGAGTTTGGATAACTCCCAATCAGCGGGCGTAGTTTGAAGAAACCATATTTGGGGTTGGACAAATAATCTCCACACAGCCCAGCGCTGCATAGCGAGGCGTTGAGGCTTTTGTATCAGTAATCGTGTAAAAAGTCCGTTGGCTGGACCAGGGAGCGCCATCAACGCGGAGGTAACATAATACAGGGGGCCTCGGGCATGGGAGCGCGTTGGGGGGAGGCGACCGATTCGAATAGGACATGCGATGCTATCGAGGGAAGGTGAGGGCGTCCTTCTGTCGTGCGTGTCATGAAGGTGGTCAACGATATGCAGGGGTTCGAGGTAGGTGGTCCTCTGAATGGTAGGAGGGGGAAAAGAAAGATCACTCGAGTGTGAACGACCTTATTTGGAATAAGAGGATCTTAGGTTACGCGAAAGGCTGAGACAACGCAAGCCCAGTAACCAGGTTAATGGGTCAATCCTCCCGAATATCTACTCGGAATGGGTCTGGATCGGGCGTGGGAGCTCGCGTCCCGGTTGGGCGGCACTGACGCTACGCCGCTGAATGTGAAAAAAAAACAGACGTGAGAGGCAGAGGCAAAAAATAAAAAGCAAATCCAGGAGAAACTACGATTGGGTTAGCGCAAAGACCAGGGATAGACCCTTGAATCAACACCCAGAATTGCCCTTCTTCGTTCGAGTTTTATTGGGAGATCGGGATCTCGCAACCGGACTCGCCAATATCACGTTGTGGTTTAACTTCGCTGGTTTTGAATAATAAAAAGAAATCTGCTGATATCAATACTTATCGTGCTACGTAGTGCTTTTTTGTATCAGCTTGCTCCGTGATTCATGCCTTCGTACTCAAGCCGTCAAGAACTTGGGCTTCACGTAAGTGTTTAAGAAAAAGAATTTACGAATCCTGTTGAGGACATGTGAAGCTTGAGGGATAGACTATCTATAGTCTGTAGTATATAAAAGTTAACAGCCTCGGAAGAAGATAATTCTAGCATCACCAGCGGTTCATAGTTGGTTTGCAGTATCTTTAGAAGCCGCTAGCTTCGTGATAGTATTGGGTAAATCACCATGTGTCACGGACATCCTCATTACCACCCTTGTTCTCACACTTCGGTGAAGTGGCTGTATTGCCCCGAAGCAATGTTTGACTTGTCGACGGGCTATGAAGCGCCGTGTGCCAATCCCATTTACTCGAAAGCTCAGCCTGTCAGATCGGACTGCCCTCTTCAAAACTGCAACTTCAAAGCGCTCAAAGGAAGTTGGACATGCTGCGTCTGCGGGCAAGGACCGAATGCTCAGGGATGGTGTACCGTTCTAAGGCGGGCTATGAATTGGAACCCAGTAACAAAAACAATGGAGGACATGGACGTGCCTTGCGGGCATGGATGCTGCAGCCAATGTAGCCGTCATCGTGAGTTGTACTGGTAATAGAAAGAAACTGCCATACTGACTTGGTCACTAAGCATCCTCGAGAGGGTCGAGTCCAGAGATCTCGTTCACCGAGGCCCGCAAATCAAGGGCTACTCGCAAAGGCCACAGCAGAAGCTTCGGGTTTAAACGATCTTCAACGTACGACTTCAGCAGGGGCTTTGCCCCCGTCGTCGAGGAGGATGATCCAGAATCCACCACTTCTTCCCTGGCTGCATATAGCTCACAAGGCTCACGCAAGTCCACATACGACGTTGATGTTGACTATACAACTAAGAAGACAAAGACACCGAGCAGCAGTAAGAAGAAAGGATGCAAGCACCGAAGCCAGTATTGATTCGATCTCGGGGCGAAATACGGTATGGAATTCATAACAAAGGGAGGTGATTATCTCGCTGGAGGAGGACTATGTCTTGTGGTAGTTTTCTTACATGATTATGGAATAGCCGTATATCTTCGATAATTGAAAAACGAGTAGCAATAGAATGCTCAACTTTATGGCTGAGATGACAATATGACCACATCTGATTGCTGGACATTGCAAGTCTCTGTTACTTACATGTTAAGCCCAAGCCCAGTATTGGAGTGCATATGAGCATCTCAGCACCGAGAGCGTGTAGATGATCACAATAACCAAACAGGACGAGGAGAGGAGAGAGCGATGCAATCCGAATGCAACACTGAATGTGATGAGTACTGAGGTTTGACTAGTTACCTTGGAGATCGTTAGAGTATTTGCATATCCGATGTGATTATGATTCCAAAGGCTTTGAGGCGAGTGCAAAAGTTCCTAGGGAGTGTCGAAATGATGATTATTGCCCTTTGGGTAGGCTTAATAGACACAGAGCTGCTTATGAGGCTTATCAAGTTGGATTGTTTAGGGTAATGTGGTCCAGACCCCACAGGAGTCATACCTATTATCCTATCTTCCCAGCAAGCCAACCTTGGGCAGATTGCTTTAGATGATGCGATAGGGTGGCATCCTCCCGATACGAATAGTAGCCCACCTATGTCTGCCACCCTTTCTAGCTTTTACAGCCCTCTAGATTTTATTTTTTTTAGCGCTAGATATAGATTCTTAATTACACTATAACCAGGGCTTTGAATGTTTTAGCATTAGGTTATACAGCAGTAGTCTAACTATTGCCTTTGACATTGTACCGGTAAAATTCTGTTACGAAGAAGTACCGCAGACCATGCTACATTTCTACCGTAAGCTGGCTTGCTACCACGTGCTGAGCCTGTAGATGAGATCTGCTAAAGAGGTAGGTATCAGATCCAGCATACCCAAACACCCGAGAAGCAAAAGGCGCGAACATTGCCAAGCTCTGTATGTTGGTGGCTATATCATGTGACGTAAGTATAGAATGTGATGCTGCGCCGCCCTAGCTCGCCTAGTACTCGTCACTTTTAACGAGAGGATCTTCCCCCCTGGTGATCTACACAAGAAACGATGCCACGTGCTAGAGTGACCCCATCACGGCGACTCGATTGTTGGTGCTGCGACCCCGCTTTTCCCCTTTTTAAGTCGCCTACCTGATACAGTAGAATTTCAAGAGCGAAATTATCACCACGCTTAATATAATTATTTCTAGTTAGCAATTATTTTTGCTTGAAAACTATGTGTGATAAAACGTAGTAGTAATTACTAGAATTTCTGTTGAGGAAAATTTATTTCAAGAATGCAATTCAAGAAAGTGAAAAGCCAATAATTTTCAGGTCCTTGTAATCCGATTTCCATGGATCCTCCCCACACTTCCAAGTCACGGATTCCTAGACTTGTTGCATAGGTATCTACATAGTAGTGCGGATAATGGATTATCGGCCGCGTGTTAATGAAGTTTAGGTGGCCTACTTCAAGAGATTAGCCGTGGGCCTTTCCCCATGACTACGAGTACACGTAGGACGTAGGACGTAGCACGTATCTAATATCTCATTTTTACCAGACAGGATGGTCGGTCGGATAACGATGTGTGTATACAATGGCCGAGAAATATAATGATAACCCGAATCATTCAGAGGGTCGCTCTCAATCGACTGTTCTCGGGAGTCTCCCGTCTTACAACTACCCTAAAAGCAATTAAAGCGATTTCTGTCCCTTCGACTCTTTGCGTTGGGATAAGCGCTTGGTCTAGAGAGATTACGGCTCCCCCCGCTTCTCTAGCCTCAATACTTTAGAAAAGACGAAACCATTCCCTTCACACGGAACTCCCCGATAAATCAACCGCCTTGTTTGTTCTGGTGCTTACGCAGTTAGACAATCTCGAGGCGATATCATCTGGGCTACCCGCGATGGGTTGACCTGATATAGACAATATTGTTTAAGGGGCCAGTTCCTCGGTTGACTTTCCCATCAATACCAAGGCACCATTCGTGATAATAACCGTTAACTACCAGCTTATCATTTGACAAATCCTACTTAATGCTGTGCAGATAACTACTGTACCACACATGCAGGTGCAGAAAAGTTATAAATGCTATTCTTAGAATACAGGATGCTTCTGAGTGCCCAAGCTGCTAACGCTGGAGAAGATACAGTATCGGCCTGCCTCTACTCTTTGGGCCATGATCGGCAAAGAACCCCTGACCCGCACATGGCATGGCAGGAAAAGGTAGCTACTTAGCGCAGCCTTTCGATGTGACGCTGTTGCAGCACCAACACGCCTCGCTACATCTGTCGATACCACCTCGCCACGCCCGGATTGTTGTCGCTTTCGCGGCATTTGGTATGATCGGTTTCAGCCCTTGACGCTGCGACGGGCCGCGAATCCCCTTTACATAAAACTCTCACCATCACAATTTAAATTGTCATTTTTATGAGTCAACGACAAACATGTCTAACACTATCAACCATTGACCTACCTATGTACTACTATTTGGTGGGTGTATGATGGCGCTAGAGGCCTTCAGTAATAGCGCATTATGACACCTAACCTGCCCATCAGCATCAAGGTGGTTTCAGAAGTCGATCTAGCGTCCCCTAAGGTTCGGTATGTACTACCTAGGTAACTTGATAGGTAGCCCATTACCACATACCCCCGTCAGAGCTGCCTGTCATCCGGTACAGTGTCATCGACCGTTGCAGTCGCTTTATCCACCCACCCTCTTCCATTCTCCCTCCTCCCATCCCGTCATCCACTCGGGCTCAAAAAGACGGTAAATTCACATTACATTTCATTCCTTGCTTACCACACGGATCACGCGACGACGGCTCTACCAATAACGTAAATCGATTTCATATCCTTTTGAGATGCCCGCTTCCTTGGACTCGTCTCGCCCCATTATGGCGCCTTCGGTATGTCGTGTTTTAACTACAAAACCCCCTATTCATTGGAAATACACATCGCACCTGACGTACATGTGGTTCACTCAACACGCAGCGCTTCTTTCTCCTTTGCCCATTTGTGAATTGTGAACAACCTATTGAAAGAATTTGTAACATATATTCTAACCTTCCACCACTACAGCTCGTCTCTCCCCGTGCATCTCTCCGCCTAAGCACATATAGCACAGCGCCGTCACTCGCTGCGACTATGCACACAACCGACTCGGCACACGCCGAGATACGGGATATCGAGTCGGGACTGGCGCGCATGGAGAACAAGGCCCTCTCGAAGCAGCGCGTCGTGCTGTCCGAGGAGAAGACGGCTAATATGAGCAAGCTGGCCCTGGGCGCCAAGCTCGATCGCGCTCTTGACCGCCGCATGACCAGCCAGGACGCCGAGATGCGCCCGCGGAACAAGAGCCTGAGCGAGAAGGAGAAGGAGGAGCAGTAGAAGGCCGAACCATCATCAATTGAATCGGATCATTGTGTAAGAAACGAAAGGAGCCGGTTGCCACTCCGATGACTGTATGGGGTATGGAACACGAGTGAGTTGGGCGCGACAGAAGACGAGCGAGACGCACGATACGCGGCTCATTCTCGATATATAAGAGTGCGAGCTCACAGCAGACAACCATGCGGGCGGACGTGACGGGAGGGGATTAGCCCAACTGCTGAGGTTCTTGATCCGTCGTGGCACATGGCATCATTGCCGCTGGTTGGAACCCTGCTGTGCGCCAACCAGGGACCTGATGCTGAGCTACCTTGTACACATATGTTCCTGCTATCCATGATCGAAGGCCCGCAGCTATACCATATACCATCACTCTCTCGATACTTGGGACAAAGAAGCGTTAATCATTCTCCATCTGCTCAGAAAAGCCCTCGGACCACCGAGAATACCGCTCTACTATGGCATGCCGCGGCCATATCTCGAGCACTCTCTTTTACTACATGACATAATACCACCAGGGACGGAAACTAGCCGTTGTTAGAGGTCACAGATGTTTGCATCCAGGCAGACGGGGGAGTTGATATCAAAAATCAAATATTCTATAACCTTTCCTAGCATGCTAAAACGAAGAACATGTATTCGGCGTGACAAACAAGCCTCAGGCCACAGGGATCCTCGCTCTCTCTTACCCTTGAATTGCCGTGATTTGATGCTTCATGCTATATCCACTGATCAAGGCAAATATCACATATGAATGCCGATCCATACTCGTGTACCGGAGCGTAGTGCTTTCCGCCGACACGAGTGCCCCTAAACAAAACCAACTCCCACATAACTAACGTAGCATTACCAGCGCCAGACGCCATTCCGATCCGGGACGAGCAGAACAGAGAGCATGGCAAAGCATCAGCCACAGTAGGCCTTTCCACCTTCACTCGTATCCTCTTACTCCACATCCAACAGAACCGCCCAACAACCGCTACCAGATCATTTGGCGCGCCAGGACCTCGGGCCCTACGACGAGGCAGCCGCCTTCTTCACGATTTTCTCCTCGACGTCTTTCAACAGAGCAGCAAGCTCCGCCTCCTCGCCTTCGAGCTCAAGCGCCTTCCTCACCCACTCCCTGCTCTCCTCGAGGCGTCCCATCTCCAGGAGGGCCTTACCCCGTCTCCACCACGCCTTCGCATTCCCCTGCCTCTTGGCCTCGACGCTGGCCTCGGCATCCGCGGCGGCCTCGGGCCAATCGAGGAGGGCCATGTGCGCCTGCGCGCGGTTCGCGTAGAGGGCGGCAACCTCTTCCCTGACGAGGCCCTGCGGCTCCCACAGCGGACGGCCGAGGGCCATCTGCAAGCCCAGGGAGTACAGCTTGACGGCCTCGGCGTGGCGGCCCTTGCGGTGCTCCGCGTTGCCGCTGTCGCGCAGCTTGGTGATCTGCGCCGACCGCTTCGGGTTCACTGGGACGGGGGGCGGGGGCACCTGGAGGGGTGCGTCGAGGGAGAGGAGCGCGCGGTGTAGCGAGTTTAGGGCTGCGAGCTCGGTTTGCAGGGTCCTCGAGCTGGAGGGCGTGCTGACTGCTTTGGTTTGGGGGTCGATTTGCAGCGGAAGCAGCGTGAATGTGTCGAGGTCCGACATTATGGCGGCTTGCTGTGCTGTGTCTCCGAACAGTGGGATGATGGTAAAGTTATTTAAATATTGGGCGCTATTGCGGTCGGGACGTCGAGGATGGAGCGATTCGGCTTTACGATATATAGAGACGAAATGTGAGTCTGGCAGTAGTAGAATAGATAAGAAGACGAGGTCGTTCGTGGGCTGTCGAAAGCGTGTAGGTAGAGAATCAAGGGTTATGTGTGGTGGTGTTGAGAACTGGCAATAACACATAATCTACAGTACATGATGTACCTAAGTACCTAAGTACCCACATACTGTGGGGTCTGCAAACGCAAGGGGATAAGGGATCTATCTACAATATTTACATAGTTAGCTGGATTCTAGGCGAGCAATACAGTCACTCATTCATCCCTTTCTCTTTTTAGGTGTACCTACCTACCTTACATGTAGGTACCTAAGGTAGAGGTTTACGTACCTTACTGATAACACACAAACACCTAGGTTAGTCCTTGTAGGTACTGGTGTGCTTCATGGTTCGTGCACGATTCTCGCAGGTCGTACTGGTCTTCTATAGTCTTCTGTAGCACCGAGGTACTGAGGTAGTTAAGTAATTCTAGGGAGGTTGATGTGAAAACTGTTTGTATTACTAGAATATTCTACTGATGCTTGATGATCGAGCTTCATTCAACTACATGTTAATTATAAAAAACCTACCGAATTTCTTAGTTGAGCGGAGAAACTTCAGATAGCAAGTGAGTGAACATAGTTCAGCATCGTCGAAAAGCTCATAGGCGCAGTCGGAAATCCAGTTGTCTGGTTGTCTGGGGCCTAAGGCTCAACGAAGATGCAGCTACACGACCAACAACTACACCAACTGCCCTGTACTGAGACCGCGAGCGACACAGGCATGGAGAAGATAGAAGTGATCATGAAGGTCGAAGAAGGGCAGGAACGTATGCAGGATGAGAACGATGACCCGAATGAGGTCCCTTACGAAGACGAGAGCGAGGAAGACGACCCCGATATCCCCGACATCAATATAGCCCCTCGCCCTTCAGTGGAACGAACGGCAGAGATGGAACGATTCAGGCTCTGCAGCGAGAACCTTGTCAGAGAGTACCTAGAGATCAAAGCGGAAGCAATAGCACGAACAACGCCTAACTGCCAGGACGAATGCTGCCAGATGGAGGAGTGCGCCACTACCCTGCAAGACTGGGAGGACATGGTTTACTATGACCTCATGGGAAGTCACTGGACTGATGAAAGCATCCTGAGCTTCGAGCCGTCCCACAACATGTTCAAGGAGATTGAAGACCATGACCTGGACAGACTGATGCAGACTCTACGATCGGAGCTCAACCCGGACAGAGCAAGAATCAACGACCTGTTCCCAATGGATGGGGAGCTGCTACAAGACAACGTACCTAAGAACCTTTACCCCAGAGACATGGGCGAGGGAATACACCGAATGCACTGCCTGCGAATGAAGAAACTGTTAGACCGATCAAGCTTCCGACTAGAAGAATGGGTCACTTCAGCAGTGGCAATGGAGTGGGCGAGACGAAAGGTGCTAAAGGAAGGCTGGTTTCTGGAACGCCTAGAAGCGAAGTACGGAGGACGGCCGACGAACGCAGAAGATCAATTGCTGGCCCTGGTTATGACGGAATGTCTGAGAGTATGGCCGCAAGAAGAAAGAATCGAGAGAGTTGACCGGGAAAGACGAAAGTACAGAAGGAAATGCATCGCTGAGGGCGTAGATCCATGGAAGAACGGTTTGACTGAGGATGACGACATGAGAGTCAGATGGCATTGCGTACCGTATTACATGTAAACAATAAAGGAAAGACACCTGGTAGAAAACAGATTATGTTAGTTGACGACTAGACTGTATGCCGAAATTGCATACGCACTGTAGATTATTGCTTGGCATGGTGGGTGTTTTTTGCCCGGAGCTTCTTCAAGCTTATTCCAAGTCTACATTTTATCTGAAATCAGAAATGTTTAATCAACATCGTCTATCACCCTGGACAGATCGATATTGAGACAGCAGAATGACCTTTACCCTGGGGAGCGAAAAAGACCTTGCGCAAGCCAAGTGTGAAAGAGCTACACACCGCGAAGCTCTTACTTATTATGCAGTGTGCCTACCACTCAAAGATCCAGCTGGGGAAGGGGTTGGCTTCTGGAATCATACCCTCCCTTCCTACAAACAACCAGCTACACAGTCAAGCAGTAGGATTACGATTATGTACTATCCACTGTCGTCATTGGCAAGGAGGTTGGACGGTAGCAACTGGCACATAATGTGTTACGGACTTTGTACTTGGGGTAGGTAATAGACATTCGTTGTTGTGCGAAGGACTCTAAACACTTTTGTAGATGCTACCTTCCAAGTTGCAATATACAGCAACCTCTTTGTCCTGTGCCTATGCCTTGTGACACAATGTAAAGGACGTAGAAGGAGACTGGAGTCAGTGAGGAAGCTACATAGGTTATATAGATCAATATATCACCGCTGCTCGCGGACTCATGTCCTCTCTTCTTCTCTTCTTCTTCTTCACCCTCTCATCCCCCCACGTACGTTCACGATTGAAATGCATCATATTGTTATTCCTCAGCCCCATCGAATCATCTTGCTATTTTCCCTGTTCACAATGTTTCGTCTTGTTATATCCCATGCGATGAGTAAGTTGCGTTAGCTAACATTCTATAATCCAGACAAGAGAAAAGAAAAGTAAGCTATCCCTCCCATTTATATGTTCTTCGAAGCAATCCAGCATTTAGAATTGCTTTGCCCATCCCTCTTGCTGTACTATATGTTGACCTGAGGAAATGCTGACATTTTTTGAATAGAAGCAAGTGAATGTACGTTTTCCCCCTTTCTAAGCCCCACGAGCTGGTGTCTATTGTTGACGTGCGAGCCGACATCTTAACGAACTTCCTTAAGCCCATGTGATGTTTCAAGCAACTAATCTTCTAACACTGCTCTGCCCGTCCCTCTCGCTGTACTATACGTTGACTTGAGGAAATGCTGACATTTTTTGAATAAAAGCAAGCGAATGTACGTTTTCCCCGTCTCAAAGCTTCGCGAGCTGGTGTCTATCGTTGACGTGCGGTTCGAGTGAGCTCACTTATTTATTAGCGCAACATCATGGTAAGCCTAAACGCTCCTTGGGCCCTTTTCCTTCATCACGTTTCATACTGAATGCATGGGCTGACGGCTGACGGCCAACATAAAAGGGCAAAAGAAAGCACGTAAGCATTCCCAGGCACTCGACTACTGCGATCCCAATCCTTTCCCATACGATCCTGACTCGTACTGATGGTTGATGTTACCTTGTCGATAGATTGCGTCTACCAACGTAAGTTTATGAACTTCCACATCTTACCTTCACCCTTTCTAAAATCGTTCACGCTCGGTATGAGCACATTCTTAGCTATGTAGGTATTAACAGACATAGTCCAAACTACCGCCCGCCGCCCCTCCCCCTACCAATGTAAGTTAGCACTATCAAGACGTCCGCTAACCAAGTTGCAAACTTGAAAGCAAGACGCAATATCATCTCTTATGCTTTATATCATGCAACGTCCTGCTGACCCGTACTTATTTGTAGGTCAGGGAAGCTAAGGTGGGTAAAATGCCTTCACTTGTGCTGCGATATAGGTGAATCAGACTAATTGTACAATTACGTTCAAAAGCCCTCGCCGGGAACCAGAGCGGTATGTTCACACCTTCACTTTGTGTCGTTTATCACAGACTAACATGCGTTTTTAGTTCGCGGAAGAACGATTGCTTGTTAGTACACAGCTCTAGATGATCGTCATCTGATATGCCACCAAGCTGACAAATACCTTGGATAGCATCATCAAACCAAACTTCGGGTAAATTGAACATGCGTTCTTATTCGGCTTGGAGGCTACTCAAAGATGCTAAATCTTATGTTATGAATAGCAAGAGATTGAAAAAAAACGCGTAAGTGGTTTTATTCACATTTTCGAGCGGCACACGCTGACATCTACCTATAGCAAGCAGAATTAGCAATCCGCGTAAGTAACGCTACAATCCCCACGTATATCGCAATTGACAGTGGGTATAGACGCATACAGAAGCTGTCCTCGTAAGAATCTTTCTCAGGCCGTCTGCTTGCTTGCTTACTTGCTCTGCTTACATGCACATAGCTGTGGGAGAAAAGAGTGGCCGTTAGTGTCCGACGCTACCTTTGCTTACAGACGCAGCTGACATAGTTTTCAAGGAATGGCAGGTCAGTTTGCTGTGAAACACCGATAGCTTAATATTTGCTAATCGGTATCGTCTTATAGACTATCGAGTCCGAGATGGAGGTACGTGCACTGACATACATTGTTTATGCGAAGTAGATCTTGGACTAACTTGACGATAGAACATTTTGGCGCTGGTAACGTAATCTGGCCGCAACCCCTTTCCGCTGATATTAACAATCTGCGACAGGCAAGAGCAAGCACTGCGGGTAAGTCAGCTTTCAGACACTATTTGTGCATTGCTAACAATTGTTTCCAGAGCAGGTAACGTAATCTGACAGCAACCCCTTTCCGCTGATATTGACAATCTGCGATAGGCGAGAACCACCTCTGCGGGTAAGTCATCTTTCAGACACTAATTGTGCATTGCTAACAATTGTTTCCAGAGGAATAAGTGAAAGTCAGTAAACTCTTGTCTCTTGCTTTGATTTGTTCTTGCTGACTTAACTCGCCTGTGCGCTAACATGAGATGCTCATAGGACTACTGTTTTTGTAAGTAGCTCCATCTATCCTACTACTACATGTGATAATCAGGATTTTGTCTAACACATGGTACTCGATGCAGAGTTTTTTTTTTCAATTGATATTCTTTTTTTTTTTGGGCTCAACACTTACGTTGCCATACATTCATGAGTGTTTGACTCAGCTGTGATGAAGGTGAAATTATGAATTGAGTTACGTGAACAGCTAATATGTCAGGCTGCCTGTCCCTTCCGACAACACCTGCCCCGCACTCGCTGGGGTCCTGGAACGACTGGCGCTTCCGTAAGCGACGAATTAGACTGATAAGGAAGACTCTAGGAACGGGAGATGGCAGAACCGGTCTGATAAGGTGCAGAAGTGAGTGTTGTGATCCGTACAGCTCGAGGCTTGCTAACACAAACGGGTAGCCAGGGCTACGCGCGTCCCGGACTCCTCGGACTACTCCCCAAGCATCCCGGACGAGGAGTTTTCAGCTACAATGTTGAATGTGTTTTGAGGAGTTGTGTGGTTAATTATAGCACATATTCAATCTGGATCAACGCTGCCACGAATTATTGTACGGCAATCTCGTGAAACACGAAATGCAACTGTTAAGCTTGTTAGGGGTTAGGTAGATGCATGGACAGCTGACGGAGGAAGATGAGCTATGAAGCTGAAATTGGATCGCGCTAGTGGAGACCGGGGTTCACTCGATATGATTCCCGAGTAGACAATATACCTCGGTGCTCATTTGTTGTGCGCATTCCAATTGTTCATTCTGACTTGGCCCTTGCTTATTGAACAAGGAACTTGACCGATTGCCTTATGTCTAGACGACTTGTGGGTGTTCGATCTTGGTGATGCCGGGCGGAATCCAATTCAATTCTCCGGCAGGCCGGAGTGGGGTGATGATGCTTGAGAAATTGAATCCAAAATGATCCATCTACATGTATTAAATAAATTCAATAGCAGCTTAACATACAGTAAAGTACCTAGGTAAGTAGAAGATTTCATACACAACTGTAGCTATATATAGTAGGTGTAGTTCTTCTGGATTTGTTCTGTTACCTACGTACTTACTGTCTAGACCTCGTATATCGCATACCTATTCATTCACGGCTACCTCCTAACACAGGCTCGCTAACAGAGGCATATACGGATATATGTGTACTGTGGTGCTATCCTTCCACCATGTATTCAACCAGACCAAATCAAAAACCTAAGCAAACAGGGGGAAAAAGAAAGGGGGGCCGTAACCGGCATAAGACCGGGAACCGCTCCCATGTCGTATACAAACCGTCAAATCATTCATCACTACCCTAAGGCCAACAACTCTGCACAGGACGCCAATCGCGCTCGAACATCTGGGAGACGAGATAAAGCGGGTCCTCCCAATCGATCTCGTCGCGCGGTTTCTTTTCTGTGGGTAGGAGTTCGTGTTAGTCCGGACTAGACAGCAGAAAAGTGATCCGAGACATCTATGTACAAAGACGAGACTCACTCATCTGCTCATACTTCTGACGCGTCGCTATCAGTGTTCGGATCTCTTCCGCAGATTCGGCACCGAACTGTCGAACCATGACAGCCTCACTATTGTCAAGCGGGTCGAGGTCGCCCTTGTAGTAGTGCCAATGGCCTAAGATGACATCGGCGCTGTGCTTGATCTTTGCCGTGACATCTTCGAGATCGTAGTACGTCTATTACGGCACATCACATTAGTCAATAGCGCTAATGCCAACAACTTGGTGATAATTAACCTCCACGGAACAAATAGTCACGTACCTTGAGTCCTTGCTCCTTTGCCCGTCTCCGGCGATCTTGGCAAGCCACCGAGACCTCATGCAACATCATGAAGACGATCAGATAGACGGTAAAGAAGATGGAATCGGTGCGCTTCTGCATCAACAACCAAAGCTCATCGAGGACCTCCTTCTTGAGCTTCAGCAGGACGTGGTTGTACCCGATGGAATCGAACTGGGCCGTGATCATCCTCGACACGAACTTTCTCTCGCAAGGCGGGGTAGACGCCTCGAGGTTTTCGTGGCCCGCGGCGACGTAGGCAGAGCCGAGCGTAAATCCTAGGGGAATGTAAATCATCGAACGCGGCCCAAAGAAAGGCAGGCAGGCAGGCAGACTTACGTGACGCGAGCCACAGCCGAAAGTAGTTTTGGAATAGCATGGCGGGGTTGCCCTTCGTCTTCCCGAAGTCTCTGTTCGCCACCTTGGCGCTGTGGGATATACTAGGTAGCGAGAACCCGGTGTTAGCTCGGTTTCTTCGATTTGCGCGTTCGAAAGGCTTGCAGATTGTGGTGGGCATGGCTCCCTATTGTGGGACTTGAGGCTCGAGAACATGATTCACTTACGCAGCGGCAAACGTCCGTCTCACAATGTCATTGACTGTCGTGTCTTGTGCGAACCGGCGGACGGCTTCCTCGGCGTTTCTTTTAACGTAACAACTGTATTCTTCCGCGGTGGCATCGATATCGGCTAGCGCGTACGCAGGTATGGTGACGACGAGGGGCGGCTCCGTCTCCTTGTATTTCCAGTAGCGGTGTTGGATATCCATGCCATTCGGCTTGAATCTCCGCACCTTGAGCGGTATGGGATCACAGAACAGCTTGGTAACGCCCATGCCGATGGTGACGACCCGTTCGTCCACCCAGTCGCTGGGTGGGATGTTCTCGGCGCAAACTCCTGCCCATCTCTGCGTGAAGCCCAGGCCGCCCACGCGAAATAGGACGACCTCGTTGAGGTTCCATCGAAGACAAGGTATCCGATGTATGACTTTCTTGGTGTCGAGCCCCAGCACTTTATTGCAGCACAGACAGTACGCCGTTTCGGGTCTGCTGGGGTCGGGTATGCACTGCTCTGGGGTATTAGTGCGTGTAACATGCTGGGAGTCGTCCATGGCGTTGGGCAACCTACCCGAATCTTTTGCATTCGGCAACGAATACAAGCTCTTCGTTTACGGGTCTTGCTTGTTTCCTCGCGGTCCCTAGGCCGTAGCTGTCCTCGAGGACGACGAGGTCCGGGCCCGATTCTGCCACCCGATACCTTATGGGACTGGGAGATGGAGCTTATGAGGGTGGCAGCAGGCATATGAATGCCGCCCTCGGACCCAGGTTCACTAGCAAGTAGCAAGCGGGGATGTGAAGAGCGGTCTACAGGAGGTAGATCAAGAAAGGGTCCCGATGCCTGTCCCTCATACCATAACTCACTACTATCAAGAAAACGAGATCCATGTTCACTCAGATTAGGCACATGCCCAGAATGATGATATGTGGTTGGAAATTTGAGGTTAGATTCCAGAGTGTTCTCCTGATACGGTCTCTCCAAAGGAAAAGGAGGTATCCTAGGAGCATCGAGGAGCGGGGGCTCGTAGGAAGTACTGGCTATCCCGAGGCTAGCTCTTGTGAAACCTATATTATAGTCGGCAACGTCGCGCCCCGAGGGGAAAGATTCTGTCAAGGCGGTTGACGATTGGTTATGGGTAAGGGTGCTCGTGTGGGCATCCGTGTAAGACATGTATGGATGACTAAGAAAACTAACAAAAGGAGGAGCAAGAGGAGGGGTGCTGTGGGCAGAGGCTTGCCAATTTCCGAAAGGCTTATTAGGGGGAGCATGACCACTCCAACCATCATCTCCATAGATACCAAAGGCTCTACTCTGTTCCGCGACTACTGGAACCATCAATTCCGAATGAGGGACCGAGATCGCAGACTGATCTCCGTCTTGTGCCGCAAAACTCGGACTCATCGTCCTTACCCCCGCGTTATGTTGATCCCAATTACCAATTGGTGATCCCAACGAGGGCCTCCAACTACCCGGATCTCCCCAGGCCGTGCAAGGATCGTTGGGAGCCTCGGTGTTATGATGGGAGTCGGGGACAAAAAGGGGAGAGATTGCGGGTTTGTCTAGAGCTGCAGCGCCTTGTGCCTCTCTATCCCCAAAGTAGGACTCGTGTAATGGTGACGGTGACTCTGGCTGTGGCCTCATTTTCCCTGTAGACATGTGAGGGTCAGTCATTTCAACTCTCATTCTTAGCATAAGCTCGTTCATTGCTAACGCGCCGGTACCGGGTTGTTTAGTACGACAGACGGGGCTTGACAGGACGGAAGCATCTTGGAACTCAAAAGAATCAATTATGGGGGTCGTATCCAGCCGTACATGCACCGCCAACGTACCGAGCCTATTTCACAAATAGTAAATATACTTCTTATCTTTGCGGCACCTTCAGCGTAACTAGTCAAGCGGTACTATACTGTAGAACGGACGCTGAGGTGACCTTGAGGAAGTGGTTGGGTGATTTGACTCGCTCGTGTTCAACCGGTGAACAGATGGAGATCTTGAGTCGCACGACAATCGG
This sequence comes from Xylaria sp. Z34, assembly GCA_037356055.1. Taxonomy (NCBI): domain Eukaryota; kingdom Fungi; phylum Ascomycota; class Sordariomycetes; order Xylariales; family Xylariaceae; genus Xylaria; species Xylaria sp. Z34. The sequence continues at coordinate 493,512 of JBAWJW010000016.1, forward strand.
ATCGATCCTCTTGGTTGTGTACGGGCTCGCCCCGATCAGAAAGAGCACGGAATCGCATGCGCATGGAAACCTCGCACAGAATGGGACGAAGCGTTGCACTGCAATCGCTGAGAGGAGATTGATGATCGAAAAAGCTGTCGTGCTAGGAGACAGGAGCTTGGGTTTGTGATTGCGGCTGTACGATGACAAACAAGTACAGAGATACGGACACCGAGGAGTTCCCATATCGCCTCGTCTTTTTTTTTTTGTCTCACCCACCAACAGTTACGATAAGGAACCTAGCGAGTCCGTTTGCATATGTCTCCTCGTCCTCCTTATTTTTCATCGTGTCTTCTATTGTATTCTACCATCTGTTGCCCTTCTAGGTCTTCGTCTTATCTTGTATTGAATAAAAGCAATTGAGCCGCCGCCACTATCATTAGCTATCTATTCGGTACCGATCATGGGACGCCGGCTTCTAATTCCCCGTTCTCGACAGGCAATTAGTGGCAACGTGTCTGGCCCAAAGTGTGCGGCACTGACCGCCTCTTCTTTTCTGCCTTCCGGATAAGCGGTCACTATATAGCGTGTTACTCTGTACCCTTATCCGCATTACGCGGTTGTATGACACTGCCTACCTTGCATGCAGATGACATCTGCAATGTCGGCGTTTGAGTGGTAGGTAGTTTGCGAGGTCCCGCTGTCCTTGTGAAACTGTGGCTTGTGGTTCTTGCGCCTCGCTCCAAATCCATACGTTGTTGAAGAACAGAAAGGGGTTAGACTCACTTGTATGTAATTTATAATCAAGGCGCCACGAGCTCGTCACAGCGTGGATGAGGAAAGCAATCGCTGATCTGCTTGTGCAGAAATAGATCAAGGTCGACCTAAAATATTGAGCATCGTTTGCGCGGCGCGGTCACTGGCCTCATGGCGGCTGCGTCCCGATTTCAGGAACCACCTAATGTTTCGTTTTCTCAATGTGACATGTCAGTTCATGGACACTCGCATTAGGCAGCGACGAAGCTACTTTGCTACAACGACAATCACCATGTCTCTCACCGGCCCGTTTGCAACAGACTCAGTGTTCTCCGTTGTCTACTATGTAACCTGATGCTTCTCACAGACTGGGGACAATGGTATACCGGTGTATTCATATGGTTAGTTTCATTCGATGTGCTCATGGGTTGTACTGTATTTCGACCTGGTCGTTCGGATTCTCTCTGTCCACTATCTGCGACGCGGACAGCACCAGCTAGATCGGCTAGTAACGTGTCCCGTGCGAAGTTATGAGGATTGCCCTCTCGGCGGTTCGTTTTCAACGATCTGTTTGCTAAGTCGAGCTTCGTGTGCTTCGTTCATTACGTCACGGTGCGCCTATACTGGTGATACTGGGCGGAACAAGGTACGTAATGAAGTTATTCGCACTTTTGCTAACGTACATCCTAGTCCGACCAGTTTTCGATATCGTGGAATCTTGCGTGCAACTATCTGAGCAACGCATGTTGAAAAGAGGTTTAGTTCGTGTGAACAATGATGATCTGATCGGGGGATGGGCACGATAATCTCTCAATGTGCCATACTACACGGATGGATCAAGGTGGGCTATAAAAAGAAAGACTTTCGGCGTTGCCAAAGCTCAGTCTTTTCAGTCCACAGTTCTTCACCATTCTATTGCCGCTTCCAATATTGCAATCTCAAAGAGAAAATCATGACAGCCCATATCCTTCCCACGACCTCTTGCGGGCTTATCAGCCTCCAGGGTTGGGCCAAGCACGACGAAGCAGAACCCCCAGTGGCTCCGCCTCAGCAGGGTGAAGCTTCCGCCCAACCGCCACTTGGGTTCCCTTCTTCTATCGAGGGCCCCATGGTCTGGTCAGCAGGAAGCAACGCCTGGTTTGATTCGCAGACTCTCGAGTTGAGTCCAACGGACGTGGCCGAAGTAGAACAAGCTGTCAATCATTTCCTTAGTATGTATTGGACTCGATATAGCATCCCTATTCTTGCAAAGTAAAGGATGCAACGAAGGCTCACGCTGACTCGATAGGTCTCGGTCTTGACGGGAGTGAAGTGACCCGTGAGAACTTCCCGCTTCCCAGCTTGGGGCCTCGACTCCAGGATCGCGCAGCGGATATTCATCGAGGGAGCGGCCTATGTATTGTTCGGGGGCTTAGCTCCGGAAAGTATTCGGCAGAAGACAATACTATCATTTTCCTTGGTATTGCCAGCTACATCGGTGATCAGAGGGGTGTACAGACTCCGAAAGGCGCGATGTTGAGTGAGTAGACCCGACAGGGAACATATCGGAAGATGAAACTAAACTGCCCAAGCCCATATATATGAGTCCGATTCCTGGACGGTCCCCCGCGAAAAGCGTCACGGGATTCATACAAACGGTAGTCTGGTGCGGAGGGCCCTGACGCTTCTACAAAAACCCCGACATTCTGCTAACATCCATAAATAGCCCTTCCACAACGATATGGGATGTGATATTCTGGCCCTTCATATCCGTAACTGCGCCGCTCAAGGAGGCGGAACATATGTGGCGTCTGCAGCGGCCGTATACAACGTCATGATGAAGGCTAACCCTTGGGCTGTACATACCTTGGCGAAGCATAACTGGCCTGTGCAAGTGTGAGTGTCCGCCATAGTAAATATGGACCCATATCATTAGCAACCACATGTATTCATTGAACCACTTTTCTAGTTCACGAGGCACTTCGCCGTTCGTTCTCGCCCCGCTCCTGGGCTATCAGTCGGGAAATCTTGTCGTGTCGGCAGATCCTGGCCGCATCGGGCCTCATCCAGCCGTCGCGAACAATCGGATTCCTGATCTGCAGCCGTCGCAGAAGGAGGCATTGGCATTGCTACAACAAACAGCGACGTCGCAGCAGATGCGCCTGCCCGCATGCCAGGGAGACATGGTGTTCATCAACAACTGGGCCGTTCTACACGCGCGTGACTCGTATCAAGACGATAGTACGGCGCCCCGTCATCTTGTTCGTCTTTGGCTACGCAATGAAGAATATAGCTGGGAGGTTCCCAAATCGATGAAGACACCTTGGGAGGCATCATTCGGGAAGAAGGCGCAGAAAATAATGAACAGGCAGTATCCTGTGGCGCCCATGCCTGAGTACATGGAACCGAAGTTCACCAATGGCTCGGCTGCCTTCATCATGGAAGAGAGCGATGAAGAGGGCGAGCATTAACATCTTGCCATAGTCATTGCGTCAATCTCTTGTTCTCTGACGAGTGACCGATGTGCATCCGGTGTTCTGTTTCCTCACAGTGTTTCTGTTACGATGGAAGGTATTTTTTATGGTTCCTTGCGCTCTGAAAGTCGGAAATTGGGGCATAACTACACCGACCGAAAACGATAGTTCAATCATGTGCCGATTCCATCGCAAGTGATGTGGTGCCTAACCCTTGAGGAATGGAACTAACATTCCGCGTCCCATAATAAGTTTTTCGCCCGAATCACTAGAAGGTGCACGATAGTTATCTGACACACTGAATACATTGCACGGATGAATTCATGCTGGGGTGTATCATCATTTCGCGGCTCAACGGACCAGAGGTGCAGACGTCGGTGTAGCAGCCGGCGGGTAGGTCTTATATGAATAGGAGAAAGAACCGACCGACCTGTTCCGGGCGGACGCTACGTTCTGGATCCTGTTCAGGATCTCGGCGGTGGCTATGCAGCATCAGGACAACGGCTAAAGGGTGGTGGGCCAAGATCTGCCGAGATCTGCCATGCCGGACCATATTTCATATGCGGGACTCCATGAGATCCAAGCTCCTACACCAGCGACCCGTATGGCAGATAGAGTCCGAGCTACTAGAATGTGGCTACAAACTTAGGCGCATATAGTTATTGTGGATCGCTCATTTTGTCGTGTTTCGTATGGTAGACAGCACTTGGTATAAGTAAGATGACAGCAAATAAAGTTACCCGGGCTACTTATTGACGGATGAGTAGGCTGCAATTGCACACAAAGTAGGCGAGTAGGTCTTTGAAGACATTGTTGGACACTGCCTCCGTACAAGCATTGTTGGAAATAGGAGTGAGCTTGGCTGGTACCAGGTATCTTAGGTAATGGGTTTAGCTTTAAAGCCCCTGAATATCATGGCTTATCAGCCAATCTTGGCGTTGAAAAATTGAAAATACAGCACAAACCGCAGCGTGCTGCCTTGACTGCCAGGTGGATCTTGCATAGGTGCTAATACAACCACTAAGGGGAGTAGACATTCGCCGTAAGTAGATGCCTTGAAGACGTACTGAATTGCTGTTTGACGTTTTGATCGTTCTTCGAAGGAAAGGAAAAAAAAAAGAGAACATTTCGCTGGCCTAACAGCCCCTTGCACGAGCCCCCTGTGCCCCAATGAATCCACTCTGCCGAGAATCTTGGAGGCTGAATCTGACCAATACCAAAACATGTTCTGGACCCATCAGGGGCGACATTGCATCTCCACCTGGGTTAGGATAGTGGGTACACGATGCTCTGTTATTACCATTTTAGGTAATAATGCATCGCATAGCGATGTGCAAAGGCAGTAGCCACCGACAACGATTCGATACCATCGGGACTGCCAAGATACTCATAAACAGGCATCATGACTGAGCGATCCTCTTTGCCAAGTGTACCCTATTGCAATTGTACTCTGCCCAGGCCCGGTTGAGATGACCTCGTATTTCTTAACCCTTTCCCTTGCTTTTCCCTTCCCAACGCTCTCAGTCTCAAAAGCTAATTAATCACCTCGCTCACTCACTCTCTTCCCTCCCTTTTCTTGGTCTCTGCTCCTTTCCCTTCCACTCCTCGGACTGCGTCACAGGTTGGACATCTCTCACTAGTAGGAAGCAGGAAGCAAGAAACCCAACACACTCCTTCAATCGTAACATTTGCAATTAACACTTCACGCTCCTTGATTCTCCCCGGCACGGGACCTTCAGAAACAACAGTCGCCATCGCCTTTCCTTGGCCTCGTTGTTATTGGTTACCATTATTCAGTTTTAATTCCTGACCACGCGCTCATTCCCGTCTCTAGAACAAGGAAGCGAGTTTGAGACAAGCGAGACACCGGAAGAATTCCAACAAAAGTCTTGTCCATCATCACCATACGCCAAAGACATCGCCACTTCTCGATTCCTATCCGACGAAAGCACTAATAGTAACTCGTCGCCATGGGTTTTCTGCGCGCGGCTCTGGCCTCGTCCATGTTGTTGGCGGCTTCCAATGCCGCCCTGGAACCCATCGTCATGAAGGTGAGCTTGCACCCATAGTTACCGCCAAGTACGCACCATGAAGGACGTTTTGTTCGCTGTTCATGAGACTGTGCACCTGCAGCCCCAATTTGGCTCGTGCGTAAACTGACAAGCACGTCCCCGGCGAATAGGGTTCCAAGTTCTTCACCAAGAGCGGCGACCAATTCTACTTGAAGGGCATCGCCTACCAGCAGGAGGCCGGTACTGGCCCCAAAGGTGCCACCTCGACCAGCAATAAGTACATTGATCCGCTATCAAATGAGAAGACATGCAAGCGGGACATCCCTATTCTTGAGAAACTGGGTGTCAACACGATCCGAACATACGCTATCGATCCTGAGGCCGATCACTCTGCCTGTATGAAGTTGCTCGACGATGCCGGAATCTACGTCATTGCTGATTTGGGCGAGCCCGCCCTGTCCATCAACCGTGACGACCCTGCCTGGAATGTCGATTTGTTTGACCGATACAAGGGTGTCATCGACAACCTCGGCCAATATGAGAACGTTATTGGTTTCTTCTCGGGCAACGAAGTCACCAACAACGCCACTAACAGTGAGTAAACACCTCCGGTTTCCCTTTAGCCATTTCGTGCGTCGAGGAGCTTCCGCTCTTTACCTGTCTTTCTGGCGGGACGCCTTGCTGATTGCTCTCCCGTGTTAGCTGGTGCTTCTGCGTACGTCAAGGCAGCCACCCGTGATACCAAGAAATACATTGCCGACAAGATGGCCAAGGGTGGACGCTGGATGGGTGTTGGATATGCCGCCAATGATGACGCCGAAATTCGAATTCACATGGCCCAGTACTTCAACTGTGGCGACCAGGACGAAGCTATCGACTACTGGGGTTACAACATCTACTCATGGTGCGGCAAGAGCACATTCGAGAAGTCTGGTTACGACGTTCAGGTTGAATTTTTCTCCAACTACTCAGTTCCCGTCTTCTTCGCGGAGTATGGTTGCAACACAGTTGGTGGTGCTGAAGGCCGGCTTTGGGATGATACTACCGCTCTCTACTCGGATAAGATGACTGGCGTGTTCAGCGGTGGTATCGTGTACATGTTCCATGAAGAAGAAAACGACTACGGCGTGGCCAAGGTCAACGGTGACAGTGTCTCGACTTTGAAGAACTACGACGTTCTCAAGACCAAGCTCGCTGCTGTCAAGCCTTCCTCTACGGCAATGAGTGCCTACCAACCCACAAACTCTCCCGCGGCTTGCCCTGCTGTCCAGGAGAACTGGAAGGTGGCTAAGACCCTGCCTCCCACGCCCGATAGCGCCCTCTGTGACTGCATGTTCAAGTCGCTCTCTTGCGCACCCTCCAGCGATCTTAAGGATAAAGACTTTGGCGATATTTTCGGCTACATTTGCGAGAAGGACGAGAAGGCCTGCGCCGGCATTAAGCATGACCCTGAGGCCGGTGTCTACGGTCCCTACAGCATGTGCAGCCCGAAGCAGCAGCTTGGTCATGTTCTCGATGCCTATTACAATAACCAGAACAAGGGCAGCTACGCTTGTGACTTCGAGGGTGCAGCCGAGGTTCAGAGCAGCCCCAAGGTCGAGTCTTCGTAAGTTTGAAAAAACACGGTATGACCCAAATACTGATGACAACATGCTAACTGTAAATTAATTAGATGTGAGGCTCCACTGCAGAAGGCTAGTTCTGCTGTAGCTGTGGTTGCCACTGCCACTGCCAACACCAGTGGCACAGGTTCCACCTCTGGAGCGGGTTCCCAGAACAGTGATAATGCCGCTCCCAGTAGCATGCCTTCCGGTCCCATGCTTACCCTAGGTAACATGGCCGTTGGTCTCTACGTCCTGGTTGCCATGGGTGCCGGTGCCATCATGGTTGCCCTATAACGTGGATGTGTTGTGTCACCCGAGCGATGATCTAATTCTCTCGCGTTATCTGGCGGGTTGTACGGATCAATACGCGCATAGGAAAAGAGGCGAAAGCGCGGGTTCGGTCTCCTGGCTTAGCTTCTTTGACATCTGTAAGATAAATATCTTCTTGCAGCTAGCTGTATGGCCTGACTTAGAATATAATGTTACAAACTTGCTATGTTGCGTCTTATGTTATAGATACACTTAAAGCACTTTTAATTCATTAAACAGTTTCTAGGTGCGTTGTGGGTAGAGTTAGAAGCTGCCGTCGACCGTATCCTAGTATTCTTCAATGTATAAACCTGGCGCATACTAATTGGGTGATGTCTGTGTGACACAATCGCGATTTTGTAGGTAGGTGTACGAATCGTACGTCATACCTAAGCGGTAGCCTTGTAGGGCTGCATACAGCTAGTGCAGGTACATGATACCCTCCGGCATTGTACTAAAATTCCTGGGTACTAGGTAGGTAAGTAGGTAGGTAGCCTTGATTTTGCTGTTGAAATGCTTTGCTAGATTTCTCTGAGAGCCGTACAGTCTGCCTCTTTGGACTTTGTATGCGCCTAGTCTGGATTCTTCTATATAAGTAATAGATAGTTGCTGCGGCGTCTTCGAGGGCAGCATGAATGCCAAAGTCCTTTACACGTATTGAGTGTTTATAATAAGTACTTTGAGCTAGAACCTCAATCGATAGCGGCCTTTTAAAGCGCACCGTAGTCTAAGTCTATATTGCATACGCCGCAGAATAATTCAGCCGGAGCACTTCCTCTCGGTGCGGGTCCCTGAGAAGAAAGTCCCCCCAATTCGCGAAGGGAGTGCAATCAAAGCAACTTTGGTGATCAGCTAGGATGCAGTGCCGAACATCTCGGTGATCCAGACATGGACCTTTTCCGCGACAGGTTGGCTATGTTCTGATCATATGGATATGAGGCGGTTAGCTAATTGATGCTCTTTCCGGACTGGCTACAACGGTCCTACGAGAGACATAGGGAGAAGAACAGAGAGTTCCCTGACACATACCTATACAGAAGGCGTGAGGAAGCTTGCTCTCGTCTACGATGAGGCGCGTTCGCTCGTTCTGACTCGACCGCTTCCGGATAAACTCATCGCGGTAGTGATCCGCCACCCAGTGATCTTGCTGACCAAAGAAGAAATAGAACTTTGGCGGCGGGACTGGGTTGACAGTCTTCTGCGAGCTGGTGGCAATCTCCCAGAGCTCGTCGTCCCACTTATCTTCGCCTATCACGCGCATCTCGTCTTCACGAGAGATGGAGGTTAGTTTGTTGCCTTAACTCCACAGGCGCTTGTTGCGCGAGACAGGACTATTCAGCAGAGGACGATGCATACCCATACCAAGATGAAGTGACTGCCAGACGCCATCGCGGCTCTTGAGCCAGCGCGTGGTGACTTCGGCCGCATGTTGCGGGAAGCCGAGCGTCTTGCTGACAAACCAGTAGAGCGTGTCATAAGGCCAGAGACGGAGGAATCCCTGGGCGATCCTATACGCGTTGTCGCCTAGCAGCGGGGTCTGGCGAAGCATGTTGAGCTTCCAGCCACTAGGGGAATCGGCGATGTGGTCGATGGTCGGGAATAGTAGGATGCCGGACGTTAGCTTCAGCTCGGGTGCCAAGCACGGATCTCGCAGGACGCGGTGGCAAGTCTCGAGGACGATGTATGCGCCTACGGAGTGTCCGATGAGAAGTACGTGATCGTACGGTTGGCCTTGCTTCGGCCCAGATTCTATGCTCAGACTGCCCACAGTCTTTACGATATGCTGGATCTGGTATTCCAGATCGTAGGGCTTTCGCCGTGAGGTGAAGGGCTCGTGGTCTCCATCTATGAAACCGGCGAGACTTTGGCCGTGGATGTGGAAGTCGATGGCTTTGAGTGAGGTGGTGGCATCGAGCAGATCTCGTAATGCTGAGAGAAATGGAGCATAGTAGCCGATGAGGCCTGGGTTCCCCGGTACAAAAAACACCAAGACGTTTTGGGAGTCGTTGTTGCTGGCGTCGCTACCCAACCGGGGAGGGTACGATAGGTGGTCAGCGCTCATGACGAATTAATACATACATACAACGAATCCGTCAGTGAAAGACTTTATAGCATAACATACAATTGGCACATGAGACTGCCTAAGCATCGGATCTGGTGAAATCTCAATTCATTCATGAGCCCGGGGCTATGGTAACTCGAACGCGATAAGATCTTGTGGAGTGCCTACCTGGTAATCTAAACTGCATTGGTCATTAGATACCTCCAGGTAAGCCGGACCCGCTTTTAAGCTACTCGTTGTGACCTCTTACCAACCCGATTTTGAGTATCTATTATAGGACCTAATAAGGCAGACGAAATCGAATATAAGCGGGAAAACACTAAAGACTCTCATATGATCCGTGATACAGAGATTGAAGCCACGTCCCAGGACTCTTTTACGATAGTCTAATTTTCTGATACTGAGCCTAGATAGAGGCGAAGGGTTTCTTAGATGACCATAAGAAGACCCTACATGCGCGCCCAAGACTAGGCTCTGGATCTCCAGCTACACCAGAATGAATCTCTTTTTTAGATTGCTAGTTCTTTTGAAATGGTAGGAATCGTTATAAGTGTCTTCAAGCTTGCAGGTATAGAAGAACGAAATAACGAAATTGAATTTCGAGTAATCAGCAAAGAAAGGTCGATCATCCTTAAGGTCTTAAATATATATTTTAGAAACAACTGCCGGGAAATGCTTAAAACTTACACTGCATGTCTTATTCACGATTATACTCACTTATCAATTGCCATCGTTAAAAAGCATATGAAAGTTATGGCCCTAACTATCGTAGATAGTTCACCAACGTCTGACTGGCGTATCAAGTATAGCCACACCGAATTATGCACAGAAGATAGGAATCGAACTTACTCTATACTCTAGCTACTCAGCCGGATAGATATTAGACTCTCCGAGGTCATACTACTATTTGCAGAAATTTGAGCAAGTATAGCTCCTTAGAGCGTCCATCTATTTGTACGAATACTCTATGGGCTATTTGTGATCGTATGTCTATGTGTCTCCAGTAGACGTACCACATGTTAATTTAGCTGCAGTCTGCAATCTGTAATGCCGTAGTCCAAAGTCTGAAATCTGTAATCTTAACTACTGTCTCGTAGTATATTCTGTGCTTCTGTTATCGCCCACCACTCTTCTGTCTCGCAGAGGGTGGCTTATTGGTATGCAGTTTAACCACTTGCCCAGGTGGTGCTCATAACGGTATGACAGGAGGTAGGGGCAAAAGATCGGGTCCGAATCTATGAACATAGCCATCTCCCAGAGGCTCTTTCAGGCTTGCGCCTTTCCAATACCCGCCTTTCTGCCTATAGCACGGTCGAACATAACTTTCATGGGAGCATCATTTGGGTCTTTGCTGAATAGCGTCATCACGACATTGCCTTTCGAATCAGCAATCTCCTCTTGTCCGATCCGCCTAAGGGTTGTCGGATCAATCACAATATCCATTGGTGCGTCTACTGAGCCAACCATTATCTCGCCTTCCCCATAATAGAGCACCAAGGAGGTTGCTTCGCTCTCGCGGTTCCCGAAGATATGGCCCTTGATATAAGAGGATAGCTCAAATACAGCGGGTCCCAGGGGTTCTTTGGGCTTAAATCATGGTTCGGTTTGCCTTCGGCACATGGACGTGGCCGCCACTTCTCCCAAGTGGAAATTCAACACTCCAGGTTGCTTGGGCACCTAAACCCTCAATCATCCGGCTCCGGCGCATGCTCGATCTGACGTTGGGCGACGCGAGCGCTTCACCTCGGCTGCGGCGGTGGCGCTCTTGTTGGTCGGAGTTTCTTCCAATCGTGTCAGTGGCGCAATGTTGTTGGCATCGCTATTGCTTGTCGCCGTCAAGCCGGTCGGCATGCTTCTCTGGCCGGTTTTGAGGTTTATCACGGCACTGCCGCTGACCTGCCGGGGAGAAGGAGCCGGTGTTTCATCCTTCTCGTTGGCCTCACTTATGCGAAGGCGAGAAGGGCGAGGAGACTGGTTTGTGTCCACGGACGGAACTACGTCGTAAACTATTTGGGATTGGTCGCGAAGTGATCTGTATACAACAGAGCGACCCCCGAACTCTACAAGAGTGGCCCAAATACATTTGCGAGAGGAACGTAAGCTAAGTTCGAACATGAACTAGGAAAAGAATATTTTAACTAGTCCTAGCAACTCCCTAAAATCATTTAGATTTCTGCGGGAGGAACGCAAGCTAGATTCGAACATGGACTAGGAAAAAGTGCTTTGCCTGGTCCTGGTTCTGTGGGCAAGCCAGTGTTTCGCTAGAGCGGTAAATGCCTACCCAGTCTCCTATTAGTCACTAAGTTTGAACTTAATCGTGGGCTATGAGTACTGGGTTTATAGGCAAGGCCAAGTTCGAACTTAATTGTGGACTAGCAGATATTCTATTCCGCATGGCTAATCCAGGTTCTTGGGCGGACATCAAGTACTACACTTTCGAGTAGACTATGATGTAGCAACTGCCGCCGTGTTTAGCAAGTCTGTAGTCGTGCACGGCCTCGTCAACCTCCACGACACACACATCATGCACTGATAGTTTCGAGCTAATCATTTCAGCGCTCGTGTGAGTCTTGCTTCTCCTGCATTTAAGCAATCTATTGAGAACAGCCTGTCGACGAAACGACCAGCCCTCCTTCTGGCGGCTCGACCTCTTTGGGTATGGCATATGCACCAGCTGACCAGGCTGGATTGAAACCTCTTCGGACGCAACTATGTCGTCGTGTTTCATTCTCATGGAATGCAAGGCACTTGCTGCTCCAACATTTGGCTCGATGAATGGTTCGACTTCGACGGTAGGTATCGGATTGCCTTGCGTATAGGCCTGCGATATCCACGTTGTAGTGAGAAACGAGAGGGAAAAGTCACAGGAGGTTTGCTAGAATTGGAACAGGCAGGCGTCCTGGAGTTTACATGAATGGTTGAACGCACTGAGAAACATGGCAGTTGGACACGAGCCCGGACCCTGCCACACAAGAATCTCGGGCCGCGAATGAGCTCGCAACCTCTCTGCCTTGTCGACTAAGGCAGACCCCTTCCCCGACTATTGCGTGGACCGTCCGTGCAATCCAGGGTCAACGGCAGCAAGGGCTCTATGACCCTGGTTCTGCGAACGCCGCTATGTCAGCGTTCGGTTCAGGAAGTAGTTCAAGGTAAGAGTTCTAGCCGCTCTTGTCGGCGACGCAACGCGTCTTAGTTAAGTCCTGGGCCAGCACCCGTGTGGCGAGTCTCGGAGGTGGAAGGAAACATGCCTTCGACCAACTTGAGCTGGCTCATCAGGGTCGCCCTCATGTATCGCGCGTGTGAGTACGGTACACGCCAAGGTTGCCGCTGGGCTCGTCACATTGATAATAGACGGCGATTTTCTAAGATCTGTCGACAGTTGGATTATGTCTTACTCGGATGCGTGTGCATTGATGTAATCGATTGGGTGGTTGATCATCACGTCCGCGAAGAAGGTCGAACGTCCTCGGTGTCTTTCGTTTTCATCGAGCGCAATGCATTTGTTGCTTGAACATTTGGCTCGACAAATGGTTCGTCTGGTAGTGCCTGCTTAGCCTGAGCGACACTATTGCCTCGACGACGGTCGGACTTCCCAGTGTAATTTTCTCTTGCCGATAAGGAGACGCGAAGACCCTCTTTCTCCCTTCTTCGTGGTCTCGTTTTTGAAGGGCAAGAGCTTGTTCTATATCCATAGACGGATGAGATTGGTCTCGAGATCGAGGGAAGTGATCCATGTACATGGATAGAGCGACGTCCTGAAACCCTCGAGCTTATAGCTAAGCGCCCAAAGGTCCCTGCGGGAGGCACGCAGGCATCGTGATGATTGGCGCTTCCAGCACGGATAATACGCCAGGGCTGCCTCTTGGGACTCTTCTCGAGGCTCTTCTCGGGACGCAAACCGCGGCGTTGTCGCATGACGGAACCCGCATCTCTCGCCGAGTTTGCATTTCCCGCAACATGATGGGTTTCAGCGGGTTGCTTGATACAATCCTCAATTCCTATGTAATGGATAGTAATCAGGGGCGCGCTTCTTTCGTAGTCGTACACCGCATGCAATAGGTGTCAATCAACACTCGACTAGGCGTATAGAACCAGTAATGACGCAGCCAGTATCATAGATAGTCTGAGAAGACACTGGTGAGGGACGGGATGGATATGGCCAGCAAGAATGCCGCTAAATCTGAAGAGATCCGTGGCCGCAGGATTTGCATTTCTCTGGCTCTTATTCACTAGCATCCATGTCCGCTTTGCTAAACGCTAAAAGACGAGTGATGATAATATGCGCCATCTGGCTATGAAGCAAGCCACTGAGAATGGCTGCGACTTGGACCGTTGCGATTGCTGAAATACTAGTGAGAGCTTAGCAACATTCCAATAGGCACAAGCAGGCTCGGCAGAACCAGGAAGGGCAGCGAAGCTGGCGGGATGGGAAGATGCCGTGTCAATACGCAACTTTGTGAACTGGCTTACCTAGAGCTGGATACTTATCATTAACCATGTTAAGTAATTGTTCAAACTATGTCTGGGAAAATGCCCAAATCTAGCGATCGTCAGCGACAACGAGAGCTGTGTGTGAGGCGAGTTGTGAATCGATATCGCGCGCGGAAATGCGCGAGGAGATGGGACTCCAACTATAGAAGACTTGAAGCAGAAAGGCTGTGCTGCTTGCTGCTTGCTGGAGTCTTCGACGTCTGGCCATGGTCAGAGATCCGCAAGTTATGAAGCATGGGGCGGCTGAGAGATAGAGAGTGAAAGATGAGATCAGGGGCTAAGGATGAAGGGAAACGGTCAGTTCATATATTAGACAGGATTCTCGTTCTCGGCCGCCGCTGCTTCCCTGCCGTCGCCTTTATTCGTACAACCATTTCTAAGCCATCCAAAAATGGAGTTGGAAATTTCGTGCGCGTCCCCTCTGCTAACAAATTATGGATGAGAAAGTGTCGTTAGCGGTGTAGATGGCTGGGGTTGTACGAGCACTGATAGCTATTATTGATTGTGGCTTTCCGTACATATGCGCAAAGGCACATGCCAAGTCCGTATATGCAAGTTGCGGTTGTGATGAGGCACCTATATAGTCTAAAGAAACAGGATATTGTTACGATATGCTTCTCCATGGCCGAGATTGCATCAAGATTAACGGCTGCCGTTCGCAAGACTTTCGATATCAGCTCAGCACATCACATGAGCTATCACAATGTAAGTGACTATCAACCAACCCTCTCGCTCGCTCCTGGCCCATCCGGCTACTTATTTTCCATGGAACCGGTCTATTTGCCTGTCTCGGATATGCCTCTTCACACGTCATTTAGCTTCTACTGCTACTCGCATATTCTACCCGCACACCGTACCCGTGTATATCCCGCATGTAATTCGATGAGGGCTAGTCCTATATCCGCTCTCGTAACTGCTACCTGCGAGAAATCTCATTTTCGCCGTTTGAATGAGGCGGTTCACCATGTTATCAAGCATACTAAAAGCTAAAGCGAACCCTGATGTCGGTGTCGCCATCATTACCTACTTGCACTAGGTCCTGAGACTGAGACTTAATGATACGCCGCCCACCTTATTCGATAAGGTGTCAGTTGTTCCTTTTTCTATGCCACCCCAGCACTTTCTTTCTTGTCTCAGACTTCAAGCTCAGTATAGAGGAAACCACTAAAGATCTTGCTGTTAGATACTGTCACACGAACTCGGGATTCTGTTGTCCGAAGATGGCACAAAGCCGCTATATCAAGACCTCGCTTCATTCCTTTTAGTTACTAATCGTGACAGTTTGTAGACTTGGCACTATAGAGAGCATTTGACTAAGCTACTCGTGCGCAGTTACAAGTCTTGGTTGTCCCCTATTGTCTAATCACCATTGTTCACCCATACAAGACCTCGGGGAACTTGTCCGTGGGAGTGAAACTTGTAACATATCACTTTGTGAGATGCGGGAAAGGGACAGCGGAAGGGCCAAGGGCAGTGCATACCTACTGCACAGCGACCAATCCTTCCGATTGGCTACATCGGCGTGCAAGGGCTAGTGCGTCGTTCGGTCAGAAGAGAAATGGCTAGCAGATGATAGATACCAGAGATTAGTGACCACTGGCTGCCGACATAACATACATATATAGTGCCATCACCCGCAAATTGCCAATCTGATTGTACATATTAACGGATCGTGGAGTAACTTTTGCAACAGTCCTTACCCCCTTGGGTTTAGTACCTGATTCACCACAATGATTTCGTGAGATAAAAAGACGGACCGTGCCGAGGTGACAAGTACATATGTGGATCACCACCCAAACCATCTTGTTGATAGTCGTCCAGCGTGCATAATTTGACGTCGACTTCAGTCAACCGCCTGTGACCATTACCAGTAGGGACGATCACTTTCAAAATATGAATAGAATCAGATACTTGCCCGCTCATCATCGTGGCAATTGCTTACGCAGTCTTATCACCAACAATCCTAGATGTGTGGACTGGTGTAATTCTCCAGCTATTGGGGCACTGTAAGAGGCTTCAAATGAAGTGTACAGGTTCCGTTGTATACAACATGAAAACGAATCTCCCGCGTCTTGTTACAGGTTAAAGAATGGAGAATCTGAATACACTTGATCCGCCGCCGTTTCGGTAGAACCTCGAAGCCGTATCTTAAGGCTACAATCACAATTCCATTGTGGGACGACAACGCTATCTACGGGCGGGCATATTTTAAGAAGGGAAAACATCTTTCCATATCTCCATGCCCATGTCCCAGTTTTGGCCATCAATGATAAAGCTATCAAATTGTGGTCCGCCTAGGTAGAGATTGTTACCCGATGATCCTTGTCCTGTAGCTCTACTCATCGGGTCCGTGAGTGGAGTAGACACGCCGAAAGGTGTTAATTCAGCTTCGTAAAGTGGGTGCTTATATTCCTTTTCCACGGATGGTGATATTGACGGTGCTAACGAAAGGCCATGGTTAGGCCGTAGAGGCCTGGCACTATCCCTCTCGACTTCCATTGCAAAATCTGAAGCAAGATGGCTTGGTGGGCGAGAATTCGACGGATCGAAATAGGCTGCGGGCATGGGCTGTGCTCGATTACCGGACGCATTGAGCGGTTCGCGTGTGTATTCTGCAATGGTCTCAAGCACCTGAAGCAACCAGTTTATACCTACTCCGAGCCGGCTGAGATAGGTCTGAGGCGAGTCAGGATGCTGCATAGCTTTAATTGAACGAACGATGTACCGAAAAAGCTTGACATCTTCGCTTGCCATTTCGTCAGCTGTAACTCTACTCAAGTTATGGAGATGGAAGCGAAGCAACTCGGTGAATGCAACAACAGTGTAGTTTTGCAGCATCCTAATCAGAGCTGCTAGGCTTATTGTGGTAACCGGCATGCTGACAACGCCGGCAATCACCCTAAGACATACACGCGCGTGGTCAACCACTTGTTTCTGAAACTGACCCCTTCGGTCGCACCGTAGTATCAAGACTCGTGTAATATGATGACAATACTGAAGCTCCAGACGGCGGGGGTCTAATTCTGAATTGGAGTCCGAATCGAATGATTCCATCAGTCCGTCATATCGTCGAGCCCAACTTGCTACCAAGTCACTCATTTTTGACACTCGCTGCGCACGAGATTTTACATCGGCAAATGAGGCCCGAGCGGAGTAAAGACTAAGGTAAATTTCCTCCCAAACGCGCATCATGTGATCGAACGCACGGTTCAGTCTAATACTTTGTGATTCGCCCTCAACGCCGTTATCCAGCTGTGTTTCCGAGTCGAATAAGTATAAATCGCACGGATTGCCCGTAAGAAATGTGCGAAACTTATCGACAGAGTAAAGAACCCGGAAAAGGCGATCTTTATCGCCTTCCGTGGGATCTTGCACATCGACTCGAGAGTTCCTAGATTGATGAAGTCCGGCAATACGGGCGAGGTAACATGCAGTTTGGCAGGCCTTCTCGAATACGGCATTCCCATAGAATTCTCTACCTACAAGCGCCTAATAATGGGAAGCACAGTGCAGAAACGATTAGTTTTCAATTCACCTTCTAAATGGTCCGCGGCGAAAACTAAAGAAGAGGGGGAAGAACGGCTTACCAAAGTTAATAGTGCCTGTATATTAACAACCGAGGGGCGTGTAAATGAATCAATATTGGCAATAGCGCGGTCACAATTGCGGATAAAGGAAGATGTAAGCTCGTGATGCATGCTTTTGGGATGAGACGCAGAGACGCTCGCAGTTTGGGCTTCTCGGCTGAGACTCAATAAAACGATATTTGTGAAGATAAGTGCCCAGGGATTATAGTCAACTGGGGCCTCCGCAGAATAGTGTGCATCCACAGCACGCCGAAGCTCTGTTTCGTCGAATATCGGGAAGTATGTATTAAACCCACAGAGAAAGCTGTCAATGAAGAGATCTACCATTAAACGAGATGGAGTGGAAACAGGGCGGCTATCGTCGATGATGTTAGGGTCGGGACAGGGTTTCTCAAAGGGGAACGAGGTTCTCAGATGCTGTAGAGCAACTCGAACCCCGACGTCCTGGAAGTCGCTAGGCTCATCCTTGCCGTTGTCAAAGGGAACTGTAGTAGAAATCTGTCTCGCAATGTCCTGCATCAAGGCACACGAACCTGGGGATTTAGAAACACGCTCTTCACCCCGGTCTTGTCTTGGCTTTTTTTCTGATAAATGGGTGTTTTCCGTCAAATGGGTTGCATTGTCAGAGAAGTCAAACAAATCTGCATTGGTACCGAAAAGAATAAAACGAGTATCATTCTTGGAGTTTTGGCGACTGGGTAAGGGTCTCGAGACTGTCGTCGTAGCGGTAGTTGCGCCCGTGCTGTTTTTATCCATGATAGCGTGAGAAGCGCCGCGGCAAGCACCAGACATGTCGACATCGCTATGGCAGTTTGGCCGAGCAACGATATCCCGAGTCATGCTGGCTAGCTGATTAAGCGTCTGCTGTACTTCGTCGAGGCGGTCCATGACACTAGAGAATTCATCTCTAAGCTGCTTAGTATGGTTGACCCGCTTGGACGTGCTTGACCAGCTGCATAAAACGGTAGCTTTTCGGCAGTTCGAACATTCGGGTTGCTGACGATCACAGCGGACTTTTCTCGACCTGCACTGATCACAGGCCGCAGAGGGGCCGTCTTCATTGCGCAATCGCGGTCGTTTGACGGTGTCGCGCTCATGGTTATCAGCTGCATTAATAGCATCATTGGTATCGGGGTTGGTTTTGCTGATGTTACCGGTGCTGTTGTACTCAGCGTTGTTCGCAGGCTGACCGGGACGACGACGCTCTCGTTGTGTGAAAGCCATTACATCAGTCTGTCTATATTGAACCTTTCACGCCTAGGCTCGTGGGTAGTCAGACAGTGAAGGACTGCCATAGATGGTCGAAGTTGGGGATGAGGTTACACCCGATCGAAGCGTAAAATCCAGATCTGTCATGGTTTTAAATAGAAGCAGCTTTAACCAAGAACCCCAGACGTTTTACTAGGGGTGATACCTAGTCCTTCGGCTAGCTATGGAGACCTTTACTCATGGCGCAGCCCTGCAGAAGCCGTCTGATCGGAGTCCGGCGGGTGTAAGAAATGCCGATGGCTACGTTCTTTTCGGTGCCAATCTGGTGTCAATATGGCCATAATCCAGTCGAAGCAAACCTGACACCGTTCTTGGGATTGACGCCCAGCTAGTTAGTTATACGGTAGGGGATACAAATACGCGGGCTTAGTCACCCATAGGGTCCTACCGATTGATTAGCTTAGCTCAATATCCAAACATGTAAATGAGACCGATGATTGGATATAGAAGTTGTTACTGACGACATTAACGCTCTCGTTAACCTTTATCGGCTCACCTGATACATGCTTGGATGCAATATATTCTTTACGCATGGCTGACTACATGCAGGTTTGGCACACTCGATCCGAATCGAACTGCCAGATATATGTACATGCAAGTACGTAAACCCAGCTATGAACCTATACAGACTAGTAATACCACTAGCAGGGGCTTAGAAGGCTAGCTACGAAAACCTACCCGCTACCTATACTTATAAATCTGCGCGCGTACAGATTAGCAGATGGATGAGCAGAAGGACTAGCGACGGAGACCTTTCGTAAGCCCATTTGTTGGATCCCTCACTAGTCTATACGGGTTAAGCTTTATAGGTAGGTCACGTACAAGGGTCTGGCTTGATGACCAAGGGCTAGATTATGAAGGAACTGGTATAGAAACGCTAAATAGCAAGGAGCTAAATTTAACCTCCAATATACGAATTAGTATTATCTATGTTTGATGAAAGAACTAGCGCCCAAAAGGCAGTCTGACACTTGCAAAGCGGAATTGATTAGGATTGTTTGTCCGTTCTGAACAATGAATGCATGGACGTGTCTATATTGTACAGAGTATGGGTGGTGTGCCGAGGCTTATGTGCTGACTATGCTTCTGTCCCCACAATCTGGTATTCCAAAGCAAGTCATCCCGACTTGACAAAACACATGCATCAAACCGCGGTTTCATGATGTCACTACCAAGTTTGAGATAGAAATGGGAGGCCACGTTGCTCGTACAATTATTGGCACTCCTTCCGTATATTCCGATCTAATTTCTTATGGTTTGCGAAGGTTATGGCAAAAATCACCGCAATAGTTCCGCCAAGCCAGTTAAGACGTCGACGGCCCGGCTTTGTTCTAATCAGCTGTTAACAGCCCGCAGCAACGTCTACCAAACCAACAAACAGCTAGGCGTGTAAGATGGTTTTTTTATAGCTATAGCTGCTCGTAAATGGCTAGGATGCATATCGTAAGGTCAAACTCTTTCTAGCTATTGTATAATTATTAATAAAAGAATACAGGTGTTTCGTTCTTGGTAGAAGTTAGTTTTACGGCCAGCCTGTATGTCAGAATTTCGTTTACACTGTAAACTACTGGCAAGAATGGCTGGTGGGTGATTTTTGCTATAACCTTCCTATGTAATGGCTATATCTAAATGCGACGAGGAAAACTGCTTAAGTATGTATCCCTTGAGTACGAATTGGTACCAAGGCTAAAATATATGAGCTACTGCGGTAGACAAGATGACACTTTCGATAAGCTTCGCGTCAGGGTACAACAATGCAAAGCTCTCAAGACGGTACCTAAATAAACTGATATAGCAATTGAAGTGTGTAAAAAGAAGAATGTTAGTCCTCCGAGGACATTTTTACTTCACACTACTTGCAAACATGCAAAAAGAAAAGTGTCGGTATTTTGATAGTAAATATTGGTGATAGGACTAACCCTTCTTTTCTCACGCTGTGCTTGCTGTATCAGTTTATATGACACCGCCTTGGCTTTGGAATGGCGTCTTGTATCCCAAATATGCCATCATCTTGTCGCCTTGAACATGCTCTACTTATGGTGAGGCGACCAACCTCTTGGCGGCTATCTCCCCAATCGGGAATTAGATAGGTTAGGATCCGTCATGTGACATTGCGAGTTTTCTTTTATTTTCATGTATTATCGCTTTAACGACTATTTTGCATCCCATCCATGTAAATAGGAATCTAAATTCCCGATCAGCTGCCAAGCGGTTGGTCTACAGGAATTGGTATGAAGCGAACCTGCCTCGCCTGCTTAGTCGTAGGCGTTAATGTAGAAGAAGGCTAGTATACTAGGGTTTAAAAGGGTATTCGATATCATAATCTTCTACTAGAATGTACCTATTCAGCAATCACTTAGACCCGCTGAGCGCGACAAAGACTCTAATAATTCAGTCCAGTTTCGGCAAAGCTTTCGTAAATGTTGACAAATAAATTCGGAGGTCTCGTAATCTCGCGGACAGCAAGGAAGTAGAAACCGTACGTATCGCTCCCCTTTTACCACTTTAGCACCGCGTATCCAACCTGTGTAGCCTGCCTGAGTTACCTACGAGAATTTTGTTGATCGCAAGACGCACGCCATGTAGCTAAATTTCTATGTAGCAGAGATTACTTGCCGCCTCTCCCAAAATTAATCGTAAATTGCCTAACCGTTGAGATACGTCTGGAAATTGGCACCGATAATAAAGGTACGTCTCCCTCTCGTTATCGCCATCGTTTCGTCCGTTGCTGTAACTAAAGTGCGAGGCTTCATCTTGAACATGCGGATCCATATCCCTTATCGCCGCCTCGGGGTACGTTTTCTTTGAACATCACCGGCGCCTAGCTGTCTTCTCGGTGCGTCGTCATTTGATCCTCCCTGCTAATGCCGCCTCATCTCGCCAATCGTTCATAAAGAACTTGAACTCTTCCCTTGTTGTGCCTGCATTGATTCGCCGTCGTGCCGTCCTCTTGTAAACTCTGTAGTTCCTTCAGCCCTTGTTACACGGAATAGCCCCCAGGTAGGGAGATGCAACTACCCGCCTACTAGGGCTTGGTCGGCAATATCGTGACACTAATCTGCAAATCGGTATTTGAGCTGCGGTTCGGGGTTTAAAATAATTCAGCTACCCGTATTTGCTAAATGTTGCGAAACGGACCTGAATTATCTAGGCAAGTAAATGCGAAGCTATTCGTGTACGTATAGACCTAGGTTCGCCGCGAAGGGCAGAAGGAGAAAGCAAACTAGTATGCCTCCTTGATGCCCAAGAAGATTATCGCAATATTGAATACCGTTTCTAAGCCCTAGATACTAGCCCTTGTGACAGCCCTACAGTCGTCTGGGTGAAACCCGAACCATTTTGGCTCTAGCGTAAGCTATATCGATCCACGAAAGTCAAAGATTGTCATCGTCGGCCATGGCTTGCGAAGAAAGGCATAGAACAACAGGCTGTTCGGCCTTGAGACAGGGGAATTCCAAAGGGATTAACCGTTAGTAAAGGCAAGGGCTCTGAAGTCTGACGATTTCACATGCGAATCTAGAACATTTGTCCTTGTATCTAAGGCATCTGTAGTCATCCTGGAGGCCCTGGTTTTCGAAGTGTTTTACTCGATGAAGTGCTGTCAGTTCGTTCTTATATTCTCCAAGATTTCTTTGCTGGGTTTACAAGGGGTAAACAAATTGTTGAATCTTCCACATTGATATTCAGAGTTTAGTCTTTCGGAATTTAAAACCTCGTCGAAAGTCTTCATAGTCTTTACTTCTATATTACTGGTTCGTATAATTATTCCTTTTGCTCTCTTATTCCATTCTTTGAAGACACCAATTTTGACCCGGTATACCTTAGTCACTAATCGAACTGAAACGTATGGAATACTAGGAACACGCTGTAGTATTTCGAGAGCTTAACAGCTACGGCCCGCGGGTATGCTCTGGTGTCTTCGAAGGGTCATACCCATTTTACAGCGAGTTTCTGGGCTGATTAGCTTGTTCCGAGGTCCTTAGTGCTAATCCATGCTTTCTCTTCTGGAGAGTACTTAACAGAGCCAGAGTAACGTTCGTTGCCAGCGTTCGTATTGTTGATATAAGGGATGCTGCTACACTCTACTCCTCTGTATCTGATATGTATGTGTACCACCATATCCCCAGAGCATTAAAGCTCCTCCTCTTTTTCTCTTTGATCATCCTGAATACATCACTGCTTACCCATATACTTGTATGTGTCTCCACTCCTTTTGACACATATCGCTCCTGAGACTCTGCCATAAACGATCTAATCCTATCCATAACGTTATGGATTCTATATGCTATGTCGGCTGCCGCCGATAACTTCTCTCTCGCTACTCCTTCGTCATCTTATCGGGGCTGTCTCCAGCTGGTTCAACCCTAGAGAAGGGCGTCAGACGCAGTTTACAAGGAATGGGTTAAGTCCTAATATATTTTCTAGGGTTTGTTGCAAATTCGGCGCAGGGGAGTCATTCTACCTAGTTGTTTTCGTAATAACTGTAGTGACATCTAATGTTTGCTTCATCATAGCATTAATAATAGTTTGGCCGTCGGTCTCAGCCTAGTACGAAATATGGTAAGCGGTGGTGGCTTTCGTGGCTTTGCCCACATAAGTGTAGGTATTTGAACCCTTGGAACCCTTAGACTCTTTTGTTTTTCTTATTCTTCCGTACTTTAGATCAAAGAGTAAATCCAGATTTACGTACGGAATCGCTAGAGTGCGCCTTTGTGACGACACCTGGGGTATTTTGCCCACACAAGTGTAGTGTAGGTATTTGACCCCTTGGATCCCTTGGATTCTTTTGATTTTCTTTTCCTTCCGTACTTTAGGTTAAAGAGTAAATCCATATCTATGTACGGAATCGCCAGAGTGCACCTTCGTGATAGTGAGAATCTGGGGTATTTACCATCCCATCGCAGATTCATTAGGCTAGTTGACCAAGTAAGCCGCCACCAAAACACACCTAACGCACGCCACGCCAGTACCTATATGCCCGTCCGCTATGTGCAGGTCTAGCAGACAACCCTTGATACTGTTGCTTGTACAATTCTCGCCGTCCCCTTTACTCCTCTTCTGCATGTATAATTTAGCTAGAATCTCAATATGGAGACAGGAAAACAGTAGACAAATTACCAGCACACCCGATACCAAGTGATTTGCTCGTGTAGTCATACCATTAGACAACGTCCACTTGGCGACGTTACGACGATAAGAGCAATGTGACGTAATGGCGCTGTGGTGTCTCACGAAGCTATACAACTCTGCATATCGAGTCCTGCATGTTGGTCATACGCTGTTGAGCCGCATTGCAGCATGCTACAGGTCCTTGCTTGTACCTAGTCGAAATCGCCGCCCGACGTTGCATTGTGCTCTGTGTTACTATGGACCAAACTCCTCGCCGTTGGTTGGGGATCTATGTACATATAAGTACCTAGGTGGGAGAATCCATCAGAGGCTGCCGGGATTGATTCATCATGGTAACATTGGATCTGACGTCGTGACCTGCCACGTCGCTCACTGCAGCCAACAGGTAACCCTGCGGAGATGTTGACCAATTGGAATCGACCCATCAGAATCCAGGTGTTCAGAAAAAAAAGCTGCATACATTGAAGTTATGTCACCGTTCATTGTACCCCACCCTCCCCAGAACTTGTATCAAAGGCATATCTTCTTCGCGAACCCTTGTCGTATTGTTCGCTGGTAGGTACGTAGATAGAAAACTCCCTTCTAGGCCTGCTTACGCCCCGCCTGCACACAGTATACCATTCGTTTGATTTTGACCCAAGACTCCCTCGTCTCTCAAGAGAGTGACTTGACGGTGCCCACGACGCAGCAGATCCAGGCGCCGATATCGACCGTGAGGCTTCGCCATACATGCAGCTGCAGCCACTTCTCAAGATGAGCGATGTTCTTGTCCTTGGCGTCGTGTTCCATGGCCTTCACGGGCGGGAGAATCGAGGGGGCCCATGCCATGTGACCAACGGCAAGCGAGAGTCCTATATACGATATCGGCTTGTTATGGTCGCTTGTCTCATATATATATAGATAGGTAATGCTGCACCAGGCAAAATCGGGGAAATTACGTACCGGCGACATACCACGGAAATGCTCCTTGTTCGCGCAGGAAAGCAGACGGTGAGTATCGTAGGATAGCGGCACACGAGAGCACGGTGGTCGCGAGGAGCCCGAGCACTCGTGGCACACCTCGATTGAAGAAGGAAGTGAAATACCGAGGTAAGATTTGATTGCTTAGGCTTTTGACTTCGGCCTGACAAAAGACAGTCATCTGTTCGTATTGATCCCAGGCATACCACAAGGAGCACGTAGATGTGATGACCGGTACCAAGTGCAGGATGACTGGGAGTTGGTTGGAAGCCATGGTCGTCGAGATGGAGATTGATCTCTCTTCACTTGTGTCTGTAGTGTTTGTAGTGTTTGCAGTCTGCTTGTATGCAGTGTCTTGCTTGACGAGACTTAAAAGGATGACGAGAGAGTTAGAAACAAGGAGAAGGTGCTTAAGTAGGTAGCATACAGGACCGGCGTTTGCCACAGGATGTTATTTGTTGTCAGAGGAGAGCTTAAACTCGCATGGATCTATATATAAGCCGCGGCACAAGCAGGCCGACTCGACCCCTCTGCCCAACTCCTTTTCTCTATTGGTCACTCGGGTTGCGCGTGTTTCCGCCACTATACTCCATTCCAAGATATAGAGCTACAATTGATAATGATTCCTTCACCCTCCTGATAGTCAGCTAGAATTGATCATGAGTCCTTTGCCTGCCCCCCTACCCTCGAACAACTAAAAACCGTCAGCTACACAAAGTGCTTGTTTTTGGTTTGCTGTTGCTGTCGTACCATCTTATTTTGAGCTAGCCAAGCCCCAAAGCTTCTGGGATATTAGTTTCCCGTGCGGCAATGCATGAACCTATCCTACGTTTGCTTGCTCGACAGGGACCGGGCCTCGATCTAGACGGCCCCGTTATCCCTCCTCCTCCCGGAATGCATTCGGAGTTCAACAACCCACCAAATCAAAATACATTGGCAAGAGCGGTCGATCTCGTTGCTCTCGGGCTAGCCACGATTAGTGTCTTCGTTCGCGCCATCGCTCGCTTCAACACGCGCAGCAGAATCAACGAAGTGGACAGTACGTCTTTCCGTATCATCTCGGGATCATAAACTCTCTGACACTAAAACTTATCTTAGTTCTCTCGACTCTAGCATTTGTACGTAGGCGTCCAAAACCGCAAATGCTTTCAAAACATACTAACACTTCGTTTTCAAGGTCCTTTTTGTCCCTTATGTGTACGTGAACTACAGCCTGAGTTGGTCGGGGGGCTACTTTGTCCACTCCTGGAATATACGTCTTCGAGATGCTCCCAAGTTTCAACGTGTGAGTTCCTCAGCTGAATGTGTATTGGTCATTGAGATCGAGACGGCAGGCCTCGCCATCTATGAAGATAATATAGCGAGAGGATGTTTATTGACTTCGTATGACAGGTGATCTTCGTAGCGAGTGTTTTGTACATTCCGATTCTATCCTTGATCAAACTCGCCATATTATCGGAATGGATCCGAATATTTGTTCCAAGGGGGACCCGTGGGTTGTTCTGGCGGGCCTGCATTGTGGCCATGGCTGCCGTGGCTACTTGGGGGTCACTGGCTCTGATCTTGCTCAATGTCAACTGCACTCCGTTCGAAGCCAATTGGAATGTCTTACTTCCCGGTGGCTTTTGTCGATTCAGCTTTCCCGCGTTAACGTTATCGTCGGGGGCCATCAACCTTGCTCTTGACCTCGTGCCTCTGATCCTCCCACAGAACATCATCTGGTCCCTGCAGATGTCACGCTCAAAGAAACTAGGCGTATCGCTCATTTTCGCCGTGGGCCTGGTGTAAGTGACCAACTAGTAAGACAACATTGCCAACATTGTATCAATCCATAAACATAAACACGAATTATTCACTCAAAGACATGAGGACTAACTAAGAACCACAGAGGAATCTCAGCTGCGCTGATAAGGCTCATTCTGGCTGTTCAATTCGTTTCATCGCCAGATCAACTTTATCAGATCTCAAAAGTGGGACTTCTATCCCTTACCGAGATCGCATCCGGGTTTCTGGTCTTGTGTATTCCATCTGTTCCCAAAGCGGCGGCTTCGATCTCGTCGAACGGTCGATTCCGACTCATCGACTCCTGGCGCTCCTGGTACAGGTCTGCAAAATCTAGCCAGAAATCACCGTGGCCAAGCATTAATTCGGGCTCCGAGTCGCGTCGACACCAAGAGGGCGACGATAGGTCATTCGTTCCTCTGACTGACTTGGAACAAAGTGAAGCAAAACTTGTCCGGAATGGTGAAGGAATCACCCGAGTTGTCGATTTTACGACAACCATCGAACCTAACCCGAAAGCTGGCAATGTGGGATATGAGAGCCAACATCCTTGGGTTCGACATAGTCATTCCTGATGAATTAATGAATGAATTGATTCCCACACAGTATTGTTGGCATATAGATAATCATCTCTGTACTCTTATGGATGTAGATTATTTGCTAATACATTTTATGACATGTCTCTTTACAAACACACAACGACCAACACACATATCACATCGGCCTTAGGCATCTATTGCGACGGAGAAACGACGCCATTATCGCCAAGTTGGCAAAAACGGTATAGAGATCCACGTCTCCGCGATATTTATCATCATCGATGAAAAGGAGATAAACTAAAAATCCGGCTACAACTTAGTCTGGGGAACCTCATCGACCCCGTAAACTTATTACGGGACTTGCTACCTTGTGTCACACAGTAAGAACCGTACAATCCTATGTTGCCGTAACTTTTGTGTATAGGCTATTCCATAATATAATAGCCTACCTGCGTCTGCCACCCCTTTTGTCTGAGGATGCCCCCAATTTCATTTTTATAGTCAAACATACTCCACATTGGCCGTAACCGGTTATATTTACGGCAATGGCTATACATCTGCGTGACTTAAGTGCTTACGTACATAGTCATTTGGCTGGTTGTATGTAGTAACTCAACTCATAAATGAACAGCGTGGGTTTTTTCACTATAATCAGGTTATCCGCATAAGTACCTATTGATTATGCTAATACCTAGTAGTTCAAAGGTTATATAGGCATTTGATTATGCACTTGACTTTATAAATGCACGCGTATTCTACGTCGTATCACTTAGTGCCACGGAACACAGGACTTAGGAAGGCACTTGGGCTGGCTGCTTCGGCCCTTTCACTGTATGTATATCATCTGTATAGGTGGGAAATTGGTGGCATCCCCAGCCAAAAAGGATTGGCAGACGCAGATGGGCTACCATGATAGATCACATCTGTTTCGTACGCTGTCCGTAATCCGAGGTCAATTAGAGTAGCATTCACTTTCTTATATAGATTTTTCATGTAGGTAAGTGTCTCAGTCAGTCTTCCATCTGACATTCATGGCGGATTCTGAATGCATAAAGTGGCTGGCACGAACCGGCAAAAGAAACAAAAGGCCAAATGTATCATTTCTCTTCGGGGTGGCGTGGATATGCTTCCGACTCGACGCCATGGGGGATTCGACGTCATAGGGGATTTCAGCGCTGCCATCATCGCAGGGCTCTAAGTAGCGAAGATTGCATATTGCGGTTAGACTCAGTCGGGTTTCCCATTGGATGACACTTTGAGGCTTATATTTTATCTGCCATGTAGGTACTTACCTGAAGCAGCCGTCCGGGTTGTTCATTTACCGATATGTACCCGCCAATGAGGTTCATATGTGCACTTAACATCTTGCAGCTATATGACAGGTACTGCAAAACTGCCACTTCTCGCCGACAGCAGATGCAGTTATTCATTGAGATGTTATTCGAATTGTCTGGGCAGCCCCTAAGTCCTGACCATCGCACAGTTATAATCATACTTGGTACCAAAGTACCTATGTTTCATGCATAGACCAACAGTACATGTACATAAGTAATTATGTGCGCCCGCTACCAACAAACAGCATGTCTCTGCCTGACAGCCTGCCTGCCAAATACAATGCTCTCAGGAATCCAAATCTCAATTTCCACCCTCCCTGTTCTCTATCACCTTGAATGACCACTATTACGACTGGCCCACTTTTTGAATGGTGAATCAGGAACACGTACTCTTCCGCGGGATTTGGACGACGACAACTCTAGCGGATGCGGTTTCACAAGTCGACAAAGGACGCCACGCGAATCGACCATCTCTTGGTTTTTGAAAACCGCCTTCCCATACATTAAACATACTCACAACTTGTCATACTGCAGCTTACGATCTTGATGGTGTCGCGGTTTCTGATGCCGTGTTTCTGATCTGATATTGAAGCTACTTGCCTCCTTCAAATATCCTATCACAAATGGCTACCGTGTCTACTGGCGCAACGAGCAGCGATGCGGCGCCCACGCAGCAGCGGGGATGGCGTTTCTGGGTTTGTATCTCGCCTTTCTCCTTACCATCTGAGAGTCCTCGCTGATCTGGCAAAGGCCATCATGACCTCGATGGCAGTGGCAAGTATCCTGGCAGGCCTGGATGCTACGGCTGTTTCGACAGCCATGCCCTCCATCATCAATGACCTCGGCACGAGCCAGGGCTACGTCTGGATAGCCAATGCCTATCTCCTCACGACGACGGCTTTCACGCCCATATTTGGCCAGACGGCCAACATCTTTGGCCGCAGCGCCCTCACGCTGTTTGCCATCGCCATCTTTGCCGTCGGCTCGGCGATCTCTGGCCCGGCCCCCACGCTCAGCATCCTCGTGTTCGGCCGTGCGGTGCAGGGGATCGGCTCCGCCGGCATCAACACCATGGTCGAGATGGTCGTCTGCGATCTGGTGCCACCGCGGGAGCGTGGCAAGTTCTTGGGCTTTATTCTTGCCATCTACGCCATCTCTACGACCGTCGGACCGCTCATAGGAGGCGCGTTCGCGAGCTATGCGACCTGGCGATGGATCTTTTATCTCAATCTGCCCCTCGCTGGGCTGACCCTCGCCATGGTCATCAGTTCTCTCGGCGCTCTGCCGAAAGGATCCGGGGTATCCTGGAGATCGTTGAGACGTGTCGACTTGGTCGGGAACGTTATTCTCGTCGCTTCGATCACATCCATTCTTATCGCCCTGACGTGGGGCGGCGGGCAGGAGCCCTGGTCGTCATGGCGAACTATCCTGCCGCTCGTTCTTGGTCTCGTCGGGCTTCCGGCGTTTCTATTTTTCGAGACAAGAGTGCCGGAGCCAACCACCCCGATTCGCCTCTTCTTGAACCGAACGTCCCTTGCTGGCTTCTGGTGCGCTTTCACGCACAATATGCTCGTGTACTGGATCCTCTTCGTGCTGCCCGTCTACTTCCAGGCCGTCCTGGGAACGTCTGCTTTCAGATCGGGGGTCAACATACTGCCCACGGCCGCCGTCTTCGCGCCGTTCACCATCGTGAGCGGCGGGATCCTGACGAAATTCGGACGGTACCGGCCGCTGCTGATGGTTGGGTTCGCACTCTTTCCCATCGCCATCGGCCTCTTCACGAGGCTCGACCAAGACACGACCACTGGCTACTGGGTCGGCACGCAGATCATCGAGGCAGCTGCTATTGGCATCATCACGCCGGTCACCCTGCAGACCATCCTGACCCCCCTGAGAGAGTCGGACGTGGCCGTGGCCACGGCTACGTGGGCGTTCATGCGCGGTTTCGGCACGATCTGGGGTGCCGCCATTCCTCTGGCCGTCTTCAACTCCAAGGCAGATTCTCTGGTCAATACCTACCTGCGAGACAACGACGACGCACGCTCGTTGCTGGCCAATGGAGGCGCGTATACGCTGGCCGCTGGAGGAAAGCTGAACTCCATGCTGGGCTTGGACGATGACCCGAGCCTCAAGGCCGTCGTCAATGGCATCTACGTGGATAGTCTCAAGCTGTGCTGGCAGGTCGCACTGGCTTTTGCGTTGTTTGGATTTCTTCTGACATTTTTGGCCAAAGAGCTGTCGATGCGAACCGAGCTGCAGACTGATTTTGGACTGCCCGAAGAACAAAAGGGGGGGACTACTACAAGTGAAGGTGAAAAGGGGTCTGCTTCCCCATTACCCGTTCCATAGATGCTAGACGTCTCACCTTTGTACATCTATCTGGCCTTGCACGATTTTAACCTCAGGTCTATCTGGCCTTAGGTAGCGGGTTTTTAACATCATGCTTGGCGAATCAATCTGTTGTGTTGGTAGGCCGTATCTCATCTGATTCGGTCCCTCACGTACAAACACATGTAAAGCTAGTATTTCTTTTAAATAAAAGATAGAACGTTTTCTGCAGCTAGTCATACAGTTTGTAAACTACATGTTCTCAATATCTAGCCTATTATGAGGAGCAAACAAAATAGCTAATCGCCGATATAGTACTT
Source organism: Xylaria sp. Z34 (assembly GCA_037356055.1). Classification (NCBI taxonomy): domain Eukaryota; kingdom Fungi; phylum Ascomycota; class Sordariomycetes; order Xylariales; family Xylariaceae; genus Xylaria; species Xylaria sp. Z34. Next base: position 524,427 of record JBAWJW010000016.1, read on the forward strand.
TTGAAACTAATAGGCAGTAATAAATAAGCTTTCTTGTGGCGAGAACTTTATGGTACAAGTAAGATTACTTTTCAAACGGGCAGATCAGCATCTCATTCTGCTTAGTAGGGACCTACGAGGCTTTATGCATAGGCTATCTTTTCCAACTAGCCAAGTTCTATGCAGGCTTATCCTGCCATGTTGCGGCGTGATCACACCGGGTTCCTTAGTATTAGTATGCAAGGCTCTGATGGAAACTTTCGCTGTTACAGTGCGTCATGCGGACGAGGGGGCGATGCAGCCAACACACCAATAGTACCGATCAACCAGGGCTAGGTACTTGGCATAGGGAGATCAAGATCTGATGCAGGGGTCTTGGAGATAAGCAGTTCTACTATTGGCGAGTTCCTCAACTGACTTGTTATAATAGGCGAGCGGATTCTGGACATTCAACATACATAGCCCGAAGGTTCTTCTTCCGCATATATATGGCAAGTAGGTGACAGTACAATTACTCACGGCTACTTTATTCTTCAAATGCCTAGGTATATAGTAGAGTACCGATAGCGACATCTCGTCTACCTAGGTACAGGTACACACACACATGTACATTCTGTACTTGGCGCCAACACAAGCTCCCACCGTGCGAGTGACATGGCAAAATCAGCGACTTGACGTCTTCCTACTTATACCTACAACAATTGTACCTGCGCATCCCTTTCACTTGGACAGGTTCACCACCTCCCCAGTCTCTAAAAGATACGGAGTAGAATAGCCTACTGACAACAGAGCTCTCGTCGTGTCCACCCAGGCATCCTCATCCGCGATCGCAGCCTGCCAACCCGGATCTGACATGACATTAGGGATGGCTTGCATATCGGGGAGCGTGTACTCGATGATGCAGTCGTAGTCCGCGACGTCCCAAGTAGGTCGAGCTTTCTCCATTGCCTGCTTCAGTGCACCGTTGAGAGATGCTGGTGTGACGAACTGGGAAATAAGATAGATGTAAGCAAATGTGCTCCGAGACGCGTGCTAGATCTACAGTCCACGATCAAAGAACCTACGAGCGAATAGCCTAACACGCCATGCTTCTTGAACACGGGAATAGCTCGTGGGAGGTGCTCCTCAACAAGCCATTTCATAAACGCTTCATGTGTGTGATTTGGCTTGCGATAATGGGTCACTGTGTATTTCAACGGTGGGCTGCTCTGCTGCTTGGGAAGATCGGCCATGGTATAAAATCTTGTGATTTATGCTCGGGTTTGATTTCTGGATTGGAGTTGGCATGAAGTATATAAGACGGGAGAGGGGAGATGGAGGACAATCTGCTTTTTCTATCCATTCTCCGAACCCCTCACTCATTCAGCTGCTGCCTGACAGGTAGATCAACACCAGTGTGGCTGGACAAAGCAGACGGTTGCAGACCCTGTGTGGTTGGACAAAATAGTAGACAGCAGTTGTGACATGTCAGATATACATGCCTGTACTTCTGTACTCCTGGTCAATCATGGGACTTACAAAATCCCCTGCATAATAACGTCGCACTCTCATCCTGAAATGGTGGTATTTTTATGAGATACTTTATTGATTACAACTCGAGTAATGTGATATTTTGTCTCGTCTTTGTGAAGAGCTAGCTGATGATTGGGAGTCAATGTACTCTCTCACATCCTTTTTCACCTACCAATCCATCGAGCAAAGTACTTCATACTTCTGGACTCTTTCTCCCCCATGCTTGTATCTGACACGATCTATGTTTTCGCAACATAAAACTTATCCTAGTATTAATACTGAATAACTAACTTGCTGCACGAGATTCTTCTGTGACAATTTTATAGAGGCAGCCTTACTCACGCTCACTACTAATGATCCATCATAGATCGGCCTGGGGCTAGCTATACCCAATATCTATTGAGTATTGGCCTCACATCTCACTTGTAGCGAGAGAGAAACTCAAGTAGTGCTCATCTTCTCGCTACATTGATTGCCTTTTACTTATCGCACTAAGTTTTTTGACACTTCTACCATGTCTGACACTGAAGATGAGACGACGAAGCCTATTGCCCTGATCGGTGCGAGCTGTCGCTTTCCCAGCGGGTGCAACTCTCCGGAAAGACTATGGCAGCTTTTGACATGTCCTGTCGACTTGCTAGCTGAGATCCCGAGTACCCGTTTTAATGTTCGAGGTTTTTATCATGTGAATGCAGAACACCCCGGAGTCAGTAGCATCCCGCAATCCTACTACACACAAAAAATCTATACACACACAAGCATCCGTAGCTAATTCGACTTCTAAGACAACAAACGTCAAGGGAGCGTACCTCCTCGAAGATGATCCATTGGCATTCGATAATGAGTTCTTCAACATCAGCGCTAGAGAGGCCGAGTCAATGGACCCTCAACAGCGGATCGTTCTAGAGACCGTCTACGAAGCCATCGAGTCGTCTGGGTATTCCATGTCACAGCTCAGGGGCTCATCGATAGGCGTGTTTGTCGGCCAGATGACGGACGATTACCGCGACCTCGTGCTGCGGGACGTGGACTTCCACCCACAGTATACGGCAACTGGTACTGCTCGTTCCATCTTGGCGAATCGGATCTCGTATGTTTTTGACTGGACCGGACCCTCTCTGAATATCGATACGGCATGCTCGTCTAGTCTCGTTGCTCTGCATCAGGCGGTACAATCGCTGAGGAGCGGGGAGTCTGAGATGGCCGTGGTGGCCGGCGTGAATCTCGTGTTCAACCCAGAATACTTCAGCTTCTTGTCGAGTGTAGGTGAGCTCTGACTTCCGGTCCTATATTAGATCAACAGCTCCTATAAATCTGAAAATTATGCTAAGCCGTCGAAGCTTCGTATGATCTCCCCGACAGGGCGCTCTCGCATGTGGGATGCCAGTGCCGATGGCTACGCGCGGGGCGAGGGCTTTGCTGTCATTGTTCTCAAGACTCTGGAGAGGGCATTAGCCGATCATGATGATGTAGAAAGTGTGATTCGGAACACGGGCGTCAATCAGGATGGCCGTTCATCAGGTCTCACCGTGCCCCGGGCGGCCGCCCATGCGAAACTAATAAAATTGACGTACGCCAGGTGCGGACTGGATCATCGGAAGGAGGAGGACCGCTGCCAGTATTTCGAGGCCCACGGCACGGGTGAGCATGCTACCTTCACTGTTAAATAACAAACTTTGCTGCTACATTCACACAAATATCAAGCAAGACAGCTTACTCAATATAGGGACAATGGCCGGCGATCCAAAGGAGGCCGAGGGCATCAGCATGACATTCTTTCCCAAATGCGGTCTTGAGAGCAATGATAACCAAATATCTAGTGCCTACGAGGCCAAAAGGATCTACGTCGGCTCTATCAAGACGGTCATTGGCCACACGGAGGGAACAGCAGGCCTCGCATCACTCCTGAAAGCGTCACAGGCAGTGCAACACGGGTTCATACCGCCGAACCTGCACTTTACACGCCTTAACCCGGCAATAAAACCATATTACCACCATCTAGAAGTGCCAACTCGCTTGATCCCCTGGCCTGCGCTACCAACTGGAGCGTCCAGAAGAGCGAGCGTGAATAGTTTTGGATTTGGAGGTAATATCCACATACTGCCCGTAGTAATCACATACTACTTCCCGTAGAAATCGGACGAGCCTCTCGGCAACGCGAACTAACACAGTATAGGGACAAACGCCCACGCTATTGTTGAAAGCTGGGAGAACAAGGCACCCGATGGGCCGCTCTCTATTCCCCCCTCAAACTATTCGGGACCGTTTGTCTTCTCGGCACGCTCACAGACAGCGCTTTCAACGACAATCGCGTGTTTCTCTGCATACCTCAAGTCTCGTGACAACATTGATCTCTCGAGGTTGGCATGGACACTGCAGATGAAGCGGGATCGATTCTCATACCGAGTCTCCTTCTCTGCCAGCACAAAGGAAGAACTCATCGAAAAGTTTGACCTCGCCGTGGGAACGAATCCGCAGCTCCCCATAGGAATAAAGGAGATAGGAACGAAGGCGATAAAAACTGCGAATCCCCGTATTCTTGGCGTATTTACAGGACAGGGTGCTCAATGGGCGTCTATGGGTGCCAGCTTGTTTCTTCACTCGGCTACCTTTCGACGTTCTTTCCAGAAACTCGACTCAGCACTACAGAATATTCCATCATCAGCCCCGACCTGGTCTCTGCAAGAGGAGCTCCTGAAACCAGAAGGCGAGTCGCGCACGTCGTCGGCCGAGATCTCGCAGCCTCTGTGCACGGCGCTTCAAATCGCACTGGTGGACTTGTTACGAGAGTGCGGTATCACGTTGAGCGCAGTCGTCGGTCATTCCTCTGGAGAGATCGCCGCAGCCTATGCCGCTGGCGTCCTCCAGGCCCATGACGCCATTCTCATCGCGTTCTACAGGGGCTTCCACTGTCGCCAGTATGCGAGTGCGAATACAAAACCAGGCAAGATGATGGCTTTGAGTATGGACCCAATGGAGGCAGAAGCCCTGTGCTGCCAACCGTTGTTCGCAGGTAAGATCAACATAGCGGCGAGGAATTCTCCTTCCACTGTCACGCTCTCCGGAGACGGCGAGATGATTGACAAGGTGAAAAAGATCATGGACCAAAAAGGCATATTCGCTCGAATTCTCAAGACCGATAATATGGCGTACCATTCCCATCATATGGAATTTGTCAGAGAGCCGTATGAGAAAGCACTCAGAGAAGCTAATATCCAACCCATGAGGCCGTGCTTTGGGGGCCCATGCAACTGGTACTCGAGCGTATACGACGACGACGAGGGCTGGACCATGGATAATCCCCCGGTGGCGTTTGGACACGCCTATTGGGTCGAAAATTTGACTAGTCCTGTCTTGTTTTCCAAAGCCATCACCTCGGCTGTACGACAAGAAGATATTGACGCGATTCTCGAAATCGGACCACACCCAGCACTGAGAGGTCCCGTCGCCGAGTGTGTCAAACATGTCCTGAGCAAGAGCCTCCCTTATCAAGGTGTCCTCGTGAGAAACGAAGACGCCCTCGTGAGCTTTTCGAATGCGATCGGCCGATTATGGAGCATGTTCGACTCGGAAGAATCTCCGTCCATCGTCGACTTTTTGGGTTTCCGAAAAGCCTGTGAGGGACCTGGCTGGTTGATGCCGCGCGTTCTCAAAGGCCTGCCTTCGTATTCATGGAACCACGACAGGTCCATGCTGAAAGAATCGAAGAAATCAAAGGCCTGGCGCACGCGTGATACACCGTTTCACGAACTACTGGGCTATCCATGTCCCACCGGTGGAAAGAGCGGGAGTGGCGTGAACGAGGTCCGTTGGCGTAATATCCTCAGGCTCAGTGACTTGGAATGGCTGCAGGGTCATCAGTTTCAAAACCAAGTTCTTATGCCGGCCTCGAGCTTTCTTGTCATGGCCGTGCATGCCGCTCTCCATCTCTTCAGAAACAACCAGCAGCCCGTGCGACTTGTCGAACTGCAGGATGTGGTCATATATAACGGCATCACACTGGAAGAAGGTTCATCGGGAGTCGAGATGAACTTCGTAATCCGCGAGATCCAAGAGAATAGTTCCTCGAGCAAGACGGCCGAATTCTATTGCTCCTGTAACAACGCCTGTGCAACATCGCCCGACTATGACAAGGATGTCGTTACAGGTCGAATCCTCGTGAGTCTAAACTCTTCGAACGGAGATGATGTACTACTGCCAAGCAGGGTCACGCCTAGCCTTCCGATGACCGACGTCTCTCCTGAACGGTTCTACTCTTGGATGAAGAAGATCGGACTTCAATATTCCGGACCGTTCGTATCCGAGTCGATCAAGAGGCGGTTGAATCTTGCTACCATCACAACAATCAGTACAGAGACAGACTCCTACGTGATCCATCCAGCCACACTGGATAGCGTGCTTCAAGGCCTATATGCCGCGTTTTCGTATCCCGGAGACGGACGGGTATGGACGACGTACCTTCCCCAGAAATTTCGGCGCGTTCGATTCAGCATGGAATCGTGCCATCGTCAAGCACCCACTCGTTGTGCTACTAGCCCACCACGACTCGTCGCTGATTGCTATCTCGAGACGTCATCACCGCGGGCCATGTGCGGGGATATTGATGTGTTCTGTGCTCAAGGAGGCCATGCGGCCATCCAGATGCAGGGCGTCGTCTTATCATCGCTGGAAGTGCCTACAGAAGCGAACGATCCGAGCATGTTCTGGCAAACAATCTGGAAGAGAGAAATCTCGTCCGCCATCGGGCCAGATAAAGTCTCTTCGACCCGTGGGGCGTCGTCTTGTCTGGGCAGTGAGCTGCACGATCTCTGTGAGAGAGCGGCATATTTCTATCTCAGGCATCTCTACAATGAATTAGGAAGGCATGAGATACTACAAGAGAGTAAGTGGTATCTAAAGTCCGTGCATCCATCATATCAATTTGATCGCCCTTCTTCCTCTCGAAACGCACACTGGAATGACGACACTCTTGATTCCATATTAGCCCTCCAGGAACAAGAGTATCGTAACCAGGCAGATCTCCAATTGATCAATCACATCGGCCCGAGGCTTCCATCAGTGCTACTGCATGGCTCGGATCCGGCATGGCAACCTCTGGAATCAGATGACATGCTCAAGCATCTATATACAGAGGGTCTGGGGGTCGCCGAGGTCCATGGCCACTTAGGATCGCTACTAGAAAAGTTGGTACATCAGTACCCTCGGATGAGAATTCTCGAACTCAATGTCGACGAAGGAGAATCTACCTCGATCATACTAAAGCATATAGAATCTCGCTTTGAAGAGTATACTTTTACTAGTTCTTCATCTTCGACCTTCTCCGCGGTGAAAGCTCGCTTCAGCCGGTCTAGAAGACATATCAGGTGTCAGGTACTTGATATCGAGCAACCACCTGTTTCCCAGGGCTTCGATGCCCATTCTTACGATCTCATTATTACTGTTCGTCCATTCCATCCCACTAGATCTAAATCGGAGAACTTGCGGCATTGTAGACAGCTCTTACGCCCGGGGGGGTATATGATTATCGTTGAGGTCACAAACCCGGAGATACTACGCATCCCTCTTTTACTTGCTCATCAGCATCAGATGGAACGGTGGAGCGAGAGCAGCTGTGTGAATGGCGACGATCAGCCACCAATAACACTGACTGAAGCGCAATGGGACCTGATCTTAAAAGAAAATAATTTCTCCGGTGTGGATCGCGCTCTGAGAGACTTCGAAGATGATTCTATGCACACCTATTCTGTCATGGTCAGCCAAGCAGTAGACGACAGGGTCAGACTCTTGAAAAATCCCCTAGATCTAGGTGTCAGTATGCCCCGACTTGAAAAGTTGCTCATTATTGGTGGCAGGACTCTTGACGTGTCCAAACTCGCCACAGGAGTCAAAAATCTGATTGGCTCTTTCGCCAAACAGACCATCGTTGCCACTGACTTGGAAGATGCTGTCTTGAACAGCAATTTGAAATATGGTAATAGCGCAGTGATGTGTCTGTCCGATCTAGAAGAGGCAACTTTCAAGCGAATGAACCCACAGCGCCTCTCTGCCATGCACTCGCTGTTCAGGGAAGCCAAATATATTCTCTGGGTCACTCGGGGTTGCCGCGACGATGAGCCCTACGCCAGCGTCATGGTTGGAATTGGCCGCACAGTAGGTCGGGAAATGGCGCATCTTCGACTCAAGCTTGTCGACTTTAATCCTTTCAATCAACCCGAAGCAAGCTTACTCTCAGAGATGCTCCTGCAGATGGTGTATCTGGATCTGCCAACTTTTGACGAGCTTCTCTGGGCCAATGAGACGGAGCTGGCCATTGAAAACGGGTCAGTATTGATCCCAAGAGTCGTTCCGGACCATCGCCTAAATGACTGCTTTAATTCAGTGAGGCGGAAAATCACAAGAAGTGTATGTCTCGCGTCGACTCCAGTCGAGATCTCGCACGAACATGACGGGGGGATACTTGTACGTCAAGCACGGCACGACTTCCGACCAGAGGTTCAGACTCAGACTGAGTTGGCCTCGCTCCGTGTTCTCTCGTCTTCGCTTTTCCGGTTTTGCTGCTCAGATAGCGAAGACACATTTTACCTCTGTATCGGCTCCTCCGAAGTGACGGGTCGCACGTCGCTGGTGGTGACTGGAACGAACAGTTCATTTGTCACGGCAAGTCCTGGTCATACTTTCGAGTGTCATTGCGGTAATACAGGGGTGAATGAGATGCTATCGACCGTCCTGACGGTTCTTCTATGTGAAAGTTTTCTATCATGTACGAATGGGGATGTCTGGGTTCATGTCATTGATGACAACACGGCCAAGATCATCCACGAAGTGGCAGCCCGTATGGAAGTCACAGTCTACATCACGACAAGTGATACATCGTCCGCATTGATATCAACTGGGAAGGCTCGTTATATCCACTCGCAAGCCACGGACCGTGAGCTTCGATCCGTTATTCCTCGTAACATCACACGATTTGTGAGCATGAGTGCCGAGTCACGCCAGCTCACGGAATTCGCTACCTCACTCGGCGAGTCCAAAGTCGAGACTCGGGTGGAATTCCGCCCCGTCGGAATCAGTCAGATCATTTCCCTGGCTTATACCAAATCTGCCCTTTTACAGAGAATCCGTGAGCACTGTGCCTCGACAGAGCTGCTACGTGAGGTGGAGCATCTAGCATGGCCACATGTTGTTCAAGTTGGCCAATTTGACCATGCATATGAGCAATCTGAAACTGCCATTGCTTCAGGCGTCATATCTTGGACGAATATCAGTGATGTTCAAGTCCGAGTCTTGCCACCTGTGCGCGAACGGCTCTTCGGTGATCAAAAAACATACTTGCTTATCGGGCTGGCAGGCGACCTTGGGTTATCCCTCTGCGACTGGATGACAGATCACGGCGCGAGATATTTCGCCATCGCCAGCCGTAATCCAGCGATTGCTCCGGAAGTGATTGCTCATCTGGAGAGAAAGGGGGCAACAGTACGGGTGTTTTCTCTCGATGTGGCGGACAAGAAACGCCTGGAGATCGTACACGACGATATAGTGTCGTCGATGCCTCCTATCGCCGGTGTGGCCAACGCTGCCTTGGTGGTGCGCGACCACCCCTTCGACAACATGTCCCTGGAAGATTTCGAGGACGTTTTTAAGCCCAAGGTGATCGGAACGCTAAACCTCGATGGCCTGTTCTTCTCCACCCCCCTCGACTTTTTCATCCTTTTCTCCTCCGTTGCCAATGTCGTTGGCAGACCAGCCCAGTCCGGATACAATGCGGCCAATTTATTCATGGCGACGGTCGCTGTACGAAGACGAAAGAGAGGGCTGGCGGCCTCGGTCATGCACTTTGGCATGCTGCTCGGATTGGGCTTTATACATGGACAAGGTGGTCCGAGTGTAGAAGCTCGTTTCCGCCAGGATGACTTGCCTGCCATACCAGAGCCAGACTTCCACGCCATTTTCGCTCAAGCGGTTCTATCCGGTCACCCACAATCCGGCCTAAGTCCAGAGATTATTGCTGGGCTTGGCACAGAGATCGATACCCCGTGGCGTGCCATTCCAAGACTCTGGCATTGTCGAGTAGAAACACAGGAAGGCCGCACAGAGCACGAGAACCAGGAGCGAATCCAATCCTCCTCTAGCATTCAAGATCAACTCATACGTGCTTCTAATGATATCGAAACCCTGTCGATCGTGAAGACAAGCATTGCCAGTAGACTGAGCTTGGCCATTGGTTCTCACAGAGAAATCGACGATCAGATCGGACTACTCAGCTTAGGAATCGACTCATTAGTTGCTGTCGAAATGCGGTCCTGGCTTCTGAATATTCTGGAAGTCGATGTGCCGGTCCTCAAATTCCTGAGTGGCTCGTCGTTACACGTTATAAGTACTGATGTCATGGGCAAACTGCCAGGGTCGTTGACTCCCTGGGCCAAGAATGACCACAAGGCATCCTGCCACGAAGTCTCTTCCACGAGTATTATATCCACTCAAGCTGTCCAAGTTGACGCGATATTGGAAGATTCACGTATTACTCAACCCTTGGAACCATGTGAACTCCAAAAACCCGTTGAACATGCTGTCGTCGCTGACGGGTCGAGCCTGTCTTCTCCTCGACATGCACCAACTTCTAAGCAGACTTATTTTGAGAGGATTGGTGAGATGTCTTACGCTCAAGCACAACTATACTTTCTGCACAGGTATCTTTCTAATAATGCATATAATGTTACCTATTTGGGCCGCTTTCACGGTCGACTCGATATCGATCGTCTTCGAAGTGCTCTGTGGGCGGTCGGAAAGCGACACGAGGCCGTGAGAAGCGCCTACTTCGTGGATATGGAAACTTCCAGACCAGTACAGGCCGTACTTCCCGAACCACGAATCATATTAACACACAAGATGGCTGATAGTGACGATCAAGCGCTGGCCGAGACAGAGGCCACCAAGGAATACAGATTCGAGATCGAGAAAGGTATTGTGTTAAAGGTGACGGTCGTATCACAATCACCGATAGTACACTCACTATCATTTAGCCATCATCACATCGCCCTAGACGGAATCTCCTGGACTGTGTTCATCTCAGATCTGTCCAGGGCATACTCGGGACGACTTCCATCGACACCTGAGATCCACCAGTCTATCGATCTCGCTGCTAGACAACTGAAAATGCTCACAGCGCAATACCTGGATCCCGACCTCGAGTTCTGGCGACAGACATTCAAGATAATTCCTGAATCGCTGCCCCTTTTCCCATTCACTATTCTCGGCACTCGTCCCGCCACCAAGGATTATACTATTGATACGATCGACATTCAGCTACCCAGAGATTTTGCCACGTCCTTAGATGCAGCTGCTGCGAGCATCGAGGTGACGTCTTTCCATTTTTACTTGGCTAGCTTTGCGACATTCCTCGCACGTTGTCTTCACATCGACGAGATTGTTATCGGAATCGTAGACGCAAACAGATCTGCCGAAGAAGATATGAGCGCAATTGGATACTTCCTGAACATGTTGCCCGTCAGAATCCAGATGGGGCATTCGGAATCGTTTGACGTGGTGGCAAGGAGGGTACGGAATGCAGTGTTGGCTGCTCTGACTCATTCGCGCACACCCTTTGATATGATCCTCGACGCGCTCGAGGTTTCGAAGTCGACACCGCATCATCCTCTATTTCAGGTCGCTGTGAACTACCGCAAAGCACCTCTCAATGAGACAGATTTCGGCAGCGATGGAATCATTGAATGGCACGGTGCGATACCTGGAGGCAATCCGTATGATTTGTTGCTCAATGTCGCTGCGACGCCTGACTGGACGTTTCTCTCTTTCAACGTGCAGCGGAGCCTCTATGAGAGATCTGATGGTGCGCTCCTCCTCAAATGGTACACGCATTCCCTGCAAAGCCTGGTTAGAGACCCCTACTGTCAAGTCGGTAAATGTCCGCTTGCGGCCGAAACAGACATTCTTGCGGCCATAGAATTAGGACGAGGAGACAATGTCATGGTTCCATGGGAAGGCACACTGGCGGCTCGCGTAGGCCGAATAGCCGCGGACTTTCCAGAACGCGTGGCAATCAGGTGGGACCAAGACCACTTTCTCACGTACTCGGAGATGATGGCCAGAGTGAGTCAGATATCGCACAAGCTACGAGCCATTTCACCTTCGCTCGCCGAGAGTTCGCATGTCGCCATGCTTCTCGATCCGGGTGCTGACGCCATTTGTTGTATTCTTGCAACCTTGTGCTTAGGGCTTGTGCTGATTCCCTTAGATACGCGGAATCATCATGTCCGTCTTCGGGCAGTGGTCGAAGAGAGCCAGCCACAAGTGCTGGTGTGCCATGATGCGACGATCGCATCGGCAAAGCAGGTAGCAGACGGCTTGGCACATACACAAACAATGAACATCGATGAACATTGTGTGGAACACGTAGGGGCCGATGGTAGTCAAGACGAGGAGAGCTGCGGTGGTATCTCTTGCGCCTGGAAGACTGTTGAAAACAATGCCGCCGAGCTCGAAGAAAAACCTGCGATCATTCTCTACACTAGCGGATCCACTGGTTTTCCAAAAGGTGTCATGCTTACACATAGAGGACTGAAAAATCAGATTTATGGGACCATTGCTGCTCTTCAACTAGGGAGCGAGACAACTTTGCAACAAAGCCCTCTCGGATTCGACCTGATGCTAGATCAAGTATTCCTAGCGCTATGCAACAGCGGTACGGTTGTCGTCGTGGGGAAGTCGGGGCGAGGTGATCCAGTACACATATCCAAGCTCATGATAGAGCATAACGTCACCCTGACACATTTCGTACCGTCGGAGTATTTAGCCCTGCTCAACTATGGACACCATGTTCTAAGCAAGGCTCAGTCGTGGCGCTATGCTCTGTCCGGGGGGGAGAAGGCCGGACAAGAACTGCGCCGAGCCTTCCGTAAACTTGGCTGTAGGGGATTGCAGCTTGTCAATGTGTATGGGCCAGCCGAGATTACGGTGGCGTGTGCAAAAGGTGTTATGCCGTATCACGACTTGAGCGACGTGCACAATGATCACAGCGATTACCTTTGCCCATCACCAAACTACAACATTGAAATCACGGACCCCGACATGAATACCTTGCCAATTGGGTTTCCTGGTGAGATCTGCATTTCTGGACCGGGTGTCGCCCTCGGGTATCTTAAGCGCCCTGATGAATCATCTTCCAAGTTTCTCGAGAGGACGTCGATTGGGTTATCGTCTAGACCAACCAAGATCTACCGCTCGGGCGACAAGGGGAGACTCCTACCGGATGGTACGCTGAAAATCCTAGGAAGGTTAGACGGAGATAGTCAGGTTAAGATTAACGGATTTCGCATCGAGCTTGACGAGATCGCCAACGCCATTGTGCGTGTGTCAAATGGCAAGATTGTCAACGCAGCAGCTTCTTGGCGGCCCAGTTTGTCCCCGGGAATCTTAGTTGCGTTTGTTGTATTTGACGTCGAATTTACTGACAACAAATCTGATTTCCTGGAGTGGCTCCGATCCAATCTTCCACTACCCTCCATTATGATCCCGAGATTTTTGGTACCAATAGAACGAGTTCCCACAACTGCCAATGGAAAGACAGACAAAGCAGCCGTTCACCAACTACCTATTCCCGATCCTGCAAACTCGACTCATGATGATATCTATACTGGGAGCTACAGCTTTTGGGAGCAATCTGTCAAGGACATGTGGGACGAAATTCTTTCAATCAAATCTTTTCGTGTTTTCGGGAATGATAGGACAGGTGCGGAACTACATCCTAGCTCAGACTTTTTCCAAGTGGGTGGAAGTTCGATCATGATGATCAAGCTCAAGTCTCTCCTCGAAGTCCAGTTCGGCGTAAATTTGTCTATGCCGGATCTTTTCCATGCCAGTACATTGAGTGACATGGCTAGTTTGGTCGCGAACTCGCTATCGAACCAGGAAACTGCTGCCTCTACATCCATAACCACCGCACCCTTTTTAAAGCCACGAAACCCTCACCAGGTCCTGGACTGGGATCTTGAGATAGCAAGCATGGCTGATGGGCTCCCTCAACCCAGACCTGTCTCATCTATCTCGCACCAGAAATCTCCCGATGAGGGTCTTGTCATTGTCTTAACAGGTGCTAGTGGATTCATCGGAAGGCATATTTTGTCTCATCTAATTCAAGATCCAAGAGTCGCTGAAGTTCACTGTGTAGCGGTGCGACCAGATAAGTCTGGGAGCCCACGTACTCTTCATATTGACAGCAACAGAATCACTAGTTATGTTGGTGATCTCGCAACTCTCAGCCTCAATCTTTCAGATGCACAATACTCAAGTTTAGTCGAACGGAGCCATGCCATTATCCACAATGGCGCAGACGTATCTCTGCTAAAAACGTATTGGTCGCTTCGTCGGGCTAACGTTATGTCGACTCGCAAATTCTGCGAGATGGCCATCCCGCGTCGCGTTCCTCTGCATTTCATATCAACAGCCTCAGTAGCCAAGGTGATGAAGCGTTGCGAAGACGATCCTCTCCCTGAAATTTCTGCAACCCCCGCAGATCCGGCTCTTGCCAACTCCGTCGACGGCTATGCGGCGTCTAAATGGTGCAGCGAGAGACTCCTAGAGATGGTTGCAGCGAACAACGAACTCCCCTCTTACATACACCGGCTAGCACACGTGGTAGGGCAAGATTCATCCGAACTTGACGCCGTCGGCATGTTGTTCAAGTACTCGCTGCTACTGCGCGCGTTACCGAGGATAGAATCCAAGAACATCACCGGCCAATGGGATTTTATCATGGTACAAGATGTTACGAGAGACATAGTCGCATCGGTTGTTGAATCTGTAGTAGGTAACAATGGAGCGTCGGCGTCAGAAGGAATCCCACAAGCTCGCTTTATCAACCATTGCAGCGACATAAAGGTACCTCACAATGAGCTAAGAGCATATCTCGAGAATATGGCGGGAGGGCCTTTGGACGTAATTGATATGAAAGACTGGCTCCAACAGGCGCATAAGATGGGGCTTCATCCACTGGTCCACACTTTTCTAACAGCATTTTCGGAAGGGCAAGGTCAGCTAGTTTTACCTCTTATTGCAAGGAGTCGGAAATAGTATAATGTTCTCATATGTAGGTATATACCTTCGCTTTTAGTGAAGGAGGGATAACCGAATGAAGGGGTTCCTTATCGCTTGAATAGCTGTAACTACTTAAGTAGTTTAATACTTAGGACACCTACCTATTATAGCGGCACAGGTGATCCAACAGTTCTACGTACTACTACTGCTAATAATTAAGTCTGTAATTTACTATAATACATAATGCTGCAGCCTTTGCACAAGCTTTCTCAACGCAAATATCTTGGTATGCACATACTGTGCAGATTCGATCTGGGTGATATGTCATCCAAGTCCGCTAACTGGTACAAAACCTAGGTAGTATAGAAGAGAAGTCATTCGGCTTAAAAAGTCGGCGAGCGAGAAACGACGACTAAAATTGCGGGAAACTGGGCGGATAAAGGCCGCCTAGCGGATAGCAGAGCTGCTAACCGTGCGTCTCTCGTCGGCTCTGGGTAAAGTGCCGACCGATTCTACCTCTCACTTCGTGATGGTGTCAATCATAGACTAGAGGGTTGCTATACCTTCCATACAGAACCTATCGCGTAGGTGACTGCATATTCCAATCTATACACTGCCTTGCTGCTCATCGGCAATTGGTA
This sequence comes from Xylaria sp. Z34, assembly GCA_037356055.1. Lineage (NCBI taxonomy): Eukaryota > Fungi > Ascomycota > Sordariomycetes > Xylariales > Xylariaceae > Xylaria > Xylaria sp. Z34. The sequence goes on from JBAWJW010000016.1 coordinate 539,609, forward strand.
GAATGTCGATGCGCGAAGGGGTATGAGGTCACAATCGATGCCGCATCCAGTTCCGCCTAAAATGTTTTAATATAAACAATCAGACATTAGACGTCGAAGATAACACGAAGCGGCTTATAGGGGACGCTACCAGGCTCCAGTACAGGAAGCAATGGCACAACCATGTTAGGTATTTATGATCTACGGCCTGGGAGACCGTACGTTGTTCGGGCTTTCCCACGACAACCTTGCGTTTCTCACTAACTACAACAGACAGAATCGCTCAAGATGCAGTGGAAGGCTCTAGCTCTGGCACTCCTCGTGGAGCGTAGCTCCGGCCAAGCGATGCCGATGATGCGGTTTCAATGCTCGCAGTTAGTCGTCGACCGTCTGGATCCCCTGGTTAACCCTGGTGTCGTACCGTCGCCTCACCTACACCAAATCGTCGGAGGAAATTCCTTCAATGCCTCTATGGACCCGGCGACACATGATCTCCCCTCAAATTCGACGTGCACCAGCTGTACCTTCACAGAAGACTTCTCAAACTACTGGGGTTAGTATACCACATAGTGTCGTCCCTGGAATTAAGCTGACTTTTCTTAGTGCGTTGGTCTTGCCGTCGTGCCTCGCTCCTCGAATCCCACAAGGAGTACGAAAGATGCTGACATAAAGCAGACAGCAGTGTTATACTTCCGAGCGCGTAACGGAACATACCGGCGAGTTCCGCAATTCGTGAGCGAGGGCCTCCGCGCCGACGGCGGTATCACGGTATACTACATCCCGTCGCCAACCGCAAGCGAGAAAGTCACAGCCTTCAAGCCCGGCTTCCGGATGCTGGTCGGAGATGCTACGTCCCGCGGACCGAACGACGCGCGCAAGGTGTGCCACCGCTGCATGCCGGCGACCGGAGACAAGAGTAACATAAATTGCGGCGCTCCAGACAGCCAGTCCCTGCCCAATGAGATGTGCCCGGGTGGTATTCGTTCCGTCATCACGTTCCCGACCTGCTGGGACGGCAAGACCACGGATAGTCCAGACCATATGAGCCATGTGGCTTATCCGACTTCGAACTCTGCTGTGGGGGTCGGTGCGTACGGCACTTGTCCGGCAAGCCACCCTGTGAAGATACCCCAGGTAATGTACGAGGTCATGTGGGATGTAAGTACAACCGGTGTCTTTGCTTGGTTCTTCTCGCGAGTGAGAGGAGATGATATAAGCGGCCTCGTTGGGTATAACGGGCATGGCTGTGGTATCTATCCGCTCAGCCTAACTCAACAAGCGTATTGAATAATGTTGATACTTATTGGCTGACTATGCATGCATCACAGACACGAATTTTCAATGATAAGAATCTGTGGCCCGAGGATGGTTCACAACCTTTCGTCTGGAGCACCGATGACAAGTGAGGCTCTCTTCCCTCGACCACAATGCAGTTACGGATTCTTATGATTACACAGGAGCGGGTACTCTCAACATGGCGATTACGTATTCGGATGGAAGGGAGACTCTCTCCAGCGTGCCATGGACGCCCGCTGCAACGGCGCTGTCTGTGGCCAACTACAGACCCAGTCTGCCGAGTCCGCGATGAAGTGCACAAAGTCTAGGACCGTCAACGAAGAAATCGATGGATGTGAGTCACACTGCTCCTAAGCCGAGGCTTCTAGCTGTGTTGTGGTCTTGACGAGGCTAACTATTGTACAGGGCTCACCACGATCCCGGGGATGAAGATGGCTGACTAGATCAGTGTTTGTGATACTTTGGGCCGGTTGCTTGGAGTGTGTATTGAATCTCGTAGAATTATGTCGGTATCTAACGGAATATCTAGAATCGTATTGATTAATATGACGCGCCGCTTTTAGATTGCCTGATACATGTGCGTATGTGAGAGTCGCTTTTTCAACTCCTATCCTCAATTGCGTCATCCCGGAGTGTAGAATTCAAATGCAATACCAACACAACAAGGCGAATCGCAAATATCATTGTCTTAATGTGGTCTTTAATACAACTCTTATCGCACTGTCTACGTTGAACGTATGAGAATCCTGTATCGTCGATCTGCAACTCGTACCTGCAATGTTGGCTCCTCGTGTCTTGCGTCGCTCTGATCCGGCGAAAGAGTGCACAGGAGGAAGCGAGCTTCTGATAATGCGGATGTGCGCATAAAGGAAGTATTGCGTATCTCCTATCCTTTCTATTCTATCGGGCTAGCATGGAGAGAAGATAGGGGCTGAAGTTGGGAGTCAATGAGATCAAGTGAACAGGGTCAAACACGGATGCAATGCGCCATTTAAGACAAGAAACTAGAGCACGCGATCATAACAATCCATGATAAGACGATGCAGTTCTTCCGAGACTGATCTTGCTTATTATTGTGACGATACACTCGATTGGTCGGATTGGGCGGTCCAGCGTTGTGCTATCTGGATTCAATGGTAGGCATAGTTGGAGTCTTATCAGGTCGTTATGCAAACACACGGGAACTAAGCTGTTATCTCCCGTTCCCTCAGAAGAGCCGCGTCTGGTAGACTTCCTACCTACCTATGCATGTGATGAACATGTTGGCTTCCCTTTTCAGGCAAGCCGAATGCGCGTGGCAGCGTCGTGCAGCCGCCAGGGCAATGATAGCCATTAGGTCTTGATCAGGCTCGATTATTGTCAAATGTCCAAGGGGTGTAGATATATTTCTCGTTGATCATTGATAGATGCCACAAAGTGACTGGAGGGCCCGTTGTCTTAGCCTGAGCGCAACCGCATTCAATGGGAATTGTGAAGATTGCACAATGCCAAGAGATGTATGTTACTGGATGACGTCGTTTTGTTTCTCAATACCTACCCGTTTTTATCACAACAACAAGCGTATCCAAAGTGGGATACAATTTCAGGGATCCGGGCTTTTATGATCCCTTTAACATAATAACCACTTAATCTACATCAAACACAATAGGTGATAATTGACCGTCTGTAAGGGACGGCAGCCCAATAAACCCATCCCGTCCGCCCGGTAGCTCCCGCTGGGCCTAGACTGGGACTTCTTTGGGCGGTGAAGCTGCTGACGACCAGAACAAATGACTGGATGGAACGAGAGCGTTGAACGCACGCGCTGCTGATTGCACGGATGGGGAGTTCATGCCCAGGCCAATCAAAGGAGCCGCTGTGTAGGAAGCGTTACAATAACTACCTACTTACTGCAGGTTAATTCTATCCTGGGTAATGTTTCACTCACCCTCGGTTTCTCCCCTTTAGCTGGAAACGCGATTTGATTGTGTCATTGTCATGAACTTGTCCAATCTCCAATCTATAAGTGAACCGGTCGGTAGATAGAATAGTCAGCCAGTCACTCGTCCGTCCGGCGGCCTATCATGGCGGAACCCACTAACACCCCTATGCCCACGGCGCCGCCTACTCCTCGCTCGGCATCGCCTGCGCCGCCGCTCCCTACGTCGTCGGGATCGCTCACCTCTTCTCCCACCACGACGCGGATCCCCCAGTGGCCATCTGCTGCCGCCGCCCATTCCCAGACTCACTCCCGAGCCACGTCTCTCACCGTGCCCGTCCACAGCGCCGGTCCCAAGCCCATTGTGCTGCATCTCGGCGATCCGGTCAAATACAACCCGGAGACCTACGCCGAGTTCTCGGCACTGTTTGACGTGGTGCGGCCCAGTGCAGAGGAGCGCGCTCGTCCCGCTTTCACGGCTGCGCTGCGGGAGAAGAGATGGGGTGACTTTGCAGCCATCTTTCGTCCCTTTTGGGGTACGGGGGGTGAGATGGGCGATTGGGACGCCGAGCTGATCGACTTGCTCCCGGATAGCGTCATCGTGTTTGCGAGTGCCGGCGCCGGTTTTGATTGGGCTGACGTGAAGCTACTTGGAGAAAAAGGTATGATTATGCTTTCTCCGGGGAAGGGGGGAGGGGAGGGTTGGGGGGGTCAGTTCGTCGCGGCAAATCAGAGCAAAGAGCTCCATGACATGGGACCCCCTGGGCGCGAGAAGTATGAAACCCAAAACCACCTCAATGCTGACAATTGGGAAACAGGCATCGTATATTGTAACTCGGGTCTCGCGGCGGCCGAGGCCGTCGCCGATTTCTCGGTGGCGCTTATTGTCGGGACGTTCCGCGCGCTGCCGTACTGCATCTCGTCAGCGACCTCGCCCTCCTCCTTCCAGGCAGCTCACCAGGGCGCGACGGCGCTGTCGCACAACCTGCGCGGGCACGTGCTCGGCCTCGTGGGCTTCGGAAACATCGGCCAGCAAGTCGCACACCGCTGCCTCGCTGCCTTCGGCATGGAAATCACGTACTACGACATAGAGCGCAAGAGCGGCGCGATAGAGGCCGGGCTCCACGCGCGCTTCTGCACGACGCTCGAGTCGTTGATCCGGGGCGCGGACTGCGTCGTGCTCTGTGCGCCGTCGAGCACGGGCCAGATCATCAATGCGGACAGCCTGCGGTGGTTCAAGCCCGGCGCGCGTCTTGTGAACGTAGCTAGGGGCGCACTTGTAGACGAAGAAGCGCTTGCCGACGCGCTCGGACAGGACAGGCTCAGCAGTGTTGCGCTAGATGTCCACGCCGACGAGCCGAGCGTCAGCGAGAGACTGAAGAAGCTTGCCGGTACCAAGGCTCTGTTGACGTGCCATAATGCCGGCGGCACTGTCGAGACCCATGTTGGGTTCGAGGAGCTTTGCATGCGGAATATCATGGCTATGCTAAGTGGCCGCGAGGCAATTACCCCGGCGAACGTACAGTGGCTAAAATAACATCGAGATGTCAAGGGACGACCAGAGGTATGAAGTAACGTTTTGATTTGAGACGAGTTTAGAAACGACATTGCACTATACGTTAAATTTTCGAAGAGGAGGTAAAAAGGCAGTCATGTGGCAGCGCTCTTGATTCACGTTGCGAGGAATTTCCGCGAGGTCGGAGGGCATTTGCATTCTGAAACAAAACTCGGCATGAGCAACGCATGGCAATAATGCATGAAGCATAAGACAGAGTCACTACAGCACAAGACGAACATAAACGCATCGGGCGTCTAGCATCTTGTTTTTTACTTAATGATGAGGGAAGCCGCAAGAGGAGCGAAACCTAGCATTGTGCATACGAGAATTCTCTAGGGAATGAATGAGCAAATAAATGAAACCTGGTTCTCTTGTGGCAATATAATACGGGAGTTTTTTTTTTTTTTTTGGTGAGACTTCGCATCTTGGTCATTGGCCGGGAGTTTTCGAACCTGACTAGCAATAACCTTGTCAGAGAGTACGTTGCAACCATCTCGGAGTCAAAAATAATCATCACGGGATAGACGCATGGGGGTCTCTCGAATTCTCGAATCTTGTGTGTTTTCGCTAATGCTATGCTACGCAGCACCGATAACTAAGCGCGGGTGCTTTCGGTCGCCCAGGTTCAGGGGCTTTGTAGACCAATCTCCTTCCAATTCGCGTCCCTTCGTACCCTATTCAATGCCAACAAATTCATCGCTGTAATTTTACCGCTCCTATCACATTTTGTGATCATCGTTTTCTAGTGAAATCCAAATTATGCCATCCCGCTGAAACGCCGTACTGTATGAATGTGTGTGTCGGTGATCAAATACCGCTAGTTCGAAAGGAAGGAAGAACGAAATCGAGGTGAAACCTGTCCTGAAAACCACAGAAATCTCAATCTATATACCACGTCCATATCCATGTCGTTACGGATATGTGATCCATGTACGAGATGTGTATCCCATGCAAAGCTTGTATAGGTAGATTACCTAGGATATCACATGCTCTGTCTATATCCCGGTCCCCGAGCCGCCAGCCATTCGGCGTCAGCATCCGGACTAGGAGACCTGTCACGTCGCGAGGCGGATGATACAGCAGACACGTCCCTGCTGTGTCCGTAATAAGCCGGTATCGAGTCCTGTTCTTGTCCTCTGCCGCTTTGCTGAGTCTGACCCCGGTCTTGACTCGAACCCCTGGCATGGCTTTGCTCGGGGTGCGGTTGCATGAAGAGACCTAGCGCGTCGGGAACCACGCCGCCTCTCATCTGTGCATCCGGAGCCGGGCTAGCGAACTGCGACGACGGGTTCGAGGCGCCCTGCTCGGCGGGCTGTGCAGGTGGCGCGTAGTATACGTGGATGTGATTCACGGGCTGAAGCTGAGACGGGATGCCCTGCTGCTGTTGCTGCTGCTGCTGCGGCGGCGGTGGTTGCTGGAATTGCTGAAATTGCGGCTGTCCTTGCGGCGGCTGCTGGTAATGAGGTTGCTGTTGTTGTTGCTGATTTTGTTGTTTTTCGTTTGAGTTGTAAGGTATGGGGAGAATTCCGCCAACAACGAAACGCGACGGCGCACCCGAAGACGAAGTCGAACCCGTTGGCATGGCTGTTTGCATGGCCGCATGTGAAGGGTCATGTGAGTACGAGGGCTGCGATACGTGCGTCGGACCTTCGTTTACCGTGTAGGACATCGAGACAGGTTGCCCACCCGCAGGGCCCTGGTATTGTGGCGGCGCCAGAGGCTGTTGATTCTGGTGCTGCTGCAAGTGGAGGGTCTGGGGCTGAAACTGAGGTTGGGCCTGTGCTTGTGGATGGTAGTGCTGTTGTTCCTGGTTGTAGTAGTTGTACTCTCGCTGCTGCTGCATCGGTACAGGCATTGCGGTCGTTCCCTCGCTGCCAGACGAGTTGCGCCCCTTTGTCGCAGCCGCGGCCACGTTTGTAGTATGGTACGCCTTGCTCGAATTATCCTCCTTCTTGTTCTTCTTGTTCCGAGTGAAGCCGAGTCCAAGCTTCCCTTTCGTCTTACGACGTAGACAAAATAGAAGGAGAAGGATGAGGAGTAATAGGCCTGCGAGGCCTCCTATCACGCTGCCAATAATGATGGGAGTGTTATTTGAGCCATTTGGGCTAGTCGAGCCATCGGAACCATTCGAGCCGTCCGAACCGTCCGCGCCCGACCCAGTAGCGGGTGTTCCGGTCGAAGAGCCAGAAGCAGGGTCGGCTCCTCCTGACCCCGGATTACTTCCTCCTGTCTTATCGGGAGAAGAAGCCGAATCGGACTTGGAGTTAGTGGCAGTCTTGGAGGGCGTGGTTGTTGGCGTGGGCGTCGTGTGCGTCTTGGAGAAGAGAGAAGCATCGAGGACAAATTGTGGTACATCAAGGATGGAGACGATCGATGCCCTCGCAAAGCACTTGTACATGAAGCGTTCCGGTGAGCCCGTCCAGATGTAAGTACCACATGCCGGCTCTGTCGCTTGCTGACTGCATGAAACCTTTAGCTTAGATGTCTTACAAGAGTGAATTCAAGAGTGAAGGAATTGACAATTGGTGTTTGTGGGACTGAATAGACCTGAGTAACTTATGAGAGAGAGAGATTGCACATACCAGCATCCTGTAGCTGCATCAAGGTTGTCGCATGAGCCGGCCTGGAACGCAGAGTAGTCAAGACAAGCGGTGTAAAACGGCGAGATGGTGCCCGACGCACAGGCGACCGCGTGGTCTGAATTAGTCGCACAGGTGAAGCCGTCGCCGCAAAGGACGGCAGAGGCTATTCGTACATCAGTACCATTCTTCTCGATCGGTGAAATTGTGTTGTGTTGTGAGCTGCGACAAGCCACTAAACTTACACGATACGCCCGCAAACCAACCACAAGTCTCGGAATTTGTCCAGTCCGTTTTCGACGTCTGACGTTTCAACATGTCCAACACCACTTCGCCATCGCTTCGCACGCCAGGTGCAGGCGTGGGTATCGGCGTCCATCCAATCTGGCTGCTCGCTGTAATATGACTTGTTTCCTGGGCGGGCCGGACTGCTTCATGGTTGACGGACCATCGCAGCCAGGCGGCATGCGCGCAACTCGAGGATGCGAGGAGTATTATGGCAAACTTCATGTTTTCGCGTGATTAATTTCCCCTTGTGATACGATAATAATAACAATATCCTCCTCTAGAAAACCAATTCGAAATTATTGCTGTAACTGCTGTCCTCGTTCGCGGGGGTGCCCGCACTCGTCCCGTACGTAGCGTTATAGATTGCCCTGTTGGGAACCTGGGGTGTAAGTGGAGGATCTAAGCAGAAGATGAAATACGCAGTCTAAAAAGAAATGAATGAAAGGGTATCAAAATGAACGTCCTCTAGACCAAGTCGCAATGATGAAAAACAGAGAGAATAACGAATTGAAAAAGAAGAAGGAAGAGAATGTGCAGAGGAGAAAGCTGGAAAGTGCTGAGGTACAGCTTTGGGTATTATGTGGTACTGATGCAACGAATAAACGCTACCTTGCACGCGCGTTGGTGGATTCCTTGTGCTTAGCTTGGCCGTGAACTGGCCGTATACGTAAGTACATCTATTGTTTGTATAGGATGCGGTATTCAGTGTGGACCAAGAAGGAACATTTAGTTTGGCATCACTAGTATAGGTATAAATACTGGTTGAGTTGATACAGCACATCTCTTATTGAAGAGGAGAAAGAAATAGGGTAACTAATCATTGTGACTTGTCGACCCAAGTCAGAAGACATCATGAGCGAGCTGCCTAGACGTAGCGTGGACTAGGCGATGAGTCAACTAGATATACAATGGTGTTTATGGTGTGTTGGTTCCAAGGTTCAACTTGCAGGGTGCTATGATAGGTGTGATTGTGGAATCTGCTGAAAGGTATCTCTGATGCTAAGTTGGGTGCACCTATACGAATTTCATGTTGAGATTATCACGTCGGGAGAATTCGCAGCGTAGCAACCGGTAGGATACTGACTGGTGTCATTCTCACACGGAATCGTCTCGGAAACACACCCGACCGTGGCTATGCTTTTATTCATTACTACACAACACCACCTTATCTCGGCATCAATTATGATAGCTACCTCGTGCTTGTGCCTCAACTACTTGTGCATTGGAACTCATGACCGGATTGCAGTCGGTGAAGCGATGCGTTCGCATAACTCCACATGTTTTCTCGCCGACTTTTGAGCTGCATACCAACTCATCGATGTTGGACAGTTGTTGCTGGGCTTCCAAGTCGTCGAAGCGCCGGCAAAGATTTCGTCTCCAGCGCCAAGACTCCAACCGGTCCAATCAAAAACGGCTCGAAGCGCTGTTTTGGGTCTTTGCCGGGGTGCATAGTGTCTCAGAATTAGAACGTAGCAGCCAATCAATTTGGGGGCTTCAGACCCCCCAGTCAGCTGTGAGTTCGGCATCAGGCAACGAACTGAAACACGATAAGTTGATGACGCTTCATACTCAAACGACATCATTTGCGTCGAAAGACGGTTGACGTATGAAGACTCGCTATCCGCACTTTTCGTTGCAATGGCCGAGAATGATATGTTTACATTGCTTGTCCAGTGAAAATGAATCAATGTTTAGCACGTTTGCATGCTGAGCTCAAGTTGAGCACCCTCGTCCATGCCGTATGCAACATGCGTAGGGATTCCCAAGCAAAGAAAAAAAAAAAAAAAACGATTACCGACCCAACAATATGATAGTGTCAATGTCCATTGAATGCGCTCGATATTCAAAATGAGCGATGGCTTTTCTCCTATCCAAGGTGTAAACAGTGGCGACCCTCTATGTTCCAGGAAGTTTCGCACGAACTATATCGGATATATACACTCTACGGCTTCGTAAACTGATCGAAAAAATCCATAATAATCTGTGATGCTTGGATGTGCGTCGGACCCTGAGGGACAGAAATCTGTGAGAAGTTGATTTCGGTCGAAGCCCAGCAGTGTCCTGCGATTCATGTCAGTCGTACATCGAAGGAAGCTTCGCGAGTGGTAAGATAATATTGGCTCACCCATGTCATCGACCTTCCAGTGTTGTAACACACCTTCAGTATTGTCACATGTCCACGTTGTATGATGAACATCCCCATCAAAGCTATCCTCGACTTTCGATGAGGTACAGGCGTTCCTCTCTGCCCACCACCCCAGCCACGTCGGGATGGCAGGCTCGACGCCGCCCTCACCTTCGCCGCCGTTGTAAAAAACGCTTTGGTCGTCCCCACCATGGATCTCAAGCACAGGAAGCGGGTTTCGGGGTGGCTTGCACCCTTCGACACCGGCGTTGTCAGTGTAGTAAGCCCCAGATGCCGGCGCGAAAGCCGCGAACTGGTCGCCGACGTCACTGCACGCAATCACATTGACGAAACCACCGCCATTCGAAATGCTAATTAGTGCGATTAGTCTAGGGCAGATGACCTTACTAATAGAGAGATTGAGAGTGTCGAGAACATCGATGCGGAAGAGCTGGATCGCTTACCCAGTCGCATAGATGCGGGCGTCGTCGACGCAGTAATCAGCTCGGAGCTCGGTCAGTAAGTCAGTCACGAACTGAAGATCTTCAGCGACGGAGACCATTGAGTAGTTCGCCCCAGCCCATGCGCCCTAGGTTGATGTTAGCCTTCAAACACTCATATCCTATATGAGCTTTCCGACTTACCCCTACGCCATCTGGATAGACCATGATTTTCTACAACGAAATGTCAGTTCTTCACTCATTCTAATTTTGAATATTCTGAAGGAGGGCCGGGCCTCATACGTTCGCGCTGAAACGGCTTTCGCTCAGCTTCGTATCGACCTCGAAGAACAGGCCGATGCTGCTTGAGCCGTGAAAGCCAAGAACGGTCGGATACGGTTTGGAGCTGTCATAGCCTATTGGTAGATGGACCGAGTATTTTCTATCACGTCCACTACTCGTCACGCCGTGGTATGTCGTAAGGCCGGGCAGGTGAAACTTGCCGCAGCCCGTGCTAGCTCTCGCAGCTACGGGTACGGCAAGAGCCGGGGCTAGCGAAGCGGCCAGAGCCGAGACAATATAAAGAAGCTGCATCATCGCGAAGCGTTGCGAAGCGGTCTTCTGCTATGTTGTCTGGGCAAGAATCGCGACGCAAGAAAAACTTCTCAGAGAAGAATTCATCATTGCATTGACGTCTTCCAATCCCATTACAGGGCAGAAAAGCAAGCCACCCCTATTCATAACAACTGACAATCCCGTGACCTTCCTAATCAAGTGATTTCGTATAAGTGAGCGTGCGATTTCTGGTTGGCTAATGCCCGGAAATTGTCAGAACAAGCTGTGCAGATCTAGCCTAGCTTTGGGGCGAACATCAACCCAGTCTGTCAGTCTGCCCTTAGCTGCTCTTATAATGTGGTGCAGCAATACATACGTCATGTCACAATCCGATTCTATTCATACCCCGGAACATTGGAGCCTACATTAAAAGGGCGTATAAGAAAGAAACAACCGAAATAAAATATTGCCCTCTTGTTATAGGTAGTAGTTATGGCGCTACCGTTCAACCTTTAGCCATAGCAATAGGGCAGATACGAATTCGTAGTATGAACTATAACCGGCCTAGCTAGCCCCAACTGCGGCTTAGCGCCAACTATTATAGATCCATCCCTCTCGTTCTCTGCTATGACAAGCAAATACCTGATCTCATGTTGCTGACTCAAAAGCTCTGTTGGCGGAGTAAACTTGCATGCCTAGGTATGGAGGCCAATGTAATACAATGTCGTGAGCATATATATCACCAACCGGCTCCCGTTCTGCCGACGTCAAAGGTATAACAGACTTCTGGATCCCAAGTGACCGACCATCCCGAGACATAAATGCGTCTTACTATTAGTTACCGAGGCGGCGCCGTAGCAGAGCAATACCGTGACAAGAGGCTCATATACTTGGCAGGACGATATGGGCAATTTCTACTGCTTGTCGGAGGACTCTCTACGTGGTGGTCGTCTCATCGACACCTCTCTCAAAGTCCCGCCGGAATGCTTCACCATCCACTGCTCAAGCGGATCAGCTAATCTCTGCCCCGTCACACCTCTCCACGCCTTTCTCACTTTGTCGGATAGACGGCGTTCGTCATTGCTGCCGATAGTGTCGACGCTGCTGTTGTCATCCACAGACGCTCTGCTCTGCTTGCTCTTGCTGTCGTCGTCGCCGTCACCGTTGTTGTCGTCATTGGTGTTGTTGTTGTTGTTGTTGTTGTTGTCTTCGTCGTCATCATCGTCCATCATCATCGAACTCTGGAATATCTCGACCGACGGGCGCGTCGAGGTTGGTCGTTTCTTGAGAAGGGTTCGAGGTTGGGGACTGGGGGGCTAGGTATCCAAATGTCAGGTATGTCTGTCTGCATGCATGTTGTGCTTCGTCGGAAATTGACCATACCTCCGCACGCATCCCTGTCTTGCTGTCCGGTCCTCCTTCTCCCTTTCCTTTGGATGATGCTACCGTAAGAGACGTATTCTCGCCGTCTCTGGTGTCGTGATTTGGCGTCGTCTTGAATGGCGAAGGACCGGTTAGACGAGTAACGTCGGAATCCCGTTGTCCCAAGACTATAGTAGAGTCATCCCAGCCCTCGAAAAGGGCATCTTTCCAGTCCTTGTCCATCATCTCGATTCTGGAGTCAGCTTGTAGGTGCCCCAGTCCGTGCTATGATGATATCGTTGGTAGTGCCTCTGTCTGTTACTATGCTGATATCGAGGATTGGGAAAACGAAATTCCAAGGGAAATGCACGACATGCGGTACCGATACGGCTAAGTGGACAGATTGACGTTGTGGCTTGCGATCGTGCAGCTTGTTGAGTCAATCATGCGTGCGCCCGGTCATAGAGTCGCATGTGTACTGATTGGCAAAATAACCGGTACAAGCCATCATTCAATGGCCATCATCCTGGGCGACAGAAAGAAAAGAAATAGATGATGATTGATGCTGCTGGGCAACGGAAAGAAAAAAATAAATAAAGGATGTGATGCGGAGCTTACGCCTTGATTAAACGACACGTTCATCTATCTAGTCCATGCGCTCTGATTAAACCATCTATAAACAACGAACCAATGATGCGCCGAAGGTTTTAATAGGACTTGTAGAAGCCACTTGAAGGATTATAGGATGAGACTGGTTTACATGGGATAAGTCCTTAGATGAGCCCGGCTTTGCGTTGCATGGCTTTTCGACTGGGTTCATTGCTGGGACGCGATCGTTCTGATTAAACGACACGTTCATTTAGTCTATGCACGTACGTTGATTGATTATCCTGATGACTCTCTATCTGAACCATCCGAATAATATTCGAAGCCTCTAGGAACCGGCAGCTGCCCTCCTCCTCCTCCTTCTTCCTCTTCTTCGTGATCGGCCTCTATTATCGCCGAGGAATTTTGATTTTCTGCTTCTGCTCTCAGTGCTGCCGCCGTCGCCGGTTGCTGCACTCCCGTGTCAGATGGTCTTACTATTGTAGTCATCTCCTGTGCCCATTCCCAAGGGCGCTGCTTTCCTCCCGGCTGTCCATTGAAGTACTCCCAGCCCATGACGCCGCCAAACGTGGGAAACTGCCGCTGCAGAAGCTCCAGAGTAGGGCGCAGTATCCCGAAATGCACGTATCCATGGCCGTTGTCCGGTGTCGTGAGGAGGCCGACCACGATCTTCTCCGGTCTCCAGCCGTACGTGATGCACATCTCGTACAATACGGGGTTGCTCGCGTCTCCCCAGCCATTGTAGAACTGCGCATTGTACCATGCGATCTGGTCGCCTCTCGCCACCTCGAGAGCCTGGTAGTCGAAGCCGCTGAGGTTCCGTCGCTCGTCTACGAGGGCCGTCGCCACGGGGGCGAGGGTTACGAGGAAGCCTGACCCAAAGTCCGCCCGGAGGCGGTCTATCAGTCGAATAATGCCGACGATCGACATGTGCTCCTCGACGTCGAGGTCTAGGCCGTCCAGTCCCCTCTCGCGGATCAGCTCATAGAGGGGCGCATAGTACCGCTCGAAGGTGGCCTGGTCCCGGTCCAGGCGGGCGTACGATCCCCTTGCGGCTCCGCCCAGCATACCCATGACCTACAAGTCAGTCAGTTATCGTTCCCTCGGTGTTGCTTGCGAATTTTGGAGTGTGGCTTGTGAGTTTTGGAATGTTTGTGAGAGTTTTGTGCTAGTGGCACCCAGGCACAATTCTGACTCAAGAGAAGCTCATCTTCTGCTCATACGACTACTCCAGCTCTAGCTCAAGGGAAGTTTAATTTTTTGGTCATATTGAAAAGAAGAAGACGACACGGGGACCTTACGTGAATACCGCTCGCTTGGGCAATGCGTAGTTCGGCCCATGTCGTGACATACCGGGGATCAGAAGGTGCATGGTCATTGAGGGTGAGAGCATCCGGGTCTTCGTTGATGTGTATCGCCGCCACGATCAGGTGCGTGACACGAATTCCAGGCTTTGTCAGCAGTGGGAGAACAGAGATGGGCGTGCCATCGGGATTATGAGTAGTCTGGTAGTACAGTATGAGTCGCGGAAGAAGAGAAGAGTTGGAAGACGATTCCATGTTCATGGTGCCTACTAGGTACTCAAGTTAATGTGTGCGCTAGAGATTGATGATATTCGAGCCAAGAGCTTGGGGAATAAAGTTGTAGGCTATCGTAGGCCCTACCGTCCTCTAGGCCCGGAAGTAATAGTCTGCTCCTCAATGATGAAGAATTGAATCTTCGTTGAATAATGGCAAGACGACGGAGGCGGAAATAATATCTCACGCGCACAAGAAATTGGAGAGCGACCCTAATGAAGCCTCTTGAATACAGCCTCCTCCACATTCAGTTGATGGCATCTAGAAGAATTGCGCGCATCCCTTATCGAATACCACAGACGACGGGCATAAGGGGGGTGTTGTGTGCTGTAGTTACTTTCCAAGTAGGTAAGTAGCGACAGAGCTAAAGTGACTTGACGTCCGGCACGTGGAAGTTGGAGAACGGGGTAGACCAGGCGGGGTAAGATGGATGGGCGGGTTGGGCCGTCGAAATAAGCTTATGGAACTGGAATGAGAACCGCTTTGCTGGGACCTCTAGTGACTCTGTTAGTGACTACCTAGATCTCCACTGGCAAGCTGCCTTATCAGTGCCCTACATTAGGGGCCAATTTTCGTGATGGAATTTGTACAAGCCAGAGAATAGGTCCGTCAGAGATCTTCCCCAAATAGTGGAAGTGAGGATGGGATGTTGCATAGCGAAGAAGAATATCTACCGTATACCTTAGATCCCCCTTTTTTTATATAACGTGCTGGTTTTAGCATGACGTAGGGGTTGCAGAACTGGTTCAAAAAGACGATTCCAACATTGGCTATTGAAGACACTTTAGTTCTAACCTTTTCAAATCGTACAGTGACAGAGTAAAAGCTATGTCACGGCCAGATAAAATGTTACAACAATGATAAAATGAAAAAGAAAAATTGTTGGGATTTTATAATGAAAAGTGTACTAGCGATTCTATGTAGGTTGATGCTATAACGTAACCACCGGTTTGTGAAAACACTACACAATAATGCTACCAGATTTTTGAACAGTCTGTCCTGGTAGGATTCATATCCAGGCTGCTATCCAGTAGGTACTAAGTTAGGCTGTTGACAACCTGACTCGAGCAACGACATTGACGTCAATCACAGCCCGATACAACGGATGTCCCCCGCACTCTACGATTTTTCCTTTCTGGTTCTAGATCGCGATCCTGACCTCCCACTTCAGATTGCCGAGTCTAATGGTTCGTCGAATGAGGTTGCGAACGGCGTCAGTTAGTATGTACCAGAGTACGTGTAGGGGTTGATTGGCGCACTAGAAGAGCCAATCTAGCCAATGAAAGGCGCGGCATTCCTTTTGGGGTAATGGCATGGGTCTTTTTTAATGTGGTTTTTTTGTACGGAGGTTTTGTCCAATAAAAAATGGAAATTGTTCGCAGAATGGATTTCAATCTCCCTAGTCCCTTTTGGTGATTTGGATTCTGAGATTATCTCACAAAATCTTGAGAACTCGAGAACGCGTGTTTCGCTTGTATTTATTTTTGTGTAGATAGACAAGGACTCGCCTGTGATTCAGAGCCAGTCAGCTACAATTGTCCAGGCCTGCTACATGTCCATGTGCCTGCCAAACAGTCTCTTATGGGTACATCAGTGCCTGCGAAACAGTAGATTAAGTGCTCTAATCAAGTACTATTGGCGGTAACGTCCGACGTCATGAAATTCGCCAAGGAGCTCGAGCAAGATCTCGTACCAGGTAAGACTGCACCCCCGACGGACTGCAATTCGACGCTGACCTCTGACGACTAGAATGGAGGGTCAAATATCTCAACTACAAGGCTGGCAAGAAATATGTCAAGGGCGTGGCGAGGGCCATTCAGAGAGCGAACGGCACGCCCAGAGCCAACGGCCGGAAGCTGCACGAGCATCTCCCGCCGCACGAGACCCCGGCCTTCTTTCGAAGTCCCTTCTCGCGCCAGCAGCAGGGATCCGGCGTCGCCAATGGGAACGGGCACGGACACGTAGGTGTCAATGGGCACGGTCCGGACGAAGATCTCGCATCCCGTCCGGGACAGGTGCGACGATCGGAGTTTTCTGCCAATGCACGTGGCCCGCATGAGAGCCGATCATTACACAGCGCCAACGGGAAGTCGCCCAATTATGGAAGCTTCGTGCGGACGCCGCCCATCTCCAGATCAGGGGGGCTCCTCGCCCAGGTCGACAGCCGCCAGACCTTCGAGCTGCCTGCTCCCGCCCTGGACGACGACGACAAACCAGGTTTCGCGTCCGGGGATTCCTCGTCGTCCGAGACAAAAACAAACGGAGGGGCCACTCATTCCGCTGCTCCCCCTCGGCGCAGCATGTCGTCCGATCCAGCCATCATGAGGTCACACGCCGCCGCCGCCGCGGCCACTGATACTCTCCCGCACGCGAGCAGTCCCATGTGGCCATCGCCGGCGCCCGGGCGACTGCGCCGTCTGTTCTCGCTAGGTCAGCAGCAGCTGCAGAAGGTCGACAGCACCGCCAGGGCCGCCTCGTATCCCCTGCAGGCTATCGACACGGTCAGGCAGCGAGAGAGAGAGTTTTTTGACTTTCTGGATGGCGAGCTGGACAAGGTGGAGGCGTTCTACCGCCAGAAAGAGGTGCAGGCCGAGCTTCGATTGACGGCGCTGCGAGAACAGCTGCACGAGATGCGCAATCGCCGGACCCAGGAGATAGCCGAACGTCGACAGCGCAGGGAACACGGAGGAGGGGGAGGCGTCGACGGCGCCGACGACTCGGCGGGCGATTTGTCTGGGTTCGACGGACGACATCTCAAGTGGATTGATCCGATCAGGTCGAAGCTGTTCAAGCCGGGTGCCAATTCGAAGGCTCTGGCGAGGATGCCCCAGACGCCTGTCGTTGGTGGCGGGACCATGTCAGGCGATGCGAGAAGAGACTACATCAGGCGACCCCAGGAGCACGACGTGCCGTACAGGACGGCCAAGCGAAAGCTCAAGCTGGCCCTGCAAGAATTCTATCGCGGCCTCGAGCTCCTCAAGGCGTACGCGCTCCTGAACCGGACCGCCTTCCGAAAGCTGAACAAGAAGTACGACAAGGCTGTCAATGCCCGTCCCCCCTATCGCTACATGAACGACAAGGTCAATAAGGCGTGGTTCGTCAACAGTGAGGCGATCGACGGGCACATACGAGCCGTCGAGGACCTCTACGCGCGCTACTTCGAGAAGGGTAATCGCAAGATCGCCGCGGGCAAGCTGCGTCGTATAAACCGCCGGCCCACGGACGAGTCCAGCATCGCGTTCTGGAACGGCCTCGCAATCGGGATCGGCGCCGTGTTCACGATCCAGGGCCTCATTTACGGCGCCGAGCTCCTGTTCGACCCGGACCCCACCGTCCAGTCGCAGGCCAGCTACCTGCTGCAGATCTACGGCGGCTACTTTCTCATCCTGCTGCTCTTCTCGCTGTTCTGCCTGGACTGCTACCTGTGGACGGCCAACAAGATCAACTACCCCTTCATCTTCGAGTTCGACCCCCGGCATCACTTAGACTGGAGACAGCTCGCCAGCTTCCCGAGCTTCTTTCTTCTTCTCTTTGGCGTGTTCATCTGGCTCAACTTCACGCGATATGGAGGTGACGACGAGCTCTGGCTATACTACCCGGTGATCTTGATCTTCGTCTCGCTTCTCATCATCTTCTTCCCCGCGCGCGTCCTCTTCTACAGGAGCCGCCAGTGGCTTGCCTATTCCCACGTGAGCAGACTTAATTTTCCCCCAACAGATGGCGTCCACCCAAAAACGGCGCCCCGATCAACTTTCCCATCTCTCCCCCCACACACACACGAATGAAGTAGGCCTACTGACATGATGTAGTTTCGACTATTTTTCGCCGGCTTGTACCCTGTCGAGTTTCGAGACTTCTTTCTCGGCGACATCTATTGCTCGTTAACCTATGCTACGTCCGTATGTCGTTGAATTTAGCGAAGACCCGCCCTTCATCCTTCCCGTCTGTCCCGTCCCGTCTCTTCCCGTCTCCTCCCATCCATTCGTAAACCCCATCCCGCCCTTCTTGAGATGAACTGACCCCCACTCCCACAGAACGTAGAGTTGTTCTTCTGTCTATACGCCAACCACTGGGAGAACCCACCCCTGTGCAACTCGAGCCATTCGCGTCTGTTGGGTTTCTTCTCTACGCTGCCGGCCATATGGCGCGCGCTGCAGTGCATCCGCCGGTACTACGACACCAAGAACGTGTTTCCGCACCTCGTCAACTGCGGCAAATACGTCATGACCATCCTGTCTTATGTCACCCTCTCCCTCTATCGCATCAATAATACACACTCCAACCTGGCACTCTTCATTACCTTTTCGACGATCAATGGGTTGTACACTTGTAAGTGTGGACGAAATCTTTTATCTTGCCTCGGATCGTTATCTAAGTTTAAACTAACCTCCTCCCCCCCTCGGATTTTCCTTATCTACCTTTACCTCGGATCGTAACTAACCCGGAACAGCCGTATGGGACCTGTTTATGGATTTCTCGTTACTTCAGCCCGATGCCCGACATCGGTTCCTCCGGGACATCCTCGGCCTGAAGCGGCGCTGGCTGTACTACGCCATCATGGTTGTCGATCCCATCCTTCGTTTCGGCTGGATCTTCTACGCCATCTTCACGCACGACCTGCAGCACAACACGATCACCTCGTTTCTGGTCTCGCTCTCCGAAGTAATTCGTCGCGGAATGTGGGCCCTGCTCCGTGTCGAGAACGAGCACTGCGGCAACGTGGCACAGTACAAGGCGAGCCGCGACGTCCCGCTACCGTACGATCTGTCTCACGAGCCGCTCATGGAGCGCACGAGCACGGACGAGATGCCGGAGAGATCGGAAGAAGACAGGCCGTCCGACACAGCTGACACGGAGACTGGCACTGGCACCGGTCGTGTGCCGAGTCGACAAGATCAAGGCCGTCCCGTTGGTGGTGGTGGTGGTAGTCAGCCATCGGCCTATTCGCCGGCGCCAGCCGCAGAGGCAGGAGGACTGCGTAGACGACGAAAGTCGGAAGTGCCCGGGGCCAAGTCGATCCGCGGCATCATGGCGAATGCACACAGACAAGACTTTGAGAAGAAGAGGCGGCCGCCCATGGAGGTGGATCGTGACGACGCAGACGCCGGATCCGCAGACGAGCTTCGCAGCGAGGACGAAGAAGACGACGACACGAGGAGCATGAACGAGGAGAGACTCGAGATTCGCCGCGTGGTCACGCTCGTGCGGGAAGACGAGAACGACGACGATAAATGAGATACATATAGACGTGAGGCACATTAATTTTTGCGTTATTTGGGTTACATTAGATGCTTTGTCTGCCTGATCATTCCTTGCGGATGATATGGCTCATAGATTACCATAATACCAAGTTGAAATTCTGGATCACGTAGTCTGACGCAGGCGTCTATGAAGTAAAACGGCCACACATTATAGTGACCACAAGCAGTCTACTATCTATACGCATAGAATAAGTACGCTATAGCGCCAGACATGCTGTCACCAAGATGGGAAGCTTTGCCGGCGAAGCTCCATTTTGACTGCAAGCCAATGTGCTAAATCAAACTTTGATTGAACCTATATTAGAATACCCGGACTGAGGGTCTACTTTCACACATCCGCCTAGGGGGCTAGTCCTCCGGGAACTCGGCCGCCGGCCCTCTCACAACGCGTATCTTGGACCGTGTTGGCTGTGGTGTGTTATATGTAGTTATATTGGCTGTATTAGCTGTGCTTGTTAGCTGTGCTGTATTGGCTGTGTTGGCTGTGGCCGTTAGTGACCATGTTCACTATTGCAGTCAGCCATATTACAGTTAATTTCAGTGCAAATGTGTTGTGGTTGATGCTTTTGTAGGGTATGTTGTTAGGGAGTCGGTATGGACCAATAAAAGCAATGCAGAGAAGATTTAAATTTCAGAGGGTTACCGTTAGAATTTCTCAAGCATTACTTTCCCTCACACTTAACTGTCGTTGTTAATACATGTCGGGAAGAGGTAAAGCTTTCCGATTACTATATACAATAAGAGCAACTGTTTGTATAAAATCGACCGTACAGTATTTATGAATCACAACAAGTATACAATATTTATATGACAATAGCAATTGCTTATAAATAAAAACTAATTCACCAGAAAAATCAACTCGCAATGTTCTATACATATACTATCTGGGCGCCCCCTGTCTGCTTATCGATCCGCTTCGTCCTGGCCCGTAAGGTCTGCGTGTCAGTCAAGCCGTCATGATAGGTGATTCGGAGCTTTGGTTCTTACCGAGTCACACTATCATTTCCTCGGACTGCTTTCCTACAAGCCTGAACTCAATCATCTGAGTCTGTGGCCTCGGACTTTCCGCTAGACGTTTATAAACGACTTCATCGAGATGACTCGAAATATCCGAGCTCAGTCAGTCAATACCGATGGAAGAATTCTCTATCCGCGCATCCGCATGTCGTCGGGCACATCGTGGATAAATCTCTGGAAGAAATCGCGAATGGCCTCATCCGTCTCGTCGTCGGGATCGGGAAACGTCTCCGGGTCCCTCACGACCGCTGCCAGCCCCTCGTCCAGAGCTTCCTGGAGAGTCGGCCTCTTCGCCGCGTCCACGTACAGACAGCGGGCGACGAGGTCGCGTAGGTCGAAGTCGACACGAGGAAAGGGATCGTCGCTGTAGTCTGCTTCCATGGGCACGATATTCCCTGCTCTGGTCAAATGGTCTTTCCAAACGGCAGGGTAATTCTGGATGGGTTCATAGTCCATCAACTGATATATGAGCTATTGAGCACGACGAGATTCACACAATTAGCATAAGAGTCATAAGAGTAACGGGGCAGACGTTCGATTGTCTGTCGGTCTGTACTTACCTTGGCGCAGTCGTAAAGGTTGTCACGGGGGCCCCGGGGAAGGTCGTACTCTCTCGTATTGCCAAAATCAATCAGCTTGAAGAGATACCCGATGCCGTGCTCTTCGATGCCGTCTTCTGATCCCAACACGATATTCCTGGCGGCAAGGTCTTGATGGACTATGCCGCGCGGTCCCGTGCCGTCGGTACGAACGGTCTCCAGCACAGACAGCGTGCCCTCTGGCCCCTCCAACGGATATGCCATTCCGATGCAAGCTCGAATCACTGCAGATAAAATGCCCTGTTAGTTTAATTCATGGCCGAGGGCAGACTTAGAGAGACGTTCGGTCGGTCTATGACCCGGGGGGTTAATTGTAAACTTACAACAGGTGAATAAGGACCAGAGTACCCTATTAGGCATACGTTGTGCAAAATTGTCAATATCTATCTTGAGCGTCACGAGGTCTCCCTGGTCGAGGTATTCTAACGCCACGGCCGGCCCCTGCATCAATGCCTGGAGAGGGCCAAAGACGGAGCGGCTTGCCACCTGCCCCCCGTTGACAGAATTCAAGTCGTCACAGGAAGCGACCATATTCACGATATGCATGGCGCCCCGCAGTATCTATATGCACAGAGATGTCAGCAAAACGCACGATAAAGTTACGTGGGCGTACATAGATCCGGAAAGACTTCCACCTTCATTTACCTACCTTCAAAAATTTAAGTTCATTTCGGAGTTGTAAGGTTCCTGCCCTGTTGCCCCTTTTGGCACTACAACACTAGGAGTCAGTCTTGGCCATGGATAGCGTAATTTGTAAAGTTTTAGAGGCTTCTAATCCCTCGCCCTCGAAATCAAACCTCGTGCTTTGAAAGTCGGTAAAAAACAGAAAGAAGAATCAATAAAGAGAAAAAAGAAAAAAGAGAGAAAAAATTCCTAGAAATGACTCACAGTTTGAGGGCTATGCGTTTTGGGTCAGCATTCGCAAGTTGGTCCTTCTCCCTGAGAAGGACGGCCATGCCGTAAGTACCGTTCCCCAGAAACCTCTCGAATTCCCAATAGCTTGCCGATTCGAACCTTCCTTTAACCTCATCGCTAAATTCTCTCACTGCTCGCAATCGCGCCTCTCTCATTGCCGCCTGTCTTGCCGCCATCTTTGCTGTTCCTCTATGAACTACCAGTGTGAGACGATTCCGATCACTATCGTGTGGTTAGAATGATAGAAGCAGTTTTTTTTTCTTTCTCGCAAGGTGTAAATCGAACTTTGATTATCGAATGATTCCAGTCACGGGTTTGGCTGTGTATTTAAGGCGTGGGGAAAGTGTAGCTAGCGAGTGATTTTTCCCGCGCGGGCTTTGTATGAGGCAAGCAATGCATGCTTTGTCATTCGATGTATTTCAAGTTTTGGTACATACAATTGTCTCTTTCTCTCCTTGAACAAGCGGCACCCGATGATTCCGGCGAAGATAAGAAAAAATCAATGCATTGTTTACTGCTAACCTTGGATCTATTTCTTTCACTTCACTCGTCGTGGCAGTGCAGACGGCCTTGTCCCTTGTGACATATAACAAGTACATTGAATAACACAATAGACGAATCAAATACAATAAGATCATGGAACTAGACTGATATATTAAAGAAGATCGACCAGTCAGTCCGCAAAAGTCTTTGTGCATCGCCCAATTAGCGGCATAGCTTAGCATGTTCGCTTTGCAATAACTCTTGCAAATAAAGCATTTATGTGTGTTTTATTTACTTTGAAAGTTATTGTGACTAAGGTTATTCGGATTTAAAAATTTACATTTTTGAAGTGATTGTTATTAGGGGCTGCCTAAAAGTAATATTATCCATATAACATGTCAATAACAATGCTTAAAATTGAAGAACTTATTGTTAACACCCTAATATAATTGTATATAAATTGACTATCTTCTATAATTTTAAACATTTTAATTACCTGAGTCATTATACGGTGGATCATAGCTAGGTCGCAGTAAGGGGTCAGGGCTGAATATAGTTGATTACTGAGCCCTTCCAAAAAGTTAAGAGGACTCACCCCCTTATATAGAAGTAGTACCTCATACAAATACTCCCAGGGGTCAAGAAGCGTACCACCTGCGACCTTTTTCCCTGACAGGAGTGGGAAACAAGGGGCCTATTCATCGATGTAGCATGAATAATATCGAGCTCTTAACTTACGCCATATATCTATCTGACAACTATATCGTGGCCTATAGAGTTTTGATTCCTAGAAATACGCTGTTTACTTAACATGATTCCGTGGATGGAATAAGCTTGATGAGAACCAGCTCTACACTATACTTTGGCGCTGACTGTGCGTGACAACTCCGTTGAGAAACTCCGAGACAGCGATGAAACCAGTTAACCAGCCCCCCCCCCCCCCCCTACCTTATACCCCCGCCCACACGGAAGTAAATAGAATCATAAGTTTTAGGAAGGCATCTCAAGGAAAAACCGTGAATTCAACTAATATAGTCAAAATAATGGCAAGTCTGGTTGTGTATCATAGTCAATTCTCTACTGAAAGCATCGATTTCCGCGAGTGGTAATCGCAAATAAGTGAGAAGGAATAAAGGACCAAAGGTACAGGGCGGGAGAGTTTCGTATTAAAAAAATATATGTTATCGTATATATGTAAATACGCTCGAATAGTGGGTATATTTGCAAAAAGTTTTAATTTTCCATGGTCTAATATGATGCTTATAGTTGCACATTTGTAATGCTGCACTGTTAATACTATTCTATTCTCAACCCATCACGTTATGCTCTACAAGAGAAATTCCGAAATGCGAGAAACGGCCAGGTCCTTTTACCAATTTCCTGTTGAAGTGCGCTTTGCGTTTGGCTTGGTTCCCAGATGGTTCTCATGGTTCGGCTAGTGGAGGCTGGCTCGGCGACGTTTTGTCGTCCTTCTTCCGGATATCCTTCCACCCCATACCGAAAGCTGCAACAAACGCCAGGGCTCCCGCGGCGGCAACAAGATAATACACGCGGTCTATGCTGTTCGAGTACGCTATCAAGACGCCGGGAAGGTCGCTCGGATCGACAATCTTCCGGAATCGTGTGGCACCCGCGTCAATAATTGCCTGGGCATTGACATTCGGAGCGTGCTTATGCAGCTCTGGGGTCAAGCTCGATGAGAAGATGGTATTATACAAAGTCAAGAAGATAGTCGGGCCAATATACTGTGCGAATACAAGGATTGCGGTTGATGTAGAGAGGTCTTTCGCTTCGGTGGAAGATTGGACGGCGATGATTGGCTAAATGAGCGATTAATATAATGCCGAAAATGCTTAAATACTAGAAATAAGCATACCATCTGTAAGCCCATGCCACAGCCCACGCCCTCAATAAGCTGGTAACCAACCCACATTCCCGTCGATGTATTAAGCTGAAACAGAGAAAACAGCCCAGTGCCGATGGCTGTAAGAGCTGCGGAAACTAGCGCAAAGGGAAGGACGAAGCCGATCTTGGTCACTGGGAACAAGTGTTAGTGATTTTTCGCGTCGAGGGAGAAGACGAGATGTTGTGGTACCTAGAACTCCTGCAGCGACAGCGAAAACTAGCTGAGAGAGGATGGTCGGAAGAAGATATACGCCACTAAGAATTGCGTTGACCCCCTTCACTGCCTGGAAGTATATAGGTAGAAAGTATGATATGCCGAAGAGGGTTGATAAAACAAGCGCGTAGTTGATCGCACTCGCCCACACAACTCGCTTCTTAACGATAGATACCGGAATAAGGGCGTCATCCCCCTTATGGTAGTTCCAAACGCACCACACGATGAACGTTGCCCCCGCCCCAACGAAGAGCCCGATCACCTGGGAAGAGTTCCAGGGAAAGTGAACACCGCCATATTGGAGAGCTAGAAGGAGCTGGGTGACGGCTGGGGCGAACAAGGCAAAGCCAACAAGGTCGAGATGACGATGGAGATGGGGTAGAACTCGTGAAGCCTTGTCTTTGGTCCTTTGTTCGGGAATATGAATTAGAACCATTGGTATAGCAACGAGTGCTCCTAATGGCAAGTTGATGTAGAAGCCTTGTAGCGAGAGAGTATTAGCAACCGTCGAATTGTGTGTATGGCTTTCGCTCACTACTTACTCCATCTCCAGGTAACAGCCGTGGTAAAAGCGCCACCTATGAGCGGCCCAGCAACGGAGCCCAGCTGTGAGACTTCAAAATGCAATTAATTTCAATTAACTCCTTTGGACTATTAAGTCGTAACATGGTACTTACTTCCCATTATCATGCCGATGAGAGCTGCCACGAATCAAGACGGTTAGTAAATCTGATTTCGCATTAAGGGGGCGTTATTTCTATCGCTGACATACCAGGTCGTCTCTCGAATGGCACCGCGGCGGAAATAATGGTGATATTGCCATTGAGTATACCTGAGCCTCCCACACCAGCTACGACGCGGCCGCCGATCAGCATGGCCGAAGACTTCGCAGCTCCACAGATCACAGAGCCAAGCTCAAACAGAGCGAAAAAGGCCAGGAATGACCACTACAGTCAAGTTTCAGTTTTGGTGACAGCCAGGCGGGAAAGGACATGCCATAATAACTGACCTTGAGCGAAAAATTATGATAGACCTTGCCAGTTAAGGGCTGCAGGGCGGCACTTCATGGATTTGCAGTGAGTACAATGATGGGAAGAATATCTTATGCAAGAATGATTATACGTACGATCCAAGAGTGTAAGCACTGCCATACCAGGCGACATCTGCGAGAGAGTGAAATTCGTCTGTGATTTTAGGTATAGCCTGGATGAGAACAGGAAATATGGTATTAGCGAGCCATAGGTATGGAGAGGCGAGAGAACAAGAGTTTACTTCTTACTGTGCTGATGACTGCCGTATCTAATAAAAGCAGGAAGCCGGCCAACATGAGACTGACGATAACAAGCCCCAGTTTGAGACCGGTGATATGTTGAAGACTATCAGCATCTTTTTGGATAGGGTTGTCGTTGCTTTCCGTATGAGTGGATGTCCTCTTCTCGTCGTCAGCGTGGATGCCTTCCACGGAGTATGGTTCTTTCGAAGCTTGTGACATATTGGGGCTGGATCTTGAAGAAAGAGTTGAATTCTATGCCTTTCCTCTGTCAAGTTCCGTCAAGATATTAACAAAATGGTCAGGCTTGGGCGTAAATTAAATTATATACTTCACGAGGATTTTTTGAATACTAGTAGATAGGTAACCGGGCCGGTCTCTTTGTTTGGCCTTGGTAATACTATCCTGACGAATCAAATTGGCGCCCCCCGCCCGATAATAACATTATCAACAAAGCGAAAGACAATTGTCCCGAGTAAGCAATCAGAGCCGGAACCGGAACCGGAGTACTATTTGATTCTCCGTGTCCGACGGCGTATGTATAGAACCCCGGCGGCGGGCTTATAAATAAATCTGGTGTAGGGGCACACGACGTGAGGCTGGTATGTACATGCTGACATGGAATGGTGGCTTATATGTCGCGACGGGACATAATTCGATATTTTAGGCTAGCAGTTACTATTTGTAAATAACCAAGAACCCGCCATTTGGTACACTTTTTCAAGGTGCTCTTTTTACTAGTAATATAGGCCACTAAGGCCATATACACCATATACACCACATTGGCCATATAGGTCACCTTTTCTACAGAGCTGGTAAGCCTTGGTGGCCAACTTACCTGGGAATTATACAACCGTTCATTAAAAAACACTAACTCAAATACCTAAGGGAGGCAAGGACGGTAAACAAACGCTACATGGGGCGACGCCTCTGAGAACAAAGCGGCTGGTCTCATGGGTACAGAGCGGCATAGTTTATCAACTTACCTTGATCCATCCTATCGTTAAATAACCTCACTTCATTCATAACAACACCCGAAGAAAGAAAAAAAGCTCCACGTATTGCACGGTATCTAGGCGAGATACTATGCAAATACCAACGCAGGCTGATGTTTCGCGGCGCTCCTCTTCCCTGCCAAACGGCCGGGCCTGCACCAGCTGTGCTCGCATTAAGTGCAAATGCATCTACCGTGCTGAAGAAGGTCCTGGTTGCGAAAGGTACATTCCTGGATGTCATCCCTTGGCATTTGTTGATTGAACTACTCCTCACATGTCTTAGATGCCGCCGGCTCAAAAAAGAATGTGTGGCGCTTCCCGTGGCAAGGTCTCGTCCAGCGCAGCGCCGAGTGAGAGGTGCCTCTAGAGCAGCCCGACTCGAGCAGAAACTCGATGAGCTCGTTTCAGTCTTAAGGTCGCAGACAGTAGCGCCAGCCACCACCACCTCCGACGACGACGAAGGTGATGTCGATTCCGGCGCCGACGGGGGCGATGGCGAGGACGAGGACGCCGCTGCCGATAGTGTTGATGGTGATCAAGAGAAGCACCCAGTCGAAGTCACTGGGTTTATTCCTCATGGCGAAACCGCGAAACTTCCGCCTGAAAGCAGCTTGAGCACTTCGCCAACTCTCGATGTTGATGCTCCGACTCCCCTTAGTGGACTGGGGCCTTCCGTCGCAGGCCATTTTGACTCTGATGGGTTGTCCCTTCAGGAAGCTCAGCTGTGTCTCAACCAATTTCGAGAAGAAACCTTGGTCAGTGAGTCCCCGCTGGGCTTGTGGCATAATACTGAAATGTTTGAAGGCTTTCTTTCCTTTTACCTACATACCATCCTACGTAACTGTGGTCGATATCCGCAAGTTTTATCCGTTCCTATGGCTCAATATCTTGAGCACGACTACAACGTCGCACCAACGGCGCATCAGTTTGGGCGATCAAGCAAGGAGCATCGTGATACAAAAGATTGTGGTCGAAAGAGAGAAGAGCATCGACCTTCTACTTGGACTGCTTACGCATTTAGGGTGGTAGGCTTAGTATCTCCGTCGCTAAGTTGAGTTGAGGAGTCGGTCTGATGTTTCTCTAGGATTCATAAACAGCGAGCAGCTAAACCATACATAAGTCTATTCTCCCAACTAGTAGTTACTCTCGTGTACGATTTGGGTCTACACCGACAACCGTCCGAGAGCCGGCCACCCTTTTGCGGCCCCAGTAAGCCTGGGAACGATAATGTCAATCCACCGCAGATGATAAGACGCACGCCAGAAGAAGTGAGAGCCGTACTTGGCGCCTTTATTCTCACTTCCATGTAAGCCAAGTACCTGCACAGTAATGAGAATTAGTAAATTTGCCCTAACATGTCCTAAAGGATGTCGTGGAGCTTCAGACGTCCCGATGGACTTCGATGGTCGACACAACTAGATGAACACCTAAATCTTTTGGCAAACGAGAGCAAGGTGGCGCAAGATTATGTCTTGGTAGCCCAGGTACGAATACAACTCATCATGGAACAGTTCCATCCTCATTTCAGACACACATCTTTGGGTGAGGGTCTGCCGATTCCCTACTTGGACGCTCTTCGGTCACAACTACACAAGATTGTCCTAGATGTTCAGGGTGGGAGTGTAGGAAACCAAGGTCGGTCTTCTTTCCATGTGAGGTCTCATTTCCTAGCCCTGACTGACATCTGACGACGCACAGTCATGACGGCACAGTTATCCAGCTTCATCGAAGTCTTACTCTACGAGTCCGCCATGGTAAATCCGACCGAACGGCGAAATCAACCCGACTTTCGGCGCTTCGAAGTCTACCAAGGCTGCCTGAACTCAGTCAAGGCGTGGCTTGATAGCTTCTTCTCGATGCCGACCCATTTACACGCAAGTATGCCTTTCAGTAGCTACCGTCAGTTGACCTATATTATGTGTAGCCTACACAACCTCACGGTTTTGCACGATCCCGTTTGGGATCGAGCTGCTGTGTGCAAGTTTCTGGATCTACTGCCGACGTGTGATAGGGTCATTAGTGTATTCCAATATCTGAAGGGCTCTTCGGCTGTCAACTCGCCAGATTGGAGCGGGGACGAATCTTACTCTTTGGGGATTCGCGTGCTAGAGAAGATGAAGCTAACATGGCAGAGTGAAATGGCAGCCATGGGCCCTGCAAACAACGCTATGCTCGAGCCCGAAACTCTGTATCAATGCCAATCACCATACAACCTCGACAACTTCTGGGTATCTGATTTAATGAATACTTCATGGACAGTCCAGCAGATGATAGACCCAGGGTCCGAGGGCCCACCCCCATACTAAGAGCCTAGAGACTCGCTCCCGGGTAGGACGGAGCTCCTGAGAACTTGTTATCGCTACAGAATCTAATAAAATAAGTATTCCAAAACTCACGTTACACATGCCCAGCTACGGAGGGTCCAAAAGTAGTTTCTTGTTACTATCTTGAGGGATTCTCTTCCTCGGAGTTAATGGTCGGAGCCTTACTTTATAAATTCTGCATAGGTCGGCCAATTGCATCCACGCTCGTAAATCATATATTCTCGCAGTCCGATCGGGCTACATGAGGGACGCTTGTGATTGACAGATAGATTGTTCATCATTCCTAATTAATATCATTATAGTCAGACCCTAATTCGTGTCGTTTTGGAACAATGACAACTAGCCGAGACCAGAAGTTCGTGCTTGTTACAGGTTGTAGCGAGGGAGGACTTAGCCATGCTCTCGCGGAAGCATTTGTAGCTGAGGGCTGCCACGTCTTTGCCACTGCGCACGACACCGCCAAAGCTACATTGCTTGCGAGCGACGGTAACGTCACAATACTTCCGCTCACTCTCAACGACCAACCAGTCTATGTCTCTTGCCTATAATCGTGTATATGTGTTTTCCCAGTCTTCTCATCCTGGTTACTAATACAGCTTCGATTTATAGAATTTTCCACGTCTACCATGCTCAGAAGATGCGTTCCAAAGTGACTCGCCGGTCCTGATGCCCTTTCTATCCAACGTGGTGAACGGGACCGACCTCGCCATGCCCTCCCATTTTGCCGAGTGCATTGTCTTCTCACACCTCTGGGGCCAAGTATACCAGCAACACAAGCAGTCTTCCGTCGAGCACAACAACGGCAAGAAATCTCCCGACTTTCGCGATCGCCCTCAAAAGCACAAGATGACGGGACGCGTGGACTCCTGGGCCGCGGAGACCAGGCAACTAACATCTTCCATCCAGCTTCGAAGAAGGGCTCGATTAGCTGGGCAAACTTGACGGCTCCCCCAATGATGAGTATGCGAGTATCACGATCAAAGACTACGTGGCTGAACTTGCGTAGGCCAATCTGCAACCCGCCTTGCAGATTGGCATGGTGGCTCGACACACCACCAGTGGCGAGAAATGAGATACCGTTCGAGGCAACGATTTTACCTTGCAGTCCCGAACCGTGTCAGCTCATTCTATTTATATATATACATTATATTTTTGTCTCCATTCATATTCGTATTCCAGCCTTCGCTGTCCCGAGAAAAAAGATAGATGATATTTGGAGGCCTTACTATACCTTCGGCCGATGCAGGCTGGATCGTAGCGATATATGACGGTGCGTCGTGGGTGCTCCATCTGTGAGTGACATGGGCCGTGTAGTTTGGTTCAGAGCGGCGTCTGAGGAAAGGCTTGACCCAAAGAGTTCTCTGATGCTTGGGGATGTGACAGTATTAGTATTAGTAGTTGTTGTTGCAGCTGCGGCCAGGACCTTCTGCCATGCAACACTTGGACGCATCCTGATAATTAATCGATCTGTTGCTTCAACCAGACTAGTTCCGCCAGAGAATAATGTGTGGGTTCAGAATATTATAACACAATAATGCTGTATCATCTCCCTTTCCTCATCTCCCCCAACCCCCTTATTCCAATAACGACTGTAGGCAGGCTACGCCCAAACCCCGACTTGAAACTCCGTTTGGAGCTCTCGGCCCTCAGCCCTTAGCTAACACGCTCGCCTGACGCCTCGTCGGCACAATAGTCGACAGTATATAGTATCGGTCACACATGCTTACACGGATGCGGAGTTACTAGTGCAGACTTACCAGCCGGCTCAGGAGTTCGTCTTTGCATCCCGTTCCGCATCTTGTAACAAAGAACGCCACTACGCCGGACCCTCTCGAGCTTTGGAATGCGGAAAGCCGCAGAACCGACTCCGACCATATATCATGGGCTCCGCCCACGTAAGATAATATAAACAGAGCTTTGCTGTTTGTGTAATAACAATAACATCGAAGTCACCCACAGAAACTGCGATAATTCTCACATCCAGCTTTCGGTCTCAAGACAATATACCAACAATATGGCCTCTTCAAACACTTGCGCATTTCTCCCGGCGGCGAGGGCCAATCCCCTTAGAGTTGGTCCCGCTCCGTACCCAACAGTAGGCAAGAACGAGATCATCGTCAAGGTCGCCGCCGCAGTACGACATCCTAAGTCTTATTTCTCCTTTTAGCAATGACTCTCCTTTGTAAAATACCGAAACCGCTTCGCGAATGAATCGACTTTTATTATAAATGATGATTTCTAATTCTTGAGTTATAGGCCATCAACCCGATAGACTATTATGTCCAGATGCTAGGCGAGAAGCTATTCTCCTGGCTGCAGTACCCGTACACTGGTGGCTGCGACGCCGCCGGCAGCGTCGTCGAGGTCGGCAGCGAAGTCAGCAGATTCAAGCCAGGCGACCGCGTCGTCGCTTTCACGTCCGGCTTCGAGTCCCGATCTGGTGGCTTCCAGAGCTATGTGGTGTTGCCTGCGAAGATCTCCTCCCCGATCCCCGCCGACCTGAGCTTCACAGAAGCCACGGTCCTGCCCTTGGCCCTCTCGACGGCGGCTTGCGGCCTCTACCAGAAAGATATGCTGGCCCTCGATCACCCCTCGCTTGACCCTAAATCTAACGGGAAGACAGTGCTCATCTGGGCCGGCGCATCGAGTGTCGGCAGTAACGCTATTCAGCTCGCCGTGGCTTCGGGGTACGAGGTCATCACGGCGTCGTCGGCGAAGAACTTCGAGTACTGCAAGAAACTCGGCGCCTCGCAAGTCTTCGACTACCACACCGAGACCGAGACGCTCACAAAGCAACTTGTTGACGCATTTAAGGGAAAGGACTGTGCCGGCGGCTTTGCCATCCATTCCGGGTCCGAGCGCATTGTCTTCGAGGTCGTGAGACAGAGCAGCGGGGCCAAATTCGTCGCCTGCGCGATGCAACCCGAGAACGTGCCCGAGGGGATCGGGGCCAAGATGGTCTTCGCCGGCACTCTCGGGGAAAACGAGGTCGGCGATGTCATTTACACTGACTACCTCCCCGCCGCACTGGCTCAGAAAAAGTTCAAGTGCCTCCCAGAACCCGTAGTGGTCGGGCATGGCTTGGAGCACCTGCAGAAAGCGTATGATCTGTGCAAGTCAGGTGTTTCGGCTCAGAAACTGGTTATTACTCTATAGAAGGACTCGCAATTAGTAAACAGACCCCATCTATAGATCCACGGGACAGAGTGAGAGGAATGCTTTTAGAAAGTTTATCAATTAGTTGATATCAATATATGTCAAGATGTGCTAAGCGACATGAGTGAAATGAAATATCCGTGACTAATACCAGCCTAAGCTCCAGCTAATTACCCCCGGCATCACTCATAGGTACGCAACTTGCTGATGTCTGTTTGCTGAAAGTTCTAACTTTCATCCTCCATTTACTACTTGATAGTAGAGAGTGTATCATCTCGAGACCAATCATAATTTGTGTTGGATGGAAAACGAATCAAAAATCAACAATCATTTGAGTACTGCTAGCTCCTTCGCCCCCGATCCTACTCATGCCAGGCCCTGGTCCGCCCGCCCTATCTTACCAGTATCGTTTGACCTTTTAGACTCTAACGAGTCATATCATGTCTGGGATAAAAGTGATTCCGCAAATGCTCAAGATTATTTGATCCAAGGCAATGAGAAATGCGATATAATAAGAACTGCGTTAGATGATAATTAGCACCATGGGATTCCGGTGAGTAACTCTGGAGTCCGGATAGTAGGCTTCGAGGCTCCGCTTAGCAAATCTCGATCACTAAGAGAGCGTCTAACCATGACAATAAAGGTTTCTTATGATGAATCTTCTGAGGTTGCTCATATTTGCTTGCTTTGCCTGTTACATTGTTTAACAAAACGGCCTTGAATAGAATGATCCCGAGACTGGACTAACGAAGAACAAATACTTCTAGGGTCTCCGACGTATGAGTATTGTATGATACGTGATAGCAAAAGAAAGGTTATATCAAATTTATAATACTTGACTCTGTTCTAGATTTATACTAATGACATTGAAAAATTGAGACGTTAGGTGTTACACGCATGCACCCAGCCCGTGGATGTCACACTACGGATGCAGGCGATTCTGAGCTACATGCGTTCGTGGAACGCATCGTACCTAAGCTCACAATGGAAGCAATCGACATCTCAAGCAAGTCTGAATTCTTTGAGCTGATCGCGAACTATATCATCCGTCGCCGAGCACGATCCTACGACGACCGGGTTGCCCACCACTACAACACCCTTCGACACGTCGGCTTCTAGTATAATCAATAGTATCTTTACTATAGAAGTTTTCTCGTTGTTGATATCAGCATCAGATTCGATGTCCACGTTTAACATAGGCATTAGCAGCATTGTTAATATTGTTATAGCTAGATCAAGACATGCCGTGTCTGCTATATGGGCGTCCATGCGCTTTTTCTTTTTATTAGACAACTTGTCCACTTGTTTAGTGCTAATGCTGAAACAAAACATAACTGTTTGAAAAGCTTAAATGAAGAGATAAGGACACACGTCCCAGCTAACGCATCAGGGGGACTGCTCGCTCTATTGATCAGGCCGCATGTCTCTAAAGAGCTTAACAACGACTTTCACTGTGAATTCAGCGACGCGTCTGCTCGCTTGCCCGTCCCTCTCATTTCGTGTTCACGATGTCTGATCAACCTGTGGCAGCACATTGGGTAGAGGCCGTTGCTGATTATAATAATTAAATGATCTTTTCTGTTCACCATGACTATGACTGTGACTACCGTATACATATAATGTAAAAATGATTTATTGGATATTACAATATATATCTTATTTCTCACTTCACCTAGGCAAATTAACAGCCTGTGAATACACCCATCCTCGTACCTAATAGTCCTCTCTCTCTAGATCCGACCAGTACAAGTTCTTTCTTTCATTCCATGCTCACCTGAACCTTCACCTGAACCGTATTATGTATGTATAGAAGCCCACAGCAATCAAGCAAGCCCAACCCAACAATCACTCACTCACTCATTAAAAAAGAGTATATCTGGCTAAATAGCTAGCTAGCCCATCTGGTCTCAGAAAATTTGGTTTCGAGACAAGCACCTACCCACTCGTCGTACTCGTCTTGTTTTACTCCCAGGTATCGTTACATTAATGATATTCAGGTTTGGCCCTCGAACCGAAGAGAAAGTGACAAGACTCAGACCCCAGGTTGTCCCACAAACCCATTCTATTTTCATTTGTATTTGTCCCCATATCTTCAAAGAACGCCACTGCTTGCTATGTATGAGAGCTTTTTTTTCTCCGCACGACCGCAAAACGACGATGCTTGCCCCCTGCCCCGACCACCAAAAGTATGAAATAACAAATTATCAGGCATGCACTTCCTGGATAGCCGAAGGATGAAAACGACCAGCCTCTCCTGCATCTTCTTCAGCATCTAACGGTCCATTTGCCTGCGCCGGAGAGCCTGGAGGTTCCGGTGTATAGAACCGAGGTTGTGGCGTCTCTAGTGCACGGGTTTCGTCTTCCTCATCGTCGAGCGGCGGCAGTGGAGATCGGCGGCCGTCCGAGAAGCTTAGAGCGGCGTCGCTGTCTTCGTCTGACGGCACGACAAGATTGCCACCAGCCAGAGTCTTGGATGTCCGCGACGAGTATTTGCGATGGAGGTCACGGAAAGACCTGGCTGTCGCTGTGCTAGCGCTTGTGGCTGATCCGCGTCGGCCCGAAGGCCCGGGTAGACGACCAAGAAGGGAATGGAAATCATCATCAGTGTTGGTAGGAGACCTAGACTCTGCTTCATCCCCTTGTTGTGTTTGCTTCCGATGTTTTATGTGTTCATCAGTCGCTATGCCTTGTAGCTCATTACCAAAATTGATGACGGACGCCTTTTTGCCATGCACCGTAAAGCTGCCGGTGCCTCGGAAGAGGACTTCATCTCGCGCACCATCGTCGGATACGCCCCCGATTGATGCAGAGTCCTTACCCTTCTTGCTGCGGTGGTGGGAAATATGACCGGCACCATCTCGTAGAGTGCGTTGCAGGCTGCGCCGAGCTTTATCAGTCCCACCGATACTACCTCGCTTGCCACGGTCCGGTGTATCATCAGTTGTGTAGGCCGAGCTAGGACGGCGGTCGGAAGTACGAGTAGACTCGAGTTCAAGCAGTCCGGCCTGTTCAAGAACATGCCGCTCATGTTCGTCTTCCACCGAATCGTCATCTATCATGCCAGTGTTAGGTCGATGTGGAGATGTAGTCGCCTCTTGCCGGTGTGATGCGGTTGCGAGTCTAGACGAGGCCACACTGGAGACGGACGTCTTCCTTACGCTGGAATGGCCAAGACGTGAATTCGGTCGATTTTCAAACGCGGGGGCTGTGGCACTGGTTGGAGGTGTATGGAAGACCTCACGACTCGGTGATTCATTCTCTAGCTGATGATCAAGCTCGGATGGCTGGGGGGGAGATGTAGGGGGAGGAGATTGCTGGGCCTGATCTATTGCGATGTTGTTACTTCCTTTGGTATCCTCAGGTGCAAGAGCGCGATCAGGAGAGGTTTCCGTGATATCCCCGTTCATTTCTTTATCCTCGAATAGATCCATGGCAAGTATATCGCGGTGACATTTCAACTTCCAGAAGTCGATGCGTGACCATCTTAGTTGAGCAATGATTTTAGCTGCCGCATTGCAGACTTGCTCTCGAGTTTTTTCTTGGATCGGGGCTAGGACCAGCAGATGCCGTGCGTTCCTAAGCTGCGCCTCGAGTTGTTTCTGCGCGATTTCGAGCTTTTCTTCGGCTTCTTCGATTTTCTGACGTATTGTCACTCGCCGAGCAAGGAGGATATCGCGAGCCATTTGATGATCAATCTTACTTCGATTGATAGCCACCTCGCCAGTCGGTGTTTGGATAAGTTGTGTTACGCCAGCACTATCCAACCTGCGAATTGCTCGGCGGTTCTGGCCTTCGTAATTACCACCAACGACACCACGCATTCGAACCCCAGATGTCTTGAATGCGGCTGCGTAGTTGAGCTTCGCGAGCCAGTCGTTTCTATCTTCCTCACTCTGTGCTAGCAACACCTCTTCAAGACCCCCATGTCTAACATAGACAAAGGCGTTTTTGTGTCTTTTGTAATTAGTGTCCCACAGAGCTACTGCTCCTTCTGTTGACATCAACGCATCTGGCTTAAACTGCTCCAGGGGCGGCTTGAATATGAGAGGAACGCCATCGTTACCTGACTTCACATGAGTTTCATGCTGATGGAGCAGGTTCTTTACCCAGCTCGCATTGCGGAAGAAATACAACTGAGCCCCGGTTAAGATGGCACCCCATTCCTGCCATGGCGACCGGGTTCTCCTTTTTGCAACCTCTTTCCGCCAAAGCAGTCCTACTTTGGTGACTTTGATATCGACTATTCCGGGATGTGCCGCATCAGGATTATTTTGCGTCTTTTCTGTCATGAAGGCATCCGGGCGCGACCGAGCCGATATAATCTGAAGTATGCCCGTCTTGAAGAATGTTTTCTGGAGCTCTTTTAGACTGAGACGGTTTGCTGTGCCCAAATAACTGTAATGTTCCTCTAGGGGTATCTGATCTTTGAGCGGCGGTCGCAAGATATCCAGCTTACCATCTAATATTAGTGTATAAGGGTCAAGTAAATCCCTAGACCTCTTTGGTTCTGCGATGGCTGTGGGAAATACAGACTTCTTCTTCAACCTGAGACTTCCGGTACGGTCGCCGTTGGCGTGAAGATCTTCTTCCAGGTGGATGAATGGCGTGTAGCTAATATTGTCATAGAAACACTCTAGCACATCATCGAAAATACCCTCACCACGAGTGTTCTTCAGATAATCTACCTTTTGCATTTTATGCTTGTTGTTTTTGTTGAAGACGTCGGTGTGCAGTATAAGCAGAGAGAAGGCAATAAAATACGCCTGGTCCGGCGTGGCGTAGATCCCGGGGTTGCACTCATGATATCGGTTCGCAAATGCCTGCAAGCACCTGTCGATTTGTTGTGTTTCCTTTGGGAGCTCAGCTTCCATAAGGAGCTTCCGAATGGCCATATCCATAGGCTCTTCGAAAAAGCTGAATGATCGCATATAGCTGCGCAGTACGGAGGCATAAAAGGTATCGGTTTCCTTGGAAAGCGCACTTGCAATCGCTCCGCGAGGGAGCACCCCTTCGATTCGTGCGAGATATTTGGCAGGCGTCTCGTCCTCCCGCCGCTCTGGTAGTGTAACTGATTCTCTCGTTAACTGGAATGAGTTATTCTTCGACGTGCCCGACCCTGTTGTGGCAGGAGTTAACGTTCCGTGCCTGGAAAATTCTGCGTTCTGTCGCATACGACCGAGCCCTAAGAGGTCACCAAAGCTCTTACGCCCCGTAGAGGATGACGTGCGAGGTAGTCCTGGATGCTGTGGGTCAACAAAACTCTCGCCAAGAGAGCTCATCGTTGAAGAGCGACCTCTTAGCCCCAGATTTGCTCGAGTTGGTGATGATTGTCCCGAGTTCCGAGAGTTAGGTCGAAAGAGCGCGGTCGCAGGGGAGCCAGCCACCTTCGTATTTAAACTACCTAAACCGTGACCCGGGGAACCCAGAGGTGTTGACCTGTCGTGACCCGTTGACGGACGAGGTGCGTCCACAATATGTGTAGTGGATGTGGAGTTACGAGGAAGGGATGGCGCGTTCGAGCTCGTCACTGATAGCGTTGGTGTTTTCGATCTCTGTGGAAGATGACTCAGGGGGAACAGGGGCTCCGGCTGCTTTTGCTTCCGGCGACCGAAACGGAACAAACTGGAGGAGCTTGTATTGGGTTGAAAATGGCCCATTTGGTCGTTCGAACCACTCTCGGACCGAGATGACTCGGATAGACGGTGGGCCGGCATGGTTAGAGTTGAGCCGGGGTCCTCGGTCATGGCCGGCGCGGCAGGCACCGGGGTAGTAGGCTTGGACGGCTCTTCGAATGTGACCGTGTGCTTGCTTGTCAGTGAGTCGGTGCGCTGACCTATTATGGCTTTCTTCTCCTTCTTGGTGGCCGACAAGACTTTGACGCGAGGCATATGGTCCTGTTGCCCTCTGGGAACGTCCATGGAACGGCGCATTCGCAAAGGATTCCGGACGCCCGATTTCTTGTTTAATGTGGTACTGCCGAGAGCAGGCATGGTAGGAGCTGTAGTGATAATGGTCGGGGCTAAGGCCAAAATGTGTCAGCAGATGACGTCCACGTGAGGAAGAGAAAGGCAGGAGGGTAGAAGGGCAGGAAGTATCATACGTTCGGGCATGGGGGGCGGCTTCTCGGCGGCCTGCTGTTGCTGCCGCCATCTAGAGGATAGTTGCGGGTCCGAGGCATTGCGGAACCTAAGCATGCTAAAACGGCGATGCCTCGGTGTCTCGTCCTGTATTGGAGGCGATTCTGAGCGGTCATAGGTGCTCTGGCTCAACCTGGCCGCATCCATGTCCGCGTCTGGGTCAGGACTTATAGTCTGGCCCGAGGTCGGGTCGGTAGATGGCATACCGCTGTTGGGGTCCTGGGGTTGGGGATTCAGGAAGGCGTCGGCGGGGGATTTGGGATCGAAAACAGTGGTATGGCGGCGCATGTCGGACTCGCTGGCCATGACGCCACGGCGGCGTAGGAAAGGCATGGCTGGTGAAACGGCTCGAGCGAGCGGGGTGCGCGGTGGTGTGAGTGAGTGTAGCGGCGACGGCCCAAGGGCGATGCTCGAGGCAGCACACGACGTCGTCAGATCCCGCAGAAGCCGCGATCCATTGTCCCGCGTTGGCTCTTCGAGGCCGCAGCACGGCAGGACACGGCAGGGCAGGCGAAAGGGGTGTGGTGTGGCGAGCGTTGGGCGGAATGTGGTATCGAGGATTGATTGGATTGGATTGGATTGGAATCTGTTTGGACTGACTGGGAGGTTTCGGGATTCTCGACGGCGGGCAACAACGATGCAACGGCAGTCCAATCGATGAGCACTGACAACGGACCGACAATCAAAGGCAATTGATGAAGGACAGACTGAACGATGGAGACGATAATACGAGTTGGATGCTTGGGGAATGGGCAGATTGTTGATTACCTTGGGATAGTAGGACATTACTTACCGGGACATTGCTTGGTATGGGTCTGTCCTGTACAGGTTTAGGTAGGGAAGCCGCCCATCTCAACTAGGAACAATTATGGGGGTCCTGGCCTGTCGGGCTGTCAACTAAAGATAACTAAACTGCGTACCTACATAAGTACCTGTCTACTTTGAACTCTAAACCGGGAACCACCAATCTGCATGCCAAATGTACCAGTAATACATTCTATATATAACATCTAGAATACTAACAAACTGCACATTTGGTCTATGGCATCACTTAGATTGGGCCTGTCGTTGGAACTTCGGGATACGCAACCATAAACAGTATTCCATCTACCTACCTAGGTACTATGCAGGTACCTACATCGGGTATGGTAACGATTCCAGGCTCGATCTTGGGTACGCGTGCGTGTGGAGGTACCGGACCCGCACCCTGGGTTGGCGTGAAGCTGGCAAGACAACTTCCAAGTCAGGTCAATAAGAACGAATTATATGGCCGTCAAACACTACAACTCTAAAGCTTACACGGGCCTTACTCGATGCTTATACGAGACTGACCCTCGATTGCAGGTATCAAAGTCACGACTATACCAGTACATATAATGATCGTCGCTCTACTACACCGTTCTTTTATGAGGTTCTCGCATTATTATGCCAGCCATATATGAAGACGTGTCCTATCCAACTGCTCCGAGACACCAAGTCAAGATTTGGTGAACCAAATCAGGTATTGTTGCGCAATCAGGGTATCATCGGCATTGTCTACAAGGTTGCATGTGTCAGTATTTCTAAGTTTCCAAGAGACTTGATTTTGTCCAACTTAATTTATTCCTAATCTTAATTATGATTGGATCGGGTCCGATGGCACTTTGCGCGTGTCAGGCAGCTAGTGTGGATACCTGATCAAGCTACGTACAGCCTGTTGTAAAGGCTTTTAGAATGAATAAAGTACGTACTTATTACAGATAACGTATTACACTGCTGTCGTACTTTTTGTCAGCCCGAGAAATTGTTATTTCCATTAGAGGCTTGTCACACGGACCCAAGGGGTTGGGACAACACCCGAAACCCTTCTGGCCAGGATTTCGCTAGCCCATGTAAGAAATACGATAAGGCTATACGAGAGCGAGTGCGAGCGACGAGTTAAAGCGATATATAGACCTCAGGTCGCCCGGACCTTCACGACCTGAACACTCTTCCAAACCCTTGATCATAAGTCTTCGTTAGAAGCTGCAACTAAAACACTCTCTTCTATTCACGACCGCTAATAATAAGCGCATTATCATTGTATGTGGATATCGCGTGGTTACTCACATGATAAGAAATGAAGGCTATGCTCTTCTCCTTGAAGAGAAAACAAACATTATGGCCCCATGGCTAGACGGTATATAAAGAGAAAAGATAGAGCCGAATCATCTAGCAGCTCTACTCGGCCTTGGCCTCGGCAGCTCAATGATACCAGCAACAGCCAGGCAGCGAGCGTTCCAGCGTCGCTTTCAGCATCTT
The DNA here is from genome assembly GCA_037356055.1 of Xylaria sp. Z34. Taxonomy (NCBI): domain Eukaryota; kingdom Fungi; phylum Ascomycota; class Sordariomycetes; order Xylariales; family Xylariaceae; genus Xylaria; species Xylaria sp. Z34. Next base: position 580,448 of record JBAWJW010000016.1, read on the forward strand.
TCCCACAATGACTAATACGTCGCACCAAATAGCTCACCTAGAGTCTGGCCTCGAGCCTAATCCGAACTTCACACTTAAACAATCTCAAAGTTGCGGGTTTCGAGGTCCGCAAAATGACAGGCTTGAATTGAAGTTTTGTGGTGGCGTGTAAGTGTAGTTCCCGATGCTCAAGGGAATCTGTTATCACTTGAAGTGAAGCGAAACGAAACACTCAATACAAAGGCGTCTACCATCGGCGTATTGACTTAGGGCACCAAATTAGAGAAGCTGAACGGTCGAACCCCCCGGGGCATGCTGCTGCTCCTACCCCGAACGATGCCATTTTTATTTAGACCACCTTTAATATAAAATGTACGAATCAACAACTTTAACTACAATGGATTAAATATTCCGTCCTAATTCAAAACACATGCATTTTACACCTTTTTAATAGAAGACAGATATGCTCGAGGAACAGTTTTTTTTCTTATGTTGTATAAGACGCCCAACAAACTTTGGCATCGTGTGCTCTTCGTTAGCGGTACCCGCGAATATGCGCGGCTTTATAGCCTTTAAGTAGGCACAGGTGTTAATTTAGATGGTAAGTTCGCTTTATATACACGGTCTCTCCCTTTCTGCAAAAAAGATCATGTTGTTAACACTATTCGCTAGGTGTCCTTTCTGATGCCTTATGCAACTACGTGCTCCTGAACATACCCAGGAGGCCATCCAAATTCGCACCTTATAGTTGGCCTAATTGTAATTGTCGAGAACCATTGTCTCTGCCTGTGCCGCCGATGCAAACACCACGTCACGTCGCCGTGTGGACCTCGGGTGAAACGTCACGGCAAACGGATGGCACTCGTTGATAGCCCCGTCTATATAGCCGGTACGAGGATCAACATCAACCGGTAACCGATTACCGTCTGCATCTCGTTTGTGCTCGATGGTGCATGCCCAGAGCAGTTTGGCCACGAAGATAAAGATAATGCGCTCGGACAGGTGAATCCCCGGACACAAGCGGCGGCCGGCCCCGTAAGCAAAGTGGTCCCTACCATGTGGGCTGTGTGAATTGGCGTAGGCCGCGGCTGGGAGGGTTTGGTTCTGGAAGCGGGACGGCATGAATTGCTCAGGACGTGGGTATCGATCAGGGTCGTGATGGATCCCCCATATGTTAAGGATAATAGTAGATCCGCTGAGAATTTTCATGTTGTTGATATTGTCTTCTACAATGACGGGTTAGAAGTTAATCATCACAAGTGGAAAGAATAAGAAAACGAAAAGAAAAGAATGCAATGCTCACCTTTGCTCGAAGCATAAGGAAACCCACTAGAGGTTGGCGTTCGCCACCTCAACACCTCTTTGATGATTGTGGCGATGTACGGAAGCCGGTCGTAGTCATCCCATGAAGGCTGCCTTTTATCGTGCACGACCGAGTCGATCTGATCTTGAGCTTCCTTTTGGATCTCAGGATACGTCACCATAGCCTGGAGGATGCCAGGAGAGTCGTAGAAACTGTGTCCGTGCCTCCTTCAATTAAGTTTCCACACATGACATCAATCTCGTTCCGGGTAAATCTCAAAATCTCTTGCTGATCGAGGACCTGATCCAAGAACGAATTCCTAGGAACGGTAAACTGCCGGCGTCGGTCTATGACTCTGCCAACTAGTGGGTGGTATAGGTTAAGCATGGTCTTTCTCAGTCGGCCGGCTCGACTTTTCCAATTGCCCCAGAAGCGATCGGGCAAGTATTTCAAGACGGGCAGGAGATCAACAGGAGGTATTACGCCAACATCACCCAATGCTGCCAACTCGGTCATAATCTCCCGCAGTTCCCGGTAATGGGGCGTATCAGACCGCGGTGTACGAATCCCAAAAGCTTAGACATATAACATAGATAAATGATTATCATTTCACATTTGACCTCAAATTTGAGAGGAAGATAAGAGTTCCTTACCTAACGCCATGATAATGCTATTGCTCATACGACCGGGATGAAGCATTAGGCCAGCGGGGTCAACTATCAAATCCCTTAATGTCTGGGCAATCTCAGCATCAACTAAAGTGAGATGCTTATTATCACATGTCAACGAATTCATAAGCTGGAAATACAATTTTCGACGCAGCCGCCACCGGGAGTCTGCACTCATAAGCATGGTATGGTCGCCGGCAAAGACAAGTTGATCTATGACGTAAAATGGCGGCCTGTTGCAGTAATGAGCCGAGCGCTTAGTGAAGAGTTCGATCGCGTAGGCGGCCGAATTGACCACGATATTTGAGTGAAAAGATTGGCCCGTATGTGTAGGACCATTGAGTGAGCCTATTTCATTTCCCTCGTGAGCCACTGAGTTTAGATATTATCTGACAGACTGTGCTCTCGTCGCACGGACCTGAGCTTTACACCTCTACGTGGTAATTATGGAAAGAAGATTACCAAGGAACGGTGAAGCAAGGGGCCCTATAGGATCTTATTAATAAACTGGTTTCTGTTAAGCTGAGTATCACCGACCTGGAGGGAGATGTCTGTCACGCAAGCTCGGAACAGAAAGATGGCCGATAGATATCGCAAATAAGAGAATGGAAAGACAAATAGAGAGCCAGAGAGAATCATCGAACCCCATATCCAACTGGATTCCATGTAGGATATGTCTGTATAGGTGTTAGGAATAAACTAACAAGCACAGTAACCCGATAGTAAGCCAGGTGTAAAGACAAAGCACTTATTATTTGAGTCACACATAAAAAAGAACTGAATACAATCGTCCAAAATCACATGATATAAGCCTAGGCTTGTTATATGTTTAGGCGAATCCGCCTTTCTCAGCCTGCATGATTCCTAAGTAGACCCGAGCTACAAAAGTATTGCGCGACACTATTCTAACCCCAGACCATGTCAAGCCTAAAAATCATTGGCTTGAGTGCCCCAAGTTCAGTTGGGACCTTGCGTCGATGCGATTCTCTATTTGCTGCAATTATCAACTAATCAAGCATGTAGAACCGATATCCGAGGATTGTATGAAGTCTTGTTAGACTTGGTAGTAATAAGTACAATTTACAGAAAACGCCTAAACTACTACTTACGGCAGTTGCTTGGTACATTTTATCAATAATCATGCCCAAATATGACCTATTGCACCACTTTTCAGGGCTCAAGGTTATCTACTATTCATGTACTACACAGGCACACAGCTCCGTCTATCCTCCACGATCTACTTGACTAGGTCGATCCTTCAACTTGCGTACTGCCGGCCAGCTGATTCGTCACGAAATGAGAGAGAGCAAGCAACGACTTGCCCTGCCCCAAGATATCTAGAAAAGGAACGTCTACTCTAAATGCGGTCCAGAACCAGGTGCGGAACTCGGATGCGATCATACTGTCGACACCGTAGTCCATCAAGCGCTTGTGCTCGTCTATCTGGTCGGCTGGCAACAGGATCAGGGCGGAGAAAGATTTTTTCGCGAGCCTCAGGACCGCGACGTCGAGCGATGGCGCGTTGGCCTCCTGCTTGAGCGTCGCTAGCCGGCCCGGCGAGATATCCTTCATCCACGAGGCCGTGGCGAGAGCTGACGAGATATCAGTGGGCTCATCGACGCGTTCGAACTGCGCTTCGAATGCCGTTGCTAAAATGGATGCTCGGGGGTCTCGGGCGGCGCCGTGACTCACTTCAAATCCTTGGTTTCGTAGGTCGCGAATCCTCAATGGTTCCAGACCTGTTAGGATATGTGATGGAGAACACAACTTTGATAGGGAGCTGCTTCCTTCCTTGTACTGCTTAGCCGAGAGAAGGGCGAGATCCACCATTTGGAGAAACTCTGCTTCATTCAGGGGCTGGATGCCGCGACGTAGTAAGAGGGCCTCGATTTCGGCATTTTCGTGTAGATAGCCGACCTCGGAAACCATCCCTAAGCCTAAGGAGACAACAGGCATGCCTTGGGTACCAAGGGCCTGCGCGAAAGCGTCGAGAAACCCGTTGGCCGCGCAGTAATTGCTCTCCGTGGCCGTTCCCACGCTGCCTGATATGGATGACATAAGGAGGAAGAAATCCAGGCCGTCGAGTAGATTCAGTTCTCGGACAGCAGTTTCGAGATTCCAAGTCCCCGCCCATTTTGGCTTAATGGCTGTCTGCCACGCTTTGCTTGTCATGGTAGAGAAGAGGCTTTCCGAGAGACCCATCGAAGCTTGCACGATACCTCCGAGCGGCATTCCCATATTGGCACAGGATCTGACAGCCCGGATGACATCTGCAGAATTGCATACGTCGCCCCTTACAACATTCACAATAGCACCTGAATCCTGCAAGCGCGATACCAGATCTTTGGCGGCGGGCTTATCGCAACCCGATCTGCCTAGAAAGACAAAGTTCTTCGCGCCTCGAGACAGAAGCCAGCGGCTCAAGCTTCGTCCAAGACCCCCTAGGCATCCTACTAGAAGGTATACCTTACGAGGCGAAAGGAGGGTAAGATAAGGGGCCGGTGATACCTGTTTTGTTCTGTCAGTCTCGGAAGCAAATTGGTGTAGGAACGTGGTAATGAGCGTACGGGCACGATACTATCTGGGTTCTCGAACGAAATAACTATTTTCCCTATGCGATCGTTTTTAGAGAAGTAGCGATATGCATTGGCAATCTCGGAGACATCAAACTTCTTCGTCGGGAGTGGCTCGATCTCCTTGGAGCGCAAGAGATATAGCACTTCTTCTACTTTGCTATAGTCCTCTCGGGGCTTTAGTAAATGCAATGACGAAACATAGGAGGACCCCCGGGGAAGGAGGGCGGCGGTCAATATCCGTACCTGTGTAGTAAATCTCGATAAAACTGGTCATCGCTATAAAACATCTCGCTGAGATCAAAGGCTGTGAAAGTGACGCTCCTAAGAAAAACGCTCATGTCCAACTTCCCAGCATCGATTAACTCGCGCTTCCCGACTTCGATGAAGCGGCCGAATGGGGCAATACAATCCCAGCTGAAGTGCATGAGGTCGCCAGTAAGAGAGTTGAGGATGACGTCGACGCCGCGGCCCCCGGTTGCGTCACGAACGCCAGTCACGAAGCTCGCGGCGTCGTGGGAATCGAATACGTGCGAGTCCGGTAGACCTAGACGATTGACGATCCAGTCCTTCTTGTCGCGAGAGCCGACCGTCGTATATACAACGGCGCCAGCTCTCTGGGCCACGGTGATGGCCGCAATGCCCAGGGCACCCGCGCCCGAGTGGATCAAGACGGATTCTCCTCGGCGGAGGCGTGCGCGGTCGTTTAACGCGTAGAGTGCCGTGCAGTACGCCACAAGCATCCCCGATACCAAGCACAGATCCTCGTCGCTCCGGACACGGTGTACCGCCCAGACTGGGGCTCGCACTGTCGTCGTAAAGTTGTAAGGGAGAATGGCGACCACCCTATCACCGGGTTTCAGATGGGTTTCCGGGACGTCAGGGCCGGTGGATATGACAACACCGCCGAATTCCATTGCGATCGTTCCCATCCGGGTCTCAATACGCCCGTTCAACGCATACACATCTTTGGCATTCAAGCTTACGACCTGGACTTCAATGTCCACGAAACCAGCCGGCGGAGTTGTGGTGAGCTCGCACAGCTGCTCGAAGTGGATCGTGTCTGTTACGCCGACCTTGCCGATAGATAGCCGGGCTGGCTTGGCGTGAGAGAGAGTAGACTTATTCGTGGGGTATCCCGATCGCAGTCGGTCCTCAAACAGCGTGTTGACATGTCGGTCAGGCTTGAAGCGGCTGACGTGTAGTATGCCGTGCAGCTGGATGTATTCGAGGTCATCGCACTCGTCGTTCACAAGGAACAAAGTACTTATTATATTCCGACACGTGGTTTGGTGCACATTCGGCCGATGCAACGGCTCCGACCCAACATCGACAACGGCGAACCGCAGTGCGGGCTGCTCAAGCATAAGAGCCCGGGAAAGACCGGCTGAGAGAGTTAGATCCGGATTTGTTTTGTTGTCGCCTCCAAGCATGCCGGCTCCCGTCACCCAAAGGAGAGTCGATACGCCATTGGTGATATGGCGGAGTGCATCCAGCTCTGGTTGTCCCATTGTAGCTAAATATGCGGAGTCCAGCTCCAGCAGCGAGATACACACCGCCTTCTCGAAGACTGAAGCGTTGGGGAGATTATTGATAGAGATGATTTCCACTCTGGCAGCAGCGCGCAACTTTTGAAGCTGTGTCGAAAGAGAAAGCGCGAATTCAGCGACGGATGTGTTCAGTTGGCGAACCTGGAAATCGTATTAGAAGGGATGGTAAGGTACAACAGGTCCTAAGAACTTGCCACAATATACACGGTTTGGAGGAGATAGTTTCTAGGAGAGCGTCGCCGAGCGAGCAGAGTCCTTTCATCAACCTCGATTGCCCAAAAGTCGGCGGATTCCAATGACGCTCGAGCTGCTAGGGTATTGTGCGTGATGACTGTCCCACCACTGGCGAGGTTGGACAGAATAGTGTCGGAATCTTTCCAGTACTTTTCAGAATCGACCAACTATTACATAGAGGTCAGTCATCTACGGTTCTCGCCACTTGATGGTGTGTTGGGAATTTAAATAGACTGTAACACAGACTGTCAACTCACTCCAGGAACAACAATTGTATCAAACGGGCCCCGACCGTCGTCCCTGACCACAAGTTCAGCGCTATCAGCAATGGTGGCGGTATGCCACGACCGGCAGCGCGGGAAAGCAGTATGCTTATCCAAGAGCCTCAGCCATTTCTCGGATTTGCAGCTGCAACCTTCGCCGACCTCTAGAACGCGCATCCGCGGGTTCTTGTGGCCCGCCAAATCCAACAGAGCGCCCATCACGCCCACGTTTTCGTCGTCAGCTAGGTCGGGCTCCTGATCCTCAAGGAAGGCCACAAGATATTTGCGCAGTTGGACTACGGAGCCTGAGTGTAAATGCTGGATGTCTGGCTTCCATTGCACACGCAGACATGGGTGTCTCTGGTTGACACCGTGGGTATCGCTCTCCGCGTCGTCGGGCAATTTTTCCGAGTGCAGAGACATGCGTACGTCAGACAGTTCGACTAAAGCTTTACCACCTGGGCCTCTAAGGGTGCAATGGATTCTTTGCGTGGAAACTCCAGTTCTTTCCGATCGGGCGTGAACGTCAGCGTACAAGTCGAGGCTGACGTCGGTGGCCGGGACGCTCCCGACTCTGCATTCTTTGATGAAGACTGGCAGATATGCTTGAAGCTCGCTCACCTTTCCCGCACATGTGCTCATGATTCCCGTCTGTAAGCACGCGTCGATAGTGATAGGATGGATGGCATAGGACACCCTGACGCTTTGTACAGCAAGACATTGCACACGAGTCTTGCCTATGGCGGAATATTCTTCTTTACTGCCGTTGATTCTCAAACTGGACACCGAGTGGAAGCTTGATCCGAAGTCGAGTCCTTCCAATGCAAATTTGTTGTACCATGGATCCGTGGAGACCGTTAAGAGTTGATTCGATTCGCCAACGGTAACAGAGTCAACGGCAGATGTGACAGTGCTAACCTCTCGAACACTGCCTACGCAGTGTGATGTGACCTTCCCTCCCATCCACGAAGATATACAGAATTCATACCAGCTCGCCGAAGTACTGGTGGTAGAAAGCTTCTGCGGGGTCAAGGTGGTGTGCAGTTCGATATCGTTGCCCGAGAGCGCATCATCTTCGCCCACTACAAGTGCAGCCTTGAAATTGACATTACGAAATTCGAACGCAGCGCCAGGACTTCTCGGTGATAGTTTCCCCTCGTCGCGAACTTGGCTGAGACCCTCGATGATCATGGAAAGATACGCAGCCGCTGGAAAGACCACTTGGGTTCCAACGGTGTGGTCCCTCATCCAGGACACCTCTTTGAGGCGCAGACTGTCGTTTCGCCACACGCAGTCGATTCCGTTGCCAGAATGCTGTCTCGACCCCAGAAGTTCGTGACGCACACATTGTTTGTTACGCAACTCGTAGCTCGACCGCGACTCGAAATATAGGAGCTTCGTGCTACTGTAGTCCCAGGGATAAGGGGGCAGATCGTCGAAGAAGCGCGGGTTTTTCGTACTGAAGGTGTTGACCTCGTTTAAGTCGAGGCTATGGCCGTGCATGAACAGCGTTCCGGCTAATTGCTTCATGCACAAGTCCGCATCTCGGTCAAAAGCCAGTGTCGGCGCGTATCTGAATTTGTCATTGCCGAGCTTGAGGCTGGAGCGAATTTGATTCATGGGACCTTTCAGAGCGTGATGCGGACCGATCTCTACATACTGCAGTGCTGTCGAAGCCGCAAGTCGTCTCAGGGCAGCGTCAAACTGTACTGTTTCTTCCAGATTTCTGCGCCAATACACAGGCCAGTCAATGCTGCTGCTGGGCGAACACAGTTCGGTTCCAACAGATCCGACAGTAGAGCACATTATCGCGGTTGGGTATTTCTGAGGGTTACTCGGTGAATTTTCTAAAAACACTGATCGGAGCATGTTCTCGTATGTAGCGCCTACGTCTCTCATCATATGAGAATGGTAAGCACGACCGTTAGACCGTATTACCGAGCAGGGTTTTTTCATCTTGCGCATCCGCGTCTCCAAGAACCGGATCCCTTCTGTCGATCCGCTCAGGGTCACGCTCTCCGGAGAATTGACGCACGCGACGCAGACTTGTTTGTCCAGATTAACCTCCCGGATGAGGCGCTGTGCCGTCTCAACATTAAGTGCCACCGCCATCATAGATCCCTCCTGTTCCACCTGCTCGAGAGCGCGTCCTCTCATATAGGCTACGAGGATGGCCTGTTTGCGATCAATCAGGCCCGCAGCAAACGCTGCTGCTATCTCTCCGGAAGAATGGCCAATTACCGCAGTCGGTTTAGCATCCCATCTCCCGAGAAGATCAACAATGGCGATTTGAATAGCCGTGCAAAGCGTCTGGCTGCTAACTGCACTGTTTCGTTCTCGTCCCTTCCCCTGCGGGTCGCTGAGGTATTGCTCTATGGACCAGCTTGGGGCCTTGTATTCAGGCAAGGACTGTAGAGTCTGGTCCAATCCCCTTATGGTTGCGAGAAAATGGTGATTTTTGAGAAGTTGCCTTGCCATACCGGGATATTGAGCTCCTTGCCCCGTAAATACGAAGGCCAATGGGAGAGGGTCTGCAGCGGAGCCTGCATTGACTGATACCAGTTCGATGCCTCCTTTTTCACGTGGCTGAGCGATCAAAGCCTGCCTAGTGGTGAGGGGATGTTTCCGTGAATTCAAAGTAAACGCAAGACTCTCTAGCTGGTTCTGCTGGGAGGTCGAAGCGATTTCCCCTATCTGTTGGACGCGGGCTGCTAACGACTTGATTGTGCCAGCTGAAATGGCCAGGAGAAATTTCTCGAAAGGGCTAGCCACACCAATTTTGAGCCCTGCCTGTACTTTAGGAACTATGGTATAGCTATCAAATGCCTCCAGGATAGCATGTGCATTCGCTCCTTGAGAAATGTTAGCGTGCATCCCATCTGTTTGTTGACACACTCTCAAATCGTTCTGGTAATGAATAACTCACCTCCGTAACCAAAAGAGTTTATACTAGCTCTGCGCACCGTTCTAGGCCAGTCCTCCAACTCAGTGACAAGTTTGAGATTTGATGAATGTAGGCGCACTAAAAGGAGCTTCAGTATCAGTGGTACGGGTCTCCCACGACATGAAAACGAGAGATACTACTCACAAGCTGGGTTCAGCTTTGTAGGTCGGCGTGTAGGGGGGATTTTGCCATGTTTAAAACTCAAGGCAACTTTTATTAGCGAAGTGAGCCCACTACTCGCCTCAGAATGCCCTAGGTTTGGTTTCACCTGTCTCTGTCAGCATTTCCATAATTAATAAATTACTTGAATGCCGCACATACAGCTCCAATGAACAACGGTGAATCCCTCGACTCTGAAAAGCAACGACGGATAGCGTCGATTTCTATCGGATCTCCGATGGGTGTGCCTGTCCCATGGCACTCTACGTAATCGGTGTCGTTGAAAAGTAGACCGGCATTGCTATATGCCTTGCGAATCACAGCCTCCTGTAAATCGACACTTGGCTGTGTGATACCAAGAGTTCTTCCATTGCTATACTTCAATATTAACACAAATATCATTACACGCGGCCAAATTGATTCTTGTTAGCCTACGAGTTCACAGCCGTTGATCTGACGACGGCCCAGATCTTGTTATCGTCCTTGATAGCACTCGATAGTCGCTTCAAATACACGGCACTCACCCCATCAGCCCTGCCGTACCCATCCGCGGACGCATCGAATGTGTGGCAGGTGGACCTCGGCGAAAGCACACCTGCTTTCATTGTCGCGAGGCATTGCTCGGGTGCCGTGATCAGGTTGACTGCGGCAACCACAGCGGCATCGCACACGCCGTTGTTCAACGCGTTAACGGCGCTGTCAAGGCAATATATCGAAGAAGAGCATGCTGTGTCGAGAGTAAAGCTGGGACCCTGCAAGTTAAAGACGTGACTAATTCTATTGGCCAAGATGGTAGTGCCACCCCCCGTGGCACTGTAACGGTGGATCGTGTCAGGGTCACGGGATTGCATGGTTTGATGATCAACCGTAAATCTACCAACGTAGACTCCTGTGTTAGTCCCAGAAACACTTTCCAGAGATTCCCCGGCGTTTTCGAGACATTCGAAGACAACTTCAAGAAGTTTCCGCTGCTGGGGGTCCACTTCAGTCGCGTGTCGGAGGTTAGCTAGTGTAGGACAACATAAATCACAAATAGTTATGAAGGAGGTGATGCAGTGTCAAATCTTATAAGGTCAGAACTCACTATATGCTGCCTCCAAGTTGTTTATGCCAAAGAAGCCATTTTCGAACAGACGAACGTCTTCATCGAGAAAGTAACCCCCGTCAGCGTTCATAGCGCCGGCCCTGTTCTCATCTGGATGATAGAAGCCTTTGATATTGAAGCGGCTCTCCGGAATGCGTGATTGAGCGCTCCTCTTCTCCACCAGAAAATCCCAGAGAGTCGAAGGCGATCGAATACCCCCTGGAAGGTGGAATCCTGAAGAATATCAGTCATCTCCATGACAATAGACGACGTTTGAGAATATAAAATTTTACCCAAGCCAACAATACAGACGGGGTTATCGTTTCCGTTGAGAGACGACATCTCGCATTCACAACCTGAATTCTAGGAAAGCTCGCAGCTAGCTGGTTGGTGCAGGTATTCCGCTGTTACTTCTGTTGCCAATATTCAAATATTTAATATGATATAGTAAGACTATTTCCAGCCATCGTAAAGTCTAAAAAATAATTTTATACGCCTAGAGACACATCGTACTTATTCACTACAAATAACAAAAAAAGAAAAGTATAGACATATCAAGTTATCGAAATCAAAGTAGAACTACACATATAATTCTAACTTTCTTTTCAGCTTATCTTGTTTGCTTTGTATTACAGAAGTACTATATACATGCAAGAAATTTCCCACAAGTCTTAGAAGACAGTGTCACTCCACCGAGAGAGAACTTGTACATGAAATGATTTGTATAAATGCCGCCAGATGGATATATAGATGCCAGATAGGGCCAGCCAGCCACGTAACGCCCCTTCGAGACTAGAAACGTGCGATGGAACTAGATACGGAGCAATCAACCGGCCGGCCGCCCCTCCCCAATGTCACAACAGCACATTGGCGTTATATTGTTGCTAATTATATCTCGCCTACCAAAGCCTGCTTAAAGCCGTTAGATAAGTATTTCCGGCGGTATACTATGCAGGCCCTGTGTTTCTAGAATCTAATTACGCGTGGAAGTTAGTTCGATACCCTAGTAGAGAGAGTTATTAGATGGCTTTGTACTCGACCAATCGTTTCATGCCGTGAGTGGATTTCTGTGATTATGCATAGGCTGTTGTCTCTAGCTTTCCCTCACTCTCTCTTGCTATATCGCGCTGCATTACTCCGCTCTCAGCATCCATTCGAAGTTCGAACTGTTCACTCTGTTGCCTGTTTCTAATATGACAGACAAAACGCGCTTTGCCTTGGTCACTGGGCAAGAATCCCTTCCCACGTCTCCCTTTTCCCTTCGTAGAGTTTTCTCTTCACTTGGGGAGATGGCTGGCTGACTTTAACTTTTTAACAGCTGTGGCCATGGTGGGATTGGTGAAGCACTGGTCAAAGAATATCTGCAACACAATATTCAGCCAATCGCCACCACGCTGCCTCATGAGCCTACTGAGCATCTCGACGAGGCCGGCATCCTCCATTTCCCTCTGGACATAACTGAGGAAACGTCGGTGGTGGACTTGAAGCGGAGCTTGGAAGCCATCACCAATGGGTTTCTCGACATACTGGTTAACAATGCGTAAGAAAAGCATCTCTCCCAACTAGGTTTCTCTCTTGCGGAAAGTGAATAGACTGCATCTAGTCGATCCTTTGGGTGACAATCTTGCATTGATAGTGGAATCGGTATTGGAAACTTATCTCGAATGACCGTGTTACCTCCATCAACTAAGGATTCTTTGTAGCCTATACCATGACTGCCATCGATACAGATGTGTCCGTCGTGCAGAACATGTTTGACGTTAATGTCTTTGGACCGATGCGTATGGTCTATCATTTTCACGATATGCTCATTCGATCTTCCGGTATGATAGTAAACATCGGCTCTGTTGGAGGAATCGTACCATATATATATGGATGTGAGTAAAAACGCATATCCCTTGGAGTCTGTACTTTGAAATGCAAACCTCAGAATCCAGCTTCATACAACGCCTCAAAAGCGGCCCTCCACCATTGGTCCAACACTCTCCGTGTTGAGATGGCGCCTCTTGGGTGAGTTGTCCCACCCGCGGAAATATAAGAGCGTGCCTTCTCCTAAAGGTTTACTACAACATCTCAGTGTGACGGTTCTTACGGTACGTTTATCAGATATCTTCACATAAATTCTTGATTCTTGATCTTGATCAGTTACCTCCAGGTCATCAGCGGCGAAATCGGTACCAACATCTTGAAGAACGATAGGAAGAGAGAGTTGCCCGAGGGTAAAGTTTTTCTCCGGCTAGTCCGCGCGTCTTTTGAGAGCATGAATGGTCGGCTGACTCGCGAACCTTCTTTAAAAGGCTCACACTACACTCCATTGGCCGACGCATTCAGACGGCACGTTGAACGGATACCGGGTAAGCAAACCTCTGACTGCTTGTCAGCCACGGTCTCTCAATTGAATAAAAATACGACTCAGATACCACGGACCGCTTTGTCTACGCCCGCAGGGTGGTGAAACAGAGCTTGAACCAATATTCACCGGCCTGGTTTTGGTATGGGAAGACGACATTCGTTGTTCGCTTTCTTGACATTTTTGGATGGCGCACTATATGGGTATGTCAACGAGCTCGTTTCACCTTGATTTCAAGCTAAAGCTATCTCAAGGACTATATATTCACCTTCTTGTTTGGTCTTGGGAAATTGAAGCGGCATTGAAACAGGCCACGAGGGTAAGCATGTAGTTTATGAAGGCCGTTACAAAAGTCGCCCAAGAGACTTGGATTGACCATTCACTGTGGTGCCCTTGATAGTAGGGCGCCAGCTAGCCAAGTTACTGCTATACATTGGCCTCTTCGACAACTACGTCCTAGCATCCAACAAGAGTATACAGCATAGGGCCAGGCAAGGTACCGTTTCCGGTGATGTTGTGCGCCCAGTGGGCCATAGCCCCTTGCACGTCAACCTCTTGTGTAACCCGAGTCTCGCCCAAATCGTGCACTAGCCCGAATCCCCTTAAGTACAATTCCGTAGTCAAGAGACGCGGCGTGATGAATAGGAGACTTGACGCCAGGACCAAAATCGCGTAATGTAGAGGTGGGCAAGCAATTCGATAACAATTTCAAACCCCCTGAACGACACAAGAGATTGAGGCTATAGAATACCGGCGGTACTCTCCTGGGTCGGTACTAAGGAAGACTGATTCTCCCTTGGAGCTATACCCGGTAATGTGGCGGGATAATATTACAGTACCAACACTTATCTAGATCTTGGCACCCAACGACATGTAATTATGGCAAACACTGTGCTCTGTCTGTGATTATACCGCCCTAACATGGCACATCGTGTTTTGTATTTATTAATAGACCCACCCTTCTACCCTGTAGTAACGTTAAAATATGGTACTACCGATCCTTATCCAGATCTAGAGTTTGGCTCCCAAGGACGTGCCACCGTCCACAATCATGGCACAACCCGTGATATAGCTCGATGCGGAGCTACAAAGGAACGTTGCAGCGTCGGCTATCTCTTCAGGACGCGCTATACGCCTCATTGGGATGACGGATCCAATCATTTCTTTCAGACCTGGCACACCCTCGACGGCCCGCTGCACCATCGGCGTATCTACCCAAGATGGACACAGGCAGTTGATACGGATACCATGCACCGCGTTATCAAGTGCTATCCTCGTAAGTTCAGAGTTACCAAGAGGGAGCAAGACGTGCGGAACTGTTTCTCACCTGCATTCCTGGTGATACCTAGAACTGCATGCTTCGATGCCGTGTATTGCACCATGTGAGGCTGGGGTATGAAGGAAGCGAGCGAACCAACGTTAACAATGGCGCCCCTCGTCAAACCCCGATCGCAGTTGGCTATCCGGGAGACAGGGATAGCTTCCTGGACCTTCATCGCCGCAGAGACGTACTGTGTCACCAGAAAGGTCCCCATGGCGTTGACACGCAAGAATCGTTCAAACTCGGACACGTCGGCTTCCGAAACCGCTTTTGCAACTTGGACTCCAATCTGCGTATTATCTGCATGGTCAGGAACTGAATTACTAATATCACAATATGATCAGAGGACCCACTGACACCGGCACTGTTAATGCAGTAGTCGATGCGCCCAAAGGATCGAACCGCTTGTTGGACGGCGCTCTCCACTGACTTCTCTTGCGTCACGTCGACCTCTATTGCCTGGGCTCGAAAATTCGAGGCTGTGGCCAGAGACGTTATCTCGGTAACAACCTTCTTAGCAGAGCTGAGCTGCATATCAGCAACGATGACACTCGCCGCCCCTTGCTGGGCGAACCCCACGGCACATGCGTGCCCGATCCCGCTTCCTAGGACTTAGTAAGTTCTTGTTCACTCAAGGTCTGTTTATTCTGCTTCGGTGTGGATGTGTAGCATACCGCCGCCAAAGATGATCACGTTTCCGTCAATTACCATGATCACGTATAATAGGTATAGGAAAAGCAGGAGTTAGTCTCATGTGGCTAATTGATTTTCTAGTCTTAATTCCAGCGAGGAGCATTGATTCTTATACTTGCTTTGACCTATATCCCTGTTAGAAATCTAACTACCTAGGTAATTGGTAAGGTATTATTGGATTAGTCGTTGCAGTTCTATTACCGTTAAGTAACCAGCTTTATGAGTTTCATGATATTATTATATTTCATTAACTTTCAACCAAGCTATTTATCAATCTCTTATTATTTTAGCTACCATTTAAAGCTCAGTTTATTCAATGCGCTATTCATACATATTTACATACCATAATGTATATAGATATATCTACTATATCAATTCCTGATAGGGTTTAGCAGCATTATTATTTCCAAAGTACTCGCAAGAACTTACTCCGCTAATCCAGCGTGTACCAACTGCGTATTTGTTTCCAATAGCAATGCTCTGCATCAAGTTATCAGCAAGCCACAGTCGCCAGATGATGTACCTGGCTGTCATCGTCTCGGAAGGTTGACCGGTTTGGTCAGTCAACCTTATCGCAAGATTCTTTTGTAGTAATACTGCCTTCCGCTGTGCTCTTACACGCCGATCTGATTCCAGGTTCAGTAGACTAATGCGGAACGATGTTCCCGGCCGGCATGGCGAGTGGGGTAATAGTTTGAGCCTCCCAGGGGCCAAGCGAATTTGCCGCGAAGAATCTAGCCATCCTGGGGATGCTACCAATTTCCCATTTATATGGTCAATCTACGCCACTTCAGCCGCTTACAGCTAGATTTAAGGCAAGGGCTATACCTCTGCGTAACTTTTGCGCTTCGGCATCTAGCTACTTGTGTGTAATAATTTAACTAATAAATCAACAGCATTATTTTTTATAATTAAGTTATTAGTATAAATAGCATGTTATCTAGCAGCTTAAAAGCTGTACGGATATTTAATTATATATTCGAATTCATATATTTGTATATTGACTTTCTACGTCATAGATGCTACGGAATATAAAGCACTTGGGAAAGCATTTGGGCGGTAGCAGACCCAGGTTAGCTCGAAGAATCACAGCGTAAAAATAGTGTGGGGCAATTAGGAGTGGGGGTTGCGTCTACTTAGACCACAATGTTACCTACCTAGTACTCAGCCTTGCTACCAAAGCTGTATTGATAGGTACAGGACATCATCGCTATATCGACAATCAATTGGCGTAGCCACTGCCTGTGAGTTCTCACCGCCTATCTCAGAGCCTGCCTCGGAAAGGTTACCCTAGTCAGCCAGTTGATCCCCCTGGTCCTTGGACCATCTATTCTAGCCACCATTCACGCCACCATACACAGCTTCTTGTGTGTCTGTGATCACGGAATATGTATTTTGCTCTTGGCGTACAGGTATTTATGTCATCTGTATGACTTCATTGTTGGTTTTAGGACTGCGGTTTTTACGGGCTCTTGTACCTTAAGCCATAGAAAGTACTTAGCTATACTATGTACATATTGATATGATTTGAAATCACAAAAGTTACAAAAAGACACTTAGCAATGGTATTATAGCAATTTTGTATGCACACTGGGTAGCATTCAAGGTTATGATACATGGTGATCTGCATAGATGGCGTGAATAGTAGCCAGAATAGGTGGTCAACTAGGTAATCCTAACAGCAAATGAAATCAATGTCTGAGTTCGGTGCCCGTCCTCAGAGCCCCTTCAGGGTGCTGCCCAGGATCGAATTCTCGGATGAACCTCCAGGAGAGCTTATATTGTCATCCTGATATAATCTAATGAACTGCTGTAGATACTAATAATTAACGATAAGCATACAGCGTGTTACATCAAGCTACTAAGATATCCTTTATAGCGTGACCTGTTTCATTAGCTAAAACTAGTATTTTAATGGTATTTTTGCTAAAAATGATGTCCCTGATAACCCCTAGAGTCCTAGACAAAGCTTTATCTTAGGCAATTCTACACGCTGCGGTGTCGCACCCTCCAATGCTTTCCCCACGCATCGTAATCGCAAATAGAGCTACGTAGAATGAATAGGTCCTCAAGAAACTGACTGTCGATGATGTTGTATAAGTGTCCCTGTGTTACTTGAAACCAAAGGGGAAAAAAACATTGATTATGTAGGTAAAGTATGAGATCTTAGACTTCATTCGTCGTTACCCTGTTCGAGTCCCCGTTCGTGCTGATCTTTGTCAGCTGCAATCTGTCCGTCTCCATTTCTCCGTCGTACTGGTTGTTGCTTGGCTTCTTTCGCCAGTACAGCTCTTTTTCCGAGCGCTCGGTGTCGCTATCTACACCCGAGGCGCTGCCTTTGGAAGATCGTAGGAGGCGATCGACTGAGCTTCCGGCTTGCTTCATGAGATAGACAACGGGCTTCGGGGCGGAGGGGGCGGCGAAGACTAGGATACCCGCCGTCACCTCCGCAATACACAAGATAGACTGCGGAGACAGCAGGTATGTATAGTCGTTACTGGTGACATAGGCAACGCCAAATGCTATGCGGAGTATGGCGCTGGTGCAGGCTCTGTTGGTATGGTATACTCTTAGCTACTACTCATTCCCCGATGCCAAAATGTTTCGTTGATTTGGAGCATTGGGGGAGGTATGTTGACATGAAGATAGGAGCATGCAAGAAGACGTACCCGAGACCGACGATGAACACGGCGGAGACACCGACACGTTTCCTGCGTGACATGTTCAGTTTCCAAATAACCCCCTGTGGGAGCAGAAGGATGGCAAGGTCGAAGAGAAGGTTGATCAGAGCCGATGTTAACGACAGGGCGGGCCCGTCGTATACGCATCTGCCGCCGGGGATTGTTTTGTCCCAGTAGTACGCTCGCGGTCTGCACGACGTCACCTCGAGGCTGATATTGATTGTATAGTATGTCGCGTTGAGGGCGGCCAGAACGTAGCACGTCAAGCGAAAGGCGCTGCGGCTGCCCGGCCCGAAGATACGCGCCCACTCGAGCAAGATGGCCGATTTGACAAAAATCATGCTGGCCAGATACATCTGTGTCCCGAGAAACAGATTCTGCGACCAGCGGAACAACGCGTCAGCTGGGAGATGGTTCTTTCTGATGGCTTAGAGCCACTCACATAGTAGAACCATGATTGGTCCTTGAGACGGAAATCCCAACCATGGACGAAGAACCCCGATGTGAGAGCGACGCGATAACAGAATATGCAGCCGGCAACGTAGGTTCCCTACTCATCAAGAGAGATGTGTTAGTATTTTCGTGTCGGCAACCTTTGACTTTGGGATCCTTACTATTCCCGGTAAAATCACATCTGTGAGATGAAGATTAGAACAAACACCGTTAGCGATTACATCCAGAGTCGCCGACTCATATGAAATCGCATCGCACTTACAGTCTCCAAGGTTAGGCTTATTCTTCAGGTAAAAGGTCTTGGAATAGAGACGGAGAAGTACAAATATGAGCGCAGTTGAGAGGAAGAATGAAATAAGACCTATGACCAAGGCGTTCCCATTTGGGGGATTATCAAGGTTGGATTCAACTCCCTCAGGAGGTGGGAGGACTGGTCCGTTGAGATCCATAGGTAACCCAGGGAGGTTATTGAACAGAGACTTGTTGTGAGCTTGTTGGCTCGAAAATGAGATCAACTTTTCATCACTGGCGACTGAGAAACCAAACGAGAAGATGGGAGACTCAGATTTACTACCTATTCACTTTTAGCGGCATAGGTGTCTAGGTAGGGAGGGGGGAATTGATTCCGCGCGAAGATATTATTAGGTATCAGTGACCAAGGTTTCAGCCCGCCAAGTCGCTGCAACACAATCGAATAGAATGATCCAATGCTCACAGTAGGTCCCCAGCCTTATGTTTGATATGCATGCACCCGCCTTGAAAGGGGAGCCTGAGGCGTTCATATGCTGTGTTACGGTAACTTCGGGCGGAAAAGGTGAGTTGGATTGAAAGAGCGGTGTGCCTAACGAGATTTGTACGAATTCCAGTGCCATCCTTTTCACCAATATCATCTTATGTTACACGCCTCGCCATATTCCCCAGCATTTGTAATACCTATCGCGAGGCGAGTTGCCATCCCCCAGATAACAAAAAACCTTCATTCTGCCTAGGTGCTTGAGATCATGGCCGCGCCGCACTCTACGAACGAAGCTCCTTACGAGCTCATCTATTGGCATGTCATCCCTGGTCGGGGTGAGCACATCCGTCTCTGCTTCGTCGAAGCCGGCGTTCCCTACTCCGACACAGCCTTTACAGAAGGTGGCATGGACGTGCTCCATGCATACATCAGCGAGGCCAATACGGGCAACGAGCTCAACCCCCCTCCTTTCGCACCTCCCATCCTAAAGCACGGCGACCTCATCATATCGCAAACGCCCAACATCCTTCAATATCTCGGACCAAAACTCGGCTTAGCCGCAAACGGAGATGACGATATTTTCAGGATCAACGCCCTTGCCTTAACCGCATTAGACGGGTTCAGTAACGAAGTTCACAACTGCCACCACCCTATCGCCATTGACCTCTATTACGAGGAACAGAAAGAAGAATGTCTGCGCCGTGTGAAGGATTGGGTCAAGAATCGACTCCCCAAGTATCTCGGCTACTTTGAACGGGTCCTCGGCGGAAAAGCGAGCAAGGACGGCCCGTGGTTGTACGGCGGCGTCCTAACTTGGGCCGACTTGGTCTTATTTCAAGTAGGCCCACGCGCCCTTATTACCCCGTTCTAAATCGACCCACGCTCCCCACCGTTCCTTGATTATGCTACTAACAACGGACGCTTCGTGCCCGCAGACTCTCGATGGTACTGCCTACTTCTTTCGCAAAGCTGTTGCGGCTGCGAGGAATTCCGGCAAATACGACCGCGTTTTCCAGCACTATGAGGCAGTCAAGGCACGGCCGCGCATTGCTGAGTACCTTGCTGGTGATCGACGTCAGAAATACTCGAACTATGGCATCTATCGCTACTACGAGGAACTGGATGTAGTAGCTGAAGAATAAGAAGAATAAAATCGTTTTGCTCTTTTGTAAAATGCTTGCTTATTTCAAAGCCTGCTTATTTAATATTTGCTAAAAATATAATTTGATTACACAAATAGAAAAGCAAAAGCTAGTAAATAGGTGCAGTTATTTTTAAAAACAAAACAAAAAAGTTTCGGAGCAATCTATATATATTGGTACTTGTACCATAATACTGCGCAACAACGGCGTTTTTCCTGCTACGGTTATAAGCCCGGTAACCTCTGGCTAGCTTAAATTACTCCGCTTGTCCATCGTGTATTACGGAGTGGGCTATATATATCGTTACTTATACTATACAGAGTAGCGGCGTTGTTTTCCTTCAGGAAAAACAATAATTATCTATTCCCAATGATAATTATCATAAGATATTTATTTCAGTGAAATCTATCTTCAAGCTTCAAATACTAAAAGTATTCATAACCTATCGTGAAAGCATTCTTGCATGTTGTTCCAAGATAATACTTTTACTTGGCTGTCACAATGATCTTCAAACGTCAGACGAACAGCACGCTGCTGCTATTGCTTGCAAATACACTGATTCCACTGGGCATGCTCATATTCATGACTGGTCTCTTCCGTAGTAGACCTCTGCTAGAAGCCACGGACTTCCCCAACCCATCTTTGGAAACAAGAGTCCATAAGGCGCCTTTCGACAAAGTGGTTTTCATGATGGTCGATGCATTGAGGACTGATTTTGTTTTCGCCAAGGACGGTGGCTTCCCCTTTACGCAAGGCCTCATTCGCTCAGGCGCCGCTGTACCTATCACAGCCCTTTCAGCCATGCCAACCTTGACCCTATCTCGCATCAAGGCCTTGACTCAAGGGTCGAGCCAGTCATTTCTGGATGCCTGGCTAAACGTGGTCAACTGGCCCGAGGACTCGCGCCTGGACGGTGGGGACACCTGGCTTGCACGTCTTAAGGAATCCCGGGCCAATCAGAAAAAACTCGTTTTTCACGGCATAGAGGAGTGGGTAGACTTGTATCCGGATGTCTTCGACCGCATAGAGTCCTTCTCGTCCTTCCAAGTCCCAAAGCTCGTTAATATCGACCGAAATATCACGAGAAACATGTCCAACGAGCTGGCACGTGATGACTGGACCGCTCTGATTCTGCATTACCTGGGGCTCGACTGCATAGCTCACATTGGGGGACCGAGGTCAGCTCATATGCGTCCCAAGCAGCTCGAAATGGATGCCGTTGTTAGAGACATCTACACGGCTTTGATTCGCGAGCCTCACCTGCAGGATACTCTTTTGGTTCTTCTTGGCGACCACGGAATGACAGCTCAGGGAAACCACGGCGGTCGCCTACCCGAGGAGCTCGCTGCCGCCACCGTCTTCATATCTCCTAAGCTGGGAGACATGACACAACCACAGCGCAGCTCGCCCCTGGACACTACCGAGGATTACCTGTATTACTCTGCCGTGAACCAGATCGACATGGTCCCCACGCTCTCGGGATTAATGGGCTTTTCGATACCGTCAACAAATGCAGGCATCTTCATACCCGACATGCTCTCCGCTTTTGACGACGATATAAAAGCTGTGGAATTCTTGTTGGAGAACGCCAAACAGATACACAGAGCTCTTAAGATTTCGACGAAGTCATCAAACAAAACGATAGTTTCAGATGAAAAGTATTCTACGGGACGTCACGATGACTTGGGCCGCACAGATGATCTGTGGGAAGCCGTGCTGTTAGCCGAGAAGGCCTGGGTGGACTCGCCTAATAACGAAGCTAGAGAGAATCTGAAGGTCTCTATCTATGAGGCAAGTAGAATTCATAGCACGTCCATGATATGTAGTGCTTTTACTGACACCACGATAAGTTTGTCGCCGTTGCTCAGAGCCTTCTACTCATATCCGTTGATAACATTAGCATCGGTCGGCTGCATGTTGGAGTCGGTTGCCTTGCGGCTGCGGCAATGCTAGCATACGCATCACTCCCTTCGTTGAACTTTGGCAGCTGTTCGCTATTTATCGCCACGACAGTTCATTCCGCGACCATGTTCGTCCCGGGCCTCGTGGAAGAGGAACACCATTTCTGGTACTGGGGCTCACTCCTGTGGCTGGTATTCCTTTCTGTTCTTCGGTATGCCTATTGGCCTCCCTAAAAGAACCTTCTGAACCTGAAACTTATGATCAGTTGCAGGACTCGTCGATCCGGATCCAGTTTGGAGTACTTAGGTGTAATTGCCCTCCACTTCATAGGCCAACGCGTCAATAAGCACGGCACCACGTATTCCATGGCCGAGCATATCGATGATTTAATTTTCGCGTATCCAGTCTTCCTTTGGATCTCCGCACTTCTGTCTCATCTCTCAGCTTTCGTGTTCATTGCTAGGAATCTGCGGACCGCCCTAGGTCGGTGGGTTGCCGTCGTGGCGTCCCTTGCGCTCTGCGTGGCTGCGTTCAGTTTTAAACTAGCGTCGACATACAGCCACAACCCTGAATCGCTGAGTTTCTTATCTGAATATGTGAGAGAGTTGGTGACCTCCGTACCGCAGGATGGCCTACTACAAGCGTTTTGGACTGGACTTCTTGCATGCTCACTTTTGTTCATATGGCAGCGCCGAGGCCCATATAGTCCCACGAGCAGTTTTGGTAGGTGGAGAGAATGGCTTTGCCGTTGGTATCCAAACACAACAGAGTAAACGCTAACTAGTGCCAAGTTGCTGTAACAAGAATTATCGAGTTGTTGAATATATACCTGAGATTGCAATCTCGGCCGAAGAATCTATCCTTCTTTCTGATATTTGAATATCAACTTGAAGTTCTTTGTAAGTCTATATATCCCACCTATCATTTTTCTACAGTACTAACACGAGCTAACGAATGCTGCAGTAAGAATGGAGTTATCTCCCACGGAAACGGCAACTACTGTGGTCTTGCTCGGTCAAAGTGCCTTTTACAGCATGGGGAGAGACAACACAATTGCCTCACTCGATTTGCTGAATGGTTTCAATGGCCTCGGTGGGTCTAGTGTCGTTGGTGTCGTGATCCAGTCTTTTCTTAGCAATTGGATCGGCCCTGTGTGGTGGTCCTTAGCCGGTCTTCGGCTATTAACTTTGTGGCCTGAAGGCCGACACAGTCCTGCTATTCCGAGTCGGCAAAATGGAGGCGACAACAGCGGTCACAGAACCGACTGTCAGAATGGCAGCGACGATCCTGAAATAAATGATGCTAAAATCGCCGAGCCAGCGCCAGAGAGTGCGGCCAAGCCCCAGGCTGTGGATGTCGTGGTGTGGACTAATACCCGTTACATTGAGTACTTGACTATGCAGACTATTTTCTCGGCACTAAGCTCGCTGGCACTCGATCTGGCCTGTATTTATATATGGGGCCACGAAGACCTCTGGAATATCTACGCCCCCAAATTCATCAACGCGTTTCTATGGGTGTTTTTCCACCAGTTAATGGTTAATGGCATGGGCTCTTCAATTATCTGGTTCCTTGTCGGGAACTGAACCACGAGACGTGGGAATAGATTGATTAGGGGAGAGAGAATTGTTAGCAACTCCCCTGCACGGAGAGGGAAACAGTAGCTGCAGGACTGGGGGATGCTATAGCGACGTTAGACTTTTCATCGAAAGAGTTCCGTTATTTTGCATTCCTTAGATCATCTCTTGAAGTCGACCCTCCTGTACTGCCCAATTCTACGTCCAGCGAATGGGGATGCCGTTGGCCACCGATCGCTTGTGATTGCCTTGCTCGTTCATCATCTACCTACATAGTAGTCTTACTCTGGTTGATAATTAAGACCTAAATATGGATAATACACTAGGTTAGGTATTTTTGTACTGCAGTACCAGGTTCCTACACGCTACGATCTAGGCAAGGTTCCTAGCTCACCCCTTGTCGCTCCCGCCCGTACAAAGTCGTTCCTTGGTACCGCACTTACGATCTGTCATGTACCATTTCTCCACCACTCCCATCTTCACTAAGACATTCCAAGCCTGGATTCCAAAAGCGGTACTGGATCGAAACAGATAATTCTTTAGCGTCACGCTAAGGCTTGTACAGGCAGGGAGTTTTGAGTGCGAAGTTACATACGAATTCGTACCTAGTAGTCATATCTACTTGCTAAACAAAGGCCATTAAGTAGCAAAACGAGATTGATTAACAATTAATGTCTTATAGAAGCCTCGCTCAGCCTGATTAACATTCCTCTTCTTTTTTATCGACAGTGGCGCTCAAGAATTGTCATCCTAAAACCTAAAATATATATTACCGGGGAGCGAAATTTCTATCGCGATAGCCCAGAAGTCAAGGCGTATTAGTTTAGTTGTGAATAATAAGGAACATCTTACACACCTGCCTATCGTTGGAATAGCTGTGGGTGTATTCACCATCAGGTCGCATACTGAGATCATCATCATAGCGTCAGGCCGTCGACCATGGCGACCGAAACAGGGACAGACACAATCACTACGCTTCAAAGCGCCGCCATCACACCCAGTCAGCCATCTGGCCGGGACTCCAACGACGGTCCAGCGTCCACAGCATCGCCGCCGTTGTTGACACAAGGCGACGACGGCGAAGCGCCGACCGACAGAAAGCCCTCTGCCGTGAAGACGGCCCTTATCATAGTACCTTTATGCCTCTCGACACTGCTCTCCTCTCTCGACATTACCATCGTCATACCTGCCATCCCCACCATTGTTGCCTCCCTCGGCTCCGTCGCCGGCTACATCTGGATCGGCAGCGCTTTCATTCTCGCCAGCACGGCCACCACTCCTCTCTGGGGCACCGTCGCTGATATCTGGGGACGCAAGCCCATCATCCTCGTAGCCATCGCCATCTTCCTTGGCGGGAGCTTACTATGCGCCTTGGCACCCAATATAAACGCTTTGATTGCCGGGCGTGTGGTCCAGGGCTTAGGGTCAGTCACCGCGCCGCTTTGGGGACGGGATACGCGTATGGCATGGCCCGTAAAGTAGTTGCTCACACATCTGCAGGTCTGCCGGCATGGGCACTATGGTCAATGTCATCATCTGCGACTCTTTCTCCGTAAGGGATCGCGGTCTTTATCTAGGTTTCACGTCACTGGCCCACGCTCTGGGAAGCGCCATCGGGCCCCTCGTTGGTGGTGCCTTGACAGAAAAGGCCGAGTGAGTTCAACCCTTAGAGTTTGAGTGTTCTGTCCCTAGTTCTAATGGTTCGACATCGTTCAAGTTGGAGATGGTGCTTCTGGATTAACTGTGAGTTCCATGGATGGGCAACATATCGCATCCCCCCTTGAAACACAACACTGACGTTGATGGCTACGTCCGTGTCAGTGCCAATAGGTGGGACTGTCTTGGTTGTGCTCCTCTTCTTCTTGAAGGTAGCCAGCCCCGGTACACCTATCGTTGCCGGGCTTAAGAAGATCGACTGGGCGGGTGGCTCTCTCGTTGTAGGCTCAGTCTTGATGGTACTGCTAGCCCTGGACTTTGGTGACGTTGTCTTCCCATGGTCCTCTGCCACTGTCATCAACCTTTTGGTCTTTGGTGTAATCGCTGGAGTGTTGTTTCTCGTGAACGAGTGGAAGTTTGCCAAGGAGCCCATCATTCCGCTTCACCTCTTCTCAAGCAAGTCTGCGATTGCTGCGTACGGCGTGTACGTCTTCAACTTCTACGTCTTCATCGGAATGTTATACTATTTGCCGCTATACTCGCAAGCCGTACTTGGCGCAAATGCTCTAGCCTCTGGCATTTACATTCTTCCTCTAATTGTGGCAAGCTCACTCGCAGCCGCTTTTGTCGGCTTCTTCATTCAGAAGACAGGAAGATATCTTGGCATCATGTACATTGGACAGTTTCTCAGCATTCTAGGCGTTGGGCTTTTCATTTATCTCCCATTCGATAGGAGTCTTGCTCGACTCTTCATCTTCGAGATCTTGTAGGGTTTCACTCGCATGAAATAGAACAGCAGGCAGTCACTAACATAATTCATACGCAGGGTCGGGGTAGGTGGTGGGATGAACATCGAGCCGCCTCTTATTGCAGTACAGGCCATCAATGCAGCCCGAGACACTGCAGCTGTCGTCTCTAGTATGAATTTCGCGCGCTCTATCGCCATCGCCATTTCCATCGTCGTCGGCGGAGTTATTTTCCAGAATGAGATGACGGCCGCTAATCCAGAGCTCGTAAGTCAAATTGGTGCTGAATTGGGTCAACAGTTCAATGGCGACCAGGCTACGGCTAAGGTGGAAGCTATTAATGAGCTGCCAGATCAACAACGGGGCGTGGTACGACAAGCTTACTTCCACTCCCTAAGGGATGTGTGGATCATGGTACGTGCAATATTATCACCTAACTTTTCACCACGATGCATTGGATCCATACTAATTTTACCTGTTTACAAACAGTACGTGGCGTTTGCAGGTTTATCATTGCTCTTCAACGTGTTTGTACGCGCACACCATCTCAGCACCGAGAATAAAGGGGCTGTGTTGGGTGCCGATCGAGAGAAGACAGTCGGTACTGATGGCAACGTGGAGCTCGAAGAGTCACAGAGACAGCGATTGCCAGGCACAAGATCGATGTCATGAATGAACAGGTAGACGCCTGTTTATTATGCGTAATTCAATGTCAATCTAGATGTCAAGCTCCCATTCGAAAACAAGGGAGAAATTACTGTTGTAGGCAAGGGCGGATAGACCCCATTGCTTGAGGAAGAGACTGTAGTGAGACTTTCGGTTGATTCTCGCAGCGATTTGTTGAGGAGGTCGACATTGAATGATGTTGGAGATTGGATCCCGCGCCCCGTCTGGAGAAAGCAAACGCACGGCAATGTGCTTCGATGGAGTTTACTGCTAAACCACTGATGCGACGCTGATTAGTTGTTCATGCTGATCTCTACCAAATCCAGCATTCTATTCAAAGAAACTCATAGAGGAGCAACTATTTTTCAAGATGTAAATCCTCACTTTTATTCTGGGGTATGCGTGGTTCCGGAACTGTTTGCCAACTACGAAATAATGGCAGAATTAGATGCCATTATTTGGATCATTAAGAGGGGAAAGTTATATGGTGGTAAGGTTAGTGATCAACTCGTTGAGAACGTGAGCTACATGAGAATAAATAAAGTCTCCGCGTATCGAATAACATTGAATAACGAGAGTGTTGCTCGTCACTTTTCGACACCTTGATCTACGTATTCTTTCGCTAGATCTCCAAGGAATCCCTCCATTTTCTTCCCGTTCACATAGACATCCTTACAGTCGAGCAGAATCCACATCATGCGACCGGGCAGAGTGCCGTTGCCCGTGATGTTCTTCCACCGATGGGCCGCAGCACGGTTAATGCTCACGTCTCCCTGTCGCATAATTCGCTTCTCCCCAGAATCAAGCACCAGCTCAAAGACGCCCTCAACCACGATGCCATAGTCGATAGAGACTGCACGGTGCATCGGTGACTCTACACCTGGAGCGAAATCGATCATGCGGACAACTATTTGCGTGCCATAGTTAGCAATTACCACGAATAGTGATAGTTTTGCCAATATCTCAGCCTATTGCAAGGAGGATGAAGTGTGAATCCTGCCTGCAGGAGAGACACATGACACAGGGTGACTCACTAGAACCATTATGGTAATGCAATGGAGGCTGCGAATGTCATTTTAGTCATCATAAAAGAAAAGAGGCATGGGTTAAGGTAAGTGTGCACTTACTTCTTGGGCACGAGCTTTCTCAATGTCGACATCACCGTTTAGCTCAACGGGCGTTTCCTGAGTCGAATATAGGATATTAGCTACTGCTTGTTGCTCGCCCATAATACGGTGATGGTCGCCGTGATCCGAGCTCAGGAAAACCGATTCGCCTTTCTCATTGTGGCCGGTGATATGCCGAAACATCTGGCGAAGGCCGGGGGCGGGAAAGCTAGAGACAAACCCCTTGCCTGCGGCGACGGCTTCATCGGAAGATGTTTTGTCCATCATGATTACACAGTGATGATGTGAAACAGCCAACTTAGTAATTTTTGGTGATGATGGGTAAGATTATAATATGCCGGCTGCATAGGACTTGGGAGAATGGATATTTCCCCGACTATATGACTTCCACTCCTGCGAGGGGCCAAGCACTATTTACAGCAAAGCTTGAGTTCTCCGTGGTTCACGTCGCATGTACTAGGAGTTTGGAACAGGCTGCGTCAACACATGTTAGTCACATACTACAGTAATACAGCAATGCAACGTGAATATCTGTAACAGTGTTAAAGAGATGGTGCACTTTAAGAGGCAGAGCCACTATACCATGTATGTATACAGTACAGACGAATGTGATTTGAGGCACCTAAGATAAGGTGATCGATCATGCATGTCTAGTGGGGGTCGTAAGATTCGTACAGCCGCCCAGAATAAGATTGACGCCAGTTGCGTACCTGATTCACGGGCTGCACAGGAATATAGCTGCATCGGCGACCTCCTCGGCAACCGGTACACGACCGAGTGGCACGGCTGTGTTGATGGTCGCTTCGAGACCGTCCACATCTCGTATTGCCTTGCGGGTCATTGGCGTATCTACCGCCACGACGGACAAACAGCATTAGCTCGGATCCCATAAGCTAGCTGCATCATCAAGGACGCCATGCAGAGTCCTTTGCTATGAATGCATATCCGCATGTAGAGGGAGGAATGGATCAATAGTGTAGCGGTAACAATTCCGCATTTTTAACCAGCCCAAGGGAACGGCTTGCTGAACTTACATCGCTGCTGACACTGCGCGGAGGATCAGAAAGGTGCACTTTGAGCATGTTGCTAAATTGGTCGACGTCAGCCTCAGCTACTTCCACGGGCTAGCTGCACGCCGATCTGCAGGCCAAAGGGTGAGGCTCGCAGGCGACAAATAACACGATAGTCTCAAGATTATGGGCGCCTCTTCCGTCCTCGCCCTCTACCTCTCGCTAATTTCTCACGGTTCAGTTTCCTCCGGAGCAATGCCTCCCAAGGCTGAACTCACTGATTCAGCAGTCTCTCTTCGCTATCTTATATGCGGAATGGAGGAGTACAGCTGAGGGTCTTACTGAAGGTATTGCGAAGGGTATCGCAGAGGGGACTGCGGGTGGTACTGCGGAAGAGACTGCTGATAGTATTGTTGAAGATAGAGTGGGTTCAACTGACGATCTTGATTGTAACTGAGGCAAATCACTGGGGTCTTAATCTAATTAGTATAACTAGAGCGAGGAGGAATCAAAGTGAAGCGCCGGAGCGTTATTCCACAACCTCGTGGGCCAGGCTGTAAGGGCTGCCCCAGTAAGAACGGCACCAGGGGTTATAAGGTTTCCTCCAGCCGATATGCGATTCAACGCAGCTGAAGCCCTGGCTACTTACCTATGGAGGTAATCTGAATTTTACACGTTTAGGATTGGTGAACCACTTGATCAAACACAACGCAACTCAGTCGAATGGATGGTGTAAATAAACGACAACCGAAGTGAAAAGCTAAATGTGTGTGTCGTAGGTGGCTAAGTTACCCCCTCCCCGCCCTCTGTCACCCCTCTTTATACATTTCGAACATAGTAACTCAACTCATTATTCATTAAGTCTGCACTTGATGGGCCGCACTGGTATTTCAATGTAACCACGACGCTTGAGTGCCAGTTTCCCGCCATCTCTTTATGCTTCCTCAGGTTACGGTAAAATACCGCAAGGTTTGCGATGTACAAAACTATAAGAACGCTTATCTGGTACAAGTATAGGTCTTTAGTCCTATTTATAGACTGTATTGACCCAGGATGGGTATACTGTCAATCACGTGAATCAAAATAAACGTAAATGAATAGCATAGCGTCATGTCTACCTGGTATGTAAGCTATAAAATATAAAGATTGTTTAATTAGGATAGTAACCCATGCATATATTAAAAAATAAGATTGATGGCGTAGGTACAACAAGCTTTGGGCGATGTATCAAAATTACAATTTTTCACTCAGCTGTTTTTTTGGGCAATACTACGCTGATCGACTAAAATCTTTTTTTTAACTTCATAGGTATATGTATTGGATTATATGATATGTTTATTACGCAGAGAGCTAGGAGATATCTTTTACGAGCTAGTGGCTATGAAACAGAGAATATCAGATGACTTCAAATTCAGATGGAGGAATATCGAGGATTCGCCGTTAATGATAACCCAGTTCAAACAGCCCTACGCACCGGAAATGTCTAGTGAGAACACCATCGACTACGACTTGGCTGAATACTTGAATAAACAAGTCATCGTATACTTCCAGGATGACGACGACCGAGTACGTGATTTTTACCCGCCCTCAAGATCACCTGAAACTAGGGGTATTGGTCGTTACATCTTTCGCGAGCAGTATCGCTTGCACCACGTGCGTTCGCCTTTCCAGTGCCGTTGCTTTTTCGCAAAGGCCATTAAGTTTCCTAAAAACAAAAAGTCGCCACAAGCCCCGAAGGATATCCCACAGATCGTATCCTTCCACCGGCGTCTATGTCGTCGCGTACCGGACCGTCTTGATGATCCCATCGAGTTCCAGATAGAGCCGGATGTTCCATGCTCGTGGCCTTAACTTAGTCAAGGTCCAAAGACCTGGAAGCAGCACGGTTTCGATTTGGGTCACCTCTTTTGCGCCGTCTTCGTCGTCGTAGACAGCCAATCTCAAATCAAGATCGATATCTCCCCCCCGCTATCCCGACGATCAAACGAGAGTAGCCGACAATACGGGAATAGAGAGAGAAAGATTATTGTGTTCCTCGCTATACAGTCCTCCTCGTCAAAACGGGCGATGATGATCACCTCAGTGCACCCGTCGACTTCGGGCCCTTGCGTGAATCAGACGAGGCTCTCGATTTGAATAGGACAGACTTCGAAGAGTACTCTGAGGACGTGATCCGCGTTACTTTACACGGCGCGTTCCGATTCCTCGTTGACATGCTCGGTAGGGAAGAGGAGGCCTTTGCTCATCTACGTGCGGAGAGGTGAGAGTTGGAAGATGAGAGCGATAGGGGATGTGAGCGGTGGACTGGACGAGTTCTGAGCCATGCGCGGGAGGTTGGCATCGACACCAATGGATTTACATAGCAGGGGATTCGGAGAGCTCAGGCTCGGATGAACCGAGAAGAGTTCAATACGGAGGCCCAGTTGGATCCTCACTGGGAGCATCTTAATGCTTGGGATTGTCGAGGTACAAGTACGAACAGTATTTTGACGCCCCATCAACACGCCCTCCCTACCCCTGTGGCCTCGAACCCCCCCCCCCCCCCCCCCCCAAAAAAGGTCTCTCCAACTTCGCCACCCTCTTATCCCTGACTAGTCTTTGCGGCCAGCTGCTCTCTTGTTTTGATGACCGGAATGGCCTAGGGCCCAGGAGGGCCACATAACGATCTAAAGTAACTAGGTTATTAAGATCTAGGCCTCTTTGAACAGCCCGGACGAAAATGCAGTTAACAGAGCTAGGAGTAACACCATTTATACGTTCGATCTCTTCGTTGGAGAGGCGTGCGACAATTTCAAGGGCCAAGGCTTGCGCATGCAAAGCGGTATCGTAAGAAGGCGTGGTAAATAGAACTATCCAGAATTAATTATAATCAACATATATTAATTGAAGTTATATGGAGGGGAACTACTGTAAATACGTTTGGAGTTGGTTTACAATCGGGCCTCAACTAGGGGTTTAGTTCTGCTGGCAGAGTCTAAAGGGTATTAAAAGCGGTAAGACATTCTTGATCTAGAGAATTCTGTGTTGTTAATTTAATTGAACATTGTTACTCGATAGATATCTCATCGCAATGAGCCTGAACGTATACACAATTACCGAAACAAAACAGCAATTGTCTCCGATAAGTTTCGTCTAGTCGTAGCTGATGTAGTATTCTCTCTTCCTTCAATCGCCTCTCCTTATAACCTAAATCAATGTAATTTCTTCCAACTTGGACTCGTCTTCTGGCCACTAGAACATCTACAGTTAGCTTCACTATTCCAGATGTTGCGCAAACCTCCAGATACGAATTTAACTAGAAAGAGAGCCTTTGTGTTTAAAGCAGCTGAGTCAAAAGGAAATAATTCCGGGAGTTTCTTACCGCCTCGCCCTGCATGATCCCGTCCACGTATAATGGCGCCACGAATCTGTAGTTGCCATTGCCGTCTGGCCGTAACGCAACGGGGAAGTCACACCCTGTTAGAAGCGCAACGATATCCCCTTCTTTGAAAGTATGGAAGCCTCTGGCAAAGTGACCAGTGTCCAGGATCATAAGCGCGTAGTTCGCCCACCTTTTTATTCCAAACCAAGTATAGGTCTGCAAAGGCCGCCTTTCTGGAGGATTTGGTGGGAGCATGGTTTGCATCCCGTTATAACCCAATTGCCATCTTGCTAGCACCAGGCATAACACTATGTCGAGATCGATCTTGACAGCTCCGTCGTGGGCCATTATCTCGAGGACTGGATCGATGAACTTTGCTTTGATCACGGCCGGATCGTATGTGTTGCAGTTAGGGTACATCATTATATCGAAACACTCCAAGAATGACTCAGGTTTGTGTCCATATAAACGCTGTGCGGTTCCTTCACCCTCAAGCATTAAGGTTCGCCTTACTGCATCGATGCTAGGACAGCCACTAGGGTAGGTAGATGAAAGAGCGATATGTTGGGCCCACCTTTGACAAGCCTGGATAAAACCATGAAAGTACGTCTCAGCATATGCATGCTCTTTATTAAAGGTCCCTGTTGTTGATGATGCCGTGCAAAAGTGGATTTTTGTAAGAACCGTACCTCGCACAATAAGTCTTCCTAAGTTAGAGGCTTCGTTGATTTCTACTCCTGTATTTCTGGCAGCTTCATATGTACCGTACACCAAAAAATGGCTGGCGCTTACTGTAACAGGAATACCTCTGGATTGCAGCTTCATCGACCAATCCGGGACCCAAGATGGGAGGTTTTTGGTGATAGAAGCTTCTCTAGAACATAAAATTAAAATTCCCAGTGAAGCGGTTCTTTTCATAACCTCCCTTGATGTAGCTTCAAAAATCTCGGCCACACCTTTAAGGGAGTTTGGCTGGGGGAGATTCAAGCCGAGACGAGCAAAAATATTATAAATTCCGAATATTTTGTCTCGGGGATTAGTTGAATCAAGAACTGCTATTCTCTCCAAAAACCCTCCCGGGGCTAGTAATAGGGAGCGAAGTTCTCCGGTGCTGACGTAAGTTGAATCTCGAACGGCGAGTGCTAGATCAGATCGTCGATGAATTGTGGCAATGGATTCAGATTCTTCCATCCACGCCTCTCTCAACAACTCCCGGAGGTTGGATGTAGTGGCCTGTACCATAGTGGTGTATTTGATCTGGTGAGAGCCACAAACTATAACAAGATTCTTCGGGGTGGCAAGAGTTTCTTCTTGTAATGTCCACTTTATAGCACGGGTTAGTTGAATTATCGATTATCGAACAAGATAATACTATAATATTTTAAACTAGGCAATCGAGCTGCCTACAGTAGGCTAAAAAAAAAAGGGATATTAATTATAACTAGAACTTACTATTCATGTAAACCAAGGATTTCTAACAAAATAGGAGAAAGCCTTTTCCAGCTCAGCTAAATCAACCCTTTTAAAAACTATATATGCGTGAGTTACAATTCTCATATGGACAGAACCTCTTGCCTTTTAGCCATTTGATATAGGCCCTAGCGCTTGTTTGCATCAGCGTGATACTTGTAGCTGTTGTAATACTCCATGCCCGGCAGATAAAACGCATAGCACTCAATAGTTCCGGAGTTGAAGGATGGGGCTTTCCCATCCAGATCATAACTCGACAAGCCTGTTCATCTGCAGTTTTCCGTTAGGGAAGTTATCTATGATTAGATCTTAGGACAGAAATTATAGTAGAAATCATATACCCACAGACCTCGCCCATAATTGCTATTTAGTAACCCCTTTCATTTATACTCTGTTGAAGGTCTTGTTGTTGATCAATACAGATGGCATCAACGAACAGCCGACAATGTTTGGAAGGAAGTTGCAAATGAATCAGAGCATCGTAGCAGTTCGGCGTTACCAGAAGTTCTCTCCTATGGCACAAGATTGGAACAGTTCCAAATAGCTCTCCCCATACATATAACAAGGCTTCGTATGATAATAATAATGATGATAATGATGATAATAATAATAATAATAATAATAATAATAATAATAATAATAATAATGATAATAATAATAATAATAATAATAATAATAATAATAGTATGAGGTTATCTAGGTCGACCTCATCTAATGTACACTGTACAAGTGCTTCGAAAGAAATAGCAGGTTCCAAAATCACGACTCGGATAGACTTGGGCAAAGTAAAGGGTTAGTGTTCGTATGTGGACTGATATACGGACGCCATGCTAATGGGTGTGCGTGCTGCAACTGGAAACAACTCATGACATATTGCTTTACTCTGAGATAATAAAGTCAAACTCCCTCCATCATTTATGCAAAATTGCAAGAAACAATAAGCACGAATCCTATATACTAATCCAGCCCTCAAACAGAACAGGCAGGCCAATCATTTCATGACTGACGGGGTCATCCAAAGCAGTGAGGCGCAAGAGGCAACCGCCGAGGATCCGCAAAAGTCTGATGTCTAAAGCTAGTGATCTGGACTCTAACTAGAATATTTTTGGCTTGGCACACAGTGTTGCGGGCCTGCACTGTAGTACTATGAACAGAATTACCTGGGTCGCTAAAGAAAAGTAATATAAACTCCTAATTCTGATCATAAGAAGCAAGTACCAATGCTATAGCACTTATACCATTAGCAAAAAGTCATTTCATGGGCCGAAGTACGTCGTCGTTGGTGTCATATCTACAACACAGGTATATTTACCTCCACCATTATATAGCCATTAGTATTTACCTGTACAATAATGCCAGCTCTGGTATGGCTGATTAAGCTATTAGTCCTAATATATAACCGTACTGCTGCGCGCATGTTGGGTCGTGAGGCCAGATCCTTGAAGAAACGGTTGTTTGAACAGGTGCAGAAATTGCCCCGCTACCTAATCTAAGCAAACATTTACATAGTATTTACGTATAATACCCAGGCGCGAACCCGATCTCTAACTCGAATCCAACGCTGAACATTATTCATCTCGTCCAACCACGTTGCAGTCCATATCCAGCCGGAAAGCGGTGATGTAAAGGCCGGAAGCCAAGCGCCATATGTGTCGATCACACCACTCAATTCCACCGTATAAAGTCCAAACCGCCAACGCCATAGTATGCTTCTGTTATTATTTTACAATTTTAGACATGATCAAAATGTTTTGGTATCTCATATAGTTTCGTCGCCGCTTGAATTTCTCCGGCGACGTCTTCGTAGCTCGCTCATCACCTCCTCCTCGTCGTTGTCATCCACAATCGGCCCTTGCGCCCATTCATGACCATTATTTCCAAGCACTGCGATATGGTAAGTCAGCGGTTGGCCTCCACACTAAGCTATAAGGGACTATAGAAGCATGCATGAAACTAGCCCAAGAAGAAACAGGTGTCGCTCGTAAATTGGTAGATTTGGGGTTTCAGGGGATATAAACTTTGTAAATAACTCACAAAAATCACCCAAATATTTCATCGCTTGAAAGACCTCCTCGCCGACAGGAATAATATTATCGTTTGGGAGAAGAAAACCGTAACTTCCGGTATCCCTCAGCTTGATTTGGTAGCTATAATGCGCGCCGAACTCGTGGTAAAAATAGTCTATCGCAGACCCTCCTCTGGCCTCGACCAGCGGCCCAGCCGAGTTCAAGACGGCGCCTTCACACGCTGATGCCACTGTGTATAGTTCTCCATTCGATAGTCTCATGTGTTTACCTAGATTCATAGCAACCTCTTGGAGGTTTTCCATATTGGGAGGCTGAACGTTGCAGGAGAATGAGTAAGGCACAAGAATCTGCTGTGAATAAGAGTGCAGATCGAGGTAGCCCACAAATTTAGAGCCCTTCTCTGTCTCGTTTCTGGCCCAGTCTGCTAGCCGAGCGGCCTCGACCGCTTGAAACGGTTCATCACCGCCGTAGCTCTCAGAACAAGGCTCATCCTGATGTTCTACTGAGTTCCATTGGAATGGAAAGGAGTGGTCGAGATCATATCCCGGACAGTAGGACATCTTCGTTCGTTGTCGCGACTTGCGCCAGAGTCGATCAACTTCCCACGTATACTCATACCCATCGGGATTCAAAACTGGGATGAAGACCAGATCGAAGCGCTCAAGAATATTTTTGACTATCGGGTCCCTGTCGACAGATTGGATGAAGGACCAGGCAGCATAGTTTACGGAGCTCGTGGAAATCCATTCTCGGGCATGCAAACCACCAGTGACAAGGACTACCTCGCGATGCTGACTGAGGTCGTCATCCGGCCGTAGGCCCACACGCAGGGCTGGAATATCACGGCCTTCGTAAGACTTCCCAATGCTGATCATCTTGACAAGACCGCGCCCCCGAAACATTGAGTCGATTAGGCGCATCCAGGCAACCATGACAGAGTACGGCTGGTAGTCTCGGAAATAAACATCAACAACATCGCGCTTCTTGGGCAACGCATGGGATGCAGAAGCGGTACCACGATCGTACAATTGGTAGGCATGGGTAAGACTGCGGCGGGAGGGGTAGGTGGCTGCAGCAGCACGCGCGAGGTCGGGAACGAGGATGGAGTGATTCTCCCGCATAGAGGAGGGCAGAGCGCGGGTCAAGAAGCGAACACGGCGGCTCGGGATCCGAACATCTACATGGTTGTCTGCAAAGCCCCAAACGTCGAGCAGCATACGGTCGACGACGGTGCGCAGGGCCGCTTCATGCTCGGGTTGTGAAATGTTGAAGCGAATCACTACCTGGTCCTGGTATTCCTTCAAGCTCTCGATGAGCTTGGGGCGATCATCTACCCAGCGGGTCAGGCTGTCGCCTGCCGAGGCACGGGAGGATGAGGTCGAGGGCAGACGGTCGAAGAGACGGCGCAAAAGGGAGCGGGGCGAAGAGGTGGACGAGGCCGAGGATGAGGATGAGGATGAGGCCAGGCGGGGTGACGGTGGAGCCGGGATCGGGCCAGGGCTTTCATCTCGGGCTCGGACTGGAGGAAGACCGGGGATGCGCCAGGCGCTAGCGTGGTGGACGGCTTCGAGGCATAGGAAGAGGAAGGCTATGAGGATGAGTGAGGACGAAGACGAATGGTAGATTAGGCGCATGGTAATGGCGTTAGCGATGGTTGCATCGCACCCGCACAACGGCGATGACACACAGTGACGACTATGCCGTTCTTGGGAGCTGTGGCAACGGCGACAAATAAATGCCGTAAATGAGTTACAGAACAAATAGTCAATTGAATCACCAGATGGGACAGAGACAAGAAAAGATGGTTGGCTGCCTGATTTCGCTCGCCGTTATGGCCGCTGCCTAGCTACCTAGAGGTTGGTATCTAATCTGTATCGTGCTGAGATACAACGGGAATTTCACCTGAGCTAAGCTACT
Organism: Xylaria sp. Z34; assembly: GCA_037356055.1. Classification (NCBI taxonomy): domain Eukaryota; kingdom Fungi; phylum Ascomycota; class Sordariomycetes; order Xylariales; family Xylariaceae; genus Xylaria; species Xylaria sp. Z34. The sequence continues at coordinate 618,040 of JBAWJW010000016.1, forward strand.
TTTAGCTTTAGCCTAGTACTTACGTAAGCTAATGCCGCTCTATGCCGCAAGTATGCCATGATACTGTATCGCCGATACCGTAGGTAGTTTCTTTCTCTCTCTCCATGTTAACTTTTATTTTCTATCGGGTGGTTTCGTATAAACATCAAGTACAGCCCGCCTAAGCTTCGGAGACGTACCTGTGTTTAACGGCCACATCGCAAACGTATAGTTTTTACGATTTTAATCTATTATAAGCTCATTGTATATTCAATCGAATAGCAAAGTACGCTCCATCATAGGTGACAGATGTATACGAATTACAAGAGTATCCACTCTTGCAAATGGGGGATTAAATATTTTCTTTTCCTTTTCTCAACCTATGGAATACACGTAACCCTGTCTCTAATATACAACCTTCCTTTTCCCCTCCCAAAGCCGCGCTTCTTACTTACGCAGCCTTCACCATATTCCAGCACGTCAAAACAGCCATGGTAGTGATGGCCATCTTGCCCAACTGGGAAACAACATAGCCGTACAGACGGCCACTGGGTCCCCAGTTAGTGTAAGCGTAGGCGTAAGCGAAGCGGCCCACGACCCAGGCGCTGCCCGCCCAGGTGGCCTGGGTCGGGTATCCGAGTCCGGCGACTAGAAGACCCGTCAGGAAGGGGGTCAGGTTCTCGCCGAAGTTGGCGTGGGCGCGCTGCGCGAGGTTGAATTTGTAGGCCTTGGGGTCCTTGGCTGCTTGTTCTTGCGAGGCGTAGGGGATGGGGTAGGTGAGGCCGCTGGCTTTGCGCGCCGTCGAGGAGATGATCTTGTGGTATGTGTTTATGAAGATTGTTGAGGTTGCTACGGCGAGGACGTAGCTATAAGTGGGTTAGCTTGAGATCAAAGACTGAGATTGGTTCGGCACTTTGCAATTGGATTTGTGCATCCAACTTGGTTACACCTGATGGTACCTTGGGTAGGTAGGTTCGGGAAACAAGCTGATTACTGAACAAATAGGAAACAAGGTTTATGGCTTGACTTACCCGTACTCCTTTGGAACTTCGAGAATGAGAGACATTGTGAATTGGGTATTTAAGTGGGGTCTGCAAGTGTGAATATTCCGTATTCCAATCTTTAGGTAAGGTAAAGTTGCAATGTGCCTGTTGAAAACTCAATGTCGAGACTTAAAGCCAGATCAACTTTTCCACACTTACCCATCCCACCTTTATAGGCGGAACGGACAAGTGTCGCGTCCGTGTTTCGAATCGCATCGAAAATTAAGCTAAACGAAATCAGCTATAATCGGACTAGGCACAACTAACACTACGAAAGCAACCAGGGTCGTCAACTCCAAGCAGCTTAACTTAATAATCCAAGTTGCATGCTCTTTGGCTCTCAGACCTTCAGCGGGCTAGAAAGATGCTAAAAGCCGCCAAGAGGTCCGGAACTCCGCTGCCGAATGGACAGTACGCGGTCGAATACTGACCCGACTACGAGACTAAATCGTGTTGCAAGTTGTCAAAAGTGTCCGAGGTGGGCTGCATCAATTCCTCCGTCATATAATATCCAGGCAAATGCTGAGTCGGGTTGGCAAGGATGACAACATTTTATTAAAATAAGTTATTATCAGTTTGAATTCAGCACACGTGTTCACTACTTTGGGTGAATTATTTTCCCATTGATGTTCTCTTTTTCTCTCTTTCGAGCACTATCAATATCGATCTCTTCTTATCGCAGCCAATTTTCTATCTACTCTTCGAAAGATGGATTCTTACACAAACATCTCGCTCTATGGCCAGGGCTTGGCGAAATTCAAATTAAGAGTAAAGACAACAGATCGCCGAGCGAATCTTCTCCATGATAGCTAGGTAGGTACTAGGTATTGTCGTTAACTGCTTGCATGTATGTGGCAGGCAATTTTGGGGAATCTGGATAAGAGCTTGGATAACTACAGTATAAATGGAGTACAAGTGATACTGTATTCGGTGTTAAATAAACCCCAGTGGCTAAGCTTAGCGTACCGATCTAGTGGGTACCTAAGCACCTGTGGCCAAGGCTCAACCGCCCCTTTGTGGCTGACGTGCGAGTTCGAGGTTGCTGTAACATACAAGGCCACCGACACTGAAGATTGAATGCCCCACGATCATTCGAACATCGATGATACCGGCGCCGAGCGACGACGAAGCGATATAATCTACGGCAACAACACTACACCAACCACCGGTCTATTATCTTCTGATCGACTTGCTCTGACCCTGGCTATACACCTGTAGACGGCCCGTTTGGGGGCCCGCCTCTGTCACCATGAGTTCTTGTAAGCCAGCCAAGCACACACGACACTATCCCCCTATCTTGCTATCTTGCTTCCCATCTCTTGCCCGCCTATCCACTCCCACCTTCTCTCTAGCTAACGCGAGGCCATCATAGTGAAACAGTTTATCCGTAATGTACGCGCCACAAAGACCATTGCCGACGAGCGTGCCGTCATTCAGAAGGAGAGCGCCGCCATCCGAGCCAGCTTTCGCGAAGAGAGCCACGACCATAACGTGAGGTGCGCACTACTTATACCTTGACCATCACCAACGCTGTTGCGTCGATAGTCGACATGCACGGGATCCCTTGAATTGGTTTCTAATTGATGTTGACAGACGGAACAATGTCGCCAAACTGCTATATCTCTTCACGCTGGGCGAGAAGACGCATTTCGGACAGATAGAGTGCATAACTTTGCTCGCCTCGTCACGCTTTGCCGACAAGCGTCTAGGGCATCTGGCTACTAGTCTTCTGTTGGATGAGAAACAGAGCGTTCTTACACTAGTCACCAATTCCCTGAAAAGGTATATCCCGTTCCACGAATCCTCCCCATGAACGACCAGACGACTGACCCTTGTTCCTTTCCTCTTAGCGATCTGGGCCACTCGAATCAGTATGTCGTCGGTCTAGCTCTCTGTACCCTGGGAAATATTGCCTCTATCGATATGTCCCGAGATTTATTCCCCGAAATCGAGAATCTAATATCTACCGCCAACCCCTACATCCGACGGAAGGCCGCTCTCTGCGCTATGCGTATTTGTAGAAAGGTACCCGAACTACAAGAACATTTTGTCGAGAAGGCCTCTCAGCTCCTGTCTGACCGAAATCATGGCGTCTTGCTCTGTGGCCTGACGCTCATCACGAGCATGTGTGAAGCCGAAGAGGAGGAGGGCACCGACGAAGGGATCATTGAGAAGTTCAAACAGTTTGTTCCTCTGCTAGTAAGAACGCTCAAGGGATTGGCTACGTCCGGATATGCGCCGGAACATGATGTCATGGGTATTACCGATCCGTTCTTACAAGTCAAGATTCTTCGTCTCCTCCGCGTGCTCGTCCGTGGTGATGCCGAGGGCACTGAGCAAATCAACGACATCTTGGCACAGGTAGCCACCAACACAGACTCCTCTAAGAACGTGGGCAACTCGATCCTCTACGAAGCCGTGCGCACCATTCTTGACATCGAGGCCGACTCTGGCTTGAGAGTGCTGGGTGTCAACATCTTAGGCAAGTTCCTTTCAAACAGGGACAACAATATCCGATACGTGGCTCTGAACACATTAATCAAGGTTGTTGCCATCGAACCCAACGCGGTCCAAAGACATCGTAACACGATTCTTGAGTGTCTGCGAGACCCAGATATCAGCATAAGGAGACGAGCTCTTGACCTCAGTTTTACCCTCATCAACGAGAGCAATGTCCGCGTGCTCATCCGCGAGCTGCTCGCGTTCTTGGAAGTTGCCGACAACGAGTTCAAGCCTAGCATGACAAGCCAAATTGGAATCGCTGCCGATCGCTACTCTCCAAACAAGCGGTGGCATGTAGACACAATGCTGCGGGTGTTGACACTCGCCGGCAATTACGTTAAGGAACCCATCCTGGCCTCGTTTGTCCGGCTCGTGGCAACCACGCCAGAACTGCAGACGTATGCTGTACAGAAGTTATATCTCGGTTTGAAGAAGGATATAACCCAAGAGAGTCTAACACAAGCTGCCGCCTGGTGCATCGGAGAATACGGAGACTCACTTCTAAGGGGAGGTCAATACGAGGAGGAAGAGCTAGTGCAAGAAGTAAAGGAGCATGAAACCGTCGACTTATTCACAACCATTCTCAACAGCAGCTATGCAACCCAAATTACAACCCAGTATATTGTCACGGCACTCATCAAACTAAGTACCCGTCTATCCGATGCGACCCAGGTCCGGCGGGTGGAGCAACTATTACAGACATACCAGAGTACCTTGGATGTTGAGGTTCAACAAAGAGCCGTGGAATACGGGAACCTTTTCAGGTACGACGAGATTCGCCGTGGCGTGTTCGAGAAAATGCCTCCGCCTCAGATCAAAGAAGAGTCACGAGTGCTCGGCGAGGCCACGAAGAAAACCAAGAAGGGTGCCAATCGCAAATCGAAGCTTGTCGCTAAACCCACAACAGATCAGGATCTACTAGATCTCATGGGAGATAGCACTTCGGCACCCCTAGCCTCGCCTACAAATGGAACACAAAGTAATACCGATCTTCTAGCAGACATATTAGGTGGAAGCACATCACCAACGACTTCCCCCCCGCCACCGCAGTCCGCTACTAATGCATCGATAATGGATCTCTTCTCTCAAGGTCCAGTATCAACGCCCAGTCCCGCTCCCGCCAGTTCCGGTCTGGATGTGTTTGGAGCACCTCCACCTCAGCCAGCCGCCGCCGCTCCCCCAGCAGGGCTACCCTGTTACGATGCGAACGGCCTAAAAGTGGTTCTACAGTTGCAGCGTAATGCTGAGGGTGCGGTCCAAGTTATGGCGCGTTTCTCAAACTCCTCCGGCTCGCCCTTGTCGGACGTTGGTCTGCAGGCTGCTGTGCCAAAGACGCAAAAGCTGCAACTCATGAGCATCTCTAACCCGAACGTCGCCCCCGGCGCCGAAGCGACCCAGATGATGAGGATTTTGGGAAGCAAAGGGGTAAGTAAAACAAAGTCTCTGACACATACATCGCATCTCCTATTCCCCTTTTTGGATACTCGCTAACCATTGTCTCGATTTGCAGCCTTTGCGATTGATGTTGCGAGTTGGCTACAAACATCCGTCGGCTGGCCAAGTAATGGAACAGGTAAAATGGACGGAACCCTCTTAGGCCTTCCGTGTACGTATAGTCAATGAACGAGCGTTTCTTTAGTGCCATTACCTGCTCGGTCGAGGTGTGTGACGGAAGCACCATGCTGAGTTACATAATCAAGAGGAGAGTCATTAGTGTAGTAGCCGTAGGTATTATGAGATAGGCTAGAACGACATCGTCAGCCCTGTAACAGGTTTATGGCTTTATTTTAATCTGGCAAACACGCAGGATATGGCCTGAGGACGTTGAAAAATAGCGAATAGACCTGGGATGAATGAAAATCAACCTTATCTTGCTTTCTATCGAGATTTTCCAACGAGGAGATGAGAGCTACTTAGTGTTATGAGCATCATTATCCGATTTACGCTGCGTTTTATATCCTCGATATACGATTTTCACAGCTGAAGTAGCCACCTACTCACTTATTTCACATCCAATTCTTATATTACTTCCCAACGCTCTATCCATCAACTTACCACCACTTCTCACACAAAACCCGATGAGAATTCATCCCAAGCCCATCTTGATCCGTAAGCCTCGCGACAAACTCATCCGTCATACTCGGCACGCCGCATACATAAACGACAGCATGCCGTCTCTCGGCGGGTGAACCGATTGCCTCTGTAACGTCTTCGTCGAGTGTATATCTTCGCGGGTGAAAGGGGATAGTATATGTATTATCACCCTCTCCCTCGCCCTCGCCCTCTCCCTTCTCTCCATCATCAGTGCAGATGATTTCTCCCTCCTCACATACCCCTACCCCTACCCCCTCTCCCTCCGCACCACCAGAGGTCAAGAAGACCCTAAACCGCCCCTTGACTTTCCCCAGCCGGAAGATCCGCGCAATCCGTTCCACGAAGAGCATATCTCCTGCCGCCCTTCTTTTCCCCTCCTTATTTCCCGGATCGGGATCCTTGAGCGAATACAAGAAATGCACCTCGAACCCCGGCTGCGTCGCTGCGGAGGCGAGACTACCGAGCATCGAGACGAGGGGATTGACGCCCATCCCGCCCGCGACGAAGACGACGCGACGTAGGCCGCGGACATTGATCCCCGGAGGCGGGAAGACGAAGCTCCCGCCTATGCGCACGCGGAGTTCCGTGTCCAGGATACTTTTGGGAGATTGCCACAGCCATGCGGCGGGCGGGTTCTCTGGTGATTTCTGCACTGCCAGCTCGAGGTACGGACCCCCTTCCGCACTCACGTCATGTGAGGTTGCGTCCGTAGAAGGATGAGGGAGGCGCGCGTCCCGTGGCGTCGAGGTAATGGTGAAGCCTCCCGCCCTCTCGACGCCGGGTACGTATACATCTAGCCATTGTCCTGGGAGGAACTTCGTTGCATTAGTTGGTGGACTTGTAACCGCAGCAATAGGAAGGAAGTTGATGGGTAAGATGGGTTGCGTCACCGAACCAATTCATCCATGCAGCGACTTGGCCTAGTCGCTGAATGCATGCGACTGACGACTATGAATGGATATGAATGAGATAAGAAAAACAGAAAAACCTACGCGAATATGAGGAGAGTCGCGCGGGATTCCCAAGCGGAAGACACGCGCCGTGTGATTGACCTCCTCGATATGTCGGAGAACGACAGTGTGTAGCGACTGCAGATGATTATTAGCATCACATACAGTCCTCTCCAATTCTAGCTCGCCTGCATATCATGTGAGGCACCTTGCTGCTCACCTTGTCTCGCGGTTCCGCCGCCGTTCTCTCAAGATGATCTGGATTGGGATTCGACGTCATGACAGCCCCCGGTCGCGAAAGTGGCTCACATATACCAAAGAACAACTAATTGTAATGTATAAATCCTGATAAAGAGATAACTTTTATCCACACAAGACTTTCGTTACGATCGTATTTTCCTCTCAGCTTATCATGTGATTGATTGATTGATTGAAAGGTTCAAGCTCCAAGGCTCAGTTTTGGTGGGGTTTAAGCGATGCTATTTTCACCTTCTCATCTTTCCCCAACTTCACCTCCGCTTAGTATCCGCAAGTTTACTCTCATTTTCCCGTCCATATAATCTCAAATAGATATTAAAATCAAACGGAGTATCATATCTGTGTTCGCATTATAAGTACCAACATTCTGTAAGCATTACGGATAACTCCTAAGGCTATTACGGCCAGCATGGGCGAAGCCGAGAAGACTCAGGGCTGGCAAAGAAATTAAAGGACGTCGAATGCAACATTGAAGTCCGCCATGTCAATAAACAGGAAGAAGAAATGAAGCTAATTGTTTTGAATAAGACGAAGATTTTCTTGAAAATATCAGACTGTGAAAACACCTCGACCGTCCCGTCCCGTCTGAGGGCCAACGCTAACCTCCTATGAGTTGACTTAGACAACGAACGAGGGGATGATGAGGGTAAATTAAAAACACATTGATTCCCTTCTATCATTTCCCTTGTAGTAATCTCCTTTAATACGCCTCATCTTAATCGTTCCGATTCCTACAAATCCCCGACTTTTACAGCGTCTACGACATTCATTGAAATGAATTGCACAAGATGAGTTCAACAAAATTGCACTGGCGAAACCGAATCAATCACTCTCAGGCAACACTATCATATCCAGTTGCCCATAGGAGCTCGGTCGATTGCCCCTGCATGGCGTTCCATGTTGCGGTCGTCCCTCCGACCATCATTGTCCGAAACCCCAACAGCTCCATCGATGCAATGTCTGGGTTGCGGGCTCCACAGACGCTCCCGTTTCTCCTTTCGTTGTAAGGGCGATGGAGAGTGTCGAAGCCATTCCGCCTCAGTCAAGTTAAGGGAAACAGTTCGCGGCTTGATCTGACTAGTGGCCAAAGGTTCATCTGTCTTTGAAGATGGCAAGTTTTGAGTCTGGGGCGGGGACGACCTCGCAATAGGAGAGTCGTACTGGGTAAGATGTCTCTCTAGGACACTGCCAGTTGTAGGAATGTAGCCTCTCGGAGAAGGCAGTCTGGGCGAGCGAGAAGCCTCGGTGGAGCCTGGTGAACTCGCGTAGTCAGAGAAGGAAGCACCTTCTTCAGCTCCGGTGTCAACTAATTCTAGCGCTTGCATGGACTCCGAAGAGATGAGCATGGGCTGCGCCGTACTGAGTCTGATCTCTTCATTCTCAAAATCGTCGCTCTCAACGTAAAGTCTTAAGGAGGGTGTCAATGATGGGCAGTTTGAACGCAGCGATGATGCAGATGTTGGTCTTATCTGAACGTTTGGGATTTCAGGTAGCGGTCGTTGCTGTACCTCGCCCGAGGGCTCCTCGGGAGCTTGACTTGTAGCCTTGACGTCTGCGCTTCTCCAGGATGATGATGAGAGCTCAGGGGGGGTCTTTAAGAAGTATTCCTCCTGGGCGTTAGTCGCTGTGTGTAAAACCTCATCTTCTATAATACCAAAGTTGTCATCAAAGACCTGGGACTCTAATGTCGTGCCGTTAAAAGTAAATCGCCGAGCAACTGGAGAGCTAGACTGCGATCGCGATTTCTCTGATGGTCGTTCTCGTCGTGTATCTAGTGAGCTTCTGTAGACTGGTGACATGTCAAGTTGGGGAATGAGATTGAGCTGTTTAAGATACTTCATGGATCTATAATGGAAACAGAATGTAGCGTAAGGGGAGTCCTTTGCATCGATCAGATAGTAGTTATAGTACGTGGCGTCCTCGGGATTATCGACTAGACCACCGCTGGGAGAGCTAATGAAGGCGAGGTTTGGGATATTAGCCAACGTACGATTTTCAGTAGGTAGTCTAGAACTGCAAGCAGAGGAAAGGGATGCATTCTTACGTAATCCCATAGCGCTCCTGATTCCGATAGGGATCAAGCTCAAGTGCAATGCGCTTCCGTCCCTTGCACCGAAAAACCTGCACCTCAATAATTCCTCCGTCTTCGGCAATGGATTTCTTGTCCAGACCGGGCATGAAATGAAAATATCGTGTTTCAATACCGGGGAAACCGGCTTCATTACGGCCGCATGCGTCTCCCCACTTATCCTCTGGCTGATAAAGGGCTCTGACGACAAGTCCCGTAGAGTGGGTATTGGTGTTAATGCCCCATGACGAGATGTGGCGTCCATTCATATGCATCTTAAAGAATACGCATCGCGAGGGGGGTGGAGTCTGGCTGATAACATAACGCAGCCAAAATTGCTCGCCTGAAGGTAATTGTCATCAGTATGTTGTCAAGAACGAAGACCAGCTCCGAGGAAAGCGTACCGGGCAAGGAAGGGATATAAACAGATATGCGTGGGTTCACCTTCTTCAGGCGTGTCGGGTCGACATCATTAGATACGGATGGAATATCAGGCTGTGATGACCGACCCGTTCCCGTAGCGGCATCACAGACGACTGGGAGTGTTGTTGCTCTCAGAAGACGGACGGAGGATCCATCGGGGTGGGGATATTCGGTCACTTGCCTTGCCTCGAGGCTGGCGTGGATGGAGATTTCGATTCCTCTGAAATAAGGCATATCAACTCTGGGTGTAAACGAATTGAAAAGGAAAAGACGGTGACGATAAGTTCTAAATTGAAGTGTGACAAGGATCAAGGGAGGCGTTACGCAGCACAGAACGAAGATCTTCAAAGCTTGTAATCTGAATTGACCGTGGAGTTCTTTCCCATATATTTAGTAGGGGGGGAACAAATATATAAGAGATGAGAGTTGTGGGAGGGTGGAAATGAACGGAAAATTAAAGTAGAAGACCGAAGAATTGTTGAGCAGGTGCATCAGGGTAAGTAAGTGTAAGTGCATTGTGAAGAAGTTACCATAGAGACATCAGTGCCTTCTACTAGACATTCGGTAAGGTAAGAGGATATCAGGCATGGTAGCTGGGAAAGGGCGAGAACAAACCTCTGCCAACCTAACAATTTACTAATCAGGTAGGTACCTTCCGTATAAACACACATTGTCTCTCATGAGTTGATCTGTGTGAACATCTCGCTTGTGTTTCCACCTCTTTCGTCTCCAGCTCCATGTATCAGTGCAAAGCCTTTAATAAATTCTTAGCACACAGCACGCCAAAGTCGCATCTACTATCGCAATGGAAGGAATACCCTATCTTGTCAAATTCAGGCGACTGACCTTGGGAGTACGGACAAAACGCGGGAAATATATTTTTCATAAAGAGGTCAAATGGCAGACCGGCCAACATTTAGGCACCAAGTCCTGTATTCCCTGGGAAATATACCGCATTATCATGAACAAGTCAGATCATTACCCCTATAATGAACCATCGACACACAAATTCGCATTAACTCGCGTAGAGGCAGGCCTCCTGAGAAAGCCCATTTCGTAGACCGATTCGGGACTATCTATCTCCCGCTCGCATCATTTATTATCCGTATGCTTACGCATCGGGTCAATTGTGTGTCATTGTCGGACAAGACCTTCGAGGAAGATAACGCATTCGTGTCATAACAATGCACCCATGTATTGCTAATGGAGAGGATGACCATCGATCCCACTCGTGGTCGACCTTCTATGTACACGTATCGTTATCGAAGGAGAAGTGGTATACATGGACCGATGGAACCTATCATCCCCCCAGCACCTTCTTGGTATCCTCCTCTTTGTCGAGTAATCCCAGGTTCCTTATCTGACCGGCGCTCGGGGCGTTATCTCGTGGCGACGCAGCCTCGGCTTTTCTGTAGGCGGCCTGTAGCTGCCTTACTCTCGCTGCCTGTGACCGGAATTGCCGTCGGTTAGTCACCATAGACTTCGGCCGACGCCGTGGGAACGCGACTAACCTCCTTCTTGTGGTGCAGACACTCGTAGTAGTCCTCTAGTATGGGAGCGCACTTCTTCTTGCCCGTGTCATCCTCGGACGATGTGTTGACGACGTAGCAGGCGAGGACCTCCTGCCAGAAGGGAAAGCATCGGCCGGGGCCTGTAATTCTCGATTGTCCAAGTTAGTGGTTGTTGGTTGAGTGGCCGATAGAGACTCAGCTAGGCTGGGAGACAGACCTCCGTGCAGACCGTATCCAGAGGCCATGGCAGACAATGTGCAGAAGACACTCGACGAATTCGGTGGGCTCGAGGGTCGATGGCGGCTCAATTGGAGCTGGGCAGTTCGTGTATTTGACTTTGGGAGTGCTTAGAGCTGCTGAGGTTTGGAATTGGACGAATGTAGTTGGCTGCTTGAGTAAGGTGGATACCTCTCCGTAATGGGCACTATACACACTGTAGGCGTGTGAATAAGAGACTGTACATGTACCTAACCGCTTTGAATCACCACATTAAAGGTAATATTTCAAGAGCCTTTAACATTTTATAAATTTGATTGAAATAACTATATTAATCAGAATCTTATAATTAGTTTACACTTTTAGATTCTTATTTAGTTATTATAATATAAAAGGCTATAACAACAGAGGAAAATAAAACTTGGTACGTTTACCGTATCAGTAGAATAAGCAATTTGATTGGCCCAGATACTACTCAAGGATGTTAGTGCCGAAATGGGATTCAAAGAAGATACAGCCATGACGCCACAACAAATAGTATTGTTAATCCGTTCTTGTTCTCTAATGTCTGCTCTACCCGCCTATCGCTTGGTTTATAGTTATGGATATCTCGAGTGTTGTTTGTGGCCGGAGGGTGTCTTGTTGCTCTGCCGTTGATCTCTTTCGCACTCCATGTCTGTTTCGATATGTGGACATCACGTATACTAGGTAAATAATTACGTAGTAGAAAATATGACCTACTGGCACTTTATCTTCACTCTAAGATGACACCCTCCGACAACTGTATCGTAGCGCATCAGTCTAGAACCTCGTCTCCGACCTTCTCGCCGTCCTCCATATTTTGACCCTTGTCCGCGCTTTCACGGACCCTCGACAATAAGTTGTCTTTCCACAACACGACTTTCTCAACCCATTCCACAGGGAGTGCGCCCACCACATCCTCTATCCTGGCCACCACCAAGCATAGAATCAGCACCCCAATAGTGAGCGGCCCGGCCGTTTCCCAAAATAATTTCTGGCGGCCATCCCAGTCCAGCCCCGTAGTATCTCCGCTCATGCTGATGTAACTAGCAACAAAGCCAAGGGGGAGAAATATAACAGTAACTGTAGTGAAGATGAAAATCGCGCGTCCCTGGTCATCTTTCATAGCCTCGGTCAGACTTTGCACCTGTTCGGATATGCGATCGCAGTTCTCAAGCAACTGGTCGATCTGTCTGATTTCTTTTTCGAGCCTACGGTCCTCCTGTTGAATCAGCTCAGCCTCGAATCGAGTGAGTTCCCAACGTTCGTCGTCTTCCACCCCTGGAGGGTAGGTACCGGGGTGCAAGACGAGACTGATACAATCCAGCGTATCCTTCTGCCACTCATGAAATCTCCTGACTAGACCCAGGCCATCTTTCAATGCACCGACACTCAGAATCTGGCGTTTATTTGGGTCTCGGAGAACTTGCGACCACTAATATTTGGTCAGCCGTGTTGCCTTACATGTGATCAAAGCGGTTTGTACCAAGTTCTTAGTATGCGTCTCATATAGACTGACCACTCGTTTGTGGTTGTGGATTGGCATTTTGAGAATATTACACAGGATTTTCGTTGCTATGTAGTGCGCGCCAACAGAAACGACAAAACTCTTTGGCTGCTCACCGCCGACGGTGAAAGTGGGCGATACGAGAGCCCGCTCCGCCGATCTAATGGAGTCCTCAATGGTTGAGCTAACCTTGAGAAGCAACTCCTTTTGCCTTTGGATCTTGGGGCTCGTTAGGTTCTTGCCGTAACCACGTCCCATAGGATCTTTGTAGAACCAAGTGATATCGTGAAGAGTCCGTGGTACTGCACATACGAATATGATTATCCATTTAAAGGCTTCTAGGAGTTGATATGGGAGGCCTCGTTGTTCACGAAACTCGTCGTTGGAGATTACCCCATCTTGAATCGCGATGAGCTTCCGCAGCACCGACAGCATCGAGTCGCGGGCGGTCTTGAAAAATCCATGGTACTCTTCTCTCAATCTCTCACACAATGCACTAGAAAACGGCAACAGGTAGTAATGCATCTCTTCTACCGATTTCGAGTGAAGCATGTGAACTCTTCGAAGATGAGTTATGGCGTTTTCTCTGTTGTGATAAACCACACCTCTCTCGCAGGCCTTACAGTTGGTACCGGTCCCTCCGAGTAACTGACCTTGCAGCTTTCCATCGGAAACTAGTTTTCGTGATATAGCCCAGCTCTCACCAGCAGATTCGTCTGGGAGTTCCGGGTCTGGAGCGTCGACGTCTATATCGTCGAAATAAGAACTCAGTGCCGGATCCTACCCTTACGTTAGCTCAGTGAGATAGTACTGTTTTATTTTTGTGTGATTTGAGACCTTTATGATCATACTCAGGGATCCCAGGAACTTGGAGGTAAGCCTGGACGTAAAATCAGTTGGGATGAACGATTCTAATACCCGTAGCGAAACGTCAAAAAATTCAACCGCTAAACTCTTATCATCCTCGTCCCTTATGCTTGGGGTATCTAACGGCTTCTGCATGTGATTTCCCTTCGATAAACTTGATTTTCGGCGTCTGAATTCTTCGTACTTTAGCTGTTCGGCTGCATGGTAAAGATCCGTTTCACCATAAGCCTGATAGAGGTCTTCCATGAGATTATCTGTATATGCCTTTCCATCGATGCGTATTAATTTCGACTCTGTTCGAGTGATCGCTTCTTTGAACCCCCTATGTATCTCCTTATGTGCTTGACCACGGGAAGAACCCAGCCAGCTGAGAAATGGTGGGGTTATTCGATTCAGTTCCGGCAAATTGAATTCGGATTCTGGAATATAGTAAGGGAATGGAAGACTAGTACAAGCCTGGTAGTTAGTCGAACTTACTGCTTGCTATTGATTCTAGGCTCAATAGTAAGAAACCCCCCTCGTCGACATCGCCGTCAGAGGGGCCCGATTCATGATCGCTATCCTCGGAGTTTTGGGATTCATCCAATGAAGTCGAATCATCAGTTCGGGAGCCGCTGGAGGTGCTGTGCGCCGAAGATGACGATGTGGAGGTTCCACGAGAAGTATCATCTGTGCTGGCATTTTCTAGCGAGGCTCTTATCAAGGGAATTTCGCCTTGTTTTAGGATCATAATCCATTTTCTAGCTGAAAGCTCTTCACTTTTTGACAGATAGAGATGAAGTGAACTATAATCTATCTCATCCTTCTCCGTTCCTAGTTCAATTAGTTTCGCAATCACAGCAACTTTGAGTTCCTAAATAGAGCGTCAGCCTACACCATAATATCAACAGCCTGACATACTGACAAAGAAACTCTTGCATTTCTCCAATGGGATGAATAGTAATCTTCTATTTTGGTCCATGACTTGAATGAACCGGCCGCCATCTTCGGTCTCAGGTAGAGAACCGCGAATCGTGATATTGTCCGTAATTAGGGTATCCTCTGGATAATTACTATAGGTTAAGATGCCTATAATTTCTTTATGAGTTCAAATTCACTATTCGCGTATAAGCTAACTTACTTGATCCCGCAATCAGAATCCACATTTGTCGAACCCACAGTGGTTGATTTGTCTGTGCCATTTGAGTCTGCTTACTGAACCAGCCTCCATAAACGAATGGCATACCAATCTGATCCAACGCTTCTTGTAATTTCCTTCCATGACAAATTCCCTCGCCCTTCAAAAGTGAACCATCAAGGGAGCCTGAATACAGGGTTGGGAGCGAGAGAAACAAGACCGAATTGAATCCCTCTTCTGTATCCGCATCACATCTTAAAACGGTTCCGGGTTTTATATACCAGTCCTCATCGATTCTTTTGGACTTAATTGTGCTAACAAGGTGGTGAACAAGCTGGCGGTTGCGGTTTTCGAGCGCGAGACTGTGTAAAGCAATATCCTGTGGCATTATAATGAGCGATGCGACGTTAAGGCAATTCAAGGCTATTAACATACTTCGAATTCTCGAAAGTTCATTGAGTTCCTAGTGTAATTCCTGCCGTTCATGGCCACCGTTAGTTGGGTAGGAGCAGGCATTGTAGATCATGTGGAGCTTACAGCCAGAACAGTTGTTTGTTTCGTGTCTCTTCTGATTTAAGCGCGGACGATGAATCAGAACCCTGTACAAGTTCTAAAGGTGCTGAATTGTTAACTGTAAATCCCTCGAAATACACCTGAGCTGACTCAATCTTGTGTCGATTCGATGAATCCCCTGATTTTTCCGTTAGCCAGAAAGTTTGACGTCTCGGTACCCATTGTTGTGGTATTGATGAGGTTTTCAACTTGCACACCACAATCAAGTCCTTTTGCTGGGCTTCATGTCGAACATCGGAGTCGTCACTAGTGATATGTAATCTTTCGCTGGTTTCCGAAACCGTCGAGATTGTTGGTACGCGGAACGGCTTTTCGATGGGCGCGTCAGGTGGCGGGACAAGTGGCTTAACTACTTCTCCTGCTGTCAGGCTCATAGGGTCGATTTCCTTCTCCTTTTGCGGCTTTGCCCCGACCATCCACGATAGGATGCCTTTTTGCGGTTTACTTGGTTTTTTGACCTTCGTTGCCGTGACGTACGGTACAGGTGCCCGATGTTCATCTGCGAGCCAAGCTTGAAGGCCAGGGTTTGCTAGCTTGCGTGACCAGCCACCCGTGGGTGGAGGAGGAGGTGGTGGTGGTCTTGGTCCCGATACCTGTGGCGGCGGTCGCGGGCCAGGATAATTCAACGGCCACATGTGCATCGTTATTGACCAGCCGGGCTTTATAATCTTTTCCCACATTTGAGGAAGGATAATTTCGCCATCAGGGCCCATTAGATCATAATGCCCGGCTTGGACATGAGGGCCAACGACATCCACGTGGAGAAAAGCCTGCTTTATTATCTCTTCCATCTCCTGCCATGTTTCGGCTATATGAAAAGGGAAAGTATACTTCCTCCCTACTGCATCTTTAAATTTTATCGGAGGCTTTTCTGCTCGTAAATCTGCCTCTTTAGCTTTAAGTGTTGCTTCCTCGTCGGCTTTCTCCGCCAAGATAGCTTCCTCCCTTTTTTTGGCATCTTGGGCCTCCTTTCGCATTTTCATGGTCATGGACCAACCTGGCTGTACTAATTCCTCCCAGGTGGAAGGTAGGAGCATGTTTCCATCAATGCCAGCGAGGTCGTATTGCCCTTTCTCGATAAATGGGCAGAAAACATGGCTTTGATCGGTCGCTTGCCAAATCAATCTTTCCATTCCCTAGGGCCATTAACTTCTCAATCAATGGTATAGTAAACGTTCGACATACCTGCCATGTCCTTGCAGTACTGAATGGAAATGTGAAGCTGCCACCGGTAGCATGCCTTAGGTAAATATATTCTTTTGCGGCTGGCTTTCTTTTCGGAGTGTTATTATCGTGGCTCTTGTGCCGAGGCTCAGAGGGATCATCGTTCGAGGCCGGCGGGGCGTCTTTGATATCTGCATGACTGGCTTCCCGCCCTTCGCCTTCCCTCACGTCATCCTCTGCCGTAGGGCTCACGTACGTGGCCATCGTGAGTTACCTACGTTGTTGGGAATGTTACTCAATGGCAGCTAGGTACTTGTCGCTAGATCGAAAATCAATCTGGAGAGCAACAGTGATCTGCAAAAGTTATAGGCTCATGGGTATAGATATACTAGGGTATAATAGCGACCCGATCGTACCTACCATGCCTGCCTGTCAATCAGACTTCGCCGCGGTAAATAGAGCTCCTTTGCGGGGATGTATTGAATGGAGGCTCAGCTCTCAGGTCGGAAGTATTTCTAGTGAGATGTTCTTATGGGTAAGATACTCTTTGTCAGCTGATACTGCAATGTAACGTCGGGAGATTGCTGGGTTGCTTATATACCTAGGTAGATACGAGATAAGAAACTGCATGGTAGGCGTGGCGTAGGCAAGGCTACGCCCTTTCTATGAGCGAAGATATAGACAATGATACGATTCATGATCCTCGCTCGCAAACAACGAGGGAATTAAAAACGATAGATAGCATTGAAGTGTTAGCAACCAGGTTCGGGGCTAGAAGTCTGCGATATTCTTAGCAACACTATGTAGTATAAATTTAATTTCTCACGCACGCTTTAAGCACCAGTATTTCCGAGCGATTGGTCCAATCCAGTGTCGACAGCCTTTTTGATATTGGTCATTGCGTTATCCTATATCTCATTGATGCGCTCTGTCATGTCTGAAAGCTGTTGCTAGAGGTTGTCGATCTTGTCCAGACTTCGGTAGCTGTGCATTTTGATTCTAGTGACAGGCATCGTCCATGGCGTCCTCTTGGAGAGGTTCTGTGCTGGCGCGGCCACCTTCTGATAACCACCTTTTCTCTATGTCTTCTCCCTCGTTTGGTCTCTGTTTGAATTGGAACCTTTATCTCTTGACGATCTCGTTCGACAGCTTTTAGCACTTCACCAGCCCGTTCAAACCCTGGACTCTTCTTGTTCCATTTATATCACAGAATGGCTTCTTCTCGAGACCCCGGTGGAGGAGACAATCCGGAGTTGGAATACCTAGGTCTTGCTCAACCTGCACACTTGATTGACGCAGATAGTGAAAGTCGTCGTTAAGCTCTTTAAAAGTATGCGGCTTAATTAACGGAGCAAGCAGTCCCCCTGGTACGTTAACTAGGACGTATGTTTTTATTTTTTTTTATTTAAGGCTTTTAAACAGTAATGTTTTGTTTTAGTATTAATACTAAACAAGTAAACAAGTTGTTTATCGAAAAAAAAAAGCGCATAAACGCCCGTATAATAAAAACACCTAAGTTTAATAATAACAATGTTAACAATGTTACTAATGCTTATATTAACTATAAACGTTAATACTAATGCTGATATTAATAACAAAAAAACTTTTATAGTAAAGATACTATTAATTATACCAGAAGCTAATGTGCGGTAGTAGGGTGTCGTAGTAGTGGATAAACAGCCCGATTGTTGACGATGTTCATGATACCAAATGGCACAAGATGCCGAAGGGAGCTTACTTATCTCTGGCACGAACTTCCCGACGGGGAGACAAAAACAATGCTAGTTTTCCGAGCCGACATAGGAAATGCAGGTATACGGACAGGTAATGATCGGTCTGTACGTCGAGTCCTCAGGTTGGGTTGGGATGAGAAGAAGTTGTAGAAGAGTTTAATCCCGCCGCGCCCTGCCGCCACCGCCGCCGCCGCCGCTCCCCCCTCCCCGGGCTAGCTCCATCGTTATCGAAAAAATCGGCCGGGGCTCCGGCCAAGCCGCACCCAATCCTTTTATCCGTATAAGAACAGACCCCCCTTCCTCCTAATGCCTGGGCCGACCTTGAGCATATCGGCGTCCACGAAGGCTAAAGGGACAGAGTTGCCTTAGTTCGCCTTGGCGGCAATGAACTGGAGGCTTTCTGCCATAATGCGCTGCAGCGTGGTATGTCGGCCCTGGCTGGTCACGACATGCACCTCGCATGGGGATGCGCTAACGGCTAACCAGGAGCTGTCACATACGGCGTCGTATATTAACGCCCTTCTGATTGTTAGCCGGGGTGTTTAACCGCCTCGGCCCTGTACTGCCTGTTCAACACGGGCAGCACAGAGCGCAGATAGGCTCGTACGGCCCTTCCCCTACTGCGTCTATCTCCCAGGTAATGGCCCTTCATTCGTATATTGCATTTCTCATTCTTGGTCTTTAGCAAAACTGTGGTGAAGTCGGCGGCTACCAGCACCTTGCCATCTATCCCGGTTTGTCCCAGTCTCTCCAACCGCAATCGACGACGGTGGGACGTTGCTTAACATGTTCACAGAGGTTGCACTCAGAATAGTATCGTCATGTTTTCCTCTGTGGTTGAAGAGAAAAACACCCGCATCGATGCTGCTACCTCTCTTTCGTCTTTCGGTTTTAGGAACCAAGTTGGAGCTTCCTCATTTATCTTTAGTACAGCCCAAGAGCAAAGATTAGAAATAATAGCCTATATTTTGCGGCAACAACGGCCAGAGAGGCGGCGGCATTCCTTTTCTTTTTCGAAACCGCCGGCCCGAAGACGAAGTAATAGGAGGCAACATCAAGAGTTCGCCCTAGGAAGTGTCTCTGTTCTTCCTTCCAACTCTCTAAAGGCCATATGATGGGCCCAAGAGTATTCGACACGCTCGTGTCCCTAACGGTTGTTCCAGACATCGAGAGGACGCATAGTCGAAATGTATGGCTCGAGAGGGTGTCTTGGAGATATGTCTGGATGACCAAAGGAGTGGATCGACGTCACAAAACTCATGGCGCACGGGATCGATCGCCGTCTAATACTAGTAAACTATGGAGGCTTAGCTGGCTTCGGCAATAAGGTTTGCAGGACACCATTTGCCGCTATTCGCATTCAATGGGATGGATAATCAAAGCATATTCGAATAAACAAGGTATAGTCCGTCCTTCCAACTGTGTTGAACGTGAAATTTTGTTTATTCCATTTCTTATTTCATTTCATTGATATCTTCATTTCTTCCCCTTCTTCTTCTTCTTGCCCCCAGTAGCTTTCTCAACCTTGACAGCCCCAGCACCACCCACGAGCTCAAGCGTCTCCTCCTCCTTTACAAGACCGCCCTGCGTAGCCTCCTGCGCGCGCTTCTTGCCCTTCTTCCCCTTCGGACGGTAGGTGCTACGATCGCGGAGGGGCAGCCACCTTTCTGGATCCGGCTGCTTGCCTTCTTCGTAGTCTTTGGGTAATCGCTTCTTCCTGCGGCGTTTGGCTGGTTTGTCTTTCTCTGGTCCGCTTGCTGCGGCTCTCTTCTTGGACGTGGGTGTAGGCGGAACTATCGAGCATACGCCGGCATCCACCAAGGCTTGGACGTTGATGCCGCCCGTCAGTTTCTCTATGGGGGTTAATTTCTGGAGATAGGGCTCCACTTTGGCGTAATCGCGGGTGGCAAAGGATGCTACGAGCCCGGCTGCTGCGATGGTATCTTGGCTGGGTTGGGCGACTAATTTCTCGAAAGTAGCTCCGGCTGCTGCTACATCTTCGGGATTAGATGAGCGCAGGAGCTCTACACCGGCCTCACGCAGGAGAGAGGTCGAGGGACAGTCTGGTTTTGAGCGCCAGTGCGCAGAAGCTCTGGCTAATTCTACACGGATCGAGTTCTGTCGGCCTTGAAGGCGGTATAATGCAACCGCCGCAGCCACAAGTCCTGGAGAGAACCGTACATCGGTGTAGTCCACAGTAGTCGCGGTCTCCAGGCGTTTTAAGAATGTCTCTAATACGGTTAGGGCTGGGCCGGGTTCCCGCATTTGGACGTAAAGTTGAATGATTGTTAGTAGAAGCCCCACGTCGTTTGGCCGTTTCTCTAGTACCGGGAGGATTTTCCGGATGGCGGCCTTGCCCTTCTCCATCTGGGAACGAGCAGCGGCGTTGATGACACCGAGAGGAGCAGCATCAAGCAGTGCCGTGGGTGTGGATGCACTGAGAATCTGATCATGGGTTGACAAATCTGCTCCGTGAAACTTCTGCATCTGTAGGTCTAGCGCATACTTATTACGCCTTAAGACAGACTGTTGATATTCAAAGAGCTTGTCGTTGCCCGACAAGTTGCCTGCCATCTCAGCAACTCGCTGCGTCAGGTATGGATTTCCATCTGTTCCAGCCAGTGCGATTTGATTGTTCTGAGAAACTGCCTTCGTAGGTGCTTCCGGGATGCTAAGAACATTGTAAGATAGTGAAAGAACAAGAGGACCAATGATGAAACATACTCGGATTGTGTGATTAGCTTCTGTAGGGCGGCAGCTTCCGAGTCTTTACCTAGCTGAGCGAGTACATAAACATGTTGAACCATGATGGGGAGGAGCTCGGCCTTCTTCTCCTCAGGCGAAAGATCCTCGCTAGCCTCGCAGAGATCTCGAGCACGCTTCAGGAGAATAGAGGCCTTAACAAGCTCGGCTCGCGCAATGTGGAGACAGGCGGCATTGTAGGCAGTTTCGAAGGACTCAAGGTCAGCACGAGAAGACTGCCTCTCGTCATCGTCGGCACGGTGACCGACACCAACCCACTCCAGCTGCGCATTGGTGGCCAGAAGATTGATCCTGATATCGCTCTCATCGCCATGCTGGTTGACTTGGTCGCTGGAGAGATCACGGTAGATGGAGGCGGCATCTGGAAAGGTCTCGGCGCGATATGCGATCTGTGCGCGCAGGTGGCGGAAGGGGCGGGAGGCGGCCTCGGCTGAGGGCGCCTTTTCGGCAGCGTCTCGGGCTTCTTGGAGGTGGCCGGTCTTATATAGAGCATAGGCCTTCTCGAGAAAGCACCTGGCCTCTAGCGCATCACCCCCCTCAGCAATGGCGCGCAGGGCATCGTCAAAGCGGTCGAGCTTGAGGAGGGCGACGACTCGGGTATGGTGGGCGTCTATATCGCCCTTGGAGGCCTTGATAGCGGCATTGGCGAGCTTGAGGACCTCGTCGTGGTCCTGGATGGTCGATGCCCTCAGGAGGGAGGTCAGCGCAGCAGCGGGGCTCGACATGGTATGTACCCTCGCTCGGCGTTGCTCGTGACGTTTGATGTGACTTTGTCCTACGTCGTCATGGCGATGTGGGGCCTGTCTCGGGGACTTTGGCGCGTTCGAGTATTATTTGTGTACAGACGACGCCGGCGGGGAGTGCACGTGGTGAGAGTGGTGATGGCGATAGTGACAACGCCGGTGAGCCTCGTTGCGTTGGTACATCAGACATGTGGGCAATTTGTTGCGATAAGATAAAGAACATTGTGGGGTTTCCGGCTCAATCCCTGAGGTCCACTTTAACTAGACCCATGAAATGGGTTTATTTAGCTGCTGTGGTCTCACTTTACTGGGGAGAACAGAAGTACCCAACTTAGCAAGGCAATAATAAGTCTTTCAAATCAAAAGTTTCTTGCCTCTGCTTGACATACATGGTAAAAAGGTTTCTTCTGGTTTTATCATAACAATACACAGAGTGGTATACGAAGCATGTAATCTATTACACAGTACCTACCAATCAGATTATATCAAGATAAGCCCGGAGCTGCCTCAGGCCACCAGGACCATGGGAGATAGATGTCACAGCCTTACTGCAGGCTGACTGCAGCTATGGTAGCAATCTCTCTCCTCTTTTTCTTTATCAAGCTATCCTTCTATGTCTTCTGTATCGGTGGAACGTCTTTGCCCATAGTGACTGTTGCTTTTCATCATACAACAGTAAACTTACGAGGATGGCAGACCCAGCCACAACTATAGGAATCGTTGCCGCTGCTGTCCAATTCTTCGACTTCTCCAGTAAGTGACTCACAAAGCAAGTCAAGTATCGTAGCATATATTTGTTTCAATCATAGCAAAGCTTGAAGAGCTCTGCTAATACAGCGCCACCAATGGTATAAGCCTGCGACTAACCAAGGATATCGCAGTCAAATTGTTTCGAACCTTCCAAGAAGTCCGACGCAGTGCCGATTCGGCTACGGAACGTAACAAACGGCTCGAGGCCGATATTCGTCACCACCTCACGTCGACTCGCCCGGAAGATACCGACCCGCATACTACAAGGTGTACATCGACGGCCAATGAACTTTTGGAGCTCCTAGAACACGTTCGCGGATCTGGGAAGCGAATAAGCAGTTTCCGGGCCTTTACCCGCGCGATTCGGAAACGGAAAGACATCGAGGAGCTTGGTAATTCTTTCAAAGAAGATCAAGCCACTTTGAACCGAATAACAATTCAGAAATTGCCGTCAGTATTAAGTATAGGATCTACTAGATTTGATATTAACCCCGCGAACAGGCCCTCCATTAACCATTTGGGAGTACAACAAAGCGAGGGGTTCGCAACCGTAAACAATAGATTAGACGGCATCGACCACGGTATACAGCTCCAAAATGACGTTCGAAGGCACAACGATCTCCTCGAGGAACTGAAGTTTCCAGAAATCAATAAACGCCTAGAGGAGATCAAACCACCCGCAACCAAGACCCTAAATTGGCTATTCGAATCATCAACACATTGCTCAGTCCCGTATCCAGGCTCAGGCTCAGAATCAGACTCGGACTCGAACGTTGGCTGGGACCCAGACAATGATGCAAAATGGCCAAACTTCAGACAATGGCTGCGTGAAGATGCTTCAACGTACTGGATATCTGGCAAAGCTGGGTCCGGAAAGTCTACGTTAATGGCATACATTCTGGATGATCCACGAACACGCGAGGATCTAGCTGTGTGGAGCAATGGCTACGAGCCTGTGGTCTTGCAATTCTTCTTCTGGCGCGCCGGGTCCGAATCTCAAAAAAGTATTCCGGGTCTTCTACGCAGTCTTCTGTACCAACTATGCAACCGCTTGTACAGCGTACAACCAACCGCTACCGAAATTATAGATCGCATCTCTGATACATTACGGGACTCTAACGGGATCCCTGTCTTCACAGAAAAAAACCTTCGAAGCGCTATTGTCGAAGCAGTGCAATTCTGTGATAGGTTTCGCTTCTGCATTTTCATTGATGGACTAGACGAGTTCCTGTCTAAAGAGGGATCTTACGATGACTTAGTAGACTGCGTCGAAAAACTCCAGGGCCATAACAACGTAAAAATCTGTGTCTCAAGTCGGCCGGAGTTGGATTTTGTTAGAAGATTCCAGGGCATAAAAACACTTCGGCTTCAGGATCTAAATCGACCCGACATCGAGAAGTTTGTGAAGCAGTCTCTTGAAAAAGCTTCGACAGGGGAGCTAAACCTTACGGCCTGGACCGAAGATATTGTTCGACGAGCAGAGGGCGTGTTCTTATGGGCTTCTCTAGTGACCCGGTCTCTGGTAGATGGGATTAGGCACGTCGACAGTGAAGAAGAAATACAAACACGCCTTGATGAGTTACCTGACGACATAGACCTGCTCTATGAACGAATGATCTCTGGTCTTGACGAGCGCTATATGTCGTCGTTGGCGTTTTATGTCCAGATAATGAAAGTCATCACTGAGTTCCCATATCTTCAAGAAATTGTCTCCCTCTCGGTAATTGCGGTGTTACAATTAAGCAAAGAGATCGATTCGTACGAAGAGTTCGTAGAACAATGCGAGCTTACGACGACCAGAATCATCTCCCGGAGCGCAGGTCTCCTCGAAGTTTCCCGTGAAGGCTGGGTTCTAAACGCACACGATTGGGAAGCAGCCGAAACTAAATTTGTCAGCAACCAACCGCGATTTATATTCAACTTCAAACAGCTCAACCGCCGCAAATGTGACGAGGCCGAGTCATATCCTACTATGCTTAAACATGAATCCGAATATATGACGTGGGTACATAGGTCGGCATATGAGTATCTTACCAGTCGCCAACTAGTTGAATTCTCCCCTCATGAAGATCGATTAAGACAACTTGTGGAAGCTCTTATTGGTTATGCAGTGGCTGCGCCATCTTTCAAATTCGGTGTTGGACGTACGCTCATGGCAGAACGGCTCCACAACCTTTTTCATTTTATAGAAAGTGTCTATAAAGAGTACCCTACAATGGCATCAGACTTGTTGGACGGATTGTATTCCGTGTATAAACAATGTGACCCCGATGAGCTTCGTGGCACCCAAAGTCATGTTCGCTTCAAAATGTGGTGTAACGGAGAGATTGCATTCTGGTCTGACTGCGCCTTATTTCAGTACTGGCCTTATATGTACTCCAGGATGGATCGCATTTTGAAAGACGCGGCTTTGGACTCTCACCTAGCGCATCTACTAGCTTGTTCAATATATGCTACGTGTCTCTCTCTGAATCGTTGGCATTACGCAGGCTCCGTGGAATTCATTGATAGTTTCGCGGAACATCTTCACAATCGCATAATTCAAAAATTCGAGATTGGCGGCTCCGCACAGGCCACTAAACGTAGGTGTATCTCAAAGGAAGACACAAGTAACCAAGACTCTAAGTTGTTCTGGGATATGTCTTTTGGCCATGCTGCTTGGAACGAGCCAGTTGCTGATGAATATACAACGGCTATATTCGGACTGGTTCTGTCAAGACTAGTTTCTATCATTATCTTCGTGTTCAAAGGCGAACGCAACCTCCCATACATCCCAACATCGTTGCCCACCCTCATGGACGCCACAGACTTATACCTGGCACCCAATATTGCGCTCAAGCAGATATGTATACATATACCTGGCAAAGCTTGGATCACAGCAGATTTTACCGGTACAAACCGTACCACAGGTGTCCTCGGCTCGGTAATTCAGGTGAACAAAGCCATTCGAATCCTGTGCGTGCCAACGTCCAGGTGCCTAGGTACATGGGAACCAGATACAGAGCCAGGGTGTCCTCAACCTATTTCCCTCGAGCCTAGTGCAACAACGTCGGACCAGCTATTAAGTATAATTGGCTATAGATTTTTGGTGAACTCGTATGCAGCTATGTTTTTCATACTTCCATATACACAGCGACAACGAGATGAAGTATGTAATAGGCTTGCTGAAGAGATTGTATTACCTGAGCAAGGTTTGAATGAGGATCAACAGCGTACTGCTATTGCTTGTGTCCGAGCTGGTCTACTAGATCCTGATGTCGAGGCTGGAGGCAGAGAAATAGAGGGATACAGAGAGGAACTGAGGATGTATGGAGAAAGGAGAGAGATATGGGGACATAGAGAGAGGAGAAAGGGGATAGACGCCTTAATCGACGTGGGCGACTCCGACTCCGAGGCGCCCGTCGCACAGGCCTCGCACACACAGGACTCACACACACAGGACTCACACACACAGGACTCACACACACAGGACTCACACACACAGGACTCACACACACAGGACTCACACACACAGGACTC